>CAWUFW010005977.1:0-616021 GCA_963921515.1 Calotriton arnoldi | reverse complement strand
CTACAACACCCATCATCTGAGAGAGAGGTCTCAGCGGAGAGGCCAGACTTTCTCCTCACTCCCTACCATGCACACCTGCCATCTGGGGGAGAGGGGTCGAAAAAGGAGAGGCCAATCCCTTCCCACACCCTACTACGAGTGCGCACATCAGTCATCTGAGAGAGAAGTCTGAAAGGAGAGGCCGGTCCATCCCCACACCTAACTAAGCACATCCATCATTTGAGAGAATGGTCTTAGCAGAGAGGCCAGTCCCTCCACACACCCTACTGCGTACAGCAGTCATCTGATAGAGAGGTCTGAAAGGAGAGACCAATTCTTCCACATGCACTACTATGCACAGTCGTCTTTTGAGAGAGAGGTCTGAAAGGAGAAGGTGGTCCATCGACACACCTGACTACGCACACTCATTATGTGAAAGAGGGGTGTAAAAGGAGAGCCCAGGCTCTTCCCAAATCCTGTTATGCACACCCATTATTACAGAGAGAGGTCTCACCAGAGGAGCTAGTCCCTCCACATACCCTACTAAGCACACCCATCATCTGAAAAATCGGTCCCAAAGGGGAGCCCAGTCTCTCCCCACATCCTACTATGCACACCCATCAATACAGAGAGAGGTCTCAGCAGAGAGGCCAGTCTCTCCACCACACCCTACTATACACATCCATCATCAAAGAGAGGGGTCTCATAGGAGAAGCCGGTCTTTTCACACATCCTATTATGGTCACCCAACCTCTGAGAGAGAAGTGTCAGGAAAAAGGCCAGTCCCTCCTACACACTACTGTACATACTGGTCATCCTGAGGAGAGGTGTCAGCGGAGTGGCCAGCCTCTCCTTACACTGAACTATACACTCCTGTTATAGTCTGTAAAGCTCCATACCCTAGTAGTGGAAACTATACAGTATCAGTACTGTAATGAATGAAAGTGTGAAATCTATACCCCATTTGTGAGACTCTTGCAGGGTCGTAAAAAAGTAGGGAGTGGGTAGAGAAAATCTGTCTGAAGAGAGAGGTCTTAGCAGAGAGGCTTATGTGTTTGCAGACTCTACTCCCCACACCCAAGAATACAGGACTGTTATCCATGAGACATATGCTACGTGTTTGAGCTCACGATACTCTCCCAAGATTCAGAGAAAAAAACAGGACAGAGGCAGGTGTTTGTATTTCCGCTCCCACAAGATTCTTGTGAGAGTCATTTACAAGCTTCTGCAGGTGCAGCTTGGTTTGGGGGCCTTGTACAATCCCGCAAGACTTTCGTGAGAGTTGCATGGATATTTAGAGAGTGACCCTGCCACAAGGTATTGCTCGACCTCATCAAAGTCTTGAGAGGTCGATTGTACAGGGAGAGAAAAGAGTGTGTATTACTTCAGTAAAAGTGCTATTAACTGGTTAAAACAACCATAAAGCAACGCAAATAAAGGTGAGGTTGTGAATGTTAATAGTAAGCTAAAATAAAAGCTTTAGAAAAACCATTAAAGGGGATTATGATATATGTAATAATTTTGTATTCACTGCTCTATTATATATTAGCAATAACAATAATTGAAAACAAGATAAAGAACCATATAAAATAGATGTCAATGAAATTTTGAACTTTACGATCTTGTGAGTGTTCTGCAAGGGTCTTGCAATACTCTCGCAAGACTAATGGCACTTCAAAAAAAAGATCAATGGAGACTGTTTTTCTTGATATCAGAATTACAATAAGTGAGCAAATAAATAATTTCTATAGAATATTCATCTGTCTAATACTCACACACATTTTACAAAGATTTTACAAACTGTGAACCATATCCTGTTTTGTTACAATAAAAAAATAAACATTATTTTACTAAAATAATGCCGGAACAGAACATATGTTATAAAGTCATTCTACCATACACACACTCACAAAAATAATTAATTTACTTAGAAAAAACCCTAGAAATTCTCTGAAAAAACCAAAGGTTAAAGAAACATTATTGTTAGGTGCGATAAAAATATCTGTTTTTGTTTAAAACATAAACCTAGAAATTCAGCAGTTATAGTTAGTAGCACTAACTATAATTTGCTCCCCGCCATGCACTGCCTTTGACCTCACATATGACATCACTCATGACATGTTCTATGGCATCATTTATGACATCAATGATGACATCTCAAATGACATCATTGATGACATGACTGATGACATTATCCAATGAGTGTGTTTTTTAATAGTTTACATAGTGGCGGGTAACTTCCATATTACTTGCCTACCTAATATGTACAGCCTGGGTCCAGCTAATGGGTGTAAGTCTTTACAAAACATATCTGCCCCTAATGCACCATAGCTGTGCTCCTCACAACTTTTTGGTTCTGCAGAAAAAGCTTCTAACAGGAGAAAGATTCCACACAGTAAATGCTAACGTTTCTAAGCAGCCTTGAGTTATTAGAGAGAATTGTGTAAGCATGATAATTTATACTTAGCATAGAAGACTGTGTGTACCAGGAACTAAGATATGCACGTGTGCTAGTTTTGCTAGAATTGAAGAGCTATCTGTAAAGTTTTCACCATAGTGTGAACGGTGAAGCTAGTATGTTCTTTAGCACCTTCAGATTGTGTTTATTTTTAACAAATAGTTTTTTTTTTTGGAACTCTTGCATAGAATTTATAGTGTTCTTAGTAGTTTTTTCTAATATTCTCTGGTGCATTTCTCATGAGAGTTTCACTGTCTGCAAACAGAGTGATACAGAATAAACTCTTCCATAGTGAAAAAACTGTTTACAGCACCTACTTTTCGGCTCATATCAACTTAATTTCTCAGTGTATGTTCGGTAAGTGTCAAGGGTTTATACAGATGAAAGCTGTCCATAGTAGGGCATTTGTTTTTGAACTGGCATTCACTATTTTGGCTTTCTGTCAACAATTGTATAGATATTGAACACTGCAGTCAATGGGTGTTTCTCCTATATCTGTGGCTGATTGTTAATTTGATTTATGCTACCTGCAAAGTGTATGCTATAAGCCCAATGTAGTATATAATGATTGTTTTCCACATCGAAGTGAGTTGTTTGTGTGATGGCAGGAGTAATGCATGACTTTCTCCTGAGCTATTTTGTACTTACTGGCAAGCCTTTAATGTCATACTAACTTATAGAGTAATATGTGTGACAGTGAAGTTTGGATGATGTCAACAATGATATCATCAATTATGTCATTTGAGATGTCATCAGTAATGTCATAAATGATGTCACAGATGGGTCACAAGGTATAGTTAGTGCTACTAACGATAACTGCTGAATTTCTATGTTTTGTTTAGTTTAAAATGTTAAAGTTGTCATTGAGAAATTCACCTAACTATACCTTTACTTTTATCTTTGTTTTTTTACAGTGAATTAATATATGCATGCGTGTATATATGTATATATATATATATATATCTATATATATATATATATACATATATATATATATTCACTGAAAAAACCATAGGTTTTAGGGACAGTTATAGTTAGTTGGACATTTTACTCGTACAAAACCCGTGAAATTCCCCCGTTATAGTTAGTTCAGCTAACTATAACTCGCGCCCCGCAATGCACTGCTGATGACGTCACATATTACATCACTCATGACATGGTCAGTGACATCACTGATGACATCACTGATGACATCTCAAATGACATCACTGATGACATCATCCAGTGACTGTGTGTTTCTGTAAAGTTTAAATATTTTTAATATATATAGGAAAAGACGTATTGAAGAATGAGTGGGTGTGTAAGTGTCTGTATGGATGATTTAGTAGGTGCGTGACTGACTCTATAAGTGAGTGATTTAACGTATCTTACTGAATGCATGGGTTAGTGACTAAACTGGGTGAATGTCTGTATCCGTCTGTCTGTTGCTGTGTAAGTGGCTGCATGGGTTTGTGAATAGCTACATGAGTGTCTATAAGACTTATTGATTTGTTGTCTGAGTATCTGTATGGGTGCCTGAGTGTTTGTGTGGATGGGGTGTGTGCGACTGTGCATAGATGTGTGAGTGGGTGATTCACTGGGTGGATGGTTTCAAGAGTGCATCTGTGATAGACTGTATGGGTGGGTAAGTGTGTGTAAGAGTGTGTTAGTGAGTGAATGTATGTCCCAGTGGTACATGTGTGAGTAACTACATATGTGAAAGGCAGTATATATGTGTGTTGGAGTATATAAATAGCTATAAGCGAGAGTGAGTGATTGTGATAGTGGCTGTATGGATGAGTGTGTGCTTGTATCAGTGATTATATAAGAGCGTAACAATGTGCTAGTATTTGTATGATTAAGTGAGCTGGTGTGTGTATAACTGTATAGGTGAGTAAATGGCAGTGTGTTTAATTATTTGCATGACTGACTAGGTGTGTGAGTACCTCTATGGCTGAGTGGCGGTGTTTGAGTGTCTATATAGGAGTAAGAGTGCATATGATAGTCCTGTACTGAGTGACCATAAGTATGAGTGACTGTACGGGTGAGTGAGTGGATGTGTGTGTGTAGACCTAAGAATCAGTGAGTGGGTATGTAGTTATTGGTGTTGGAGTGTCTATGGTTTTGCGAATGGCAGTCTGTAATTTAGATTGGGTGTATCAAAGGTTATATTAGGGTGTGAAGAGCTGCATCAGATTATCACGTGGATGATGTCATCAGTGATGTCATTTGAGATGTCATCAGTGATGTCATCAGTGATGTCACTGACCATGTCATGAGTGATGTAATATGTGACGTCATCAGCAGTGCATTGCGGAATGCGCGAGTTATAGTTAGCTGAACTAACTATAACGGGGGAATTTCACGGGTTTTGTACGAGTAAAATGTCCAACTAACTATAACTGTCCCTAAAACCTATGGTTTTTTCAGTGAATTTCAAAGGTTTTTTAAATGCTAATTTCTAACTATAACATATCTGAAACCTATGGTTTTTTCAGTGAATTTCAAAGGTTTTTTAAATGCTAATTCCTAACTATAACATGTCTGAAACCTACGGTTTTTTCAGTGAATTTCAAAGGTTTTGTAAATGACAATTTTTAAATGTATTAATTGTTATATTAATTTTTTTCATACTGATTTACTACATTTTTAGAAACAATTTTTTTTACATATTTTATTTTTTAAATTACATTGTAATTACATTATACATTACATTACAAAAAATACTTTCTCAGAATGAATTACTTTAGTTTAAATACTTTGCACATAGGCAATAGACTTTTAAGTACAGTGGTTACAGTTGTTGCAATGGGCAACACATTTTCAAACACAATGCAACATTCAGCTCAATGTGAATTTCTAGTTAAATGCAATTAGTTACTTTATGGATTACTTTTCTAACCACAGGACTGGATCCTAGATTCAGTCCTGGTACATCTCCTGTAAACAGTTGAGTAAAAGCGTTTTGGTTACAGTCGTGATTTTTAAGGAATATTATTGTATTTTAAAAGTTGACACTTAGAAACTTTTTCTCATAGAATCACCAATGTTATCCTATGGAAGGAAATTCACTTAGCAGGTAAAAACTGTTATCGTTACTTTTTCTTACTCAGTGTTGGATCCTGGATCCAGCACTGGTGCATCTCCTGTAAACAGTTGAAAGAATGCGTTTAAGTCATACAGGCGATTTTTAAGGAATATTTGTAGTTTGTGAAAATCGACACTTTGAAACTTTTCTGTTGAAAACCAGACAATGGATTCCTATGGAAGAAAATATAAGTTACTGGTAAGTACGGTTAAAATTACTTTTCAGGGTCAGTGCTGGGCTAAAAGATGCAGCACTGGGTTCTCTCCTGATAACAGGTGAGTAAATTGGAATTCGTAATTTGGTTGATTTTAGAGGAATATTATAAAGTTCCAAAACTCCACACTTAGAAGAATTTCCAAGTGAAACCAGTCAATGTTAGACTATGAAGGAAATTCAAGTTACCGGTAAGTACGGTTAAAATTACTTTTCAGGACCAGTACTGGGCTGAAAGATGCAGCACTGAGGTCTCTCCTGATAACAGGTGAGTAAATCAGAATTCGGATTTCGGCTGATTTTAGAGGAATATTTGTATGTTTCAAAAATCAACACTTAGAAACTTTTTCAGCAAAAAGCAGGCAATGAAATCCTATGGAAGGAAATTCAAGTTACTGGTAAGTACGGTTAAAATTACTTTTGAGGATCAGTACTGGGCTGAAAGATGCAGCACTGAGGTCTCTCCTGATAACAGGTGAGTAAATCGGAATTCGTATTTCGGCTGATTTTAGAGGAATATTTTAAAGTTCCAAAACTCCACACTTAGAAGAATTTCCAAGTGAAACCAGTCAATGTTAGCCTATGGAAGGAAATTCAAGTTACTGGTAAGTACGGTTAAAATTACTTTTCAGGACCAGTACTGGGCTGAAAGATACAGCACTGAGGTCTCTCCTGATAACAGGTGAGTAAATCGGAATTCGTATTTCGGCTGATTTTAGAGGAATATTTTAAAGTTCCAAAACTCCACACTTAGAAGAATTTCCAAGTGAAACCAGTCAATGTTAGCCTATGAAGGAAATTCAAGTTACCGGTAAGTACGGTTAAAATTACTTTTCAGGACCAGTACTGGGCTGAAAGATGCAGCACTGAGGTCTCTCCTGATATCAGGTGAGTAAATCAGAATTCGGATTTCGGCTGATTTTAGAGGAATATTTGTATGTTTCAAAAATCAACACAGAAACTTTTCAGCAAAAAGCAGGCAATGATATCCTATGGAAGGAAATTCAAGTTACTGGTAAGTACGGTTAAAATTACTTTTGAGGATCAGTACTGGGCTGAAAGATGCAGCACTGAGGTCTCTCCTGATAACAGGTGAGTAAATCGGAATTCGTATTTCGGCTGATTTTAGAGGAATATTTTAAAGTTCCAAAACTCCACACTTAGAAGAATTTCCAAGTGAAACCAGTCAATGTTAGCCTATGGAAGGAAATTCAAGTTACTGGTAAGTACGGTTAAAATTACTTTTCAGGACCAGTACTGGGCTGAAAGATACAGCACTGAGGTCTCTCCTGATAACAGGTGAGTAAATCAGAATTCGGATTTCGGCTGATTTTAGAGGAATATTTGTATGTTTCAAAAATCAACACTTAGAAACTTTTTCAGCAAAAAGCAGGCAATGATATCCTATGGAAGGAAATTCAAGTTACTGGTAAGTACGGTTAAAATTACTTTTGAGGATCAGTACTGGGCTGAAAGATGCAGCACTGAGGTCTCTCCTGATAACAGGTGAGTAAATCGGAATTCGTATTTCGGCTGATTTTAGAGGAATATTTTAAAGTTCCAAAACTCCACACTTAGAAGAATTTCCAAGTGAAACCAGTCAATGTTAGCCTATGGAAGGAAATTCAAGTTACTGGTAAGTACGGTTAAAATTACTTTTGAGGATCAGTACTGGGCTGAAAGATGCAGCACTGAGGTCTCTCCTGATAACAGGTGAGTAAATCGGAATTCGTATTTCGGCTGATTTTAGAGGAATATTTTAAAGTTCCAAAACTCCACACTTAGAAGAATTTCCAAGTGAAACCAGTCAATGTTAGCCTATGGAAGGAAATTCAAGTTACTGGTAAGTACGGTTAAAATTACTTTTCAGGACCAGTACTGGGCTGAAAGATACAGCACTGAGGTCTCTCCTGATAACAGGTGAGTAAATCAGAATTCGGATTTCGGCTGATTTTAGAGGAATATTTGTATGTTTAAAAAATCAACACTTAGAAACTTTTTCAGCAAAAAGCAGGCAATGATATCCTATGGAAGGAAATTCAAGTTACTGGTAAGTACGGTTAAAATTACTTTTGAGGATCAGTACTGGGCTGAAAGATGCAGCACTGAGGTCTCTCCTGATAACAGGTGAGTAAATCGGAATTCGTATTTCGGCTGATTTTAGAGGAATATTTTAAAGTTCCAAAACTCCACACTTAGAAGAATTTCCAAGTGAAACCAGTCAATGTTAGCCTATGGAAGGAAATTCAAGTTACTGGTAAGTACGGTTAAAATTACTTTTCAGGACCAGTACTGGGCTGAAAGATACAGCACTGAGGTCTCTCCTTATAACAGGTGAGTAAATCGGAATTCGTATTTCGGCTGATTTTAGAGGAATATTTTAAAGTTCCAAAACTCCACACTTAGAAGAATTTCCAAGTGAAACCAGTCAATGTTAGCCTATGAAGGAAATTCAAGTTACCGGTAAGTACGGTTAAAATTACTTTTCAGGACCAGTACTGGGCTGAAAGATGCAGCACTGAGGTCTCTCCTGATAACAGGTGAGTAAATCGGAATTCGTAGTAAGGCAGATTTTAGAGGAATATTTGCACAATGGTGAAGGGAGGGGGCGGGGCCTGAGGTGACATCTGTGCAAACGCGCCCGTGGCGCGTTTTAAGTTGGGGTATTAAGTCCCCTTGAATCATGAGGTTCCCTAGGGGCCAACTAGCCCACCATGAACCTCCAGTATGCGCCAGGGGCTGCGTTGCAGAGACGTGTAGAGAGGCCACACCCCTTTACACCTCTCTGCAACGCAGCTCTGTGGCGCTTTCTGGATGTACCTGTTGGGCTAGTTGGCCCCCAGGGACCCTCAGGATTGAAGGGGATTTAATCCCCCATCTTAAAACGCGCCACGGGGCCTGTTTGCACACATGTCACATGAAGCCCCGCCCCTCCCTTCACCACTGTGCAAACGCGCCCTGTGGCGCGTTTTAAGTTGGGGGATTAAGTCCCCTTGAATCCTGAGGGTCCCTGGAGTCCAACTAGCCCACCATATACCTCCAAAAGCGCCACAGAACTGCGTTGCAGAGAGGTGTAAAAGGGGCGTGGCCTATGTACACGTCTCTGCAAGGCAGCCCCCTGGCGCATACTGGAGGTTCCTGGTGGGCTAGTTGGCCCCCAGGGACCCCCAGTATTCAAGGGGAATTCGTTCCCCTCTGCAAACGCGCCAGGGGGCGCGTTTGCAGAGTACTGCAGGGAGGGGGCGGGCCTCCCGGCACGATGCCGGTCGTTTTTTTTTTCGTTTTTTTTTTTTAATGGGAGGGGGGCTGCGTGGCCTCCTTTCCCTTGCCCACTTTTGGCCCCGGGGACCCCATCCCCCGGGGCCTGAGCATTTTTTTTTTTTTAATTTAAAAAAAAACGGGAAGAGAGCCGCGTGGCCCCCTTCCCTGGGCCTGTATTGGCCCCGGGGACCCCATCCCCCGGGGCATGGCATCGATTTTTTATTTTTTTCTTTGGAGGGGGCTGCGTGGCCCCCTCCTCAGGCCATTTAAGGCCCCGGGGACCCCATCCCCCGGGGCCGGCCTTTCCCTTATTTAAAAAAAAAAAAAAATTGAACTTTGGGGAGGGGGGCTGCGTGGCCCCCTCCCGGGCCACTTATGGCCCCGGGGACCCCATCCCCGGGGCCTGGCCTCACGTTGGAGACTGTGGGGGTCCCCAATCCCCCACAGTCCCAGCCGGCTCCCCGCCTCCTGCGGAAGCCGGCATTGCTTTTCCACATGGGGAGCAGCTAACATGCTGCTCCCCATGTGGAAAGCAATTGGTTTGCATTTTGAAAGAGAGAGCAGGTTTCCTGCTCTCTCTTTCAAAATGCAAACCAAGTTTGCTATGACAGGACGGAGCCGCGAGGCTCCCGTCCTGTCATAGCAAACAGCAGTGTCCCGGGGTAGGCACCCCGGGACACTGCAGGAGCCGGCCCTGGGGGTGGTGGTCCCCAGGGCCATCAAGGGCTCCAGGAGGGGGGCCGCGCGGCCCCCTCCCATTCAGTGCACAGCCCCGGGGAGGTGGTGGTCCTCGGGGCTTGGGGTCCGTAACGGACCCCCATATTTAAATGTTTAGTGCCCCGGGAGGTGGCAGTCCCCGGGGCATGTGGGGGCTGGAGCCCCCACACAGGTTTAAAAAAAAAAAAAGAAGCCCCGGGGAGGTGGCGGTCCTCGGGGCTGCGGGAGGGCTCAGAGCCCTCCCGCCATCATTTTTAAATAAAGCCCCGGGGGTGGCGGTCCCCGGGCTTGGGGCCTTAGAGGCCCCCCTACATAAATTAAAACCCCCCACCATGCCCCCGGGACTTGGGCCACCCGGGGGCCAATTAACATCGAAGCGCGGGAGACCGCGCTTCGATTTTTTTTTTTTCCGGCAGGATCCGCGCTCCCTGAGCGCATCCTGCCGATTTAAAAAAAAATATATATGTTTTGCCCAGGGGGTCCTTGTGGGACCCCCTGAGCAGACCTCGGGGGTCAGGGTGTTTCTACCCTGCCCCCTTTGTGCGTTTTGCACACTTGTTTCTGTCCCTCGGTTCTACCGAGGGACAAAATGGCTGCCAACACTTCCTGATTTGGAGTGTTGACAGCCAATTAGCATGCAGCTCGTGATCGGGAGGGTGCGCGAATCCGACGCGGCCATAGATATATATGTACTTTTACTTTTGATTTTCTCAGCAACTACTGAACGGATTTACACCATTTAACAAAAGGGTTCTTTCTGAACCAAGAACTACCTCTTTGCCAAATTTGGTGTAATTCCGTTCAGCAGTTCGGGCTGTAGCCGTGTCTAAAGTTTCCTATGGAAAAATGAATGGGGAAAACGCGTTTTGGGACCCCCTTTTTCTCGGCCCCCGCTTGACGAATCACCCCGAGACTTTCAGGGTAGGAGCGGACCGGAGCGCCCCACAAAGTTTGAAAATTTTGCGAAGATACGTCAACCGGCAAGAGAGTTATTTCAAATAGAATGTCGCGGATTTCCTATGGAAAATAGGTTCTAACTATAACTATCTACTGGCGACCGCCAGTAGATAATATTAATATGTATATATATATATGTGACCAAGCTCGCTGTGTCGAGTGAAACGCGTCATGGCAGGCATTATGCCTGTTTTATTTTGTGGACTATTTATTAATAAATTCACTGCTCTCTCCACCAACATTGCGTTGTAAATCACAATTTCTTTGGGAGTGTCTGAGGTCCGTGCCTGGTGGTTCTGTCCGATCGAGTGGCAGACAGGAGTTTTCGTGTAAAATATATATATATATATATTCCTGTTGCGCCGTTCACCAATACTTCCTTTCCTCAGGAACAAACGGAGATGAATCCAAACTTCGTGCAAGTATTTTAGTTTATTCGTCCATCACCACAATCGCCATGACGCGTTTCGGCCTCACTCGGCCTTGATCACATGACGATAAATTCACTGCTCTCTCCACCAACATTGCGTTGTAAATCGCAATTTCTTTGGGAGTGTCTGAGGTCCGTGCTTGGTGGTTCTGTCCATTTGAGTGGCAGACAGGAGTTTTCATGTAAAATATATATATTACCTACTGGCGGTCGCCAGTAGGTAGTTATAGTTACAACCTAGTTTCCATAGAAAAAGCATTTTTTGATTTGCTAATAACTTTGGCGTCGTTTGACGAATCTTTATGAAAGTTTGCAAAAAGTTGCACTTTTTAGGTTAGCTCCTATCTTGAAAGTTTGGGGGTGATTTGTCAAGCGGGGGCTGAGAAAAAAGGGGGGTCCCAAAACACATTTTCTCCATGTTAATTTCCATAGGAAATTTTGCGACGAACTACAGCCCGAACTGCTGAACGGAATTACCTCAAATTTGGCAGAAAGGTAGAGCTTGGTTCAGAAAGCGACCTTTTTTTAAATGGGATAAATCCGTTCAGTAGTTTTTGAGAAATACAAAAAATAAGAGTCAAAAAATCAATTTCCCATAGGAAACTTTGTGCAAGGCTACAGCCGAAACTACTGAACGGAATTACGCCAAATTTGGCAAAAAGGTAGTGCTTGGCTCAGAAAGCGACCTTTTGTAAAATGGTGTAAATCCGTTTAGTGGTTGCTGAGAAATAAGAAAAATAAAAGTTTCAATATCTGGGCGGAGCCTAAGTCCCGTGCACGAGCTTCACTGTGATTGGCTGCGAACACTCCAAACCAGGAAGTGTTGGCAGCCATCTTGTGGCTCGGTAGAAGTGAGTCACTAGAAAACAGAGAAACAAAGGTATAAAGCAAGAGAAGGGGGCAGGGTTGAAACACTGTGACCCCCTAGGCCTGCTCAGGGGGTCCTAGAAGGCCCCCAGGGCCAAAACAAGCATTTTTTATAAAAATAAAAAAATCGGCGCAATTCGCGCTGGGGTCGCGGGTTCCCGCGTTTTATTTTAATGAGGTCCCCGGGTGGGCTAGGTTCCGCGGGCATTTCTTAAAAAATAATAACTGGGGGTCGCTGGGGCTGCGGGGGCCCGCTGGGGTCCCCGCAGCCTTGGGGCTTCACTCATGTTGGGAGGGGGGTTGCGCTGCCCCTCTCCTGGAGCCCTCCATGTGCTTATAACTTTGGCGTCGTTTGACGAATCTTTACGAAATTTTCAAAAAGTTTCTCTTTTTGATCAGCTCCTATCTTGAAAGTTTGGGGGTGATTGGTCAAGGGGGCTGAGAAAAAAGGGAGTCCCAAAATGTGTTTTCTCAATGCATTTTCCATAGGAGACTTTAGACAAGGCCACAGGTCAAACTGCTGAACGGAATTACGCCAAATTTGTGAGGGAGAAAGGTTATGGTCGAGAAAGCGAGCTTTTGTTGAAATGATGTAAATCCGTTCAGTAGTTTTTGAGAAATATCAAATTTTACAGATATCGATATTTGAGAATTCTGACATCTGATTGGCTGAGGGTTACGAGCACGAGCTCGCGGCTCATTGGCTGTGAACGGTTGAAACTAGGAAGTGTTGGCAGCCATTTTGTGACTTAGTCCGTCAGCTCGCATCTCTCCGTGTAGAGGCCATCGGGTGTGTAGTTTTACCTCTGCGAGGCAACACTGGCATCTGTGTCTGTGTAAGATACTCCTTTCACGCTGCCTCTCCCCACATCACGAGGTCGCGGCTATGCCTTTAGAAGCCAGTCCGTTGGCTCGGAGCTCTGTGAGTCAGTCTGTCGGCACGACCCTCTATACAACCCAAACACCACTGCACTACCTAACTAAACACTAAACCACTACTGCCAGCATGACCCCCAACACTACAGAAACACCACTGCACTACCTTAAACCCTAAAACACTACCCCAGCACGACCCCCTACACTACCCAAACACTGCTGCACTACGTAACTAAACACTAAACCACTACTGCCAGCACGACCCCCTACACTACAGAAACGCCACTGCACTACCTTAAACCCTAAAACACTACCCCCAGCACGACCCCCTAAACTACAGAAACACCACTGCACTATCCTAAATCGTAAAACGCTACCCCAGCACGACCCTCTACACTACCCAAACACCACTGCACTACCCTAAACCCTAAAACACTACTCACAGCAGGACCCCCTACACTACGTAAAGACCACTGCCCTACCCTAAACCCTAAATGTACCCCCAGCACCACCCTCTACACTACACAAACACCACTGCACTACCGTAAACCCTAAAACACTACCCACAGCAGGACCCCCTACACTACACAAACACCACTGCACTACCCTAAACCATAAAACACTACCAGTCCATTGGCTCACAGCTCTGCGTTTGCGAGCTGACGGCCCGTAGCTCTCTCTGTGCGAGCCGAGCCCACGGGCCGTAGCTCTCCCTTTGCGAGCCTGCCCGACGGCCCGCAGGTCTCCCTGTGCTAGCCGGATCGCAGTTGTCAGTCTGCGAACCGATATTGGGAATATAAGGCGGCTCTAAAAAGAGCCTTTGTGTTTATTAGTTGGAGCTACATATAAGTGCGGATGCACAGCTTCAGGTTATTCTGAAAAACTCGATTTCCCTGATCTGTGAAGTGTACTCCATCACTTCTGTAGATATCAACCATATCATAACGTATGTTGTTTTTGTAGATCGAACCCATTCTATGGTCTCTGAGGTATGCAGACACAGCTTTGTTGACATTCTTCCTAGATTTTTCAATCTGAGGACAAAATTTGTTTGGCCATTTCCACTTCTTTCTTTGGCATATATTGGAATATACAAAGACAGTTTGAGGCAAAATCAACATCAATTGTCTAAAGGTGTCCTTCATTAGCATTTCCAAACCTACCCCAGTCAATGCGCCTAGGTCATTTCCACCACAGTGCACAATCATGAGGTCAGGGAGTTGGAGATGCAAACAGGTTTTAACCAAAGGGAGTAATTGGTGCCACTTCAATCCTCTCTGTCCAAACCATTTAATGTCCACATTTTGTAAACCTAGGTCTAAGTCAATACGTCTCTGTTCTGCATACCTCTTGCACCAGAAAACATAGCTATGTCCTACGATCCACACTAGCATTTTGAAGGTGTAGCTGGAAGATATGGATAGATGTCTGTAGCTCATGCAGTCCGTTCGTAGAATAAGAGATATATTTAAAGATGGGGAACTACTTTTTTTTCTCATACAAAACGATAACTGATTGGGAGATGAAAAACATTGTTTACTAAAAAGTAAGGTGCATATTAGTTTGTTGAAAAGCATCTTTGTCATTGGTTAATAAAAAGCAGTTTCAACGTAGAGTTCATATGATAGGATAAAATTTGCTCAGTTCAACCACACCTGCTACATGCATTTGGAAGGCACTGTTCAAACTTAAAACAATGGTGAACTTTTAACCTGCACGCGCCCTTGAATGTTTGAGAAAATGTTGCAAAAAAATATCGTTAGGTTTGAAAAAATGATGAACTTTTAACCTGCACGTGTCGTAGAATGTTCTAGAAAGTTTGCTGATAGAAAACGTTGAACTTCTCACCTGTATGTGTTCTTAAATTTTTTTAAAACTGTTTATATGGAAAGTTCAAAAATAACCAATAGAGAGAAGTTTTGCAATTTGAAAAAATAAAGGAACTATTCTGATTTGTTCTTTACATGTATTTATGTGTGGAGCAACAGGGAAATTGTGCCATTACTGATTCCATTCTTGATGAGAGCGGTGCATTACATGTACTGTGTGACAAAGAAAGAATTACAAATTTGGCAGGGAGAAAGGTCTTGGTGCAGAAAGCGCGGTTTTGTGGAAATGGTGTAAATCCGTTCAGTAGTTTTTGAGATATTAAAGGAAAAAAAGATATATATATCTGGACTGTGCCTAACTCCCGAGCACGAGCTTGCCTCTGATTGGCTACTAACAATTCAAACCAGGAAGTGATAGCAGCCATCTTGTGCCTCGCATCGAGTGAAAATATAAAAGAAAGGTCCCGGGGGCAATTTAATATACCGGAGATCTGTCTGTGCGAGATACCGCTTTCACGCTGCGTCTCCCTACATCAGCAAGTAACGCACCCTTTTCCACCATCAACAGCATACCTCCAACAACATACTTGGGCCCGCAAGTCTGCCTCTGCGAACCACTTGTCGGCTCACAGCTCTTCGGGTGCGAGTTCTCGGGCCCGCAGTTGTATCTGTGAAGCCAATACTGGAAATATACCGGAGGTGTCTCTCTGCGAGATACGCTCTTCACGCTCCCTCTCCCCACATCAGTGTTCCACAGCTATCCCTTTGGAAGCCGATGGCCCGCACCTTTCCCTATACAAGTCGGCCCGCAGGTGTTCCTCTGCGAGCTGGCCCGCAGCTCTTCCTCTGCGAACTAACGGGCCGCGGTTCTCCCTCTATGAGCCTGCTAGTCGGCTCGCAGTTCTTCATCTACGAGCCAGACCGCCGGCTCTTAAGTCTCTGAGAACAGATGTAATGGAGGCAACGATCATGCAGGTCGGACACCCAACACTGCTCCGACATCCCCCAGTAGGAGCACCTTGTCCGCCATCTCCCCTCACCCCCACCCCCCACAAACAAATGTGACAGTCACGTTAGGTTGGACAAATAAGAATCTTAGTCATGTATGGATTTGCATATAAAACATTTTATTAAAACAAAACAACAACAAATAAAACTATGTACAGCCATGTTGTGTCATCGCTGGACCATTTGTGAATCACAGCCTGTAAGACAAAAAGAAAGATAAGATGGTGCGTCATGCGTCCAGCAAAGGAGAAAGAGAAAGAGAGAAAGAGTGAGGGAGAAAGAGAGAAACAAGGAAAGAGTGAGAGAGAGAGGAAGACAAAGAAATAGAGAAAGAGTGAGAGAGAGAAAGAGAGAAATAGTGTGAGAGAGGAAGAGAGAGAGAGAAAGAGTGAGAGAGAGGAAGAGAGAGAGAAAGAGTGAGAGAGAGGAAGAGAGAGAGGAAGAGTGAGAGAGAGGAGAGAAGGAGTGAGAGAGAGGAAGACAGACAAAGACAGAGAAAGAGAAAGAGTGAGAGAGAGAAAGAGTAAGAGTAAGATACAAGGAAAAGAGAGAGAGAGAAACAGTGTGAGAGAGAGGTAGAGAGAAAGAGAGAAAGAGAGAAAGAGAGAGAAAGAGTGAGAGAGAGGAAGAGAGAGAAAGAAAGAATGAGAGAGAGAGAAGACAGACAGAGAAAGAGAGAAAGTGTGAGAGAGAGAGAAAGGAAGAGATGGAGAGGGAGTGTTGACACTGGAGAAAATCTTCGCAGCTTACCTTTGTGCCTCCGGTGTGTCTCCAACCACGTGCCGGGACATAGTGCACCCTTAAGTATAGGGATCTGAAAGATAGTATAGAATTAGTAATTGCAGAGTACATACAACTGCACACGCCTAATTAACTGTTTCGGCAATGCGCACTGAGGCTGCTGCAGCCCATCCACTCCCACTGCTCGGAGGTGTCTGTGTGCTCTTGTGCGCCCAGGCTGCTGCACACTTTCCACTCCCCCCACCCAGAGGTGACTGCCCGCTGCTACGGAAAGAGAAAGAAGTATATCTGCTCACCTTCCGCCACCGGCGTGTGTGTAAGAGGGTGCACCACGTGCTGAAGCAACTTTGTCAGGCGTTGTCAGGATGGCCACGCATCATCACAGTTTGTACACACGTTCAGCTGTGGTGGTGTGGGGGGGGACGTCGATTCGTGAATCACAGCCTGTTAGATAAAAAGCAAGATAGGATTGTGCATCATTCGTCCATCAAAGGAGAGAGAAAGAGAGAGAGAGAGAGAAAGAAAGAGTGAGAGGAAGACAGAGAGAAAAAGAAAGAAGGAGTGAGAGGAAGACAGAGAGAAAGAGAGAAACAGTGGGAGTGACAGGAAGAGAGAGAGAAAAAGAAAGAAAGAGTGAGAGGAAGACAGAGAGAAAGAGTGAGAGAGACGAAGAGAGAGAGAAACAGTGAGAGAGAGGAAGAGAGAGAGAGAATGAGTGAGAGAAAGGAAGAGAGAGAGAGAAAGAGTGAGAGTGAGGAAGAGAGAAAGTGTGAGAGAGAGGAAGACAGAGAAAGAGAGAAAGAGTGAGATACAAGGAAGAGAGAAAGAGAGAAACAGTGTGAGAGAGAGGAAGAGAGAGAGAAACAGTGTGAGAGAGAGGAAGAGAGAGAGAAAGAGTGAGAGAGGAAGAGAGAGAAAGAAAGAATGAGAGAGAGAGAGAGGAAGAGACAGAGAAAGCGAGAAAGAGTGTGTGAGAGAGAAAGGAAGAGATAGAGAGTGAGAGAGAGAGAAAGAGTGTGAGTGACAGAAAGGAAGAGATGAGAGGGAGAGTGAGTGTTGACACTGTGGAGAAAATCCTCACAGCTCACCTTTCTGTCACCGGTGTGTCTCCAACCACGTGCCGGGATATAGGGCAGCCCTTAAGCTTAGTCATCTGAAACATAAAAATGGAATCAGTTATGGATGAGTACATACAACTGTGTATGCCTAAATCGCTGTCCCGCCTATGTGTATCCAGGCTAGTGTACCCCATCCACTTCCACTGCCCAGAGGTATCTACCCGCTGCTGTACACCCAGGCTATTGCACTCCATCCACTCCTACTGCCCAGAGGTGCATGACAGCCGCTGCGCACCCAGGCTGCTGCACCCCATGCACTCCCACTGCCCGGAGGTGACTGCGTGCCGCTGCGCACCCAGGCTGCTGCACCCCATCCACTCCCACTGCCCGGAGGTGACTGCCCGCCGCTGCGCAAACAAGCCTCTCTGCTCACCTTACACCACCGGCGTGTGTCGAAGAGGGTCCACCACGTGCCGAAGAAACTTCCTCACCCGTTGTGTACACGCGGAGAGCGGAGCTCACAATTCAGGTTGAGTGTTGATTACAGGATGGCCACGCTTCATCGCAGGCCTGCAAGACAAAAAGCAAGATAAGATTGTGCGTCATGCGTCCATCAAAGGAGAGAGAAAGAGAGATAGAGAGAGAAAGAAAGAGTGAGAGGAAGACAGAGAGAAAAAGAAAGAAAGAGTCAGAGGAATACAGAGAGAAAGAGAGAAACAGTGAGAGTGAGAGGAAGAGAGAGAGAAAAAGAAAGAGTGAGAGGAAGACAAAGAGAAAGAGAGAAAGAGTGAGAGAAGAAGAGAGAGAGAAAGAGTGTGAAGGAGAGAATGGAAGAGATGAAGAGGGACAGTGAGTGCTGTGTCTCCAACCACGTGCCGGGACCTAGTGGAGCCCTCAAGCTCCCACATCTAAACATAGTACAGAATTAGTAATGGGAGAGTATATATGACTGCGTATGCCTAAATCGCTGTGCCGCCTTTGTGTATCCACTCCCGCTGCCCAGACGTATTTGCCCACCGCTGCGCACCCAGGCCTCACTGCTCACCTTTTCGTGGACAGGGCACCCTCCGCATCATGCAGTCCCGCTCTGCAGGCCAACAGGTCTCACATTTGGTGCTGCGTCTTGATTTTGCCATGCCAGAGGACATACTAGTGTACCTATCATCATCGCAGGTTGCACACCCGCTCAGTCCTTGCGGTGCCACTATCTCAGTGAACAGTGAGGCCACGCACGTGGTGGTAGGCCTCCCTGTTCGGTGGCTCAGGCCTACACTGCGGTCCAGCAGGGCACACAAAACCTGAGCTGTCCAGACCGCCGGGACGGGCCATCACCGCAGGCTGTACACCCGCTCAGCAGTTACGGTACCCGTACCTCAGTGGACCGAAAGTCACCGTCCCGTGCCGGTGTGCCTGTGCCAGCCGCAGTGCATCCGGTGCGAGCAACTCTGAAATGGCATCGAGCATGTGCGCCCGGTCTTTTTTATTGGCAGGGTCACGTGTCCTGTGACGCCTATGCTGGATGGGTGTGGTGTGGGTGTATACTAGCCGTGAGGGAGTGGCTGTGGCGTACTGACAACTAGGGTGTGACCAGCAGATCACTACAATGAAAATCTAGGCCATGTAGCGTTGTTGTCCTTCCCTGTAAGCGTAAGCGGAGTGGGCTGGCCTGGCGTATGCCAGTACTGCATGAGGCTGTGAAGAATGACTCCGGAGCTATGGGCGTGGCTGCATCGTGAGCTGTATGAGGAATCAACTGATGCAGGTGTTCTTGTTGTTGTGCTGCCGTCACCCGGGTCGCAAGCATCAATGTGTCACTCTGTGAGCCAAGTCCCTGAACATGGCCAACATGGAAGGTACGGGGAATCACTGACCCTACATTCATCCATAGTTCCACACAAGAATGATGGTGGACATGACACATCTGTGTGGGTGTGAATGTTTATTGCACATTCACTGGAGTATTGCAGCTGTAGCAATACTGGGCCATGCAAAATCCAAATTTCAGTTTTTGGGACATGGAGGGCAGCCAATTAGACACAAGCTCGTTGTCGGAGTTAGGGTGCGCCAACATATGTACTTATACAATCACTCCGCCAATCCCCACGCACTTATAAATTCACTATACACTCTCCTTGCAGTACTCTAATCATCCAGTCTCTACGTACGTACTTGTACAATGACCGAGACAAAGTTACATTACCAAAGTTTTCTCCCACTGTCAAAGGTAATTTGGTTGCATACGCTGTCCAGAGCACAATGTAATGTGGTAGGGCCCAGGGGCAGCATGTTGCATACATAATGAACACACGGACACAGATAGATAGTGGAACTGGGTACGAGCACGTGCACTCGACTCCTTTTTATTACCAGGCTCACATGTCCAGTGACGTCTGTGCTGGATGCGTGTGGGGTGAGTGTATGCCAGCCCTCCGGGAATGGTTGGTGCAAGTACAACAGTAATCATCAGATCACACACAGAGATTCAATCATAAAGGGTCCATGACTTGTGCTACACTAAGTTAGGGGCACCAGATCTGAAATCATACACAAAATGTTCTGTCATAAAGGGTCCATCAGTTGTGGTGGACTGAGGTAGGAGCATCAGAAGCATTCCGCGTGTGCACAGCTAGCGATGATGCGTGGTCCGGGAGGGCCGCACTGGTAGCAATGTCTGTTGCCTAATGGACTGCGTCATCTGCAATCGCAACTCCATCTGAATTGTGAGCCCTGCTGTCCGCAGTGTAGATAGAAGGCAGTAGTCAGCACAGACATCGAGGAAAGCTTTTTGTCACTTCCTCTTGAGAAAATTCAATGACATAGAGTACAATTCTCTGTCCAATTAATAAATCAAGGCTGAATTTGAATGGTGAGCTCTGCTGACCGCAATGTAGATCGAAGGCAGTAGTCAGCACAGACATTGAGGAATGCTTTTTGTGACTTCCTCTTGAGAAAATCCAACGACATAAAGTACAGTTCACTCTGCAATAAATAAATCAAAACTGAATTCGAATTGTGGGCTCTGCTATCCCCAGTGTAGACTGCCATTCAGTGTTCCTTTGGACTTGCAAGATGAATTTGGTCATTGTACTAAAGCTATATTTGATATCAAAAAAGTTCTTGAAGCAAGGATACTAAAAGGATATTGTGTAGGTTTAAGGGTATGTGGCGATGACTTATGGTGCAGTGAGCTAGTGGCACCTGAAGCACTCAGCCTGTGCGCATCCTGCGATGATGCATGGTCCGTGTGGACCGCACTGGTAGCAATGTGTTTTGTTTAATTAATTCTGCCTTAATAAGGCCACATGGCGTTTACTTGTGGTGCACTGACTTAGTGGTACCTCTGGCGCTCAGCGTGTACGCAGCCTGCGATGATGCGTGGTCCGGGCGGGCCGCACTGGGAGCAATGTGTCATGCCTACTGGACTGCGTCACCTGGAATCGCGACTCAATCTGAATTGTGAGTCCTGCTGTCCGCAGTGTAGATCGAAGGAAGTAGTCTGTACAGACATAACAGTGCAGTGCTGTGCCGCTGTGTTCGCAGGGGGCTTGTGTCGAGGAGGCTCGCGGTCATGGCGGCAGCCACGTGGCAGGGTGAGGGCCGCCGCTCTGGCAGACACGTTGGCTTTCACACAAGTGAACCACGCCCAGAACCCCGGCCTATTTATTCACACTTCTACGCTGGAGTGGCGTACGTTGGACCAGCCCACTGTGCTTCCGCTTACAGGGGGCGACGACACAGGTTCATGACCGAGATCTTCCCCACTGCCTGAGGTAACATGGTTGCGTCCACTGTCCACAACACTACAAGCACCAGCTTGTTTTTGGATCACACAGCAGATAGGTTTAATGAACATTATAATTAGAAATTAGCATTTAAAAAACCATTGAAATTCCCCGAAAGACCATAGGTTTCAGGGACGTTATAGTTACAAATTATCATGTTAAAAACCTTTGAAATTCACTGAAAAAACCATAGGTTTCAGGGACGTTATAGTTACTTGCACATTTCACTTGTACAAAACCATAGAAATTCGTCCGTTATAGTTAGTTGAGCTAACTATAACTCACGCCCCCACAATGCACTGCTGATGACGTCACATATTACATCATTCATGACATGGTCAGTGACATCACTGATGACATCACTGATGACATCACTGATGACATCTCAAATGACATCACTGATGACATCACTGATGACATCATCCAGTGACTGTGTTTCTGTAAAGTTTAAATATGTTTTATAAATATATTGGCCAAGGTATATTGTAGAATGAGTGGCTGTATAAGTGTGTGGATGGAGGATTTAGTAGGTGTGTGACTGACTGTATAAGTGAGTGATTAAATGTCTCTTACTGAATTCATGGGTTAGTGACTAAACTGTGTGAATGTCTGTATCAGTCTGTCTATTGCTGTGTAAGCTGCTGCATTGGTTGATGAGTAGCTACATGAGTGTCTATATGGGTTATTTATTGGTTGCCTGAGTATTTGTATGGGTGCCTGAGTGTGTGTGTGAGTGGGTGGGAGGTGTGTGACTTTGTGCATAGATGTGTGAGTTCTTTATTCACTGGGTGTATGGGTTCAAGAGTCCATGTGGAAACAGCTGTATGGGTGGGTGGGTGTGTGTATGGGTGTGTTGGTGAGTGAATGGATATCTCAGTGCTACATGTCCAAGTAATTACATATGTAAAACGCAGTGCATGAGAGAGTTGGAGTATATAAATGACTATACGTGAGAGTCAGTGATTGTGAGAGTGCTGTATGGATGAGTGTGTACTTGTATCAGTGATTGTATAAGAGAGTAAGTATATGTTAATATCACTATGAATAAGTGAGGTTGTGTGTGTATAACTGTATAGCTGAGTAAATAGAAGTGTGATTGATTCTTTGCATGACTGACTAGATGTGTGAGTAACTGGATGAGTGGCGGTGTGTGAGTGTTTGTATAGGTGTATGAGTGCCTATAATAGTGTTGTATTGATGAGTCACTGCATGTATGAGTGACTTTATGGGTGAATGAGTGGATATGTGTGTAGACCTAGCAATCAGTGCGTGCGTATGTAGTAACTGGTATTGGTGTCTGTATTGTTTCGAAAATGGTAGTCTGTATTTTAGAATGGGTGTATCAAAGGTTTTATTAAGGTATGAGGAGGTGCATCAGATTTTCACGTGGATGATGTCATCAGTGATGTCATTTGAGATGTCATCAGTGATGTCATCAGTGATGTCACTGACCATGTCATGAATGATGTAATATGTGACGTCATCAGTAGTGCATTGTGGGGGCGTGAGTTATAGTTAGCTCAACTAACTATAACTGCCAAATTTCTATGGTTTTGTACGAGTGAAATGTGCAAGTAACTATAACGTCCCTGAAACCTATGGTTTTTTCAGTGAATATATATATATATATATATATATATATATATATATATATATATATATATACATATTCTGTACTCCGTTGTCTCACCAAATTTCCTCCAACACATGGACACGGACCACAAGGTTAGTGTTTAGTGCTTCTTTATTCCGATGCCGCCATTGCGTGTTTTGGCTCAGGTTGAGCCTTGATCACATGACATGATATATATATAAATACACACATATATATATACATATTAATATATATATACATATATATAAAAGAAAAAAATTGTTCTCTAAATGTGAGCAGTTGAATGATACAAGTCAGCCAAACCAAAGATAGGTAAAAAGGCTGTGCTCCAGGGGTGGGAAAAAGCAATATGGACAAGGAAAGCCATTGAATAAGCTGCAAGTAAATGAGAGTAATAATAAAGCCAAACAATGGTAAGCAGTGGGCAGGCTGTAAGTCCACTGTAAGTCTTGGTAAGCTTGCTTTAGGTCTTTTCCAACCAGACACTTGAGCTGTTTGATAGACAAGGCAGCATGCAGCATTTGTTGCACTCGCTGCAGTTGCTTAGACTGCAGAGTCCAATTTCATGTTTCAGCAGAGCACTAAAAATGGTTAAGCTGGAAGATCTCATATGAATGACTGAATGAAGGAACAAATGAATGAATGCATGCAAAAAAAGATGTGTAGAACTCTTGGCTACTTCAACAGAGTATCCCAAAGCTAGAAAATGGAGATCAGATGCAGATAATTTGTTAATATTTGTCGAGAAATGGCATTTAAAGATTGTGTAGTACTTTAAACCTTATGGTTTCGACAAACTTTAATGAACAGTTAATAGAATTAAGTAAACTCTCAGGGGCATAATCCCAAGCAGCTATCGCCGAGTTAACGGCACTTTATCGCAGCCAAAGTCGAGATAAATGTATCGCAACATTCACAAGCTGGTGCTAACAGCCGATAACACCAGTTTACCTGCGAAAGCATCCTCAAAAAACATTGCCACAGATGACCCCTGCAACTATCGCTAATGAGATGCAGAGTAGGCGTTCCCGAGCCAAAATCCGCGACAACACAACACCTCAACATTCTCAACGACCAGCCCGATCAGCGATAAGACCACAAAAAAGGCGATAAGGTGCGTTAGCAGCAGGAATCTAACACCTGCTCTGACCTGGTGCAAAGTCGGACCACAGCCTGCACTGCAAAATGGAGCCCAGCCCAGAGCCACACCTGAAGGGCAACAGATGCCATGGAGCCACTGATCATGCAGCTCGGAGCCCCAACAGGGCCACAACACCCACCGCCACCACCCCCCTCCCCCGGACACCCACCGCCCCCCCCCGGACCAACACTGAGGCAGTGCAGACAAATACAGCGACCCTCCCAAAATGCACCAACCCCACAGACCCAACACCAGAGAATGTCATTGCCCACTATATGCCCAAAGGGACAACCCTCCTCCGCATCCTGACCACCATAGCCTGCAGGCTGACGGTACCAACACAGCGGACAACCAACATCCCACCGCAGACAAAGCTGCTGGCCTTGCTGCACGTGTTGGCCTCTGGTACCCTCCAACCAACCTCCGCCTGAGACGGAGGAGTCACACAGCCTGGCCAATCCAAGTCCCCCACAACGGTCATGGGTGACACCATCAGCTTGGTACCCCACTATCCATACCTCACACACACTGCGCAGGAACAGCCGGAGACCAAGCAAGGTGTGTACACCACAGCTGGCTTTCCGCATGTGTCAGGGTGCAAGTGACTGCACACATGTCCTTCTAGTGGGCCCTGGCGACACTGCACACAATAAGCACAACAGAAGGTGCATGGATCCCACCAATGTGCAGGCAATAGTGGACCACCGTGGAATCTCCGCCAACGATGTCGCCAACCACCCAGGCAGTGTGCATGATACCTGCACCTCCTGACAGTCCAGCATCAACCTGCGCCACCATGATGGCACCTACGGAAATGCACTGCTCGTTGGCCAATACCAAATGCACACACCATACACCTCAACTCCACAATCATGCAACACACAACACAGGAAATGCACACGTCACAAGCTCACATACAACATGCACACCCACCAGACACGACAGCACAACTCACTGTGGGAACCTGGCCCAGCCATGTACATGGGCCATCTACGGCATGGCACCTCGGACGCACAATAGCAGAATGTCGGAAGAGGTGGGGACCAAGCATGTGAGAAGGAGGCAAGGGACCGATGAATGAGAATGTACACAATGCCAAGTGTGGCGTGGATGTGCTGGCCAGAATGCAGTATGCAGACCACACACATATCCATATCGACACACACCGCTGGTGTTTGGAGTGTAGTGGACAGTGGATGCAACCATGTCACCCCAGCCAGTGGGGAAGTCGCGGAAATGTAGCTTGTAATGTCCCCCCCGTAAGCGTGAGCGGAGTGGGCTGGCCCGGCGTATGCCAGGCCAGCGTAGGGGTGTGAATAGAAGGCACGTAACCCTGGGTGTGGTCCTCTTCCGGAATGACGAACATCTCTGCCAGGGCGGCGCCCCTCAACCCGCCACGAGGCCGACGCCATGAGCGGTGTTGCCAGCAATCCTGTGCGCCTGCTGCACCCCGGAACGCTGGTCCCCGAATCAGTCCTGCCCGCTCCTGCGCACCCAGGCCTCAATGCCCACCTTCCGACACTGGCGTGTGTCGATGAGGGCCCACCACGTGCCGGTGCAATCTCCAAGCCTGAGGCCTGCAACCTTGGCAGCCTCCTCAGACCATCATGGCCTCCGCAACACAGGCCCGCAGTATTCCTTTCACATTGACGTACTCCACCAGCATGCACAGCGGACAAGTAGGTCACACATTTGGAACTGAGTCTTGATTACACCATGGCAGAGCACATAAATCATGACTGAGTCTATGTCACTATACACCCTTCGATGTGGTGCCAACAGGTCTTAGTGTATCATCACAGCTGCAAGATTCTGTGGGCCCACGCGGACTACTGCTCTCAGGCCTACGCTGCGCTCGAGTAGGTCACAGAATTGGAACTGAACATCGATTATTCAAAGGCAGAGTACGAATCATTGCACGCAAGGAGAGGCATAAGAGGATGACGCGTTGCATTTGGGAGGAGAAAAGGATCATCATTATGGAGGTGATCGAACACTACTGACAGCTGCCCTGATGTCACTAACTCTGTGCATCGCGAGCCTACGACACGTGGCTGTGGCCCACTGCTGACTGCTGCCTCCGGCCTACACTGCGGTCCAGTAGGTCACAGAGTCTAGATTCGTCAATGCCGGGGTTCATATCAGTGTACCGGAATCATCGCAGGCTGCATCCCCCCTCAGCCCCGGTGCCACTAAGTCTGTTCCCCGACATTCATGGACACTCTCTGATCGTACATTGGTGGCTTCTGAGTCTATGGACTAGGGGGTAGTTTTCATCCTCATGCAACTGATACCGAATTGGTGGTGGCAATGAGGCAGTCGCTTTCTACTCCTCCATTTGCTGCTTCCGGATAGCTTCTGCCCTCTGCATCATGCCCTGAAGGACACCTTCCACTGTCCCCCGCAACCCTCCACCACATTCACCTTCGACATCGACGGGGACCCACTCAGTCTGCGTGGCCCTACCTCAGTGGACCACAAGTCACCGTCCAGTGGTGGTGTGCCTGTGCCTGCCGCTGTGCATCCGGGGCCACCAACTCTGTGCAGCTCAAGTCAGGGACCCTGCCTCAATGAATATTGGATGACCTCTGTGACTTTGGTCTTGGGGTCATCAACGCCATGTGCATGTGGCCCTGCGCTGTCCACTGCCTCCGGCCTCAACTGCAGACCACCAGGGCTCACACATCATATCGAGTCCTGACCGGCCCGGACGTCGCATCACCGCAGGAGGCACACACTACCATCGCCAGGGCCAACTCCAACGACCATCTGCCAGAGTCGAAACAGTGGTACTGGCAGACTAACGGAGTTGCTCAGACCTGTTGTGGATGCCATCATCTGCCTGATCCCCTGCTCAGCACTCCAGGTGTCACTGACTCAGCGCACCGCAAACCATGGACCGTTACTGATTGAGTTTTGTGCTGTGGAGAGGTTGCGCAGCAATGCCACCTCCGGCAGTGTGGGAGACCTGCGACGTTGATGAGGAAGTTGTTGCAGGTCTAACACACCCCACTGCAGCTGCATCAGGAATATCCTGAATGGACACAATCCTAGTCATTTTCATCACATGAGCGTGCTCAGCTCTAGTGCCCCAACCTCAGTGCACTGCAACTCATGGACACTTCTGTTTGTATGTTGGGTGACCTCTGTACTTGCTCCGGCTCCCTCCATGTTGCTCAGCAGTTGACTCTGTTATGCTGGTGTTTCCTGTTTCCATTGCACTGGTGTCCACTGTTCAAGTTGTTGCCAGCACCAAGCACTCCGTGCGGGCTGGCTCATGCTCACCCACACACATCCAGCACAGGCGTCACTGTACATGTGGCCCTGCCAATAAAGGGGCAGGGCGCACGTGCCCGTAGCCAGTTCAACATGATATCTGCGTGTGTCCCTGTGGTCTTGTTGTATGCATGAGGGCCCTGGGCCCTACGACATTCCAGTGTGCTGTGTACAGCGGACGCAGACATGTCACCTCAGTCAGCGGGTTGGAGCTTGGACATGTGGCTTTGTCGTCACCCACTCATTTCGTAAGGGGAGTGGACTGGGCCGTCGTACGCAGAGCCAATGTGGGTGTGTGACTGATATGTGCGTGCCCCTGGGCGTGGTTCTGTACTGGGAATGTGCATCTGCATGTGTCTCTATGGCAGTGTGGGTCTCCTTTGTGGGGTCTAGGTGGTCCCTGAAGGGTAATTGACACCCACGTATGTGGTCTAGTTCGCCTTCCATGGCTTCGAACCACACCCGCACCTGTTCGGCCACCTCCTTTTGGCGTCTTGACACCTGGCATTGGGGTGCCATGTGTGGGTCGGTGAATTGTTGTAAGCCAGCCGTGCTTGCGGGTGCTTCATGCTGTGTGGTCTGTTGCAGGGGCTGGGTTCTCCTCTGAGTAGCTTGTCTGCCCTGGTCCTGGTGGTGGGTTGCGTGGGATGTCCATGGGCTGTTGTAGGGCGTTGGTGTCAAAGGTGTGGTGGTCATCTCCGGCATCACTGATGGGGTGTCTGGTCTGACCTGCTGGAGGTGTTGTTTGTCCCTCTGCAATGTGAAGGGGAGATGCATGTTGACATTGTGTTGACATTTATGTTGGCGCATTGTTCTTGTAGACATGCAGACTGTGTGACAATCTACATTGTGACTGTTTGGGCGGTGCTGGCAATTTGAGGGGGGACAGTGGACATTTGGACTACATGACTGTTGTGAGGTTGTACCCGTACATATGCATCTGGTCTGACCTGCTGGAGGTGTTGTTTGTCCCTCTGCAATGTGAAGGGGAGATGCATGTTGACATTGTGTTGACATTTATGTTGGCGCATTGTTCTTGTAGACATGCAGACTGTGTGACAATCTACATTGTGACTGTTTGGGCGGTGCTGGCAATTTGAGGGGGGACAGTGGACATTTGGACTACATGGCTGTTGTGAGGTTGTACCCGTACATATGCATCTCACAGTTCCCTGCTCTGTCAAATGTAATTGGCCTGTTTCTGCGCATGGGCGGACCCAGTTGTGTCCCCTGTTCTGCAGTGTCGGTGTTGCACTTTGTGCCACATTGTCATGGGATGTGCTGTGATTGCCATGTGTGTGTGCTGTAGTGTGCCACGGGGATGGGGGACATGACCCTGGGTTATTGTGGGTGTGCAGTGTGCTACACGTCGTTGTGCATGTGTGCCATTGTGCACATCTCCCCCCGTCCCCCCAGGACCTGTTCGTTACTCACCCTGTTGTTGTTGTGTCAGGTCCTCTCGAGCTGTGTCTGTACTCCCACCTCCTTGCACCGTCTCCACACTGATGGCTGACCTCCATTTCCTCCAGCTCCTCCTGTGGCGCAGGACTCCCATCTCCTGTCGCCGTGGCTGGCTTCCTGTTGGCAGTGGCTTTGGGCCTGGTTTCGGTTTTCAGGTCATGCCAGCGCCTCTTGGCCTCCTCGGCACTCCGGCTGCATTCAAGGTGGTCTGAATGTGGGTCAGTTGCTGGTAGTGTTCTGTCACATCCATGACGCTGGTCTTGTTTTCCTACGGATTGCACCCCGTCTTCCTCTCCCTCTTCTACTTGGCCTTCCCCGACCACGTTGGTCCTTGCTGGTGGTCTGTGGGGCTTGTGGGGTTCACGTTGGCCTCTGCGCTGGGTCAGGGTGCATCCATGTTGCTGCGCACTTTGGATTGTTTCTGGTGTGTTGTTTTTGTTGTTTCTATGGTGCATTTTCCCGCCAGACGCGTGGGATTTACAGGCCTGCCGCTGGTTTTCGCTGCTTTTTGTATCGCGCTTGGCCTCATCGCAGCTTTTTTTGCGTTCGTGTTTCGCATTTTTGAGGCGTGGCGTTGATTTTAACGCGGACAGTTATCGGGTTATCTGGGGGCTATCGCATGTTACCGCCGTGTTGTGAATTCTTGGTTAACACGGTATAAATTTCCCGCGATGGACAGCGATGTTGAAGGTTGCGTTAAGTAACTTTTGCGATGGTTATCGCACGTTCTTGAGAATATGCCCCCCTATGTACAAGAGCACAACTAGCTGCACTGTATATTTTTAATAATACGCCATTATACCCAAAGTAGGTCACCAGAAATAATGCAGTACACTACATCCAAACTTTGCTATGAATAGATCCTATGGCTGGTGTAGTGAATCAGGAATGTGAAACCTGTCTTGATTTGTGTCCATGGTCTCATATCTGCGTACCAATGAGTATGCACAATTTCATTGGTTTGGAAGATATCTAAATTAAAGTTGCAAATCTGTTATTCAAGATATTGCTTAAGGCCCTGGGAAACTATGTGTACAAGTAGATGATCACAAGCAATGTTTTTCTTTCAATTTCATAAGCTGTCAGGTTAAAATTTGGGGGTGTGGGGCTGATGTGCTGGCCATTAGCATGGGAGAAGGCATGAACAGTGGAGACTGTGCTCCCCTTCTATGGCTTGCAAGAAATAGCTCAGAACAGACATTTGTTTAATTCCATCATGTGGAGATCTTTTAACAATTTCAGAACATGTGAATCAATGATTACATGTTGACAGACTGTCAAGCAGGGATGATAATTGCATTTCACTGCAGGCATTTCCTATGGAAACAGCTCCTGCAGTCTGTATGTTTCTATTTTAGCTGATGTATTAAATAATGTAACAGCGTGGCTTCGCTTAGTGGAAAAACCTGTGCAACCATGGAATCAAGAAACGCATGATGTTTGCTACAGCATAACTACTTGTTTTCTCAGAACTGTCTCTATAGTCCCAGCTTGCCACTAAGTAATACCGCTCCCTTTAAGATTCCAAAGTTTTGTAAGGGCAAGATCTGCCTCTATGGCCTAAGGTCCTCTCTAAAGGCGAATGCTTTCTTTACAGATGTAAAGTTTCTACTGCTTGCACAAGGTCATCTGTATGGCCTGATCATCTCTTTATACATCCTTGTTTTAGGTTTATTGCCATTTTCTCTCTATGGCATAGACCTTCCCTGAGACACAGGGCACATCTTATTTGTTCCAGATCATCTAATGAATGAGCCCTTCTTTAAGACCGAGGACTTTTCTGTGATCTCAGACCTTCTTCAGGATTCAAGCTGGTCTCTATAGTAAATAACCTTCTTCAGAATCTAGGACTATCTTTAGAGCTACAGGTATTCCCTAGGATCTAAAGTATATTCTATGGTTTCAGATCTTCTCTGAAGCCTCTAGCTATTTCTCACTCTAGTCACACAATGCCTAAAAGAACCAGTTCTGTCCCTATGGTTATGGGTTGTTTTTGGTTGAAAACACTATAGCAGGATCAGTCTACAGCCACATTTGTCATATTTTATTTCTCTGGCAATAGATGTTTTCTAAGGACAAGGATATTCTCTTTAGTCCAATGTGTTCTCAAAGGCCTTGGACATTTCTATAGTCATAGGCCTTTCACAAAGTCCAGGCTCATCCGGATGATGGTCCCAGATCTTTTCTAATGGTTTTCATTCTCTCTCTATATGGTGCTAAGTTCTCTCCATGGTGGTGTACGTCTCTAGGGTATTAGTGTTCTCCACAGTCTTGGTTCTGTTTTAGTACTTAGATCTTCACCTTATTCCCATGTCTTCATTATGACTCAACTCCATTCTAATGAAAAAGACAATGTCTATGTCCCAAAGATAATTCCAATGTCAATGTCTGTCTTTGTAGTAGTTGATCTTCTCATGCCTTCACAGATGACTCTATTAAGTGCAGTTTTCTCTCAACATCAGAGCCCGTTATATGGTCCCAGCACTTCTCTAAGTTAAGTGTATCTTTATAACACCAAGTCTTCTGTAAGGATCAGGCCCTGTGTATAGCTACCATCTTCTCTAAATTGTGGGCTGTTTCTGTGTTCCCATGTGTTATCATAGAGCCATCTGTAGAAGTGAATTTAGAATTAATTTAAAAAATGTGTTTAGTTAACATGAATAGTTTGCAAATGATGTAATTAGGCTGTATTTAACAGACATTTTTTTTATTTAGTTGACATAGGTAGGCCATGAGTTAATTTGCAGTTGACATTACACAATTTAAATGGTTCGTCCTTTTGCTTTCGAGTTAAAAATGTGTCCTGGAGAATTTGGGAAAATACTCTTATTTCAAGCAGTTTTACAGTCCTGTTCCTCTTAAAACACATTCTTGTTCATGTTCCTAACATTCCTGCATGTAAGTGTACAAATGTTCAAGCATGATGCTGCCTGTTGCTTAAATCATGTGCCATTCATTATTTCAGTAGTTTATTATTCTGTAGTGAAATGTCATGTTCAGTTGTATGTAGGTTCAAGGTTTATAAGAACTTTTTGGGAGGGTATTTACAGTAGCCTGTTTTAAGTAATATATTTTTAATAATGCTCATTGTTAATGTATCTTTATTAGTAGAGCCCATGGCCCATGTCACACTATGCAAAGGGCATGCTTTTCTACTCCAGTAAACCTATACAATCATGTTTCTGGGAAATTTGGCAGACTTTCTGGCACTCTTATTGAACATGTCCTTATGGAGGACTGTTCTTTGACTCTGTACTTTGAATGAATAGGCTAACTTTTCCTTTTACTTAGAGAGCACATCACATTAGTCTGTTTATTGACTCAATGCTTAAAGATTTTTTTATGGCTTCTCTTTGCTTTTAAAACTGAGTAGTCCCTGTAATAATTTGCTCTTTGATTCATTATTTGCCTTGTGCTAGACCATATTTGCTTCTGGCTATTAACTAGAATTGTTTAGATCTTGGCGGATTCGGTCCGCTGTTGCTTTCCCGTCAGATTCTCTCTCCGTCTGGTAGGATTTCCACCCGCTCTATTTAGATGCTGGTGGGTTGATGGACGAAAGATCGTTGGAGTGCCGTCTTCTCTGCCAGATGTTTTTACCTGCACCCATGACGCCATAGACAAAAGCTGCTGTGAGAGGGAGTCCAGCCAGTTTGTCCGCCGAGCCAATCACAATGTGCCTTCCCGCCAACGTAACTGGGGTGAAGAAACCTCCACACCTGAATTGGCGGTTTGGAAGGGATATACGGTGGAAACTCACCATTTTCACTTTCCCCACTTCCGGTTTCAACATGAACCCGATCGCCCAAGTCCTTCCTTTGCTGCTGGTACTTGACCATGAAATACATCAACCCTGTCGTCACCGGAATTGAAAGTAAGCCTCTTTTTGTACTTGTTTCCTTTTGAATTATCTGTTCACAATAACTATGGACTCATGCATTTTTGATACTCTCGTACAAGCAATGTCTAGTAATGTGCACTTCATATGTGTGTGTTTTGTTATTTAATAATTTCTTTATTGATTTTCAAAGAACCGAAACAAGACAAAATGAAAAATACTACACTGATTGCAGACACATCTCCAGAAAGACAATTGTCATGCTAATATACTGAGTTATAGTCAAATAAAACACAATTACATATAGTATAAGTGGAGAGATTATGGGAGAGCCTTGCCAATAATTCTAAATATAAAGGAATACAAAAAGTGAAAACAAGTAGAAGGCAATACTGCAAGGAGAGAAAGGGGAGTGGCACTAGGGTGTAAAGTCTGGTTCTAATGTGCGGAGGAAGTCATGCAGAGGCCCCCAGATATCCTTGGGGTGGGAAGAGGGGGGTTGCAGGACCGCGTAATATTCGCTACCTGTTTCACAATAAGACAAACTTCTGAGCTAGGCAGGGGTCGTGGGAGCCACAGTGCCACCGCAATTAAGCGATATGTCATGCGTAGCCAGGAGAAAGCACATGGACACTAAGCGGCACAGGGAGTGCGGTATGTCTCTAATGTTTCCTAGAAGTGCGAGTAGATGGGTGGGGGAGAGTTCCATGTCTGTCATAGTTGAGACATGCTCAAAGACAGCAGTCAAGTGTGCATGTATCACAAGGCAGGTCCAAGTGAGATGTGCGAAATCAGCTCCGGTGGCATGGCATTTAACACACGTCAGATCGAGTGGGGTCAAATCTAACTACATCCGAAGGAGAGAGATAAATACGATGAATATATTTAAAATTAGTCATTTGTGCCTGTAGTTGCCCAAAACACTTTTAAATTGTAAGGAACAAATGTTCACATTTTATCCATAAGAGGGACACCCAGCTTCTCCGCCCACACCCCCGAACCCTGTCAGTGGTATCAGATTTGAGTGAAATAAATATACGGTATAGACGTGAAACTAAGTGATCACCATCCCCGTCGGTCACAACAAGCGTCAGGGGAGGTAAGTCTTCCGAGAGCAACGGGAAGGTAGGGAGCAGAGACCGCAATGTATTATGGAGTCTCCAGATAATAAAACGGTCCATGAAAGGTAAATCAGGCATGTGAGGTTCCGCAGCTGGCTGTACAACATTACCGTCTGGGAAGAGATCTCCCAGCGTCAAAAAGTGATATTGGTGGAATACTCGTTGTGCTAGCTTTTCTCTGGCCAGTGGGAGCCAAGGAGTATCAGGAAGAGATAGAGCAGGGGAGTACAGGGAACTCCCTCCCAACAGTTGTTGCAATCTGCACAATGTCCAACAGGTCTTGGACACCGTCTGGATGTCATTAGTGTCTAATGGAATGCCCTTTGGCAAAATAAAAGGGTGTGGTAGGTCACCCAGCTGAGACTGCTCTGGTCTCAGATAGGGGATGCAGGCCTCCTTATGGTACCAGCGGTAAGAGTACTGGCATTGGGCAACCAGATAATACAAGCAGATGTCAGAAACCCCAAGGTTTCCGCGCTCATAAGGGATAGTGAGAGTGTCCCAGCAAACGCGTGGACGAGCACCAGCCCACATGAGGCATAGAAGAAGGCGGCACAAGGAGCGGAAAAAAGTCTGGGGCAGTGGAATAGGAATATTTAAAAATAGGTATAAGAAGCGGGGGGAGTATAACCATTTTTATGATGGATATACAACCAGAAATGGAAATGGGCTGTTTAATCTAACGGTCAAGTTGGGTAGCAAGTTTGGCCATTGACGGTCCATAGTTGAGTTGTAGCACTTGGTCCCTGTCCCCATGGAGCCATATACCCAAATATTTAGTACCATCCACTGCCCAGGTAAAAGAGTACTCAGCCAGCATCAGCTGCGATGCATCAGTCAATGGAAACAGGTCAGATTTATCCCATTTGATTCAGAGCCCGGACAAGTTGCCAAATCAGACATCCTCCTATACTAAGGGGGACAGGTTTTCCAATGGGTGACTAATAAAAAACATGATGTCGTCCGCATATAGGGAGAGTAAAAGCGGCCGTGGGTGAGCTGTAGACCACATTGTAGATGACGTTCCTGCATATAGCGGACCAGTGGATCCATGGCGATAATGAAAAGAAGGGGAGAGAGGGGGCAGCCCTGCCTAGTCCCTCTTGTGATAGGGAACGTTTCAGAGAGAGCATTGTTAACAGGGAGATGAAATTATATAAAAGCATGATCAGAGATATGAAAATTGGAGGGTTGGCCGGCTTACTAAGGACCACTCTTAAAAAGGGCCACTCTAGGGAGTCAAATTCTTTCTCAGCATCTAACAGGGCCGCAACTGCGGGGGTAGATGGAGAGATCATGTTGAGAACAGCAAATATGGTGCGCAAATTGAGAGAAGTGAAGTGGTGCGGGACAAAGCCCGACTGCACTGGTGAAATAATATGTTCCATTAGGAGGGACAATCTGGTGGCGAGGACCTTAGCCAGGATTTTATTATCAAGGTTCAAGAGGTACAAGGGATGGTATGAGGAGCAAAAGAGAGGGTCCTTTCCTGGTTTCAGCAGGAGGACAATGATAGCCTCGCGCAAGGATGGGGTTAGGGTGCCAGTGGCCAAGGATTCATTGTACAGTGCCAGGAGATGAGGAGCCAGTATTTGTTTAAAGGTCTTGTAGAAGGCCCCTGTCAGACCATCCAAGCCGGGTGCTTCTGAGCCATCGAACGTATCAATGGCTAGTAAAAATTCTTCGACAGTGATAGGTTCAGCAACAAATTGGCATTGGCACTCTGTCAACCAGTCCATTGTCACCTCCTCGAGATAGGAAGATATTTTTGAAGGGAGATCTTGGGCACGCAAAGTGTATAGATTCCGATAATACTGATGAAGTTCTGCCACGACTCCATCACAACCAGACACCGGCTGTCCAGATTCTTAGCACAACTCCGTGATGTAATTATATAAGTGGTTGCGTCTCAGAAGTCAGGCTAGAGTGCTGCCCGGGTGCTCCCCTTCTCCACAACGGCGAGTCCTGACATGCTTCCCCATATAGGCGAATTCTCTGTCAGCGAGGTCACAAAAATCTGCCAATAAGGCAGAGCATTGACCTAAGCAGGGATCCCCGCCCTCGGCGGCCCTCTCATCAATGTCTTCTAAATGGGACTCGATACCTTGAATTATGTGCATATGTCACGTAGAATACCCATATGCTTGGAAATACACACTCCATGGATAAAGGCCTGCATCTCCACCAACCCCACATTCATCTTAAAATATTCAGATATAGCAGTGAGTACCTCCCTGCGGAATACCGGGTCCTGGAGGGACTCACTATGGAGTCTCCAAGCACGTTCTGCTCCGCAGCCATATGAGACCTGCAATTGGAGATGGTCCGGGCTGTGGTCCAACAATGTGAGTGGTAGAACCATAACTTCCCACAACCAGGGGTCCACATTGGCTGTGAGTAGCCAATAGTCCAGCCTGGTCCAAACAGAATGAGGGTCGGAATAGAAAGTGAAACCTGGAGCAGAAGGGTAGCGGGAATGCCAGGCGTAAAAAAGTACATGAGTATCAACAATGTACCACAGCGCATCCCATGCCTGGGGCTTGCTGCTAGGATGCGTACTGGTGCAGTCAATTTGGGCGCACATCAGCATATTTAGGTCCCCACCCAATACCACATAATTCACGTCTAATCAATCCATACATGTCAGAGGTCATGAAAGAAGGCAGGTTTGTCCACATTGGGAGCATAAATATTCAACAACATTATCTGTTTGCCTGCAGAAGCACGTACTGGCCTTCGGGGTCTAAGTGGCTGGATTGTAGTGTAAATGGAACACTTCTATGTATGAGGATGCATGTGCCCAAGAAATATAAACTGTAGCAGGAGAAGTATTGTTGTGTGCCCCAGGGCCTATCATATGGGCAATCAGCTGTGGGATGCAAATGCATCTCCTGTAGAAAGGCGATTTTAACTCCATGCCTGTTTAAGTAGGACATAACCTGTTTCCCCTTCCTGGGGTTGTTGATTCCCCGAATGTTCCAGGTAATGAAAGTAAGGTCCAATGACCTATTTCTTTGAGTGGATGGCATAACAAGGAAAGAGTGTAAAAGGGTACATATAGAGTAAGTATGAGGTCATCACAGAAAATGTTGCAGCAGTGAGAAATAAGTGAGCACGTAAACAAAAACTCAAATCAAAACCTAAAACCCCATCCCCCACCCACACTGGAACATAAGGTATCCAGTGAGACCGAACAAGATGAACCAAAATGCAGCACAAACCCAGCAATCAGAATGTGGTGTTCACCATGGGGGCGTAGCGACAACACGATGGGCAGTGGCCTAATTGTGAAACAATTATCAAGTAACAATGGAGATTAATCAACCGCAATTATAATAGAACATCAATCGCAGTGAATACACGGTGTGCACAGTTTGTAAATGACACCGTGGTCGTGATTGATACACAGCCAGCAAACGATGAACAGACTAAAATAGAGCAGTCACATCAGAGAAGACCAGTCTGGAGTGGCGGGCTGTGAACAAGCGGTGGATCCAGTCATGTCCCGCACAGGTCTTTCAGGTGAAGGGGACTTAGCCCGCATGGATTTTCAAAATGTGGAGACTTCAGCAGGGGCATCAAAGATTCGGGTTTTCCCATCGTACTCCACTCGCAGACAAGCTGAATAGAGCATTGTGTATCGATTGCCCTGCTTTTGAAGTGAGTTCTTGTCGTCACTGAATTTCCGGTGGGCGTCCTGGACCATAGGAGTCAAATCAAGGAAAAGGGAGATGTCAGTGCCATGGTAGTGAAGAAGACCCCTCTCACAGGCCAAGAGGAGAGCAGTGTTTCTATCCCTATAGCTGAGGAGACGTGCTATGAGAAAATGGGATGAGGTGCCCTCAGGAGGGCGAGGGCCAAGGGACCTATGGTCACACTCCACTGTGAAGGTGTAAAAGAAACTGGAGCGGTCAAATAATTCTTTGAGGAGTTGCTCAACAAAAGATATGCATATGTTATTTCTGAGGGACCTGGCCTCCAGATCATTAATCTTGATCGCCACCTGCTTCAGGATACGTTCCATCTTGTCCAGCCGCTTCTGCACCGTAGTACTGTTGTCCTCCAGCCTCAATATTTGCTCCTCTGCACAATCTAATCTCGTCCCCTGGTGATCCAGGCACTCCCCCAACCTGTACATTCGACCAGCGAGCATGTTGAAACGTGCATCCATTGCCCTGAAGCCTGCCTTGAGCTCCGACAGAATAGCGGTCATGTCGTTGGTCGCAACTGTTCTTGTGACGCGATCCGCAGCCTCCTGAGTGTCAGAATGGGAAGTGGTGTCTTTAGTGGGTTTTGTGTGGCCAAAGGTCAGCCTGCGTTGCTTTGGTTCCGTGTGGCCCATTGCAGAGAAGGGATGGCCCCAATGTGCAGGTGCAGTCGTGCAACAGAGCAGCGCGAGATGTAGCGTGAATAGGGAGGGCCCTCTGGCAGACACCAGATAGGGCACCGACATCAGCGGGGGGATCGCCGGCCCCAGCAAAAGGAACGAAACAGGGAGTGCCAAGAGTCTCCGCCGGGCCAGCCCCACAGCCAATACGGCACCCAAGCCGGTCAGTAGACAATAGTCCGCACACAAATGAGGGGGGGCAGGCACTGGCATCGAACTATCCGCAGGCCTCCCACATCAGCACCAAAGTGGGGCCCGTCAGGGGAAACCATGCAATGGTCTGGTGATCAAAGGTGAGGCGGGAGGACAAGATCAGGCCGAGAGGGGTGTGGCAGGTGAGCAGGTGTCAGCCCTGATGGTGGAGAGGAGCCCAGGGCCCAGCGAGGAGGAATAGGCTCCCAGTAGACTGCAGGGGCACTTACCGCACCAGTGCACCACTCCACTCCAAGCCAGGCCAGTGTCATAGGCCCATTTTGTGTTGCAGCCATTGAGCGGTCGCACCAACAAGGCCGAGGGGGTCAAAAAACACAGTCCATGCAGCCCCTGCAATCCAGGAGAGCTTGCTATGTGGTGAGTCCTGGCACGGTGGGGTCTACACAGGGCACAGCCGCAGCCCTCAAGGTTGGCTGGGCAGAGAAGGCATCCAAGGTAGAGGCGGACTGCAACGGCCAGATATCCCACCCTGAGGCAAGCAAGCACTCGGGGGCCAGTGCCTGCAATGGTCCCCAGCCCCCTCAGTCAGCCGGCATGGGGCAGGACAGTCACGAAGAGGAGACACGGCCCCAGCAAGTCCGGGTGAGCTCAGCCTCAGGCTCACCCGTGGCCCCTGTTGCAGCAGGGCCTCCGAGGCAGTGCTGGGCCACGCCGTCCCCCGGCCGTCAGGAACAGCAGCATGGGTCCAAAATCACAGCTCACAATGACCCCGGGACTCCGGTACCACAGTCAAGTGTAGCATTCACTGCATAAGGCGATGATGGCAGCGATTAAAGGGTGATGTAGGGCCAACGCCACCGGAGCCTCACAAGGATCCGGCCATCTTGGTGGCGGTCGTGGCCACGCCCACATGCATGTGTGTGCGGAATATTATTATTTACCAATTGTAAAAAAAACTCACCTGTATATTTTTACTTTAATGTTAAAGTTGCCTTCATGATAATGTACATGTAATCAAAAATAGAAATAAAAAAAAAAATCAATGTGTCCATACAGGTGTGTTTAATTTTATATCATAAACTATCAAATCAAATACATATGCATTACACATAGTTGGAATATTTAAAAAAAAAACTTAAATGTGTACAAGGCAAAATGTTTGTTTTTCAATAAATGTAAAATCAATGTTAATTCTTAACTCAAAACATCTAAGATGTTTATTAATGGCACATTTCCCCTTGTCTAGTGCATATCATGTATATAAATACATATTAATTTACTGTAAAAAAAGTTTAAGGTGTAAATATTTTTCTCAATAATATTTACACTGTACATATATGTCATTTAAAAGAGCTTTTGTTTTTACTGTAATTCGAGTAAGAATAGGTATCACACATTTTCATCATTATCATTGTTAATAATCAATGACATGTAAATTAATAATAATGTCAGGACAAACATCGTACAAATTCAAATCTTTATTAATAAATGAGATACTTCTCTCAAATATTTTATTTGGAAAATATAACACAAAGGGAGGAGAAATATGATAACCTCCTTAGGAAGAGGCATCTCAAGCACCTTTCTTGGAAGGGGTGGTTTAGGTTTGACATGGGTTAGGGACAGGTAAGATGTCAATTCAGGAGGAAGAGTACAAGTAGGAGGGGTGGGAGTGGATTGGTTTTGGGAGGTAGAGGGAGCTGGAGTTGGTGATGTGCATGTCTCTGTATTTTTTGCAGGTGCATGTGGGTCTGGTGAATGTTGTGCAGGTTTGGATGTGTTTTTTGGCAGGTGTGTAGTGTTCGGCTCAGTGTGGGAGTTTATGTTTGGTGGGTGTTGTTTTGAGTGTAGTTGTGCTTGTGTGTGAGTGTGTTGGTTTGGGTGAGTGTGCTGTTGAGGTGACTGGTCTGGTTGTGGTGCATGTATCTGTATGTTTTGCAGTTTGTTGGGTATGTTGAGATGTGTGTGGTTTGGCAGGTGTTTAGTGTTCGGGTGAGTGTGTGTGTTTGTGTTTGGTGGGTGTTGTATTGGGTGTAGGTGTAGTTGTGTGTGTGTGTTGTTTTGGATGAGTGTGCTGTTGAGGTGGTTGTTGTGGTTGTGATGTGTGTGTCTGTATTTTTAAAAGGTTTATTAATACAATGAAACAAAATTGAAGTAAACTGTTGAGTACCCTTATCCCTTGTCATGTCCTTATCTTACTAATATAAGCCACTAATATCCAAGGCAGGGTATTCACCATTTTCTGTAGTAAGATCTACTTCTGATCAGTGAAAAGCATCGTGAACTGCTGAAGGCTAAACAACTTTTGCAATGTTACCAAACACTCCAACGCCCAACTTCATTGACTTTAAGGCTAATGTCCGTAGAGCAAGGTACTATGGTTTGAACAAAATACTCTAAGGGCACTATGTAAGGGCTGCCATGTATGTAAGTGGGAGTGTGGTCTTTGGGGGGTTGTATGAACATGTGTGTGTATGAATGTGACATATTTGTATGGGTGACTGAGAGCCCGTGTTGTATGTAGTTGAGACACAGAATATACCTTTCACCATATGTTGCACCGTTACATAAATAACACAAACATTCAATTTTATTTTTTTAAATGTGAGAAATTGTAAGTGCAGAAAAATGTTCTGTCAAAGTTCATAATATGGAACATGTTTCTGCACTTTATATTTCTACCTTTTTAAAAAATGGCTGCGTTTTTCCATTATACTTATGCACAGTGTCTACGGAACACTAGGCGTAATTGGCCTGCTGTTAATGTAAATGCAACACTTTGAAATGGGAGGAAATTGAAATGAAGAGTTAATTTACTCAAGAAGGCAAGTGCCTTTCATAAGTGTGATGTCCAGTTCAAGGGAGGCTGGTGGGGTTTGAAAAGGTTTGATTAAAGCTGTGTGTCGTTAAGACTGATAAAATTTAGCCCTGTGTTTTCTTCACTCGCTCATCATTTCAATTTCATGACTGTAACCTTGTATGATTTTTTATTATGCATAATTGATCGGTGGAGTGGGTAACAGTTTCTGGGCTGCCCTAAATGTGAAATGTATGTATTACACTGCTGCTGCATAGCTGAATTTCAATAACGTTTGTTTAAAAAAAGAAAAAAGTTTATTCATGGCGGTAACTTTCCATTTTCAGTATCTCCCATTTAAAAGCATTCAGAGAAATCACTTTGTTCACAGCTCCACTATTGAGTTGATCAGGAATTTTAATTCAGAGTTACATACATCATGCTTCAGTTAACCTCTGTGACCCAGTGCCAGGCATGAATCTGACTGTGCACTACTTACTATCAGGCCATGCGATCTGCAGCCTGATGATAATAATGTAAAATGAACACAGCCTTCCATTAACTTTTAAAGGAAAATATGACCTAGTGCTATTTTAAAAATTAACTAAAGGCTGTGAGCTACTCTGAATGTGTCTGGGAGCTAGTGGTACCTCACAATCGACTAGTTGGAGACACCTGATCACCTGATCTAGGCAGAGTGATTTGTGGGATAATACAAATAGCAAATATCAATATTATTTGTAATTAAAAACATATATATATATAGAATTATCATTTGAGACAGTCTTATTTACATTTTCCCTTTGCTAATTTTGCACACTGGTATGTTCAGACCTGATATGGAATTCACATATGCCTATGTAAAATTTGAGATATCAAGGTTCTGCTCTCAATTTTCAGAAAGCTTTTTTTATGACAGCATAAAGTTTTGGTTTTAAAATGTTTTGATACATATAACAACTGTCTTAAATGTTTTTACCATAAAAGTTGTTTTTAATGCTATAGAGTGGTAGATAAATATTCATTTGTCACTGTTTTTATATGCATTATTCAAAACATCAAGGATTTTTCTCGTAATAAATTCTGAGGAAAATCTTTACTTTTGACATCTAGAAGATCAGGTCTTAAAATGTTTGAAACATATAATAATTGTTTTTAAATGTTTTTACCAAATGTGTTGCTTTTATTGCTATAAAGTGGCAGATAACATTAATTTATTTATCGCTGCTTTTACAAGCATTATGCAAGGGATTAATAAGTTGTTTATAAATGAAACAATGGTGGATTTTTTCTATGTCTATGCCTTGTGATGTAAGAAACTGCGTACATGCACTGTCACTTTAAATATTGGGAAGCACTCCACATGCACGTCATGTGATCAAGGGCACTGTGTTGCCCGAAACGCGTAATGGCGGTGGTGCAGGGCGTTCACTGAATAAATAACAATTTGCACCATACTTGGGTCTGCGTTCGCCAGCTTTTTTGGGACAGGAGTGCTACCAGGCGAAGTAAGCAGCATATTGTACCGAGACTGCTTCCTCGGTATCCGCAGACCCCTCCCTCACTCTGGGCCGGTTGGCAAGAAGCAATTTCCTTGTTCTGTTCCGGGTTTTCTACACAGCCCTCCTGTAAGGAGAAGCCACGGCAGCCCCCAGACGAGGCAACAACCCTCCCGGTGGATTAAAGGACGGAAGACACACGTTATGCCGAAATCATCAACCGGGTAGGGAGACGCCGAATGTTTGGAGAGGGAGAGTGCATAAACTAAGCATCGTTATTTAACAATTAGCTTAGCAACGACCTATAAGATTCGCCCACACATCTGCACCATGTCAGCCGACGCGCTGAGGAGTCGCGAGGCGGCGGCTACCGATATGTTTAATGATCTTCCCAGTGGGGAAACAATGATGATATCACACTCGAATTCAGCACCGACGGCTAACCAAAGTGTTAAGGATTTGTTTAAAAAGTTAGAGAAGCTAATGAGATTGGAACAATCAAAGTGGTGGGAGCATAAGTCACTCACACGGTACCTGGAAGTTGGAAGAGTCCCAAGGGGGTTACGGATAATGTTAGCTCCCAGCTACGAAAATCCGGACCCCCGAATGCTAGCAGAGTGGGCTGAGTCCAACCTAGATTCCTCACGGCGCCTAATAGAAATCTTGGTGAAATACGCTGAAAGTGACCGATTAACTTTACAAATTAATATTGATGAGATTAATGATGAAATTGCCAAATTGGAACAAACGGATACAATATCAAAATATCGGAATGATATGGTTGCCAGATTGCAAAAGGAAGAAGATGTAATAAAGAAGCGGAAGACCTTCAAATTTTATTGAGATAAATGTGACTATGAGCAGGGGCGTGTATTTACGTTTGCCAAAAAATTTGACAGTGTGAAAACAACTAGTCTTGCAGTCTCAGTTACAAGCCAACAACCAAATACTAGCAGTAATCTCCCGTTGCAATCATCTACATCTGATCTCAGCTCTGCTATTGATAGCTAATCTGAAACTCACCAAGCAAGATCGACAAGAGCAATGGGGTTTCACAAACCGTCGCTAGCACAGGAAGTCGATTACCTGCGCCAAGACAGGCGTCAGACTCTCAGATCAAATGCAGAAGGTGCAAGCACATCAAGACTAGGAACCAAAAGCGCAGAGCAAGACGCCGATGTTGCATCAAACGCCAAGCCAAACAACAAGAAAAAAGCCTAAAAGAAGTGGCAACGCAGATAAAAGCGAGTAATGTCAAATCAAATACAATAATTAATTTGACGGACACGAATTTGAATGATGAGGAAATAAAAACGCTATCACTGGGACTATCTTTCAGCCCACAGGCAAATTTTGACTATGCTAACACAAGGATTGACATGTACAAATTTGTGCGTAAATTAAAACTGCGTAAATACCACACAATGCGAGGGACCAACATAGACAAACAAGTTGATACACAATTATCAACCACAAATGACACTAATGAATTGTCAACACAAGATGCAAGTCTACTTAGAGATTTGGAGGAATTACATGCTGAAAGTAACATGGTTGCACAGTTACCCCATCATGATGAACTGGAAATAAAAACAAAGGCGCGTACCCCATTTAAGCCCAAATCGAAATTTTGCCCAATGATGATGAGAGACAACTTGGATCTTTTTAATGAGAAGGTTACAATGGATCTAAAATCTCTCTATTACAAAACAACGCACTCAGCAAGAAAATTCAACAAACAGAATAATGAATATCATAGGCTGGTGAAAAAACTTCAAGTACAAAATAACGTCATCATTCGCCAATCTGATAAAGGGGGCAATATCGTGCTGTGGCCATATGAAATGTATATGGAGGAAGCGCTAAACCAGTTAGATGATAGGGACTGTTACAAACGAAGCAACATGCAAACGGTGACTACAGCACGCAACGAATTCTATAAGAATTTAGTGGCATGGAAATCAGCAGGCTTACTTTCTATTGATGAATTAAAATTTTTGAAAAATGACTACCCTAAGATTCCAACAATCTACTTTATCCCTAAAGTGCACAAATGCATAACTAAACCACCCGGCAGGCCCATTATATCGGCCTGCGGAGATCTACTAGAGAACACGTCGCGATATGTGGACTTCTTCTTACAAAATCATGTCAAAAGTCTCCCCTCTTACATACAGGACACAGGAGACTTTTTGAGAAAACTAAGTGGAGTGAAATGGGAAGGAGATTGTTTAATAATATCTTTGGACGTTACAACTTTATATACCAGTATCAATCATCGTGACGGTATTAGAGCAGTAGATTACTATTTGAATAGAAGATCTGGGATTATGCATATGCACAATAGAATGTTATCTGCCATGATTTTAACTTGTCTTGAAAATAACTTCTTCTTATTTAACAACCAGATTTATAATCAAGTCAGAGGTGTAGCCATGGGGGCCTGTTTTTCTCCCAGTTATGCCAGTCTCCATATGGGGTTCTGGGAGGAACAGGTCCTGAGGGTTGAATATAGGGAAATTTTAACAAATCATGTTTTATGTTGGTACAGATTTATTGATGACATTTTTTTGATCTGGAGAGGTACTGAGGAGGGTGCTCAAGAATTTGTGAATTGTATCAACTGTAATAACTTTAATCTTAGTTTCACAGCACAAATGAGCAGAAACTGCATGTGTTTTCTAGATGTGGAGGTATATATTGTTGAGAACAAGGTGGAAACTAGATTACATAGGAAAATGACTGCGGGCAACATGATATTACAAGCCACGAGTCATCACCCTGCCCATCTTATCAACAGCATCCCCTACGGGGAGATGCTTCGCATTTGCAGAATATGCAGCAGTGACAGTGAGTGTAGAATAGCACAATTGCAAAGCAAGGAGAGGTTCCTGGAGAGGGGCTACTCAGAGAAAAAGCTAGAGGTTGTTATGAAAAAGACCATTAATCTTGATCAATCTAAAACACTCAGAATACGCGACAAATCATCCATCACACATAATGAGCCAGCCACTAGATTGATTCTAACCTACAGCCTACAACACAAAGCCATTCGCAAGATCGTTAACAAAAACTGGGCATTGATAAGGAGTGACTCTGTTTTGAGCAGCCAGACTACTAAATCGCCTTATATAACTTTTAGGAAGGCACAATCGATGAGTAATGCCTTAGTAAAAAGTAGTCCGGAAGTGAGGGTGGCCAAAACATGGTTGAGCCCCAGGAACGGCTTTACACGTTGCAATACATGCAAAGCATGTAAGTACGGGGTTAATAAGACAAGCTAAATTACACCTTTCAAACCCAAACCAGTACCAATTAATAAAAGTCTCAACTGCAAAACGGAATATGCAGTTTATGTGCTGGAGTGCTCATGTAACCTGCAATATGTAGGAAGTACAAAACTGCAGGTGCATAAACGAGTACTCCAGCACCTGAGAGCAATCACAAATATGGATGTTACTTACCCAGTTGCCCGGCATTTTAAAGAGTATCATGACAGCAAGTTAGACGATTTGAAATACTTTGTCATAGATACGATCCTCCCTCAGAAACGAGGTGGTAACCGGGAAGCCATGCTCCGAAAACTTGAGACACGGTACATTTTGGATTTAGACAGCAAAATACCCCAGGGCTTGAATTCGAGTGAGGATTTTTACACATGTCTGTGATTGAAATAAATTTCTTTTAAATGGGATTTTAAATAAGATCTTGGATCCATTTAGCTGCTGTATCTATGACAAATGTTTTTAAAAATTTTCTATTTTTTGCACATTTGCACTTTACTAAGTCACGTTCGTGACTACTATATGGGAATATTAGCACTGTTTTGCACATTCACTTTTGGCATATCAATGAATGAAAATATCTACAACCTAGGCCCACTTGGGCAGAATTATCATTTGAGACAGTCTTATTTACATTTTCCCTTTGCTAATTTTGCACACTGGTATGTTCAGACCTAATATGGAATTCACATATGCCTATGTAAAATTTGAGATATCAAGGTTCTGCTCTCAATTTTCAGAAAGCTTTTTTTATGACAGCATAAAGTTTTGGTTTTAAAATGTTTTGATACACAACAACTGTCTTAAATGTTTTTACCATAAAAGTTGTTTTTAATGCTATAGAGTGGTAGATAAATATTCATTTGTCACTGTTTTTGTATGCATTATGCAAAACATCAAGGATTTTTCTCGTAATAAATTCTGAGGAAAATCTTTACTTTTGACATCTAGAAGATCAGGTCTTAAAATGTTTGAAACATATAATAATTGTTTTTAAATGTTTTTACCAAATGTGTTGCTTTTATTGCTATAAAGTGGCAGATAACATTAATTTATTTATCGCTGCTTTTACAAGCATTATGCAAGGGATTAATAAGTTGTTTATAAATGAAACAATGGTGGATTTTTTCTATGTCTATGCCTTGTGATGTAAGAAACTGCGTACATGCACTGTCACTTTAAATATTGGGAAGCACTCCACATGCACGTCATGTGATCAAGGGCACTGTGTTGCCCGAAACGCGTAATGGCGGTGGTGCAGGGCGTTCAATGAATAAATAACAATTTGCACCATACTTGGGTCTGCGTTCGCCAGCTTTTTTGTGACAGGAGTGCTACCAGGCGAAGTAAGCAGCATATATATATATATATATATATATATTATCTACTGGCGGTCGCCAGTAGATAGTTATAGTTAAAACCTATTATCCATAGGAAATCCGCGACATTCTATTTGAAATAACGTTGGCGCCGGTTGACGAATCTTCGCGAAAGTTTCCAACTTGTTGGGGCGCTCCGGTCCGCTCCTATCCTGAAAGTCTCGGGGTGATACATCAAGCGGGGGCCGAGAAAAAGGGGGGTCCCAAAACGCGTTTTCCCCATTCATTTTTCCATAGGAACCTTTAGTCGCAGCTACAGCCCGAACTGCTGAACGGAATTACACCAAATTTGGCAAAGAGGTAGCCCTTGGTTCAGTGTCGTGCCTTTTGCTTAAATGGTGTAAATCCGTTCAGTAGTTCCTGAGAAAATCAAAAGTAAAGTCACATATATATCTGGGCGGAGCCTAACCACACATGTCATCGTGAGATCTGATTGGCTGTCAGCACTTCATCCTGGAATTGCTGGCAGCCATCTTGGGACCAATATAAATGATAGTACCTCATTGAAATGCATTGTAGTGAATAGAAGATTTTGAGGGTCACCAAAAGGAGAACTATAAAGGGTGATAACAGGCTTTAGTTACATTAGAATTTATTTGTTGATGGTACCATACTAATTTTAGGAATTGTGGTGTATTCTAAGGTGATTTTACCATGTGAAAAACCTTCTGCTGGGATATCATGAATCATGTTTGAGAGAACACTATTTTCTCATGCTTGTCCCATGTAGGTTTGGAAGGTGCTCCAGAAGCTAAAATGAGAGCATATTTTCTGTAAATTCACATTATCTTTCTCACTCATGTGAGAATGAAGTCTGACATTCTCAGTAAAACATGTACATCCAACAAGGGCAGAGACTGTCAGTTGATTCCTTTGTGTTCTACTGCAGCTTCCCAGAGTGTTCTAAAGAACAACTAGAGTGCTAACAGCCTTACTTATGACAAAAGTATGGCACACCTGAAGCCATCTTGATTGGAATAAACTGGTAACACTTAAACAATTTAATTTAAAAAGGAACAAAATGATGGGGTTCATTTTGTCATAGAAATTATGGTTAGTGCTGTAGAAAGAAAAATTAGGACATGTTTCAAGTGTGATCTCAAATATCTTCCTGTTATATTTCAACAGGAGCAGCCTGCCAGTTGATGCCTTTGTGTTCTACTGCAGCTTCCCAGAGTGTTCTAAAGAACAACTAGAGTGCTAACAGCCTTACTTATGACAAAAGTATGGCACACCTGAAGCCATCTTGATTGGAATAAACTGGTAACACTTAAAACATTTAATTTAAAAAGGAACAAAATGATGGGGTTCATTTTGTCATAGAAATTATGGTTAGTGCTGTAGAAAGAAAAATTAAGACATATTTCAAGTGTGATCTCAAATATCTTCCTGTTATATTTCAACAGGAGCAGCCTGCCAGTTGATGCCTTTGTGTTCTACTGCAGCTTCCCAGAGTGTTCTAAAGAACAACTAGAGCGCTAACAGCCTTACTTATGACAAAAGTATGGCACACCTGAAGCCATCTTGATTGGAATAAACCGGTAACACTTAAAACATTTAATTTAAAAAGGAACAAAATGAGGGGTTCTTTTTGAAAATAGAAATTATGGTTAGTGCTGCAGAAAGAAAAATTAGGGCATGTTTTAAGTGAGATCTCAAATCCTCTTCTATTTCATTAGAAAATTCTGACATGCAGACTGAAACAATCACTTTCAATACCAGCAGCAGACTACCAGTTAACTCCCTGGTGAGCAGTAGCTTTACTCCAGTGATCTAATGAGCAACTAGAGTGCTAACATTCTGAATTTATGGCAGATGTGAGACACATCTGAATGCCTTCTTGATGGAATCAAAGTAAAAAACTGAAAGCATTTCCTACTGAGGAGACTGCAGTAAATGAAGAAATTAGGAAACTTCATAACAAAGAAGTCTTCCAAGATGGCCACCAGTGAAAAAAGAGCCCAAATGTAGCACAAATATTACCCAGATGTAGCCCACATATAGCCCAATGACAAAAGTGTGCAAAACACTTTTTATTTTTAGTTTTTTTGCAGTTTTATGTAGTGCAGACTGGTCAGGTATTGGAGCATTGCATCTTAAAACATGACCCCCTACACTACAAAAACACCACTGCACTACCTTAAACCCTAAAACACTACCCCCAGCACGACCCCCTACACTACACAAGCACCACTGCACTACCCTAAACCCTAAAACACTACTCCCAGCACGACCCCCTACACTACACAAACACCACTGCACTACCCTAAACCCTAAAACACTACCCCCAGCACGACCCCCTACACTACCCAAACACCACAGCACTAACCTAAATCCTAAAACACTACCCCCAGCACGATCCCCTACACTACCCAAACACCACTGCACTACCCTAAAACAGGACCCCCTACACTACACAAACACCACTGCACTACCCTAAACCCTAAAACACTACCCCCAGCACGACCCCCTACACTACACAAGCACCACTGCACTACCCTAAACCCTAAAACACTACCCCCAGCACGACCCCCTACACTGCCCGAACACCACTGCACTGCCCTAAACCCTGAAACACCAGCCCCTGCATGACCCCCTACACTGCCCGAACACCACTGCACTGCCCTAAACCCTGAAACACCACCCCTAGCACGACCCCCTACACTGCCCGAACACCACTGCACTGCCCTAAACCCTGAAACACCACCCCCTTCACGACCCCCTACACTGCCCGAACACCACTGCACTGCCCTAAACCCTGAAACACCACCCCCAGCATGACCCCCTACACTGCCCGAACACCACTGCACTGCCCTAAACCCTGAAACACTACCCCCAGCAAGACCCCCTACACTGCCCGAACACCACTGCACTGCCCTAAACCCTGAAACATCACCCCCAGCAAGACCCCCTACACTGCCCGAACACCACTGACCTAAACCCTGAAACACCACCCCCAGCACGACCCCCTACACTGCCCGAACACCACTGCACTGCCCTAAACCCTGAAACACTACCCCCAGCATGACCCCCTACACTGCCCGAACACCACTGCTCTGCCCAAAACCCTGAAACACCAGCCCCAGCACGACCCCCTACACTGCCCGAACACCACTGCACTGCCCTAAACCTTGAAACACCAGCCCCTGCACGACCCCCTACACTGCCCGAACACCACTGCACTACCCTAAACCCTGAAACATCACCCCCAGCACGACCCCCTACACTGCCCGAGCACCAATGCACTGCCCTAAACCCTGAAACACCAGCCCCAGCACGACCCCCTACACTGCCCGAACACCACTGCACTGCCCTCAACCGTGAAACACCAGCCTCAGCACGACCCCCTACACTGCCTGAACACCACTGCACCGCCCTGAACCCTGAAACACCAGCCCCAGCACAACACCCTACACTGCCCGAACACCACTGCACTGCCCTAAACCCTGAAACACCACCCTGTGCATGACCCCATACACTGGCCGAACACCACTGCACTGCCCTAAACCCTGAAACACCACCCCCAGCGCGACCCCCTACACTGCCCGAACACCACTGCACTGCCCTAAACCCTGAAACACCACCCCCTGCACAACCCCCTACACTGCTCGAACACTACTGCACTGCCCTAAACCCAGAAACACCATCCCCAGCACGACCCCCTATACTGCACGAACACCACTGCACTGCCCTAAACCCTGAAACACTACCCCCAGCAAGACCCCCTACACTGCTCGAACACCACTGCACTGCCCTAAACCCTGAAACATCACCCCCAGCAAGACCCCCTACACTGCCCGAACACCACTGCACTGCCCTAAACCCTGAAACACCAGCCCCAGCACGACCCCCTACACTGCCCGAACACCACTGCACTGCCCTAAACCCTGAAACACCACCCCCTGCACGACCCCCTACACTGCCCGAACACCACTGTACTGCCCTAAACCCTGAAACCCCACCCCCAGCATGACCCCCTACACTGCCAGAACACCACTGCACTGCCCTAAACCCTGAAACACCACCCCCTGCACGACCCCCTACACTGCCCGAACACTACTGCACTGCCCTAAACCCTGAAAAACCACCCCCAGCAAGACCCCCTACACTGCCCGAACACCACTGCACTGCCCTAAACCCTGAAACATCACCCCCAGCAAGACCCCCTACACTGCCCGAACACCACTGCCCTAAACCCTGAAACACCACCCCCAGCAAGACCCCCTACACTGCCCAAACACCACCGCACTGCCCTAAACCCTGAAACACCACCCCCAGCAAGACCCCCTACACTGCCCGAACACCACTGCACTGCCCTAAACCCTGAAACACCACCCCCAGCACGACCCCCTACACTGCCCGAACACCACTGCTCTGCCCAAAACCCTGAAACACCAGCCCCAGCACGACCCCCTACACTGCCCGAACACCACTGCACTGCCCTAAACCCTGAAACACCAGCCCCAGCACGACCCCCTACACTGCCCGAACACCACTGCACTGCCCTAAACCCTGAAACACCACCCCAGCACGACCCCCTACACTGCCCGAACACCACTGCACTGCCCTAAACCCTGAAACACCAGCCTCAGCACAACCCCGTACACTGCCCGCACACCACTGCACTGCCCTAAACCCTGAAACACCAGCCCCAGCACAACCCCGTACACTGCCCGAACACCACTGCACTGCCCTAAACCCTGAAACACCAGCCCCAGCACGACCGCCTACACTGCCCGAAAACTACTGCACTGCCCTAAACCCTGAAACACCACCCCCAGCAAGACTACCTACACTGGCCGAACACCACTGCACTGCCCTAAACCCTGAAACACCACCCCCTGCACGACCCCCTACACTGCCCAAACACTACTGCACTGCCCTAAACCCTGAAACACCACCCCTCAGCACGACACCCTACACTGCCCGAACACCACTGCACTGCCCTAAACCCTGAAACACCACCCCAGCACGACCCCCTACACTGCCCGAACACCACTGCACTAAACCCTGAAACACCACCCCCTGCACGACCCCCTACACTGCCGGAACACCACTGCACTGCCCTAAACCCTGAAACACCACCCCCAGCACGACCCCCTACACTGCCCTAACACCACTGTACTGGCCTAAACCCTGAAACATCACCCCCAGCACAACCCCCTACACTGCCTGAGCACCATTGCTCTGCCCTAAACCCTGAAACACTAGCCCCAGCACGACCCCCTACACTGCCCGAACACCACTACACTGCCCTAAACCCTGAAACACCACCCCCAGCACGACCCCCTACACTGCCCGAACACGACTGCACTGCCCTAAACCCTGAAACACCAGCCCCAGCAAGACCCCCTACACTGCCCGAACACCACTGCATTGCCCTAGACTCTGAAACACCAGCCCCAGCAAGACCCCCTACACTGCCCTAACACCACTGCACTGCCCTAAACCCTGAAACACCAGCCCCAGCATGACCCCCTACACTGCCCGAACACCACTGCACTGCCCTAAACCCTGAAACACCAGCCCCAGCACGACCCCCTACACTGCCCGAACACCACTGCACTACCCTAAACCCTGAAACACCAGCCCCAGCATGACCCCCTACACTGCCTGAACACCACTGCACTGCCCTAAACCCTGAAACACCAGCCCCAGCACCACCCCCTACAATGCCCGAACACCACTGTACTGCCCTAAACCCTGAAACACCACCCCCTGCACCGCCCCTACACTGCCCGAACACCACTGCACTGCCCTAAACCCTGAAACACCACCCCCTGCACGACCCCCTACACTGCCCGAACACCACTGCACTGCCCTAAACCCTGAAACACCACCCCCTGCACCACCCCCTACACTGCCCGAACACCACTGCACTGCCCTAAACCCTGAAACACCACCCCCTGCACCGCCCCCTACACTGCCCGAACACCACTGCACTGCCCTAAACCCTGAAACACCACCCCCAGCATGACCCCCTTTACTGCTCGAACACCACTGCACTGCCCCAAACCCTGAAACACCACCCCCAGCATGACCCCCTACACTGCCCGAACACCACTGCCCTAAACCCTGAAACACCACCCCTGCACGACCCCCTACACTGCCCGAACATCACTGCACTGCCCTAAACCCTGAAACACCACCCCCAGCACGACCCCCTACACTGCCCGAACACCACTGCACTGCCCTAAACCCTAAAACACCACCCCCAGCACGACCCCCTACACTGCCCGAACACCACTGCACTGCCCTAAACCCTAGAACACTACCCCCAGCATGACCCCCTACACTACCCGAACACCACTGCACTACCCTAAACCCTAAAATACTCCCCCAGCACGACCCCCTACACTACCCGAACACGACTGCACTGCCCTAAACCCTAAAACACTCCCCCAGCACGACCCCCTACACTACCCGAACACCACTGCACTGCCCTAAACCCTAAAACACTCCCCCAGCACGACCCCCTACACTACCTAAACACCACTGCACTGCCCTAAACCCTAAAACACTACCCCTGCATGACCCCCTACACTACCCAAATACCAATGCACTACCCTAATCCCTAAAACACTACCCCCGCACAACCCCCTACACTACCCAAAGACCACTGCACTACCCTAAACCCTAAAACACGACCTCCTACACTACACAAACACCACTGCACTACCCTAAACCCTAAAAAACTACCCCCAGCACGAACCCCTACACTACCCAAACACCACTGCACTACCCTAAACCATAAAACACTACCCCCAGCAGTACCCCCTACGCTACCCAAACACCACTGCACTACCCTAAACCCTAAACACTACCCCCAGCAGTACCCCCTACACTACCCAAACACCATTGCACTACCCTAAACCCTAAAACACTACCCCCAGCAGTATCCCCTACACTACCCAAACACCACTGCACTACCCTAAACCCTAAAACCCTAAAACACTAACCCCAGCACGACCCCCTACACTACCCAAACACCACTGTACTACCCTAAACCCTAAAACACTCCCCCAGCACGACTCCCTACACTACCCAAACACCACTGCACTACCCTAAACCCTAAATCTACCCCCAGCATGACCCCCTACACTACACAAACACCACTGCACTACCCTAAACCCTAAAACACTACCCCCAGCACGACCCTCTTCACTACCTAAACACAACTGCACAATTTGTTACAGGCGTTGCAACGCAGGCCTGTGGTGCTTACTGGAAGTACCTGGTGGGCTAGTTGGGCCCCAGGGACTCTCAGGATTCAAGGTGACCTAATCCCCCAACTTAAAACGCACCACGGGGCGCGTTTGCACAGTGGTGAAAGGAGGGGGCGGGGCCTCAGGTGACATGTGCGCAAACACGCCCTGTGGTGCGTTTTAAGTTGGGGAGTTAATTCCCTTTGAATCCTGGGGGCCAACTAGCCCACCAGGTACCTTCAGTAAGCACAACAGAGTTGCGTTGCAGAGAGGTGAAAAAGGTGCGTGGCCTCGGAACGCCTCTCTGCAACTCAGCTCTGTGGTCCTAACTGTAGGTACCTGGGGGGCTAGTTGGGCCCCAGGGACCCTCAGGATTCAAGGGGACTTAATCCCGCAACTTAAAACGCGCCACGGGGCGCGTTTGCACACATGTCACCTCAGACCCCCTCCCTTCACCACTGTGCAAACGCGCACTGGCTCTGGTTAGTCAGAGTCAGTTACCACCAGTACCCGTCTGAAAAAGTTGTGGGCACAGGATGATTTTGCAACAAGGCCTCTTTCTGCTCCTCTGTTGGTTCTTTCTGCACATCTTTTGCTTCTTTCTGTGCGTTTTTTCTTCTTTCTTCACATGTCCTACCTCTGTTGGCATAGTTAGAAACTAGCATTTAAAAACCTTTGAAATTCACTTAAAAAATCATAGGTTTCAAGCACGTTATAGTTAGAAATTAGCATTTAAAAAACCTTTGAAATTCACTGAAAAAACCATAGGTTTCAGGCACTTTATAGTTAGAAATTAGCATTTAAAAAACCTTTGAAATTCACTGAAAAAACCATAGGTTTCAGGCACGTTATAGTTAGAAATTAGCATTTAAAAAACCTTTGAAATTCACTGAAAAAACCATAGGTTTCAGACAAGTTATAGTTAGAAATTAGCATTTAAAAAACCTTTGAAATTCACTGAAAAAACCATAGGTTTTAGGGACAGTTATAGTTAGTTGGACATTGCACTCGTACAAAACCCGTGAAATTCCCCTGTTATAGTTAGTTCAGCTAACTATAACTCGCGCCCCCGCAATGCACTGCTGATGACGTCACATATTACATCACTCATGACATGGTCAGTGACATCACTGATGACATCACTGATGACATCACTGATGACATCTCAAATGACATCACTGATGACATCATCCATGTGATAATTTCATGCATCTTCTCACACACTAATATAACTTTTGATACACCCACTCTAAATTACAGACTGCCATTCTCAAAACCATAGACACTCCAACACCAAAAACTACATACCCACTCACTGATTCTTAGGTCTACACACACATCCACTCACTCACCTGTACAGTCACTCATACTTACAGTCACTCAGTACAGGACTATCATATGCACTCATACACCTATATAAATACTCACACACCGCCACTCATCCATAGAGGTACTCACACACCTAGTCAGTCATGCAAAAAATTAATCACACACCCATTTACTCACCTATACAGTTATACACACACCAGCTCACTTACTCATACAAATACTAGCACATTCTTACGCTCTTATACAATAACTGATACAAGCACACACGCATCCATACAGCCACTCTCACAATAACACACTCTCACTTATAGCCATTTAAATACTCTAACACACATATATACTGCTTTTTACATATGTAGTTACTCGCACATGTACCACTGAGATATACATTCACTCACTAACACACCCATACACACACTCACCCACCCAAGCAGTCCATCACAGATGCACTCTTGAAATCATGCACCCAGTGAATCACCCACTCACACATCTATGTATAGAGTCACACACACCCCACCCACACAAACACTCAGGCAGCCATACAGATACTCAGAGAACCAATCAATAACCCATATAGACACTCATGTAGCTATTCGCAAATCCATGCATCCACTTACACACCAACAAACAGACGGATACAGACATTCACACAGTTTAGTCACTAACCCATGCATTCAGTAAGATACGTTTAATCACTCACTTGTAGAGTCAGTCACTCACGTACTAAATCATCCATTCAGACACTTATACACCCACTCATTCTTCAATACGCCTTTCCCTATATATATTAAACATATTTAAACTTTACAGAAACACACAGTCACTGGATGATGTCATCAGTGATGTCATCAGTGATGTCATCAGTGATGTCACTGACCATGTCATGAGTGATGTAATATGTGACGTCATCAGCAGTGCATTGCGGGCGCGAGTTATAGTTAGCTGAACTAACTATAACAGGGGAATTTCACGGGTTTTGTACGAGTGCAATGTCCAACTAACTATAACTGTCCCTAAAACCTATGGTTTTTTCAGTGAATATATATATATATATATATATATATATATATATATATATATATATATATATTTACACATAAATGTATCTATGTATATATACGTGTATATATACTTTTTTTCACTGAAAAAGACAAAGGTTACAGGGAGGTTATAGTTGGGCTCAGATTTCACTTGGACTAAACCAGTGAAATTCAGAAGTTATAGTTAACTGAGCTAGCTATAACTTACGCCCCGAAGTGCATTGCTTATGACCTCACATATTACATCACTTTTGACATAGTCAGTGACATCACTGATCACATCACTGATGACACCTCAAATGACATCACTGATAACATCTTCAAGTGAGTGTATGAGTTTTTAAGGGTTTATGGGTGTTAAACATCTATACTAACCTACTGCAGAATTTAAATTAGTATACTAGGTGCACTACTACTGAGTGATACTACTTCTAACATATATTATGTGAGGGGCTGTGTGACTTTATGTATCCTTGTGTGTATGGTGTGTAAGTGGCTTATGGGTGTATACGTGGGTGTGTGAGTAGCTGTGTGGGTGAGTGAGATGTTGTGTGAGTGGTGATATTGGTGAGTGAGTGGGTATGTCAGTGGCTGTATGGGTGAGCGAATGGTGGTGTGAGGGGCTCTATGGGTGGGTAAGTGGGTGTTTAGTGACTGTATGGGTGAGTGAGTGGTACCTAAATGGCTGTATGAGTGAGTGACCCGGTGTGTAAGTGGCTGTATGGGTGAGTGAGTGGCTGTTTGGTTAAGTGAGTTGATGTGTGAGTGGCTGCATTGGAGAGTAAGTGTCTTTGTGAATGGCTGCATGGCAGAGTGGGCGGATGTGTAAGTGTTTGTATGGATGTGTGAATGGGTTTGTAAATGGTTGTGTGGGTGTGTGAGGGCTTATATGGGCGAGTGAGTGGCTGTTTTGAGAGGATGTATGGGTGAGTAAGTGGGTGTGTGAGTGACTGTAGATAAATAAGTGGGGGTGTAAGTAGCTGTATAGGTGAGTGTGTGGTTGTATGAGTGGCTGTATGGATGAGTAAATGGTTGTGTGAGTAGCTGTACAAGTTAGTGGGTGGGTGTGTGAGTACATCTATGGACGAGTGAGTGGGTGGGTGAGTACTGATATGGGTCTGTGAATGGGTATGTGAGTGGTTGTGTGGGAGTGGGCATACAAGAGGTTGTATGGGGTGTGAGTGGTTAAGTGGGTGATGCCATCAGTGATGTCATTAGTGTTGTCATATGAGATGCCATCAGTGATGTCATCAATTATGTAATTTTAGATGTCATCAGTGATGTCATCAATGATGTCACTGACCATGTCATGAGTGATGTAAAATGCGAGGTCATCAGCAGTGCATTGCAGGGGCATAAGTTATAGTTCCTTCAAGTAACTATAGCTGCTGAATTTCACTGGTTTTGTACGAGTGAAATCTGAGCCTAACTATAATGTTAATGTTGTTTTTTCAGTGAATTTCTAAGGATTTTTTAAAAATCTCTCTCCTAACTATAGCATCCCTGTAGCCTTTGGTTTTTTAAGGGAATTTCTAAGGTTTTTAAATTCTATTTCCTAACTATAACGCCCCTGTAACCTTTGATTTTTTTTAGTGAATATCTATGGTTTTTTAACTAGTAGTTGTGTTTGCAGAGTGGTAGAGAAATGGGGTGGGGCTTCCGACTAGCTCTCAGGAATCCCGCTGTAAGGGACTTAATGGAGGTAACAGGAGGGCTTCTTGGCCTCCAAGGACCCTCAGCAGCCAAGGGGACTTCATCCCCAACCAGTAATGCCCCAGGAGGTGCATTTGTAGAGTGGTAGAGAAAGGGGGCAGGGTATCCATCTAACTCTCAGGAAATCTGCTGTAAGGGACTTACTGAAGGTAACAAGAGGGCTTGTTGGCCCCCAAGGACCCTCAGCAGCCAAGGGGACATCATCCCCAACCAGTAGTGCACCAGGAGGTGCATTTGCAGAGTTGTGGAGAAAGGGGGCGTGGCCTCTGACCACTTCTCAGCAATCCCACTTTTTGGGACTTATTGGAGGTAACAGGAGGGCTTGTTGGCCCTCAAGGACCCTCAGCATCCAAGGGGACTTCATTCTCCAACTAGTATTTCACCAGCAGGCACGTTTGCAGAGTGGTGGTGAAAGGGGGCAAGGCCTCTGGTGACTTGCTGGCCTATTTCAGCCCGGGACCCCATCCCCCAGGGCCTGGCCTTTTTATTTATTTTATTTTTTTATTCCCCTCCCAGGCCGAGTTTGGCCCCAGGGACCCCCTCCCCTGGGGCCCAGCCTCTCTTCTGGGTGCCCTGGTCCCAACCAGGAGACTCAGTTACTTTTGCCGGGGGCTGCCGAGGGATCCTCAAGGTCCCGGCGGGAGCTGCAATTGCTTTGACAGAGAGGGAGCTGCTGAACATTTGCTCCGCTTCCAGAAAGCGAGAGCATTGTTAATACTCTCACTTGCTGAAAGCGGAGCCAGTTTGCTATGGCTTGGTGGAAAGGATAAAGCTCCTGCCAAGCCGTAGCGGCCAGCTATGTCCAAGGTGTGGGCTCCCCGGGACATAGCAGGAGCCAGCCCTCAAGGTGGTGGTCTCCAGGGCCATCTATGGCTCCAGGAGGGGGATGCATGGCCCCCCTCAGTTGCATGACACAGCCCCAAGGAGGTGGTGGTCCTTGGTGCTGCAGGGGCCACTCTGACCCCCTAGTTTAATTGCCATGGGTCCCCCGCATTAATTTCATTTTATCCCCGGGGTGGTGGTGGTCCCCAGGGCTGTGGGGAGGCCATGTGGCCTCCCCCATTAATTTATTATATTTAGCCCCAGGGAGGTGGCAATCCCCGGGGCTGTGGGGGTGGCTCTGCTGGCCCCCCATATTAATTGAATATTTGCCCTAGGGAGGTGGCATTCCTAAGGGGGCGGGGGTTGTTGAGCAGGCAACCCCCAAATAAATGATAAACAATGCCCCGGAGAGGTGGTGGTCCCCGGGACATTATAAGCCCTAGGAGGGAGCCCCCGTATACCCCCTCCTACTTGTATTGTGCATGCCTCCAGGACCTGTCCCACCCGGGGACTCAAGATTAGGAAGGCCGGGAGACTGCACAGAATTATTTGTAACGGATATGCGGATCCAGCGTGACTCCTGCTGAACATTTAAAAAAAATGCTTTTTGACTGCAGTGTCCCTTCTGCCCCCCCACCCCACCCCAAGAGGCCTAGAGGGTTAGGGTAGTCCTACCCTGCCCCCTTTCTTTAATTTTTATGTTTTTGTGGGACTCAAAAAATAGTACCAAGATGGCTGCCAACACTTCCTGGCTTGAAGTGTTGGCAGCCAATCAAATTTGAGCATGTGACTGTTGGATCCTCAGAGGATCCACGTCCCTATATGTACAAATTGGGCTTTTGGATAATAACTCGGTGATTACTGAACGGATTTACACCAAATCACAAAATGGCACTTCCCTGGACTAACATCTACCTTCCTGACAAATCTGGTGTAATTCCGTTCAGCAGTAAGGACTCTAGCCGTGTCTAAAGATCCTATGGAAATGAACAAGGGAAACGGACGCTATTTGACCCCCCATCCTTTTTCTTGGTCCACCCTTGATGGATCACCCTGAAAATTTCCATGTGCAACAAAAGTCACCGGGGCACTTTTTGGGGAAAATGTTGTGAAGATTCATCAAGCAGCGCCAAAGTTATATGCAAGTCAAAATAAGCTTTTCCTGTGGAAACAAAACAAGGCCCTAACTATAACACAATTTCAGCGGTGCTTTGATTCCCCCGGCAGGACCACGCTGGCAATCTTTACCAATTCTAGCGCAACAGCACTAGACAAAGGGGATGAACTCCCGGTCAAGTTTCTTTTGTTTCTTTTATTTATTTAAAGTGAGTACAGCCACCCAACGTGTTTCGGTCTTCTCGCAGACCTTGATCACGGGTTGTTTACCCTCAAACCTGTGTGACATTTATTTCCTTTTTGTCCAATGACATCTTTTCCCATTATGCAGTGCATTATGGTTTCTGTAGTTTTTCACAGTTAGGGAACAAATGCTTTAAAGTGCAAATACTTTTATGCAAAATGCGCTACAGTGTGCAAATTGTGAGATGTGCAATTATGCTATAGTAAATAAATAAAACTGGTTTAAAAACATTTTCTGGTTTTTAACTTTTTAGGGAGACATTTATGCAGTTCTTGTATGGCAATCACTTTGTTTTGGATAGTTAGTTCATGGTGCAATTTTTGTGCAAGTCATATTATTATTTTTTAACTTTTGTGCCCTTTTCTTTTATCATTTTCTTTTTTTTTTTGCCCTCCAGTGGGCTGTATTTTTTGATTGCTGCAGTACTTCTCTTAGTCGTTGTGTCCATATTTTCTCTCATGGATTATCCTTTTCAGTTGTGATTTTGTAACCCTCCGGTGGGTATTCTTTTCTGTCAATTTTTCTTTATTCTTTTTTTTAAAAAAGTTTTAATTTTTTCTTTCCAACGCTATTTGTTTATATTTGAAACACCATTTGCTGATTCAATCAACTCCAGATGTTATTTTCTATTCAAACAGGACAGTATTCTTCTTTTCTCATTTAATCTTTGTGGAATTTTTGTTATAGATGTACATGGAGTTCCTCATTCAGATTCAATCCTCTCAGGTTCAGAGATCATAATGAAAGAGTATGTCTTGATTCTCTTTGCCTTAGCAACTTCTCTCTGTTGCCTCTCTTTCTGACACTGGAATTTGTTCAATTGCATAATATTTTTATTCTTCCCAGTTGCTGTTATGATTTTCCTCCTTATCTTTTGCAACAGTGTTGCTGTGATCTTTTTTTGATGTGGCTTTGATATGTTCATATCTTTTCAAAAGGTGCAAAACACATTACTAACAGCTAACTGAAAATCAAAAATGAGATTTAGGTTTAGTGACATATTCAAAAGTGTAACTTACCATTCTCCACTCTACCAGAGATTCCTGTCAAGCCTTCTGGATGTTGGATCTGAAAGATCTTCTCCTCCCAGGGAAAAAGTCGCAAGGGGGGGGCTGGAACAACCACTACCAGACCACTGGGCCTCCAGGTGAGGCTTGGAGGCCAAGAAACACACTCTCTCTCGCAGGTCGTTCCACCTCTAATTGCCTCCTGTTTGTGCAGGCTTTTTGCTACAGCATTCACTCTATCAACTATTCTGGCCCACATTTGCCTGTTCTGAGATATGATTGTATTTTGTACTCGGGCTCCAAACAACTGTGTCTCTTATCCAATAATTTCATCCACCTTGACTGGCAATTCTCCCTCTGTAAAACTGGGATTTCTCCTACCTGCCATTATCAAACAAACAAAACATTTAATAAATGTGATGACCCGCAAAAAAATAAATGAGAGAAGAAATAAAAGACAAGAAACAGAGAAAGCAAAAAAATAAACCTGACCAAATTGGCAAAAGTTCTGCTTGAAAATGTTGTGGTGCACATGATGCTTGTTTCCAGTCCAGGGAATTAAGGCCCAGATCTCTGTACTGGGGTGAATGTATGACATTGTTCTGCATTCTGTCCATCAATTGTTCTTTTTGCGTTTGTCACCCTGAGTGGGACGGGTATGTCCAGACGTGGGTCCCATGCTCTCCATGCCACTGGAGTCAAGCTTTCCTGGCTGATGAGAGCTGAAAGCTCGAAACCGCTCCTAGGATGCTTGTTTGCAGTCCAGGGAGGACCTGGCCTGGCAGTTCGGGCTGGACTGTTCCCATTGGGCGCAGGGTCAAGACTGATTTGTATATGGCTGGGTCCAAACTGGAATGGCATGGTGAGCAAAAAAACGATGGATTTAGGCCCAGATCTCTGTACTGGGGTAAATGTACGACATTGTTCTGTATTCTGTCCATCAATTGTTCTTTTTGCGTTTGTCACCCTGAGTGGGACGGGTATGCCCAGACGTGGGTCCCGTGCTCTCCATGCCACTGGAGTCAAGCTATCCTGGCTGATGAGGGCTGAAAGCCCGAAACCGGTCCTAGGATGCTTGTTTCCAGTCCAGGGAGGACCTGGCCTGGCAGTTCGGGCTGGACTGTTCCCATTGGGCGCAGGGTCAAGATTGATTTGCATATGGCTGGGTCCAAACTGGAATGGCATGGTGAGCAAAAAAACAATGGATTTAGGCCCAGATCTCTGTACTGTGGTGAATGTATGACATTGTTCTGCATTCTGTCCATCAATTGTTCTTTTTGTGTGTGGTGCAATAGAATGGCAAAGGATCCTGGTCTGAAATGGAGTGTGCCTTATATCGTGGTATGCAGGTTAACACAATTAGCCAAATCACATCAGGTGTGTGATGCTAGCATCTATCCAAAAGCCACAGGAATATTCCAATGTTGAACGCATCCCGCAATGGAATAACTCCTCCGGAAATCCGCCACTAGAACAATGGCAGCACAACTGTGGAATCTGTAAAGGCTTGGCGAATCCCACCACCATGACGGTGACAGAGTCATGTTAGCCAGCAGAGAAGTCTGCCACTTCGACAGTGGTGAACCGTTTACACAATGGAAAACACTTTGCCAATGAGGATGGTGATTCAGCCAGCACACATCCAAATAGGGTGGGAGGGATTCCGTGAGCTTGGTGGAGTACTTAAAACTCTGCGGCAGAGGGACGACGGGAGTCTCGCCAAGATCTAAATCATGCCTTAGTCTCTATTGTCTACAGAAATTTTCATTCATTTGCATTTTGAATTAAATTGACTGCTTGCCCTTTTGCCTTCTGTGATGATTCTTTAATTTTAAAAAAGTAGCCATAGTTTGTACTTGAATCTTGTCCTATGTGGAAAATGGGATCAAAGAGAGTAGGTAGACTTTCAGTAGACTCCAAGGGGCATATTTATGGGATTGGAGATGCATGGCAGCGCACTTACCTTGCTGCACTGCCCTGCGCCACAGGGAAAGGGCAGGAATGAACCCTATTTAACCAAAACGGTGCATCCTTTCCTTTCCCCCTGTGCTGGTGCCGTTTCAGCAGCCAAGCCCCAATGCATGCACCCTTGCACCATGGGGCAAAAAAAACAAAAAACAATCCTGCTGAGAATCCTTGCACCATGGTGCAAGGGTGCCTGTGTTCTCAGCAGGATTGTTTTTCTTTTTTTTATATAAGTCCTCATATACAACCGGAGAAAAGGTAAGAATCATGTCCAAGGGGTGGTTAAGAAAGAGTAGTTCAACACCTCCACCTAGCTTTAGACTCTTTTAACCAACCTTTCCCTTTTTTAAAACAGTAATTGGAGAGAAATTTGTGGCATCTACCACTATCCTCAGCCACCGGTAGAAAAGTCGTCTTAATCCTTGGACTTTCTCCTATGTCCTTCCCTACATTATTCTTTCCCCCTTACTATACATTCCTTCAATCAATCGAACATTTTAAAGTTAAAAAAAAGGTGCCCGCATTCTTTCCCTCTTCATTGAGCCAGTTTGACAGTCAAGTCTAGCAACATGACCGACAGAGACCTTCCATCCCTCACACGTGGGTTGTGACTAACCCTGGGTGTAGTTCGCGAAGTAGCGTTACGCGAAGCTACGCGAAGTGCACTTCGCACTACGCGAGCTACGCGTAGCACTACGCGAACTGCGTAGTGCGCTGTTCGCGATGATTGCACAGTGCCGGATGCTTGTCCGCACTGTGCAATCATTGAAAACGGCATCTTGCACAGTGCGAGCTGTCTTTTACTGCCACTCGAGTAGATTGTTACTCGAGCGGCAGCTTTCTCAACGCGGACTGGTAGTTTCTCATCGCGAGCGGTCGCGAGCATACGCGACCACTCGCAATGAGAAACCTGACGCGCACTTGCTTATTGCCCCAGCCGTGAGGGGAACGGCCAACGACAGCTTCTCTTGTTTTCACCGCCGTGAGGGGAACGGCCACCGCGAGACCACAATCCCCAGCAGCACAAGCGGCGGCGCCAGCCGTGACGCCGCTTTTCGCGCCAGGAGGCGTTAAAGGCCCAGCGGGCCGCCCGCAGCACGGGACGCGCACTTGCTTATTGCCCCAGCCGTGAGGGGAACGGCCAACGACAGCTTCTCTTGTTTTCACCGCCGTGAGGGGAACGGCCACCGCAAGACCACAATCCCCAGCAGCACAAGCGGCGGCGCCAGCTGTGATGCCGCTTTTCGCGCCAGGAGGCGTTAAAGGCCCAGCGGGCCGCCCGCAGCGCGGGACGCGCACTTGCTTATTGCCCCAGCCGTGAGGGGAACGGCCAACGACAGCTTCTCTTGTTTTCATCGCCGTGAGGGGAACGGCCACTGCGAGACCACAATCCCCAGCAGCACAAGCGGCGGCGCCAGCCGTGATGCCGCTTTCGCGCCAGGAGGCGTTAAAGGCCCAGCGGGCCGCCCGCAGCGCGGGACGCGCGCGGGCCGCGCCGGGCAAAGCCCGGGCCAAGGGCGGGCCCGTCCGCGCCCGTCAGAGACCGGAGGAGGCCGGGCTGGGCCACCCCCCTGAACACTACACCCCGGGGACACTGTTTTTGGAGGTACTGTTGATATCCAGGGGGTATGGCTAAGCGTATGCCGAAAAAAGGGGGGGGGCTTAACGGGGACTCTGGACGCCTTTTTAACACGGGCAGAATCATTATTGACTCATGAAATACAGCTCACCGAGAGGAGACGTTCTTTGGGCTCGGTGACTGCCTGCAAACGATCCTCGCTAGGGGGATTAGTGTTGCGATTTCCCGGCACCTGCCCCGCAATCACCTGCAAATGTGTGTAATATTTCAGAGGGGGAGGCGGCGAGAGGAGCTTATTGTGTGTTGACGGGGGTGTGTTAGATAGGGGGAGCAAAGGTTCGGGTGCTCGGATTGGAGTTCCCGACCTAGGGACTTTGGGCGATGGGGATCTGTATTTTGCCCAGGTCCCGGTCCCGGTACCGTTGATTGTGGCCGATATCGAAAGTGTAGTAGATGGAAGTGATGATGAGGGCGGCACCAGAATTACCAGATCTAAGGGGGGTCAAAGGGCAGGGCTAAGAGATATTCCAATAACTAGCCCAGAGCCCGCGATGAAACATCACAGGGGTGGTGCCCCATCAAAACAAAAATCTAAACAGAAGCTTAGGCCCAAGAAGACACAATCCAAGTCAAGTTCAAATGATATTAATAACGCTTCACAGGGCCCCTCGGTATGTCAGGGAGTAGCTCCAACCCAATTGAACTGCCTGATATCATCCTTGGGGGACTGTGATAATGATCCCTGGAAAAGAATTGAGTCCCTGTTCTCTGTTCTACTTGAGCCCATACTTAGCAAGTTAATTAGCCTAGAGGAGAAACTGTTAGGGCTGGAGAAAGTGTGTAGTAGTCACATTAAACTAACACAGGAAAAAGGGTGCATGTGTGGCCAAGAAATCCCAACACAGATATCCCGGCCATTACAAGCGGAACATCAACGAGGTATGCAGGCAGAAGGGGGAAGGGGTAATCCGGTACCAGGGATCATCACGCCGATAGAGGCAGAGGCAGAGGCACGTGTTGTGCTCCTAGGAGAACCTGTAAATGATCACTATGCTCAAGGCGGGGGGAGTCAGATACCCAATAGTCATGGTAACATAGTAGTTTCTAATACGTGGGATGGAAGCAGCAGGGACATGACTGGAAAGGGTAGTAGGGCACTCGAGGGTGGTGTGGATAGGGAAGCGGCCTGTTCGAGGGATACTAGTGATAACAGATTGTTGTCAAGTCAACATACCTCGAATAGAGGTGCCCCGAATCAGAGTGATGACCTGCCAACAATAAATCTCCCACCAGACTGTTGTCCATACGTAGTTGTTCTTGCAGGTGTACCCGCCCAAATAAACACGAATGAGGAGTCTACCCCACAATTAATCAATAAGGTAGCCCATTGGTTATCCAAATTTGTGAAATTTAACACACGTGATCTTCAGTATATTTTAATGGCAAGAAGGGTGAATTGGATAGGTAGTATGAGGAAATGTTTTTCTGGAGACTGTGTGATTGTCATCTTTAGATATCCGTGGTTGGTTCAGTCAATCCTTTCGCAGGCAGTTAATTTTTTTAATATGGAGACTAGTATAAAACCCTTGACTCTGGGCTTTTTTATAGACCAGGCAGACCAGGTTCAAGAGGTATGGTCAATCAGGTTGGGGAGAACCAGGATCAATTTAACATCAGGAGGATTAGGGACAGACCGGTTCATCTAAATAATGTTTTTGCCCCCTGGGTGATCTGAATGAAATTGATTGACTGCCTGAATGTAGGGGTGGGGGACCTTTGTCTCGTCGGGGTCAGTGGTCGTCCAGAAAGGGAAGTTTGTGTGGGCTGGTGAGGTGGAGGCAGTCCCGTCATCGGAGTGTAGGGAATCAACCTCCAGTGAGGAGAGTAGGGAGATTGGAGAGGGCAGCATAGCTCACCCTGGGGTAGATAGTGGGGTGCATTACTCTGATGGGAGTAAGAATGATGGCTCTTTAAAAATCATATCCTGGAATATAGCTGGTATAGCAAATAAACTTGAGGATATGCATTGGCTTGCCTTGGTAAGGGACTTTAACATAATTTGTCTCCAAGAAACCTGGGCGACGGAGAATACGTGTTTTATAGAGGGATATAAAACCTTCTTTTGTCCAGCAATTAAACCCCGAGTTGGAAGAGCAAAGGGGGGACTGACTGTGTTTGTGGATTTGAACATTCAGGGAAGGTGGAAGGATTTGGCTTGTGATTCACATAATGTACAAGGGGTTAGACTCACAGCTAAGGGATGTAGGGTAACTATCTTGAATTTTTATAATGCCATACAATGCACACCACAGGGCCTAAATAGTATACATGAACTAGATGGTTGGCTGGACCGTCTTACCAGGAGTGGGCATGGCGCAACGCACATGATAATAGCAGGCGATTTTAATTGTCATCCATGCCCGGATTTAAGGGTGGCTCATGGTGTGTGGTCGTCATGTGCATTAAGTAAGGGTATGCATATGGAACACACCCGGATGGGGAGGGAGCTGACGTGCCTTTTACACACACACGGGTTATCACACACGTTGGATATGGCCGATATTGCGGAAGGCTCCCTGTTGGACCCCACTTTTAAGGGAAGAGGGTGTCATACAGTTATTGATTATATTTTGATTTCACAGGCAATGAAAAGATCTGTTAGGAAATTTAATATTTTACATAGTGTATTTAGCGATCATAACCCAGTAATTTTAATAGTTGATGTATACAGTCAGAGTGTGGTCAGACAGACAGAGGATCAATTATTATCCACGATCGATCAAGGCAGGCGATTAAGATGGGTCCAGATAAATGAGGCAGGGTTCAATGCGGCTCTATTTGGTCAAGGAGCTAAAGACATCATGAATTGCTTGGACCCAGAGGTGGAAGGGGCCGACTTGATCAAGGCTTTCACAAATATCGCTGTCCTTGTCACTAAATTGCTGAAGACACACCCACGTAGGCATAGGGGGGATTCCCCAAGATGGTTTAGCCACCATTGTTCTCTTACCCTTAGGAACTTGAAGGATGCTCTCAAGCAGTCCCCTAGGGATAGAGAGAGGGTGTTGGCGTGTCACGCAAGTTACAAGTCAGCGTTAAAACAACGCAGAGGTCAATTGCAGCGGATAGCGTGGGAGGAACTCCTTGAAGCAGCAGAGCAGAAAGACTCAGAACGGTTTTGGAGGGTTATAAATAGTCCCTGTTTTGCGGACCCAAATAAACCAGGGCTAAGTGGTAATATACTCCCGGAACAATGGCAGGAATATTTTCAGGGCCTATATAACCACTCGTCTGGCCAGGCAGAAGCATGGTTGTCAACTATACCCACAAGGGCTACCTCTGTCATTTTTTCGTTGGAGGAAGTCACTGTTGGTATCGAAGGGCTGATGCGAAATAAGGCCCCAGGCCCAGATGGGATTCCACCCGACCTTTTCAGATCGAATGTACAGGTCTGGGCACCTTTATTAACAAGGGTCTTAAATGCGGCAATAAGTGTCTCAATGCCCACATCTTGGTCTTCGGCAATTATAGTACCGATCTTTAAGAAGGGTAATCGGGATAGCCCGCACTGTTATCGACCAATATCTTTGATAGATGTATCAGCCAAGGTCTTGGGGCGGGTAATTTTAAATAGACTAATGGAGTGGGCCGAGTCTGCTAATATAATCACTGATGTTCAATACGGATTCCGCCCAGGGAAATCAACTGTGGACCAGTGTCTTAATCTTTATCTTATTTCTGCCAAATATACGCTGTTAAAAGGGGAGGTTTTTATTTGGCTTTTATGGATTTATCGGCGGCTTTTGACCGCGTGAACCGGAACAAGTTGTGGCTAGTAATGGCTAACCAGGGGGTGGATTTAGAACTAATAAATATACTCCAATCACTGCATAATCACACCACGGCTGCAGTAAGGTATACCCAGGAGGGAAAAGTAACGGATCGGTTTGGATGTTCAAGCGGTGTCAGACAGGGATGCATTCTGGCTCCCTTTTTATTTACTTTATACATTAATGGCCTGGATGCGGCACTGCGGGATATTAGGGCAGATGTACCACGAATAGGAGAAAGAACTGTTCCGGTTTTATTATATGCAGACGACGCGGTGTTATTGGCACGCACCCCTCATGGTCTACAACTTTTAATTAATGGTTTTGTAGAGTTTATGGAAAAACTCGAGATGGCCCCCAATCTCACCAAATCATATGTAATGGAGATGGGGAAAAAGCCAGCCAAATCATTTAAATACACCATTGGCTCGCACGTCTTAGGTAAAGTCCCAGTTTTTGCTTATTTAGGCATATTATTTGATGGGAAGCTTAACTTTAAACAGTTATTAGAAGAGAAATCTCTGTCTTTAATTAGATCCACAGGTTCATTTGCGAACTTTGCAAGCAGGCTTGGGCTGTGGACCCCGGACGTGATTTTGAAATTGTACAACTCAATCTGCTGTGCCAAGGTGTTGTATGGTAGTGAGGTTTGGGGCTTTGTGAAAATCAATAGCCTACAAACGGAAGAAAACAAATATATGAGGCGCCTATTAAGGGTTCCCCATAGCACCCCAGCATTTATTGCACATGAAGAACTGGGAGCTAGTTACATCTCAGATTTAGTGGCTGTTAGACCCATAATTCACTGGTTAAAGGTCTGGTTAAATGAAGAGATAGGCCTGACAAGGCTTGTTGTTCAGGATTGCCTGTCCCTGGCTAACGTAATGAAGATCCCATGGTTAAAATATGTGCGGGATTGCCTACAAAAAATGGGACGGCAGGCACTGTTCGATGACCCAGATATAATAAGACAGAAGGACAAGGCAGCTGTCAAAGAGTTGTTTTTCAAGTTTAGTATGGCGCAACGTGAGAGTAACGAGTTGGTTAAACCCACAGTAAGAGAACACGTTTTAATCAAAACCTCCTTGAAAATAGAACCATATTTAACTATCATGACAAATGCCCACGATAGATTTTTAATAACACGCTTTAGATTTAATTTTATCCATCACATTTTAGCGGTTCCAGCAGGCTTTAGAGTAAAGCCTGGGGAGAGAGGGCCCTGCGGCTGCGACAATGTGTCTCCGCAGGATATCCTCCACTTCCTTTTTAATTGTTCATTTTATGACTTCCCTAGAAAAAGGTTCTTGAAGTCTTTATTACAGACTACTGGTATTAGACAGGCACGCGTGGCATTGCTCTTTTTAAAACTTTCCGCAGATGTTTTAACCCTGTCCTGTGTGGTAAACTTTTTAAGAATGGCCCTTAAATCTAGATCTACAAGAGTGGCTAATGACATTGAGACATGATTTGTTAGTATGTTTTTCAATATCATGAAATATTGGGTTGTTAATTTTTTTTTTTTTTTTTTTGGTTGTATCTACATGTAAATGCTTATAGGATCCCCCACCCCCTGTAAAGTAAACTGAGCATACACTCTTATTCCCTAGCTCTTTTAGTTATTTACTCTTTGGAAACACCCTATATTTGTTTTACATTAGAAAACGTTTTATATTCCGCTTTTCGGACTAGGAGAAGATCCTCAAATAGGGGTGTTGTTTTACGTGATTATTCTTACCAATCGTCATCAATTGTTAATACTGTTTTTAATTAAATTGCTGCTAGTTAGCTAACACGTTAAATTGAATCTGTAAAAGAAAAATGAATTGTTTACGTGATGGTGATATAATCACACTTGGATTAGTGTAAATATTCCTCTTATGATATATAGCAGCTAGTCTTAGAAATGCGGATGCACTTAAACTATGCTATTTCTAATAGGTAAATATACAAAATGAAAGTTTTTAAATGTTTTAAAATATCTCTCGATCAATTTGTATTATGATAATTATTTGTACTTTTATGCATTTTCTAAAATGCGAATAAAGTTATTTTGATTGATTGATTGATTGAGTAGTTCAACACCTCCACCTAGCTTTAGACTCTTTTAACCAACCTTTCCCTTTTTTAAAACAGTAATTGGAGAGAAATTTGTGGCATCTACCACTATCCTCAGCCACCGGTAGAAAAGTCGTCTTAATCCTTGGACTTTCTCCTATGTCCTTCCCTACATTATTCTTTCCCCCTTACTATACATTCCTTCAATCAATCGAACATTTTAAAGTTAAAAAAAAGGTGCCCGCATTCTTTCCCTCTTCATTGAGCCAGTTTGACAGTCAAGTCTAGCAACATGACCGACAGAGACCTTCCATCCCTCACACGTGGGTTGTGACTAACCCTGGGCGTAGTTCGCGAAGTAGCGTTACGCGAAGCTACGCGAAGTGCACTTCGCACTACGCGAGCTACGCGTAGCACTACGCGAACTGCGTAGTGCGCTGTTCGCGATGATTGCACAGTGCCGGATGCTTGTCCGCACTGTGCAATCATTGAAAACGGCATCTTGCACAGTGCGAGCTGTCTTTTACTGCCGCTCGAGTAGATTGTTACTCGAGCGGCAGCTTTCTCAACGCGGACTGGTAGTTTCTCATCGCGAGCGGTCGCGAGCATACGCGACCACTCGCAATGAGAAACCTGACCTCCCTGCATTGAGAATCTCGCCGGGAGGTTTATTTTCCACGCTCGCGATCGGCAACTTGATGTTGCTGATCGCGAACGAGGAAAAAGTCTCGCCGGGATGTCATTTTGCTTGCTCGCGGTCGCCAACTTGACGTTGAGGACCGCGAGCAAGCAAAAAATGAACGCTGCACTACGCTACGCTACGCGTGTTTGCACTGTGCTACGTGCAATTCGCTTAGTGCGTAGTAGCGCAAACTTCACAAAGTACGCGAGCGTAGCGTAGTGCTTTGCCCAGGGTTAGTTGTGACTCTGAAATCCATTTCAAACAGATTTCTCTCCATTTCTCTCAAGTTAAAAATGAACTGGGCTCTAAGCCTCCCCAGATGAACCCCTTCCCCATGCAGTGTCCCAAAAATAACAAAAGGTAGGCTTACCAGAATGTTTATGCCCATATTATTGGTTACTACTTCCCCTACTTCTTGCCAGAATGACTGGATAGCCGGACACCGCCAGAAGAGATGAACGTCGTCCGCATTCTCCATAGCACATTTCGGACAATACTAACTTCTTTGGCAACCAGTACACCCTGTAGAATGTAAACAAGTGATTCCTCCTGAGTGGAGCTGACTTCACTGAGGACCAAAGCATAGATGCAGATACTTGCCACATATATGTTAGATCGCAGCCCGGCATGTCCAGCTTCCAAGTCACCTCCGGCGAAGCTCAGGAGTCATTTTCTCCCTGTACCAAGGCCCAGTACCAGCTAGCAACTTCTTTCTTGTATTTCTGGGTACTTTGTAGCTCAGCTTCAATTCCAGTTCCTGCCCCCAGTTCGACTGGATACGAGACCAGCCTGCTAATCGGTAATATTTGAATCTAGATATTCTGAATTCTGTAATTGTGCGTAACCTGTCCCATGATATTAGGGCACCTACCTCAGCTTGCTGGCCCCACCTCTCAATACCTGCCCCCAGCAAAGGTATTGCTAAGTTGTCTTGGAGGCACAGGGGTGTCCCTGGGGAGTTCCAAATTGGGGCTTTAGCACTGTAATATGAGATTTCCAGTACTCTTTTAAACTTGATTTTTTTTTATGTTTGGGGTGTCCAAATTTATATAAAAAGAAATGTCCTTCTTCTGCAAGGTGTTTCGTTAAGGCCCTTAAGTATGCTGGAGTGTCATTGGAATCCATTAACAGTTTCCTTATATTTTTTAAAGCAAAAGCCCAATAGTAAAGTTGAAAATCCGGCAGAGCAATGCCTCCATCTACCTTTTTCTTTATAAGCTCTTTCCAGGCAATTCTTACACTCCTACAACTCCAGATAAAGCTACTTAATTCGCCCTGTAATTTTCTAAACCATTCTGGCTTAAAGTATAGAGGAAGGGAGTTAAAAAAAAATGTAAATTTCGGTAAAATCATCATTTTTACAATGTTAGTTCTTCCTAAGATAGAAATTGGGAGAGAGACCCACCGATGAAGGAGATTTTTAGTTTCTTTCATAAGTCTGTTGAAATTAATGTACGCCATTTCATCCAAATTACTTACCACCCGTATTCCCAGATATCTGATTTCTGTTTTTCCTAAGGCTGTACCTTATGGTCCATTCCAGGACATGAACTCGGTCTTATCTTCATTCACCAAATATCCCGAAATTTTCCCAAAGTTGGCTACTAACTCCATTATTACTGGTGTTGAAATATGAGAGTCGCTGGTGTAAATTATCAAATCATCGGCATATAAGGCTTCTTTCTTTGTCCATTCAAGATAGTGGATAGGGAGAATTCTCTGTTCTGTTCTCATTCTTCTAGCCAGAGGTTCTATATATATGTGAAATAATAACGGGGATAACGGACGACCCTGTCTCGTACCTCTACTAATCTCAAAGGGCAAGGTTAATTAACCATTGACCAAATTCCTTGCTGGCTTGGTAAATGCTTTTAATTGCCCTAAGAAAATTTCCCGCTAATCCGTTTCCCTCCATTACCTGATATAAGTAGGGCCAGCTGACTCTATCAAAGGCCTTAGCGGCATCAACCATTATTATGGTTAAAGGAATTCCTGAGACCGAGGCCACATCAATTACACATACCAGATCCTGGGTAAGTTCTGCCAGTTGTCTTCCCCCCATGAAACCTTTCTGGTTTTCATGTATTATGCTTCCCATGACCTTATCCAAACCTTTTAGCAACAATTTGTGTGAAAATTTTATAATCCGAGTTTAGCAAGGATGTTGGTCTATATGCCTCACATTTTTTTGAGTCCTTATCGGGTTTAGGTATTAGTGTTATTATTGCCTCATTCCATGAAGGGGGCAGGGGAAGATGTTCCATATAAAACCAATTTGCTAACTTTAATAGATGGGGAGTAAGTTCCACCCTTAACGCCTTGTATATCTCATTTGGCAACCCATCCGAGCCAGGGGCATTCCCATTCCGGAGATTATTTATGATGTTATCTATATCATCCCTAGTAATTTCCTGATTTAGGAATGCATTTTGATCTGTACTCAAACTGGGGAGATTATCTTGCTGTAACCATTCCTTAATCTCCCTCTGTGTTGCTGCTGTATCCTTTGTATATACTTCTTGGAAAAATCCTAAAAAGACCTCCCCAATAGATCGATCCTCAATACATTGCTCTTTAGACACATTGTTTACTACCTCTTTAATTTCGTTTTTGATATTATCCTGCCTCACCTTCCAAGCCAACAGCTTCCCGCACCCCTCTCCATATTCATAGTGTGCCAGCTTGCTAGCCTTTTACCTCTTCTTCACATTCCCTTCCAAATATTCTCCTAGAGAATCTTTAGCTTCCCTCAGCTTGTTTTGAAGTTCCACAACATTAGCAAGTTGCGTAGGGTCATCTAACTCCTCCTGAATTTCCTTAATTCTTATTTTAAGATTTAGAAGTTTATCCCTACCTACCTTCCTTTTATATGCTGCCAAGCTTATTAACCTGCCTCGAATAAAAGCTTTATAAGCATCCCAAACAATGTGTCTCGGGGCTGAGTACTCATTTAGATTAAAGAAATCAACCGCATTCACCTTCAAAATATCTATGACATCATTGTCCCCTAAAAGAGTTCTATCTAGGGTCCATCTGGCCTGGGCTGGAGGATTACTTAATGAAATCTCTAGCTTTATTGATGCATGATCAGAAAGATGTATTGATTGATGCGTTATTCTGCTAATGCTTTTTTTTTCAGTTTACAATCTGTCAAAAAGAGATCAATTCTGGAGGCATGGGAATATTTTTTATTCTGGAAGGTGTGTTCTCTTTTCCGTCCCTCCTGTAATCTCCAAGTGTCTACTAACCCTAGATTCATAATTAGCTGAGGTAAGCTGTCTCTCATTCTTGGGGAATGCATTATAGGCCTAATAGTGGATTTATTAAGGCTGGGTCCAATAGAGTATTAAAGTCCCCACCCATTATTATTAAGTATCTTGTTCCAAGAAGTTGATTATATACCTCCTCGAGCGGGGATGGATCATCTACATTGGGGCCATAATATCCTACAAAGGCGTTCCTCACACTATGGGGCCGATTCCGATTCGGGCCGGAAATTTCTCCGACCGAGCCGGACCCGGAGAGATTTCCGACCGAATCGGACCCGTGCAGTCCGACCGAACGAGTACGATGCGTCCGTATGTTATCGGACTCGAGTCGGTCGGACTCCCATTGAAGTCAATGGGAGCCGGTCGTACAACGCGTACGCGGGCTCCCATTGACTCAATGGGTGCGAGTCGGACAAGTGCGCCCCCTACAGCGGGTACGCGGCGAAGCGACACGCGCCGTACACGCACAGGTAGGGGGACCCATGGGTCCCCCTGTGTGCGACTCGCGCGGCTACGCGTACAGGGGGTCCGACACGGACCCCCAAAGTACGGCTCCGACAGCTCTTTCGAGCCGGAGTGCGCGGCTCGGTCGGACTGCTCGCGGCGCGCATCGTACTTACCCGGCCGGGAAACGTCTCCATTGCGCGGTGCGAGTCGAGTCCGAGCGAGTCGGTCGGAGCGGTTCGAGCCGGGAGCGAGTCCGTCGGAGCGGTCGGGACGCCCGGACGAGTCGGTCGGAGATTTCGCATCGTACTCGCTCGGCCGGACCCGTGTACGGTTCGGTCGGGAAACAGGGCTCCGAATCGGATCCGGTAAAGCCGAATCCGATTCGGAGCCCTACCGGCCGAGATCGGAATCGGCCCCTATGTATTTTAGCATTACAGATTAACCACCTGCCCCCTGGGTCAGCAATAACATTTTCCAACCTAGCTTGTGCAGAGATCTTAAAGATAATTGCTACTCCTTTTACACTACAGGTTTGGTTGGTGCATGCAAAATGCGTGATCCATTTATTCCCCTTAAGGATTCCATCCCATTCCTCCTGACGTAGGGGTGTCTCCTGCAGTATTATGACATCGTTATCTGATACTTTAAATAATTCCAGAATCTTTGTTCTCATACTTTTGACCCTTAACCCATTCATATTCCATGTCAATATCCCCAGATCCTGGGTCTTTCTACAAACTTCTGTCATTGGCATGTATATTAATCTCCCTTCTCCTACTAATCTTTGATCTTTTTATACACATGAGGACTCTAGTTTGTTTTAGTTTTTTCCCTACTTTGCTCCCACACCTGTGCTCAAATAATTTATCAAAAATTGAACCCCTTCCCTTGCCACCTCCCCAACCCACCCCGGGGAACCCTCCCTTTCTCCAAGTTGGGTATTGCATTATACCCTCTGAGCTCTTTTGTTCTGATCTTATTTTATAAGCCTTTCTATACCTTTATCTGTGAAACTAAATCTTCCACCTCAGGGACCTCTTTTATGTTATACATTTTGTTATTCCACATTACTTTCAGTAATGCTGGAAATTTCAACTGGGCATTTGCCCCCAAGGCTTTCAATTCTTGTATATGTCTCCCTAGTTACCATTGCCGGGTTTGAGTAACCTTTGCTATATCAGATGATCTTTTAGTGAAAAACCAATCATCCTTCTTAAATTGCTTTGCTTTAAGGGCTGCTGTCACTGTCAGGATTATTTCCTTAATCATACAGGAGTGAAAATTTATTCGAATTTTTCTTTGTTTTTCTCTGCCAGGGTTCCTCTTAAATGGGTCCCGGTGCACTCTCTGAATGTCCATTTCCAAATCATACCCTAATACTTCTGGGACAAATTCCTATACCAGCTTAATAACAAACGCTTTTATAACCCCTCCTTCCATGCCCTCTGGGATATTTAAAAAACTTAAGTTATTTTGCCTTGAGTTGTTTTCCATTGCCTCTAGCTTGTCTCTTATTTCCTTCTCTCCATTTTTCAAACTTTGAATCTCTTTATGATTAGACTTTACTTCCTCTTGTAATGCTCCTAAAGATTCTTCCATTGTAGCTAGCCTTTCTGTGATGTTAGCCAGCTTTTCCTCTAGATTTTCACAGACCTCGTGGATCTTCTCTTGATTTTTCTCTGAGATAGCAAATTTTTCTTTTATGTCTTTTGACAAAGAGAGCAATATCTGGCTTACGTCGGCACTAGGCAATTCTCCATTCTTAGAGACATTTATACTATCTTTCTCCGTGACAGTTTGTAAATCCTCTCCCGAAGGATCATCCGTCTGGGTGTTATCCGTTAATAGTGCGAATTGGTTAGAGGTAGTGATAGGCCGAACAGCTTTATGCGGAGACCCTAAAGTGTCCGTGTTAGATGGGGTTTCAGGACTGTGTACTCTATTCATTGAGGTACAGCTAGAGGTTTTAGTTTAGTTTTCCATTCCCTTAATTTGAAAGAAAAATCTTAATGAGGGGGTGATTTTAACTTTCCCACCTGAATTACTCACAGACACCCCAGCTGTTTTTACTCCTCTCCGAGGAGGTCCTATTGTTTTAGTTTGTACGGTGGGTAGGGGTTGGGTGCTTTCTTGGGGGGACCCTGAGATATGCACTACTACCCTCCCAAGTATCTGGGAATGACCTTCTTCTCCAATTACCTGCACTTGTTGTGTTTCAAAGTCACTGTTTCTCAGAGCGTACATATTTTTTCCCTGTCTCACAGAGGGGGGCACTAGATTAGTGCTCACCGTGGGGTGTGTTGCTGCTACTCCAACCCCAGTGTTCAGCTGTGCTTTGGTATCCTTAGAAATATATCTAGAGATCCTGAGAGATGAGAGAGGGTTCAGGTTACCGTTGATACTTTTTTTTTCTGCCCTCGAGCCTTCACAGTTTTTTGGGGGGTCATGTGTATTCCTATATGGCCCCCTCTTACAGGTGACTCAACAGGAGACCCCAGCCACCCTGTACCTACAGTGACTGCGACAGTTAATGCCCGAAATCCCTCGGAAGCCGACACATGCCGCCGCCCATTTACCGCGGCAAAAAACCATGAAGGGCCAGCAGTTACAGCCGCCAGCGATACCTTCACTGCACCGGGAGTCCTGAAGTGCCCGGGACCAAGAAAGACGCCAAGAAGGAAAAAAAAACAGACGCACGAGCCAGGGAGCCATGGAGGAAATCAGATCGAAATCGTGATAAAGCTCAATGCTCAGATAAGGCTACACGCGAAGTAGAGACATATTGTATATCGGAGCTACGGAGCTCGCGGCCGGCGTACCAGCGAGCCACCATGTTCCCCAGCTATGCTCCAGGATTGTTTTTCTGCAGGAAGGGGCACCATCCTGCACAAAAGCAATCCATAGAGGTGTGTTCCTCTTTCTAGGTGTTCTGCAGAATGCAGCACATAGAAAAAGAAAACACCAAGGAGAAATAAAGATTTGTGTCCTCATTACACCTCACCTTGGAAGGCGGAAGATTTTGATGCATTCCCAGGTGTACAAGTCCTTGTAAATCTGGGAATGCATCAAAAACTATGGGAGTTGCATGCGAATACCCACTGCAACGCCCATGGAACACCTCCCTTGTGCTGCGTTGCACTACTCCATATTTGTGAAGTCCTTCAAAGCCACGCAAGGTGGCTTTGTGTGGCTTCATAAATATGATTTGGGGCTTTGTGTCATGCATGTATTACTTTGTGTGGTGCAAGCATGACGCACAGCCCTCATAAATATGCCCCCCAATGTCTCTGGACCTGGATGTGGGTAGGATGAGGTGTGCATATAGCTCCAGTTGTTCATTACAATAAGGAAGGGAAGCACTGCCAGGCCAAATTCAGTTGGCCATTCTTTGATGCACCACATACTTTACAATTAGAGTTCATCCAGAGGCCATATTTCCACAAACCAAAAGGATATAATAGGCTCTCTGGAGGAATTTAAAAATAATGATTTGCAGTCTTCTTCAAGAAGACATTATGCTGGTCTGGGCACATCAGAATCTCCACACCTTTTCTGGTAACTCTGACCCCAACTCCTCCATCCCATCCTTTCCATACAGTCTGAGTGGCCTCCAGTGTCTCCTCTTGTGTTGAACGATATGAACTATAGAATAGGTGTTTGGTGGCAATTAATACCTTCTCCAAAGTTTGGAAATGGACAGGCTCCGTGGGGAAATCGAGCGTCAACCTCCTGTATGATTTCCACAGTTGATAGTACAAAAAACCTCTAAGGGTGTGTAAGGAGAGTCTTCTTTAAAGTAGACTAGAGTAATAAAAGAGCCCTTACTATAACGATCACTCAGCGAAGCAGACCTTCTACTCAGTTTGTCCAAGGTGCCAAATGTGCAAGCAGTAGTGGCTATTGAGAGGGCACAGCAATTAGCCAATGTGCCAATTAGAGACCCACTGTAATGTCTTCATCTTGGATGCAACACTTTCTGTGGCGACGCTGGATGGGATCCAAAACACACAATGTGATGACTTAGAGCGGTGTGCTGCTGTGGTGAAGTTGGCTGCACTTATCCTGTGCGCTGTCTCTCTGCCGCCCATGTGATTTTGGTTGGCTGCTGCCGGTGCTCCGGCGCAGTGAGTGCTCTGCATGGGGTGTGCATTGCTGCGGCTGGTGGGCAGAACCGTTCTGGAAGGAGTGCCTCGCAGGCTACTGCCTCACAGGAGGGGCCGGGATATCTCCTCTTCGTGTGAGGAGCTAGAGACCTGGCATTCCAAGCCTTGTTTTGGTTTTTGGCAGCCATCTTAAGTTTCCATTGGAAATCCTTATACTTATGCGTTCCAGCACCAGCGGCAGCCATTTTACTATGTCTGAGATCAAATGAACTTTACCTCAGAAATAAAGGGTCTTCATTGTCCTTAAAAGAATTTTTAAGGACATATACATTTATCATCAAGGGCAGTGGCCTTATTTTATTCACTTATATTCTTGCTATAGGAAGCAAGTATATGGTAAACATGCAGTTAGACCCTCCTTTGAAGTTTTTACAAACAAAAGGTGAACCACCTGTACACTGGGAATGATGTAAGGAGGAGTTTCTAACATATTTAATGGTGATTTATGGTGATAGAATGCCAGTTATGAGAAGGAAAAAAAAGCATTCTTCTGCATTCTCTTGGATCTGAAGAACAGGAAGTCTTCAGATCTTTGCCGAAAATTGAGAATGAAATTGACGATGAGGCATTGAATGAATTCGATGAAGCTCTTTTGAGGCTAGATGCTCGTTTTAAGCCCACTATCAGTACTACACTTGAGAGGTATCATTTTTATACAAGGAGACAGAAAGAAGGAGAATCTTTTGGCAAATTTTTAACTGCACTGAGAAGTTTATCCAACACTTGTAACTTTGGCAATACAACTAATGAAATGATATGTGATCAGCTCATGGTTAACACTAACAAAAAACTTATCCAAGGATCGCTTATTGATCATGGGCGATCCCACCATGGATGAAGTGGTGGCTTCTGCCAAAGCCATAGAACAGTCCATGAACTGGGTGAAGGAAGTAAATGAATCTCAGCTTGGCAAGAAGGAAAATGAAGTTTGTGCAGTTATGGGAGATGTCTGAATGGATTTCTCCCGTAGTTTTGGCGAAAAAAAGTAATGGCAAACTCCGTTTATGCATAGACTTGAGGGCACTCAAGGAGAGTATCATCGTGGATAGGCACCCCTGCCAAGATAAATGATTTGCTGTCAATGTTCAAAGGTGCCACAGTGTTTTCCACTTTAGACTTGCGTAATGCCTATCATCAAATAAATTTGGCCAAGCAGTCAAGGATGTCTTTTGAGCTGGCATCGACATCTTCTGTATTTCAGAGAGCTATGCAACATATGTTCAAGGATATGGAGAGTCATGTTAGATGTTTCCAGGACAATATTCTGGTATTTGTCAAATCAGAAGAGGAACACTTTAAAATATTACAAGAGGTTTGCAAGAGACTCTCCGAGAGGGGTCTTGTACTATGTGTTGAAAAATGCTAATTGTTTGAGTCAAGGTGGATTACTTGGGTCATATTGTATCTGCTAAAGGTGTAGTGCCTAAGCAGAGCCTCGTGGATGCTATCAAACATGCATCTGCACCTGATGACAAACAGAAATTGATTTCCTTCATTGGACTGTGCGAATACTATTGACGCTTTCTGAAGGATTTTGCCACTGCTATGAAACCGTTGAGAAAGCTGCTGCGCAAGAATTGTGAATATGTGGGGTACCGATCAGCAGTGTGTGTTTGAGTGTATCAAACATCAAATAGTGAATGCCCCCGCGCTTCAGCCTTCCGTGGAAGGAAATCATTTTTTGTTATCAGTAGATGCTAGTGCTATGGGGCTTGGTGCTGTGCTTTCTCAGAGAGCTGGTGGATCAGAGTGGGTGGTTGCGTATGCTTCTAAGACATTAAACGAAGCGGAACGTAAGTATTCCATTATTGAGCGCGTATTACTAGCTTGTGTGTGGGCCACGAACCATTTAAGACATTTTGTGAGGGGAAATCATTTTGCCATTGTGTGAGACCACAAGCCTCTCATACCTATTTTGTCTCCCGGTGGTGGGAGAAATGCCACTGCCTGCATTGCCAGGTTGTCCTCCAAGTTACAGGAGTACAATTTTGATATTATTTATGTGCCTGGCTGATTAAACCAAGCTGCAGATTTTCTCTCCAGGTTACCCTGACGTGATGAAAAAAAGGAAATGTATGTAGAGGAGGGGTTTGATGGTGTGGCCAGTGTGGCTGATGTATGTGGAGGGAGTACCGAAACTGACGATGAGAACATGTGGATTTGCAAATATTCCAAGGATGTGGAACTCAACTTGGTCAAAAACTATGTGGTATTAAAAGTCTTGTTGGTCCCTTAGATACCTTTGCACAGGTGCCTCCTGAATTGTCCGTGAATGGGGAATTTCTGTTCCATAATGACAAAGGTATTCCACCTGTGAATTTACGGAATCGTCTTCTCAAATGGAGCCATCAAGGGCACATGAGTCTGACTGCATTAAAAAATCTGATGCGGGAACATTACTGGTGGCCAGGAATGGATATGTATGCTGATCGTTTTGTGAGGCGATGTGATGTGTACAAGGTTGCAGACAAAAATTGCAAGACTCAGGTTCCTCCTATGCAGGCTACTCCATGGCCGGAATGTGCATGGCAGAAAGTGGGATTAGACCTTGTGGGACCACTAGTGAACTTACCAAGTGAAATGAGGTTCTCCATAGTCCTTATAGACTATCATTCTAAGTAGCCGGAGGTAAAGTTTGTGGAAGCCATAAGCACCAGTAGCGTGATTGAATTTCTCATGGAGGTATTTAGTAGGGAAGGCTTACCTGAAAAACTGGTCACAGACAACGGGGTGCAATTTGTTTCTAGTGAAATGACTCAGTTTCTCCATACCCACAAGATAAACCATGTACACACGGCCCTGTATTATCCACAATGTAATGGTTCGGTTGAATGACTTAGGGGTCGATTCCGATTCGGGCCGGAAAAAGCACCGACCGACTCAGAGCCGGAATTTATTCCGACCGACACGTACCCGTGGCGCACGACACGCCAAGTACGATGCAAGGCGCGAAAAATCCGACCGACACGTACCGAAACTAAGTCGACCGACCGAGCCGCACGGAAAACAGCAATCCGGCCGGAAAAACACGCAAATCCAACTGACCGACACGCACCCGGAACAAATCCGACCGAAACGTACACGCGAACTCCAAACCGCAAAGTACGATGCAAGGCGCGAAAACCACGAGCGAGTCGGACGGAGGCCAAGCCGTACGACCGACACGGATACAAAACCGAGCCGAAGCAACACAAAACACCGCGACCGACGCGTACGCAGCATACAAAACTGCACAAACACAGCGCGAACGAAATGGAGAACACCGTACAAGACTAATGCAGGGTCCGACTCGGTCACAAGAACGTTTCCAACATGCACAAACAGCACAAAGGCAAAATCACCCAAAAAAGGCCAAACAAGCAATTACCAAGCCAATAAATACTGGGGGGTGGGGACAGAGAACAAAGACACACCCACAACTCCACCTATATAAAGGACACAAATCACAACCATGAGCCTTTGCAAATGCCATTCCACTGCCAGCACCCAAGAGAAAGCAACCACACACCCACAGCTCATCCCTCACACAAGCCACACACCATCAACACACCAACAAATACCTACCTCACATACACCCAGCAAAACACACACTCACACACCCTCACCTGCACACCAACACACACATCACCCACCATCACCACCCATCACCATGCCCCCAAGAAGAATCCCAAGTTCCTAGATAGTGAATTGGAAGTCATGGTAGACGAGATCCTCAGGGTGGAGCCACAGCTGTTTGGCACACTGGTCCAACAGACCCCCATGTCGCAGAAAACCAAGATGTGGGAGAGGATCATCAACAGGGTGAACGCACAATCACCATGTCGGCGCACAAAGACCAACATCCAGAACAGGTGGTATGACGTGCGCAGGAGGGTACGGGACATGCTGAAGAAAGACTACATCAACAGCCAATACACCGGCAGTGGCCCTCCTGCCAAGCCAATATACCTCAGGCCCTGGGAGGAGAAGGTGCGGGCCATCCTTCCGCCAGTGAGCATATATGGACTAGAGGACATCCCAGAGCCTGGTGAGTACACAACAAATGTACACAATATACTGCCACAAAACACACACATCACTGTCAAGGGAGAGTCAAACCATGCACTCATAGCAATTACACAGCAACCAGAACAGAATCATCCCAAAATGTGTATGTCAGTCAGATAAACACAACACATGCCATCCAAAAAGTCACATCCAACTGTGCCAACACATGTACAAACACAACTACAACTACAGCTAGGCAGTGGCACAAATAGAACTAACAAACACATCCACACATGCAGCCACCACAACAACACCAACACACAGTGAAGGCCACTGAAAGGAAGGAATTCTGTGTATGCTGGCCAAGTCAGTGTAGCCAATAGCATCATGGGAGTCGCAGTCACACATATTGCCCCCCCCACAACTGTCCCATCAACACCACCATGAACCATGCTCACATCACAGGGAGTGGAGAAGGACTCACAAGATGGCTGACACTGGCTACTGCTGTGGGGAGCACAAGGCCCTGCTGGCAACTGTGCACCAACAAACAGCAGGACACCACTGACTGACATCCTGAGAGACAACTTACACTACCTGCAATGCAAGCACGTTCCATGGTGGGATATCTGGCTAGCTGGGTGGGAAGGGGGACTTGCAGCACTGACCATAGTCACAAGCACCTCCCCTCACACCCCCCAACACAAACTCCACAGAACCCACCTGGTAGAATGCAATGCCCCCATCCTAACACAAGATCCCACAAAGAACCACCACCCTGGGTTATGTTGTGTGAAGCACAGGGACACTCTTGGGACTTTTAGCCAAACAACTGCCAGGACAACACTCCCAGCCATCCTGTCAGCACAGCCACCCCACCCCACAGGGAAGCAGAGTCAAAAGGAAGGAAGCATGGGCATGCTGGGAAGGGGAGGAGGCAATAGCATGATGGGAGTCGTAGTCACAGCTCTACATCCCCCACCACATGGCCCAGCAAGCTCACACTCACGCATGCACATCCCACAGAGAGTGGAAAGGCCCATCAAAGATGTCTGACACTGTTGCTGTGTCGTGGGGAGCACAAGGGCATGCTGGGTACTGCACACCAACCAACAGCAGGACACCACTGTCAGCCATCTTGCCATTGCTCTCACACCCACACACACTGAACTCCACACAAAAGCAAGTAAGTATGGGAATGCTGGGAAGTGGGGTGGAGGCAATGGCATGATGGGAGTCGTAGTCACTGATATTGGTCACCCCCACAACTGTCCCATCAACACCACCCTGAACCATGCTCACATCACAGGAAGTGGAGAAGGACTCACAAGATGGCTGACACTGGCTACTGCTGTGGGGAGCACAAGGCCCTGCTGGCAACTGTGCACCAACAAACAGCAGGACACCACTGACTGACATCCTGAGAGACAACTTACACTCCCTGCAATGCAAGCACGTTCCATGGTGGGTCATCTGGCTAGCTGGGTGGGAAGGGGGACTTGCAGCACTGACCATAGTCACAAGCACCTCCCCTCACACCCCCCAACACAAACTCCACAGAACCCACCTGGTAGAATGCAATGCCCCCATCCTAACACAAGATCCCACAAAGAACCACCACCCTGGGTTATGTTGTGTGAAGCACAGGGACACTCTTGGGACTTCCAGCCAAACAACTGCCAGGACAACACTCCCAGCCATCCTGTCAGCACAGCCACCCCACCCCACAGGGAAGCAGAGTCAAAAGGAAGGAAGCATGGGCATGCTGGGAAGGGGGTGGAGGCAATAGCATGATGGGAGTCGTAGTCACTGATATTGGTCACCCCCACAACTGTCCCATCAACACCACCCTGAACCATGCTCACATCACAGGAAGTGGAGAAGGACTCACAAGATGGCTGACACTGGCTACTGCTGTGGGGAGCACAAGGCCCTGCTGGCAACTGTGCACCAACAAACAGCAGGACCCCACTGACTGACATCCTGAGAGACAACTTACACTCCCTGCAATGCAAGCACGTTCCATGGTGGGATATCTGGCTAGCTGGGTGGGAAGGGGGACTTGCAGCACTGACCATAGTCACAAGCACCTCCCCTCACACCCCCAACACAAACTCCACAGAACCCACCTGGTAGAATGCAATGCCCCCATCCTAACACAAGATCCCACAAAGAACCACCACCCTGGGTTATGTTGTGTGAAGCACAGGGACACTCTTGGGACTTCTAGCCAAACAACTGCCAGGACAACACTCCCAGCCATCCTGTCAGCACAGCCAGCCCACCCCACAGGGAAGCAGAGTCAAAAGGAAGGAAGCATGGGCATGCTGGGAAGGGGGATGGAGGCAATAGCATGATGGGAGTCGTAGTCACTGATACTGGTCACCCCCACCACTGGCCCATCAAGCACCACACTGAACGCATGCTCACATCCACAGTAGAGTGGAGAAGGACCCATCAAAGATGGCTGACACTGTTGCTGTGCTGTGGGGAGCACAAGGCCATGCTGGGTACTGTGCACCAACCAACAGCAGGACACCACTGTCAGCCATCTTGCCATTGCTCTCACACCCACACACACTGAACTCCACACAAAAGCAAGTAAGTATGGGAATGCTGGGAAGTGGGGTGGAGGCAATGGCATGATGGGAGTCGTAGTCACTGATATTGGTCACCCCCACAACTGTCCCATCAACACCACCCTGAACCATGCTCACATCACAGGAAGTGGAGAAGGACTCACAAGATGGCTGACACTGGCTACTGCTGTGGGAGCACAAGGCCCTGCTGGCAACTGTGCACCAACAAACAGCAGGACACCACTGACTGACATCCTGAGAGACAACTTACACTCCCTGCAATGCAAGCACGTTCCATGGTGGGATAACTGACTGGCTGGGTGGGTGGGAAGGAGGGCCGGCTGTCAACCAAACACAACCAATGCAGACCATGTTCACACCCCAGAAAATACATAGACATGCCCAAATAATGCAGGACAATGTGCCACACCAATATCAACCCCTGACTGTGACGACTTAGGACAATGCAATGTACAGGCCCGCACCCAGAGGCACAGTCACAACTGTCATGTGTGTCAACCATTGATGCCTGCAGAAACATAACACACATTGTTTGTATCTCCCAAAAACAGGTGATGATGGGGACACAGCAGCAGACGCTGAGGAGTCCCAGTCCCAGGCTCAAGAGGATGCCGAGCTCACTGGCGTCGTACAGCCTCTGTCCTCCTCGGACGATGAAGAACAACCTGGCACATCCGGTGCAAGTCAACATGCAGCACCAGCAGGACCACCAGCTGCAGCAGCAGCAGGACCACCAGCTGCACCCCCTGCACCCACCCCTCCAACGACTGTCACCACGAATACCATCCCTGCCGACATGGACAGAACAAGGAGCAACACCAGCACAGGGACCCTGGACCAACCTGGGGCCATGGACACCACCACCACCACTAACCCCCAAGGTGGACCAGGGTTATCTGTGCGTGCCACTGCACACACTGCACATGTCAGCAGGGGTGGTGGGAGGGGTGGGAGACAGAGGTCGCTGCTTGCAGACGTTGCTGGTGTGCATGATGACCCACAACTGGTACGCATAGCTGATGCGTACCAGTCCAGCACCGGAGAGCTCAGCCAGGTAGTGGGGCTCCTCAGAGACATGAAACAGCAGCAGGCTGCCCATCATGCCCGCTTGGACTCCCACATGTCCCACGTGGAGTCACACATGTCCCGTGTGGACTCACACATGTCCCGCGTGGAGTCCAAGTGGGATGCACTGAATGAGATGACGGCGGTGCACAGGGACATTTTACAATGCCTCCGCCAGATGAACAGCAACCAGTCCACACCTCCCTGTGTGCCAACAACATCTGGTGCCGAACAAACTGCAACTGCCACAGGGAGGGAGGAGGACTCTGGCGGAGAGTCCCCTGCACCGCAGCAGCCTGTACTTGAGGGCCCCCCAAGAAGAGGGGTCGTCCGAGGAGGGAAAAGTGAGAGGCCGATGGCCAAGCGCAACTCCCAGGAAGCCTGAACCTGTTCTGGATGTTCGCCTTTGTGCACAGACTGTTCACCCTGTTGACGGCAACACTACTCCCACACATTGCATGGGAGTACAAGTTGGACCAATGTGTCAGACAACTGTGGCCCCGATACTGGGGATCCTGTCTACCAGGACTTTCAATTCACCTAGGAACTTGGGATTGCAAGATTTATGTACAGCACTACCCATCCCATGCACTATTAACACAAATGTATCACAATAAACACACTAATACACCATACTTGCCTCTGTCGTGATTCCAACGTGGGTGCTGTTATGGGGATGATGAACTGCAAAATTACACTGTGTATGCGAACTGCAACAGCAAGGACAACACAGGCATGTGAGTACAGGCAACGTGACACACATGAGGGAGACACACCACCAGGGCTACACAACACATACACACCTAGGCCATCTGACTCATTGCCTACACTGATGTTGCCAGGGAAGACGGTGCAATGCACAGACACCACACCCATTCCCAGTTGTAGTCAAGTAGCCCACAGGTGCAGTAAGCAAATGGCAGTCAAATGTGTGACCACAGACAACGCACATCACAAAGTGGAGCACAGGTTTATTACACAGTTGCAACATGCCGTAACCACTACAGATGCAAGGTAATCCCACCTGGCAGCGGGCACACAGTCAACAACTGTAGACGGAAGGAAGTCCATGGGTGTGGCGCACATCACCTGTAGGGACACAACAGCTACCAGCCTGGATGTGCAATCACGTCGTCGGTGGACACAGTTGACCAAACGAATCTGAAAGTACCCTGTGAAGGACAGAAATGACACACAGTCAAAAGCAATGGAGTACAGGACAGAACAGCAAAACTCATGCACAATACATGTTACAAGATACCCACCCAGAACCAAGTTAGCATGTCAACACTGTTGGGGAGTACAGCCCACCTGTCACCACACATCGCAACACACATCCAGTCAAGTAGCCCATGGACACACTCCAACAGCACCAGAGCACCACCCACACATCATGCCAACTCACATCATTGACATGACACCTCAGGATACTCACATTCAGCTAAAGAAGTTGGTGATGAGCTGTGTGCGGACATCACCATCACCATCATCATCATCATCGTCACTGGCATCGTGGTCCAGGCCAGGATCCTCCACAGGTGGCGGATGTTGGTCATTGTCATCCTGGATGAGAGGCAACTCCTTCCGCACTGCCAGGTTGTGGAGCATGCAGCAGACGATGATAATCTTGCACACTTTCGCAGGGGCATATGGGAGGGACCCTCCGGTCTTGTCCAGGCAGCGGAAGCGGCTCTTCAGGAGACCAAAGGTCCGCTCAATCACTCTCCTGGTCCGACCATGTGCCTCATTGTAGCGCATCTGGGCTGGTGTCACAGGGTTCCTGAGGGTGTCAGCAACCACGGCATGTTGGGGTATCCCGAGTCACCTACGGACAGACAAGTGCACATTAGCTGACTTGGAAAAGTGGGCGGAATACTACAGATCAGATCACACACAATGGCACAAAGTCAGTACACACCGACAAGCCAGGCACGCTGGTTCTGCATCTGTGCCATCATCCTGGGGATGCGACTACTCCTCATCACAAAGGCATCGTGTGCTGAACCAGGGAAACGGGCACACACGTGTGTGATGGTCATGTCTGCAAGACACACCACCAGTGCATTGACCGAGTGGTAGTGCTTGCGGTTCCTGTAGGCCTGCTCCTGGGCCTGTGGTGGTACCAAAGCCACATGTGTCCCATCAATGGAGCCAATGACATGCGGCATCCTCCCCAGGGCATAAAAGTCACTCTTCACGTCAGTGAGTCGTCGCAGTCTAGGGAAATAGATGTACCGGTTCAGGAAGAGCAACATTGCCGCCAAAACATCGCGGAGCACACGGCTGAACATGGTCTGTGACATCCCACCAGCAGTCGCCACAGTATGTTGGAAGGTACCGGTGGCAAAGAAGTGTAGGGCTGCCATCACCTTCACCTTGGGGGTCAGCGCTGTAGGATACGGCCGGCCAGGCTGCAAATGTGGGGACAACTGCACTGCCAAATCCTCAATCAGCTGCCTGGTGAAGCGGTACCGTCGGATGCTGTCCCGTTCCACCATCGTTGCCAGGTCTGGGAATGGTCGATGGACAGCAGGAGCCCTGCAGTGCAGAGGAGAAGTAAGCAAGATTGTCAGTCACCCCACATATGCGGCATTGAACACACTCAAGATCCCAACATACATCATTATGAGGCACAACTACATGAAGTGTGCAGTACCGGAAGGACATGTATGGTACATACATGGCCAACATCTGTCAACACGGTCCAACAGGTGGCATCAATTAGTCCCAGGTTGGCCCATTGGATATCATGAGGCCGTGTCACAGTTCCCATCTCCTGCTGCCGTGTCACAATAACCCCCACAGTGACATGTGAGGACAGTTGTGCCCCAGGCACCACAGCTCAACGACAGGTACATTCCCAGGGACCCTGTAATGCCACATGGACACTGGCATTACATGGAGTATCATGTATACACCACAGCAAAACAACCATGACCCCCACAGGTAGTGGCCCCACTTGCCACGGCAGGACAGACATGGACGTCTGTGACACACACACGCACAACATCAGAGTCCATGCACACACAACGTGGATGTGGAGACTGTCTCCCATTGTGCACATGAAATCAGAGACATTGTAAACACTACATGCACAAAGACTGTGGAGGACCATCACTATTGTGCCACTGGGACACCCTGGCTCAAACATACCGTCCCACATGGGACTCACGGGGTATGTGACATGACATACACATACACCACTGTGAAATGTGACCATGGCACATGCACAGATATGAACAGTTGCACATCACAGTGGTCATGTACACGTAACACCCAGGATCCTGTCCCCATGAACACGTGCACAGCCTGGGGGTGGCTGCCCACAGGTGACACCCACAGGACAACATGTACACCAACATACACACAATAGGAAATGCAGCCTTACATGCCTTATGATAAAGTTTGGACAGGCTGTCGTGATGTAGGTGTGCCCCTCACTCCCTGGGAGCTATCTGTGGCTGGCATATGTCCATCTGAGACAGGCATGCTGACATATGCCAGTCACATGTACAGTGATGCGTTGTACTGCAATGGACCGATCGGTGCCTCCGGCCGGCCCATTGCATTCAATGTGTGCGGGTACGCGTTGTACCCCTGTGCGCGTTGTACTGCAATGGACCGATCGGTGCCTCCGGCCGGCCCATTGCATTCAATGTGTGCGGGTGCGCGTTGTACCCCTGTGCGCGTTGTACTGCAATGGACCGATCGGTGCCTCCGGCCGGCCCATTGCATTCAATGTGTGCGGGTACGCGTTGTACCCTGTGCGCGTTGTACTGCAATGGACCGATCGGTGCCTCCGGCCGGCCCATTGCATTCAATGTGTGCGGGTACGCGTTGTACCCCTGTGCGCGTTGTACCGCAATGGACCGATCGGTGCGCACCCATTGACAATGGGCTTGCCTGGCAACGGACGCGTTTCGAATTTCGAACGAGTCGGTTGCTGTAAATTCAGTTGGTCACCCACAACAATGTTGCAAAATCATGTATGTCATGAAGTTGAAGATTTGAAGGATGCTGTGGGCGTGTTTTGGTGCTGCTATTCCATGGATTGGCCAGATTCAGAAGATGCAAACGACTTGGACCTATCACTTTGGACACAAGGGACAGTATCTGCCTCTCCAGCACATATATATTGCTGGCTATTCCCCTGAGAGCTCACTTGCCTGCACTACATGCTCCAGGACGACATCTGCCACTGCACTGCTGCTGTCTCTGCCCCTCTGGACCCTGCAATGGCACGTACTGTGGAGAGAGCCCCAGCCTTCAGCCTTGAAGAGAACCAGGCCCTGCTGGACAGCCTACTTCCACAGTACAGCAAGCTGTATGGGACACCATGGGAGCAGGTGAGTGTTCTGTGCACTGCCTTTCTGAATGTGCATTTTGTGTGACTAGCAAGGCTGAGAGTCTGCACGCCACTGGCTAGCAGGCTCACTGAGTAGTTGTCACCCCCTATAGTGTGTAGTGACTTGCACTGGACAGGTATGGTGCAGTGACAGTGCATTTGAACATGGTTTTACTTCCCATGCAATGATACCATGTAGTGACGTCTGGCAAACTGTCCATGGTCAGCTTTGCACTGCCTGTGTACATCATGTGCCCCTGTGATTGAGACATGTATATACAACTGTGTCATGCACGGATATGTTGCATGTGTGGTAATGGCCTTTTCACTTTGTCATCCTGACAGGTTAATGCCCATCGGAAGCAGGAAATCTGGAAGGACATCGTCCGGGCTGTCCGGTCCGTGGGGTCTACAAGCGCCGGATCCGCAACTGCCAGAAGAGGTGGCAGGACCTTCGGGGCTGGACCCGGAGGATTGCACGGGTCCAGCTGAAGCTGTCGCCTCCTCGCAGGAGGGGCGGAACACGGACCCTGACCCCCACATGCTCCAGATCCTGGCGGTGGTGTTTCCAGACCTGGATGGGCAGCTGAAGGCCAGACAGCAGCAAGGAGGGGGTGAGTCAAAGACTGCACTGTGAACTCTGTATTACATGCTTTGTGCCCTCCTCTGGCCTGGTTCAACTGCCACAGTGCAGCAGTCATGTTGTCCAGGAGCCATGTCCCTCTATTGTGCACTGCCCACTGCTCATCTGATACCCAGGTGTGGCCCTTACATTCAGGGAATTGTGTCACTTGGGACTGTGTCCTTGCAGTTTGCTTCACTAAAGGTGGGGGACAGCATCTGTTTCCCTAACTCTGTTGTGGGCATCATGGGTGGGTCCATTGTTCACACAACGCCTGGGTTTGGACATGTGATCTGCGTGTTGCTTTGATATGCGGTCCACTTGCTGAGCTGAGCCACCACATGTGCCTGGGGTATGTGGCACACGCCCATGCAGCGGGTGGGAACAATGTTTGGGCCCCAGGAGTGTGCAGATTACGTGTGTCACACATACATGGCCAGCTATCCACTGTCCAGGGCACATCCCTCATTCATGTGGAGCAGGACAGTCATGCCTACTCCAGGCCATGCAATGCACTCTGTACTCCCACTCCCGTGTATCAGCTGACACATTGTGCACAGTGATTTGACCCCTCAGGTGTCTGCCTCTGTGTCAGTGTGCTGTGGATTAGTTGCCAGGACTGCTGGGGTGTTTCTTGGTAGGGGCTCAGCATGCCCCTGGAGATGTGACCATAGGAGACGATACTTGTGTGTCACATAGGTGTTTGATCAGCTGCCCGTGCAGACTGGGGTATGCGAATGTGAAGTTCAGGCAGCTGTTCCCCATTCACAGCAAATTGTGAGGGGCTCAGGTTCCAAGGGTAGTGTCACAGGTCTCCCATATGTCCAATAGGTGTGACCTGGACAGATGAGGGTTAAGATGATGTGTTGTGTGGTGGATGTACATGTGCACTTGTGCAGCTCCAGGACTTGCATTCCCCATGACCTACTATTGTGACACAGTGCATAGTGTTGTTGTCTGGCTGCCAAGTCATACATCACTGAGACAGTGATGTATGACTTAGCAGTCATGCCTCTGCCATGGCATGTGTCAACTTATTGGTGGTCCTGCAGGGGAGTGACATGTGCTACATGCACACCATAGTGGCGCTGGCTATCAGGACATGGGTGCATCATGGTGTCTGTCGCTGGTATGCATCACATGCATTTCCTATTTGACTCTGGGCATCCCTTTCATCCGGAAACCTGTACTGACTCAGTGGCAAGAGCTGTGATGTGTGCATGTCCACATGCTACACCGTGTCCTCTGCACTGTCCAACTACTGTGTACTTGGTGCATGTGTCCACACTGGGGTGTTGCAATCCAACAGACACCAGACAGATGGGTGCAAGGCCATGTGGGATGTGAGTGCCATGCTTGGCATCAGACTGACAATTGGCTTCTCCTGTTCAGTTAGGGCACTTTTAGCAATGTACAACTAATGATGCCAGGGCTTGCTCTGTAATGTGCTGTGCTCACAGTGGTGTGTGCGTTTGGTGCAGGTGACTGATGTCTGTCTGTTTCCCCATTGTTTGCAGATACATCCACGGCCACGGAAGGGGACAGCTCCACGGACCAGGAGGAGCCAGAGAGCCAGACTGGGTCAGCAGCCGAGGAGTGGTCGGAGGGACCCAGTGGCACGGAGGGCGAGGGGAGCCACACCGAGGAGTCCTCAGCACCATCCACCTCAGCTGAGGACCAGAGCAACTCGGAGGATGACTCCCTTGTGGAGGCGGGTGTCAGCAGCCACCACACGCCAGCTAGTGTTGCTGTCCCCGCCACCACCAGCACCACCACCGCCCTCCCATCGGCTCCCATTCCCCAGGTCCGTGGAGGCTCCCATGTTCGGGAGCGTGTCTCCTTTGGCCCAGGCACCGCACCCCCTGCCCCTGTGTCCCCTGCTGCCCTGAGTGAGGAGTCTGTGTACCTCCTTCGCCAGCTCCATGTAGGGCAGACAGCCATGCTGAGTGTCCTCCATGCGCACACCGCACTGTTGACTCAGCTGGTGTCGTTCATGGAGGGCATCTCATCGGGCATGTCTGACCTACAGAGGGGCAACAGGTCCATGGACTCCTCCCTGACGGCAGCAGTGTCCCTCCTCAGACAGTCCCTCACCCCTCCTGCCTCTGCTCCATCCACACTCCCCAGCACCTTACCCGTCCCAAGCACACACACACCGGCACAGGCACACACCAGCACACACACGTCCAGCACACAGACACACACGCCACAAACTAAACGCACACGCACGCACAGTCAGGGGACTGAAACCAGACTCACAGGGGATGGGGCCCTGGTACACACACACGCATCCACGGGCACTGCGCAGTCCTCAGTTGCCTCTCCCTCCAAAGCACCCTCCCTTGCCTCACCTGCAACCCCAAAGACCCAGCGCCTCTTCCTCAGTGACCTCGGCCTCTTCCCCTCCGATCCAGCTGCCCCAGCATCCAGGGGAAGAGGAAGCCCCCACACGGAGCAGAGTGCCCCTCGCCCCCGGACACCCTCCCCCAGGCGCAGACAGACTGAGGCCCCCACCCGCAAGTCCCCCGGAGTGCTAAGAGCAAGACCCCGCCGCCGCCCTGCAGCTCAAGCACCAGGTCTCCTTCCTCCATCCCTCAGGCCCCCACTCCACAGGTGCCCCCACCACACCCTGCCCCAGGTTCCCCCACCCACAGATATACCATCCCCAAGAGGCTCCGGCCTTCTCCCCTGCCACTTGCTCTCCCGGAACAACACCCCCGCTGCGCTTGTCTGTGCCACTGATGTGGTGAGGGTGTCCTCCCCTCTGTCCAGCCCACCTTGCCTGTTCCCCATTCTCCTCCCCTGGTGGTAGGCACTGCAGTGGAGTCCACTACCACCCTGTCTGACTTGGGCACTGCAGTGGCGGACCTGTCCACTCCATCTGCAGGGTCCACTGCAGTCGTGCCGGCACCCACAACATCTGAGCCATGCCCCCAGTTGTGCCGGCACACACCATGTCAGACACCTCCACTGCAGTTGTCAGTGGCTCTCCAGCACCCACCACCCCTTCCCTGCTTCCTCCTGGTGAGCCCTGATCCTGTCCCTGCGGTGCCTGGCCTACCCCCGGTTGCCCCTCCTAGTGGATTGTCCCTGGTTTTGTGCAGGCATGTGTAGGGTGGCATCTGCCACTGTCACCCACTTGTGACTTTGTTGATGGACTGGCCATTGGCCTTTGTTTATGTTCTACTGGACTTCTCCTTTTAATGCCACATATGCTGAATAAAGCAACTTTCTGTTCTCTAGTGCTTTTGCTTCTGATGTACATGATGTTGATGATGCTAACCATGCCCTTGCTGCAGTGATGGTGACATTTGGTCTCATGATAATGAAGTGTTACTGTGCAGGAACCCATGTGGTCCAGGGGAATGTGTCCTATCCTGTGGTGTATCCATGTCATCCATAGCAGCATCTGAGGGTGTCATGTGTTCAGTATTTGGCAATGGGATTTCCTACTTAGATTGGCAATTTCACATCTGTGGCTTCCACCCCTGCACATCTGTTGTGCCTGCCATTGTTCTATTCGTCTACTTCCCTGACCGTGTGGCCATCTCCACTGGACATGCAGGTTTGGGCATCAATGGGGAAGGACTCATCTGTGTTGTCAGTGCAACATTGCTATACAAGTGTGTTGGATCTGTGCTGATGATTCCGTTGGCACTTCCATGACCAGGCTGATGTGACGGGAGCCCTCATTTGGTGCTAATTGTTGATTGTGTGACCAAGTGCTCAGCTGACATGGTGGGGCCCTACTGAGGCAACATATGGCACAGCTGTCCTCACACAGGAGTGGAGTCCCCTCATGGCAGTGTGTACTCCTGTGACATTGCCTGCGCCCAAGGTGTGTGTTGTATGTGCATGTCTGTGTGTTCACTTCCGTTTAGCTGTGCATGCTGTGATCCCTAGTGTTGTACCTGTTTGTGATGCTTGCTGAGTTGACCTATGTTCCCCCAAGTCTTCTCCCTGGATTCTCTGTGATGTGGGTGCATGGCACATTACTGGTCATCAGGGTGTCACCCATAGGTGTGCTTGCTGTCAGGGCTGAGTTTGTGTGCAGACGCAGCTGGGTCACAGTCAGGTTTCCCCTTGGCACTTGTTGTTTGCCCCTGTCATGTGATTTCCAGTTTGTGTTATCTTTCAGTGATTGTGACACGTTGTGTGTGTGACTGCTGGCACTCCTCAGGTTCCGGGCTGCAATGTTGGTTGTTGTCTATGTGTGTTCTTTGTGGGTGACCTTGGCTTCTTCATTGGTGTGTGACTGTGGCTGTGATCCCATTGGTTGGTGTGGTATTGCCGTCATGTCCATGTACGGCGTAGTGTGCAGTGTGTCAGACATTCAGGAGTCTTGTTTAGTGTCCATGTGTGATGTGTTTCTGCACCTTGGTTCCCACCCACCACCCTGGAATAGTCATGGGTGCATGTGCAATGTCACCAGTGCATGTGTGCTTCACTGCTGCACATTGTTGGAGGTCGAGGGGTGTGGTGTTGAGTGTGTGCAGATGAGAGTTGTTGCCCGGCTAGGCCCCTGCCTCCATGTTGGCCTTGGCTCACTGGCCATGCTGTTTGATTTGTGCTTGTGTAGGTGTGATGGTAGTTAGTTGCTCAGTACACATGACTGTGGTTCACAGTGTGAACCACATTTAGCTTTGTCATCACAGTGGGATTGTAATGCAGCCCAGGGTCACCACATTGTGGGGGCCCTGGGGGTGGTGCTGTGGTGTGTCTGTGTCTTGCTGTGTCAGTTGCTGTCCCTACGTGCCTGTGTGACATGTGTGATTTGTGCTCCCTCTCATCTGACAATGCCTGCTTGCCCACATAGGGAATTTGGATCCATGAGTTACCTTTGTGTGGCACTGTATGCACATCTGTATGATTGGTATTCATGTCTCCTCATGTGTTGTGTGGTTGCCTGGGGACACTGGCACCCCCACCCTCACCTGTTGTGTATGATGTGCAGGGTGGGTCTGCCTGTTTGTGTTTGTGCATCTGCACCACTGCATTGGCATATCTTGGGTGTGCCATTGGCTGTATGTAGTTTGGTGGGTTTCCCCTGCTGTCCCTGGGACTCCTAGGTCATCGGTCAGCACAATGATCATGGTTTGTGTGTCCCATTGCTGCCATGGTATGGTATCTGTTCACCTCACATCTGCAGTCTCCACAGGGTATCTGCATGTGTGTGCCCATTGGTGCAAATATGTGGGTCTGCATTCGGATGGTCACTTCTGTCATTGTGTCATTGATGATTGTTGACGGTGTCAGCCCCATGGATGTTGTTTGTCTGCACATGGCCAAAGTTATGTCTTATTTGCACTGCAGGATTTGGCTCCCCCAATTTATGTTGCAATGGGACACATACACTACTTTGCCACTGATGTGTTTGTTGTTCTGTGACCAGGAATCATCCATGCAGTTTGGCAGTTGCACCTCTTACTTTGTCAACACCTACCTTTTGGTCACTGTGATGATGGGGGTTTGGATCCCATTGCCACAATGTTCAAAATGTGCTGCAGCTATGGACCCCACACTTACCTTTTGGTCACTGTGATGATGGGGGTTTGGACCCCATTGCCACAATGTTCAAAATGTGCTGCAGCTATGGACCCCACACTTACATTTTGGTCACTGTGATGATGGGGTTTGGACCCCATTGCCACAATGTTCAAAATGTGCTGCAGCTATGGACCCCACACTTACCTTTTGGTCACTGTGATGATGGGGGTTTGGAGCCCATTGCCACAATGTTCAAAATGTGCTGCAGCTATGGACCCCACACTTACCTTTTGGTCACTGTGATGATGGGGGTTTGGACCCCATTGCCACAATGTTCAAAATGTGCTGCAGCTATGGACCCCACACTTACCTTTTGGTCACTGTGATGATGGGGGTTTGGACCCCATTGCCACAATGTTCAAAATGTGCTGCAGCTATGGACCCCACACTTACCTTTTGGTCACTGTGATGATGGGGGTTTGGACCCCATTGCCACAATGTTCAAAATGTGCTGCAGCTATGGACCCCACACTTACATTTTGGTCACTGTGATGATGGGGGTTTGGACCACATTGCCACAATGGTCATGGCCTGCTTGCATTGTGGGTGCCACACACATATTTGTGTGGCACATGTGCTAGGGGTCACATTGTATGTTCAAAGTCATGTTCGGTGTTGTAGGCATTTGACACAGTCTACACACGCTTGTCATGGTGTTGGGGGATGTCTTCTTCTTGCATTCCCTAGGTTGTGGTGTGCTGGTTGTGTCATGCATTGTCCATCCTATGGGTGGGGGTGGTAGTGGTGGTAGGCATCCTGCCCCCCTGGCTGAGGGTGGTAGTAGTGGTAGGCATCCTGCCCCCTGGCTAAGGGTGGTAGTAGTGGTAGGCATCCTGCCCCCCTGGGTGAGGGTGGTAGTAGTGGTAGGCATCGTGCCCCCCCTGGGTGAGGGTGGTAGTAGTGGTAGGCATGCTGCCCCCCCTGGCTAAGGGTGGTAGTAGTGGTAGGCATCCTGTCCCCCTGGCTGAGGGTGGTAGTAGTGGTAGGCATCCTGCCCCCCTGGGTGAGGGTGGTAGTAGTGGTAGGCATCCTGCCCCCCTGGGTGAGGGTGGTAGTAGTGGTAGGCATCCTGCCCCCCTGGGTGAGGGTGGTAGTAGTGGTAGGCATCCTGCCCCCTGGCTGAGGGTGGTAGTAGTGGTAGGCATGCTGCCCCCTGGGTGAGGGTGGTAGTAGTGGTAGGCATCCTGCCCCCTGGGTGAGGGTGGTAGTAGTGGTAGGCATCCTGCCCCCTGGGTGAGGGTGGTAGTAGTGGTAGGCATCCTGCCCCCTGGCTAAGGGTGGTAGTAGTGGTAGGCATTGGGTGAGGGTGGTAGTAGTGGTGAGGCATCCTGCCCCCCTGGCTGAGGGTGGTAGTAGTGGTAGGCATCCTGCCCCCTGGGTGAGGGTGGTAGTAGTGGTAGGCATCCTGCCCCCTGGGTGAGGGTGGTAGTAGTGGTAGGCATCCTGCCCCCTGGCTAAGGGTGGTAGTAGTGGTAGGCATCCTGCCCCCCTGGCTAAGGGTGGTAGTAGTGGTAGGCATCCTGCCCCCTGGGTGAGGGTGGTAGTCCTGCCCCCTGGGTGAGGGTGGTAGTAGTGGTAGGCATCCTGCCCCCCGGGTGAGGGTGGTAGTAGTGGTAGGCATCCTGCCCCCTGGCTAAGGGTGGTAGTAGTGGTAGGCATCCTGCCCCCTGGGTGAGGGTGGTAGTAGTGGTAGGCATCCTGCCCCCTGGCTAAGGGTGGTAGTAGTGGTAGGCATCCTGCCCCCCTGGCTAAGGGGGTGGTAGTAGTGGTAGGCATCCTGCCCCCCTGGGTGAGGGTGGTAGTAATGGTACTCATCCTGCCCCCCCTGGCTAAGGGTGGTAGTAGTGGTAGGCATCCTGCCCCCCCTGGGTGAGGGTGGAAGTAGTGGTAGGCATCCTGCCCCCCTGGGTGAGGGTGGTAGTAGTGGTAGGCATCCTGCCCCCTGGGTGAGGGTGGTAGTAGTGGTAGGCATCCTGCCCCCTGGCTGAGGGTGGTAGTAGTGGTAGGCATCCTGCCCCCTGGGTGAGGGTGGTAGTAGTGGTAGGCATCCTGCCCCCTGGGTGAGGGTGGTAGTAGTGGTAGGCATCCTGCCCCCTGGCTAAGGGTGGTAGTAGTGGTAGGCATCCTGCCCCCTGGGTGAGGGTGGTAGTAGTGGTAGGCATCCTGCCCCCCTGGGTGAGGGTGGTAGTAGTGGTAGGCATCCTGCCCCCCTGGCTAAGGGTGGTAGTAGTGGTAGGCATCCTGCCCCCCTGGCTGAGGGTGGTAGTAGTGGTGGGCATCCTGCCCCCTGGGTGAGGGTGGTAGTAGTGGTAGGCATCCTGACCCCCTGGGTGAGGGTGGTAGTAGTGGTAGGCATCCTGCCCCCCTGGGTGAGGGTGGTAGTAGTGGTAGGCATCCTGCCCCCTGGGTAGGGGTGGTGGTGCGCATTCAGGCCCCTGTGTGCATATGTGGCATTGGTGATGGGCATCCCGCCCCTATGGTGCTGCTGTTGCTGGTGTAAGTATATTCTGCATCCCTCTGTGTGTGTGTGATGTGTCGTGTACATGTTGTATGTGTTTCGTGGTTGGTGTCTGGCTTACCTTCTGCGCCGTACGCATCCATGCCTGTTCCGGTAGTAAATGTAGAATATTGGTATGATCGGGACGAAGGGATTCATGGTTGGTTCGTGTCGTTCGTCCTTCTCGTTGCTTCGCGTCGTCTCGTCGCTTCGCCTCGTCCTCGTCGCTTCGCCTCGTCCTCGTCGCTGCCGTGTTCGTCTCGGAGCCGTGGATCGTGTTGTGGCGCGAATCGGAGCTTATGTGCGCCTCTCCCGGATGCTTTGACGTGCCGTGCGTAGCGACGGGTTCGGCGCGTACGGAATGCGCATCGCACTTGTCCGGCCGGACGGGGCTGCATTTTTCCTTCCGTGCGACTCGATTCGGCGTTTCGGATTCGCCTCGGTCGGGGAACAGGACCTGGTTTGGGTGAGTACGGCTCGGCCGGATTCTTTGCTGTTGTGCGCATCGTACTTACTCGTTCGGTGTGCTAGTACGGATCGGTCGGGAAACAGGCTTTCGCATGGCTTTTTTCCCGACCGAATGGTGTTGGGTGCGCCTCCGACCGAGATCGGAATCGGCCCCTTAATCGTTATTTAAAAGAAAGCATACACTTGGCTGTGATGGGAAAAATTCAATTTATTGTCTCTGTTCGTGAAAGGTTGTGGGCGTATAAAATCACGCCCCATGCAGTCACAGGTGTATCTCCTTTCATGCTTTTGAGAGGTAGACCACCCACTTCACTGATTTGTCCTTGGTGGTTCAAACTCAAATTCACCAAGCACAAGGTGATGAACAAGCATGACATGCATGTTATCAGAAAGAAGGTCAGTGACAAGCAATGTGTGTTAAAAAGACAATATTACATGGCACACAAAGTTGCTCATAGTAACATCTCTGCAGGTGATTTTGTGAGAATTAGAAGGGGCAGAAGGATGTGTAAAAGTTTGAGCAAATTTTCCAAACCCATCCAAGTGATTAAACCAATAAGAGAAGTGTTATCACGCAAGATGGCAAATGTTGGAGTATGAAGAGGTTGTCTAAGTGCACATTTTATGAAGGTGAAAAAATGTCTGGGGAATGTGAACGTGGCACAGAACATGATTTCATGGATGTACCCAGTGAAGTGGGCAGTAGGTTTTTGGTTGAGGAGAATTCACAGGTTAATGAAGACTGTTCTAAGCTGTATGAGAAAAGTATTGTTGAACCAAGGGCAGATGAAAGCTCTGTCGTCTCTGAAAGTCCGGTAGCAATTGATGAGGACTCCATAGCCAACGAGGTGAGAATTGCTCCTAGGTCTAGAATTCCATCAAGGAAAGTATTGTTTGATGATTAATCCTTCTTTATTCAATTGTTGTTAAGAAGGGAAATGTGTAATGTATTCATGTGCATCTTTGCTGTATTTCTCTCTTACCCTCTCCCTTCCTCCCTTCCTTCCCCCACCTCTTTCCCTGCATACCCATGGATCGTAGGTCTCATACTCAGAATGTTCATGGCTGAGCGTTCGGGTATTGTCAGTTAAACGGTTTTAAGGCATTATGTATGTACGAGGCGAGAAGGAAAGACGTGGAATAAAATCCTCCTGCTTCCTTACCTTGTGTCCACTTTATTCTTCATCTTGGATGCAACACCCACCTTGATGGAAGGGCAGCATAACCGTGTCCCACTTTATTCTGTTCTGTTTGCCCACCCACATCAGTCTAATCAGTTGGGTTTTAAGTGATTGGAAAAAGGGCATTGATGAGTGGAATGGTTATGTTCACAAACAGATAAAGTAGTTTGAGAAGGATCTGGCCATCTAGTGAGTGTGGGAGAGATAGCCAGCACTTGATTTGTTCAGTAATCTGATCTATTGCAACAGCATAGTTTTCCCTCATGCCCATGTCTACATCTCAACAGAACCACGTAATCCAGGTACTTTAGGAATTCCTCAAATCATTCCAGGGGAGGTCTGGTGTGAATGTTCTCATGTGGCTAGTGAGAGGAAATATTTGAGATTTGCTCTAATTAGAAGTAAAGCCCGAAACAGCACCAATTTTGATATATTCCCACATAATCATGTTAAGGCATTCACTGGAGTTGCTCACATATAGGGTCATGTCATCCACATACAAGGATATTAGGCTCCGGCAACATTTCACTTATATCAAATTCTGCCTGTAGGTCATCAGAGTCTGGTGCTTTACTGGGAGGAAGCTCATCAACAACTTCTTCAAGAGTGAAGCCATGTTCAAGGAAGAGGCGATGTGCATAACTGAGCCAGGACTGTGTCATCCAAGTATTCTGCAACTTATGTTGGTTTGCATGTACTCATGGGCATGTATAATTTCACATAGTATTGTGAGAAAATATTCAGGATTTTATCAGTGTCCTGATGGAGTGAACCATTCATATCTTCTGCTTCAAGATTATTGTTTGCTGCCCATGGATGTTTTTTCATATCAGCTAGAGGCTTGCGAGGGTGCTCTCTCTACCCAAATGCCGGAGCCTGTGCATATTTACCACAACATTTGTATTCCCTGCCCGCCACTCCGGATGAATACAGAAAGCTTGTCTCTGATTTGTTCAAGCACAGAACCTCTTTGTCCCTCTGTGAGAGTATGCTACAATTTCTTAAGCTCACACTCCAGGCACCACAAATGGGTCTGAAGAGACTTTAAGATACCATTCTGTTTGGCTACACAATTGCCCCAGACCATGGCACTGAAAGCCTCTCATGCCATATCAATTCTGTCTACAGTACCAAGTTTAAGATCAAAGTATTCCAGATTTTCAGTCTTCAGCTCTTCTGCAAAATCATTATCAGGCAAGGTCTGAGCGCAGAGCTGCAAGTGAGCTCCTTGGTGGGCCACACGGAATCATTAAGCAGAGAAGGACAGGCGAATGGTGAATGAGAGTGTGGGCTAAATGCAGCACCTCATCAAAACATCCTTTGTAACCAGCCAATAAGCTAACCATAGCCCCATGTGGTGCACAGCAGAGTAAATATTGCCCTCCATGGCACGCTGACTACTGAGTCTCCTAATGTCAAGTGAATGGTGGTAATTCATAATGGCTCACGAGTGGGCAGCTGTCATAGATTTCCCTCCCCCTGCAGTTTGGGATCTGTCCACCTGTTCTTGGAGTACAGTTAAAATCCCCAACCCATAACAAAGAATGGGGGTGAGTGCAAAGTACTCTACAGCACAGTTCATCATAGAACCCTGAGTCATCAGTGTTGGGGCCATAACAGTACACAATAGTAAGTCAGATAGTACGCCCCCTGCCGCATCATATTATATATCTACAATACTTGTCTTGAATGGAGCAGAGAACCTGAAAATGTACACCCTTTTTTGTCAGGATGGTGATGGCCTAAGCATAAGAGAAGTATGTTCAGGTTCTACAGTTTGAGGCAGTTTGAGGGCCATCTATTGGCAAAATTAAGTCTGGCGCCCAGGGCAAAGTGAGTCTTCTGTAGCAATGTTACATGTATGTGATGCTTGTCAAGATATTCTTGAAGTTGCCTTGTGTTATATAGGTAGTAAAGCACCGTTATCTTGTGGGTCATGCAGGAAAGACGCATTTTAGCCTTCCAGTCATTCATATTACATTATGAGTTTGTGGTGAGATAAAGTATGCCATTGTATTTCAGCTCCCTGAATAATAGAAAACCAGTAAACGTGTCCCTGATATGAAGCACCTTACAAATTCCAATCTCCCCCTCCACCCTAACCCATCGACAATGAAGTTCCAAACCCATCAGTATATTGCCCAACCACAGCTTTAGAGCATATCTCATCTTAAACAATTATGGAGTAAGCGCCAACTACAGAAAGCACATTTAACTATCCACTTTCCAGTGTGCAGACCCTTGGATATTGCTTAAAGAGCTGACCGTAACCCCTTTGGACAGGGCTGAGGGAGTCAGAGGGCTCGTGAGTAGCACTAACCCCCCTTCATTGAAGGAGGTTCTTGCCTGGGTTCAGGCAGAGATCAGTTCACAAGTAAAATGCACCTCCGGTCCAATCACTAATAGGACCAGAGGGTTATGTTAATCTGTACTAAGGCTGAAGAAGCAAGCAGAGATAAGAGTCATAACTCATTACCAGTCCATTGTGCACCTCTGCAATAGGGGTAGAGGTGTGCTATCTGTCGAGAAGGTGAGGTGTTGGACATGGAGAGTCAAGGTGGCTCTGGTCTTGGCACAGCAACTGTTCCAGGAATTTGTCAGCTTGCTCTGGTGTTTGGATGGTGCTGTCTACTAACTGTTATGCTGCTGGATATAGCATTGCATATTGAATATCCTTGAGGAGCTTGACAGCGACAAATTTACACATTGTACAACAAACGATGATGGTAAAGTCCGGAACAGAGAAATGTCATATCCATTGAAATTAATGTTGCATTTCTCACAAGCAAGCCTGAGAGCAATGTCATTGCCCTGGATTTTGAGCATACACACATTTATGGGTCTTGCCAAGGCCCTTGGAGTGGTCTAGTTGCAATGATCTGTGTGCTCTCTCAACGACCAATAGGCATAAAAAACCTCTGAGCCAAAAATTGTTAGGAGTAATCTTTCCAGATACTTCTTTCTTTCACCTGGGTTTGCGGACTCTGGGATGCCTATAATGTGACTGTTATTCAGATGAGTTATTGCCTCTACGGGCCAGATGTTCGACGGGATTTTGCATGCGCAAACGGGTTTGCGACCCGTTTGTGCATGCAAAAATCCTGTGGGCCATGTACTAACACTATTTTGTGAGTCGCAAATAAATTGCGACTTGCAAAATAGTGTTTAGTGACTCGCTATTAGGAAGAGGTGTTCCCTTCCTAATAGTGACCCCACAAGCCAAGTACGAATGTTTTGCGACCGCAATTGCGGTCTCAAAACACTCGCAATTTACTGCCCTCTTCAAGAGGGTGGTAATGCAATCGCAAAAGTGAAGGGGTCCCCATGGGACCCCTTCCCCTTTGCAAGTGCAGCGGAAAATATTTTTTAGGGCCAGGCAGTGGTCCCAGGGACCACTACCTGCCCTTAAAAAATTAAACAAAAACGTTTCATTTTTTTTTCTTAAATGCAGCCCGTTTTCCTTTAACCGCTTAACCGCGGCGCGAATTCCGCCGCGGTGCGGCAGTTTAAAAGAGTGGGCGGGGCCGCGTCGGCCAACGGACATGCGCAGCACTAGCGAGGTAGTGCTCGCGACGGCTGTTGGCCGACGGAAGCACGGAAGGGGTTAAGGAAAACGGGCTGCATTTAAAAAAAAAAAACTGCTTTATTTAAAAGCAGTCTGACACTGTTGTACGTGTCATTTTGCGACTCGCAAAATAACATGGTCGTACATCTGGCCCAAGTCTTTATTTTCACAGCAATGTTTAGCAATGTCTCACTCTTTGGAAACAGGTTGCCTTCTGCTGTTGAAATGTTGTGTCCCACCTCTTCTAGCCTACTTTCAAGCTTCTCCAGTTTTCGCGAGTTGGTTTCCATCTTGTTTTCTATTGAGACCAGGTTTCCTGCACGGCTTTAAGGAGTGCTTTAATTTCTGCATCTCAGTCGTCGGGTGACAGTGTTGCATCTTGCAAGTCAGAGAGCACTACCTGTTGTAGCTGCTTTAACCCTCTGACAGGACTCGAACTGTAAGTTCTTCTGTCAGCCATCTGTTTCACCCATTGTTGTAAACAGTGTGTAGTTAAGCCAGAAGAAGGGTCAACGGTAACTATGTGTCCACACCTATAGTGGGAAGGTGCCTATGCACAAGGTGGCCAGTTCACATATGTGCATATGAAGTTTGCTATTGACCCCAGAGATTCTTTCTTACTTCCCTTAGTGTGTGGCCACAGTATGACCAAAAATAATCTTTACTACTAGTGGGGCCTGAGGAGTTCCAAAAGTTGGCAGCCAAGCTTTATTCTTCAGCAACTTGAGGATTTGCAGAGACAGAGATCCTTGTCCCCTCTGGCTTGACCACATCAATGGAGTGCCGTGTCGGAGGGTGTGGTCTAACCGTGCTGCAAGATGGCCGCTTGCTGAGCGCGCTCTGCCGGCCGGGCTAAAATCCTCTCAACATCCGTGACACAGGAGAGCCATCCACCCTTGCTGACTGTGCCAGAGTATTACCTGTGGGGTGGTGTGGCGAATGAGCCATCTCATGCCACCATACCCGAGCCGGAGACGAGGGGGAGACCAGCGGTGGCCTGCCTGCTTGCCACGTAACGGGCCCTGCTCCATGGAGGTGGCACGGACGGATCTGCCGCCGGAGGTCGGGCGGAGGCCCTGCTGTGAGGATCTGACAACCGCAGCACGAGGAGGCAGCTTTGAGCTGGGGTCCCATGTGGCTGACGACATGCTGCTTCCTGCATTACCAGTCCAACCGTCGGGCCGGAGCCTGGACGCCATCTTGGGTGAGGACCCCTGTGTGTACGGCCCCGTCAGGAGTGGACAGTGGTGCTAGTGCGGCCTGACACCTGGCGGGAGTGCGCAGACCTCATGAGCCAGCAGAGACAGCTGTGGGCGCGGTGGCCGTGTCCGGGACCTGAGATAGCCTTGGTCTTGCGGATTGCGCTGCCGCATTGCGGCTGCCCTGTAGCAGGAAAACCTGTGCTTCACCCCTGGCCCACCGCGGTGAATATAAAGATAACAGAAGGTGAGGAGATGAGAGTGGAACTGTGCGTGCCCGCGGGGTGGTCCCAACTCCGTGCATGATAAAACCTGGACTGTTGGTGTTGCCGCCGGGTTCCTTGCGGAGCAGGTGATAGAGGCAGAGAACTGTTGGCGTTCCGGCGGGGGTTGGGCCTACTTGTGCAGCCGTGGATCTGATACTGGCCCTCCTTCAAAAGTCGCCCAGAGTAACCAATTACCTATTAGCATCTACGAAGGGTGTAAGGCTCACGTCTTCTTTCTGCTGGGGAGTGCATGCTTCGCCGTAGCCCGCAGAAGATGGCGGCGAATCTCTGGACAAATCTAGACTGTAATGTATAATTCTACCGCCCGCGGACACAACTGACCTTTATCACCAAGCACAACACGCGGCTGTGAGATTGCGATACCTCTAGGATATCTGTTGAAGGCTCCCGTCCTTATGACAGCTGACTATAATTGCTGAATACCAAGGCACAGAGAACTGCCCACTGGTAGCAGAGATATCGGGGTTCAGCGGTGGCCCGAGGAGTGTGAGTGTACTACTGGCTGGTCATTGTGCTGTGTGAGGTGGGCTTGTGCCGCACTGGGCCTTGTCTCCAAGCCTTTTTAACTGCGCTGAGGGGATATTGAGCTCGCGCCCACTGCTGCCGGAGCTTCTTTTACAGAGTCCCTCACAATCCCACATACAATCATGGGAAAGCACGATGCAAAGCAACCCAAACTAACTTTTGAAAACAAAAGGCAAACCAGGCTGATGGAATCTGAATTAGAAGGGAACACGGACCGGCCGCTGGGTGAACAATCCGATGACCAGGGTGAGGACCTCAGATCACTACTCTTGGAAATGCGCTCAAGCTTGAAAACCATTGACACTAAGCTCGATGTACTTACCTCGCAACTGGATCAAGAAAAAAAGCAGGTAGATACGCACGAGCTTAGTCTGGACCAGCTAGAGAATCGCAGCACTGACCAGCATGAGTTCCGAGGTTGAGACGAAAGAGCAGTTACTGCAAATTAACCCTGGGCATAATACTTTGCTACGCTCACGAAGCATGCAAAGTTTGTGCTACTACGCAAATTGCACGTAGCAGAGTGAATAACTGTGCTAATCAACGTAGCGTAGCAGGAGTATAATAAACTCCTTCAAATGCTTTGATAAAGCAATTTTTATGCTAAAAGCATATAACCAATTCACAAAAATGAATTTTGACAATAAAATATCAAGCAATGAGAGAGGTGATGATTTTGGAGTCCCCCTAACCTAGGGGAGGACCAAGCAGATGCCTTGAACACAAAAAGCATATCATGTGAACGATTCAATGGTGGTCCCTTCCTCCTAGGACCACCCCAAGCACTGTTATGGGCAAAAATACAATCCCAACCAAAGGCCCTGCAAAGCATTATGGGACGAGATTAGCAGTGGGCAGTGAATATTATAGTGTCCAATATCAAAATAATTCTACAAAGAGCTGCAGTTCAACTAGTCGTTACTAGGTGTCCCTCACGAGTCAAATGCAAAAGCATTGAAATTATTAATACATCAAGCTGCAGTTCCACTAGTCGTTACAAGATGTCCCTCACGAGTCAAATGCAAAAGTATTGAAAACCTTTCATGAAGCTTTTGCATTTGACTCGTGAGACACCTAGTAACGACTAGTGGAACTGCAGCTCTTTGTAGAATTATTTTGATATTGGATACTATAATATTCACTGCCACTGCTAATCTCGTCCCATAATGCTTTGCAGGGCCTTTGGTTGGGATTGTATTTTGCCAATAACTGTGCTTGGGGTGGTCCTAAGAGGATGGGACCACCACCGAATCGTTCAATAAGATGTGCTTTTTGTTTTCAAGACATCTGCTTGGTTCTCTCCCTAAGTTAGCGAGGATACCAAAATCATCACCTCTCTCACTGCTTGTTAACTTTGTTTTCACTTTAGTGAAATGACTATATGCATTTTAAGCATATAAAGACAGAAATATTTATTTTATCTTAACTTGTACTGTACAAGATGCTTTTGGTAATTATTGTACAGTGCAGTCAAGCACACAGCTACGCAATTTGCATAGCTACGTGTAGTTGAAGCTGTACTTCACGTAGCTACGTGAAGTGCTACTACGCAAACTACGCCCAGGCTTACTGCAAATGGATAAAGTACTCAATCTCATCAGGGCAAAGAATGATGACTTGGAGGCCAGGTCTCGCTGCAACAATCTACGGATTACGGGGATTCCTGAGACAACAGCCATCTCCAAAATGGAAACCTATGTCGACGAGCTTCTGCGCAAACTGTTCGGCCCTGGTCTATCTCCGGTCTTCGCTGTCGAGAGGGCCCACCGTGCGCTGGGTCCCAAGCCACCAATCGGAGCCACACCGAGGCCTATCCTCGCTCGGATACTAAACTATCAAGATCGTGATGCCATTTTAAGACTTTCCAGAGAGCAGGGAACTATCAATTACAAAGGGAACAACATATCGTTTGATCCAGACTTCACACCGGCTGTGCAGGCGGCCCGCAGAGAGTTTCTACCCGCAAAACGCATCCTTCTCCAAGCGAAGATTCCCTATGCCCTAATATACCCGGCTAAGCTGAAGGTGACTTACGATGGCACAGTGCACTATTTCACAGACGCCAAATCCGCCTTGAAGTTCGCCAAACACGTAAGTGGGAAGAAGTGCAATGGGAAATCTGCAAATGGACATAACTCGGCTGTTGGGCTAAGTGACAATGATTGATTCCCTGTCGTATCGACAACTAGGTGGTCATGCTTCTGCCACGCTCACCAATACTCTGAATCTCTAGGGTGCAGTAAGTATGTGGGTGCTCCGGGAAGAGCAGAAGCTGCAGGCACCCATTTGACTGGTTTGCAGAAAACGTTTGTCATTGTGTAAACATTGGTTAAGGTCTCTCCCATAACAGCCTCGGCCACCCCGTCCTCGGGCAGGGTATAATGCCGGCGGCCCCACGCCCCCCAGGGAGAGTTCCCAAATTATGCTTCGGTTCCATCACAGAAGCAAATGTTTAGTTTGTTTGCTAGGGTGGGTAATTGCACACAACCTGTTTGGGGGGTTGGTGTGGGTGGGGGGAGGGTGGGGAATGGAATTTTTGTAGTTTCAGTCAGGGTGGCACTGCAGTGCCGAGGGCAAGTTAGGAATGCTCATGGTACACATGAGACGCACACGTGGGTCCTACAGAGGGCTAGAGGCACAACTAATGTTACCATGAATTGGGCAGCGATTATGGGGAGGGACACTTTAAACACCCATCACCAGGTATCTATTAGGATGCAACCTAGACTACTATGACATCCTTCAATCTATTAACTTGAAATATCCGAGGTCTGACCGACCACAGAAAAATCAGACTGGTTCATGCCTACCTACTGAGACACCATATAGATATATGTTTCTTACAGGAAACGCACTTAAATAGCACCTCCCTTACTAGACTGCAGCACAGATGCTGGGGACACATATACTCTTCCATCTACTCCAATTATGCACAAGGGGTGGTCATCCTAATACGGCAGGGACTGGATTGGAAGATGTCTGAATCTCACATAGATCCAGACGGTCGCTATGTGATTCTGCTTGGGGTGCTTGCTGGGGTGGAGATAACTCTCGCCGCTTTATACGGGCCAAATACGGACAGCCCAAAGTTCTTCCAGACAATGTGGGCCAAGATTTAATCTACGGGGTGTGACACCATAATATGGGGGAGGGGATTTCAACACAGTGCTAAATGATGCTATCCATAGGAAGGTTTTGTCATGCACACTGCATCCCAATTCCAGCACCACCCTAAATGCTATTATTTCTGACAGTAATATCACTGACATCTGGCGGAGGCGCAACCCGAGTATTGCAGAGTGCACCTGTATCTCTGTCTATCACAGTGCCTGGTCGAGAATAGATTTTTGGCTGGTATCACGAGACGTAGAAATGTGGGCACTAGATGTTGCTCATCTCCCCAGAACACTTTCAGACCACGCTCCATGTCTCTTGCGGTTGCTATTGCCTAACACGCCCCACAGAATGTTCAGTTGGAGACTTCCCCCCTACGCCCTGCTAGATGGAGCCTTCAAGGAAGAAATATGAGGGGACATCTAGGAATACTTTTCGCTTAACACTGGCTCAGTTACATCTTAGGCTTCCTTGTGGGAAGCCTTCAAGGTGGTCATTAGAGGGAAATGTATAGCGCGTCAAGCTGGGATCCTGAAGGCAATAAGAGGCACACTGACCTCCCTCAAGGCCCGAATAAGGGACCTCGAATCACAATTCTTCACTACGAATAACCCCGTACTCCTAGCTTCAATAAAAGAGGTAATCACGGAGTTTGAGGAGGAAGCACAGAGGGAGGTGAAATTCATGGGCAAAAATGCACAAGCTAGACGATATGGCGAGGGAGACAGGCCGGGCAGAACTCTAGCAAATATGCTCAGGAAGCCTCGCCCAGCTTCATACGTAACTGAGGTTCTGAGAGAGAATAACACTCTGATTAGAGGCCCACAGGGTATTGTTGATCGCTTTACACAATTCTATGCTAAAGTTTACAAGGCCGCAAACAGCGCGGTACCTGAGGACCTCCTGCCATTTCTGGAATCCCTGGAGCTTCTTTGGCTAGGGAGGGGACATAGGGAATACCTAGATGTGCCGTTCTCTGTCGAAGATATAGCCCAGACTATACGTAGCTTACTGTTAGACAAGGCCCCGGGCCCCGATGGGCTCACCACTGCTTTTTACAGGACCTATGCGACAGAACTGGCCCCACACTTGTTAGCAGTTTACGAAGAGGCTCAGATCTCGGGCATTCTACCGCCATCTATGCGTGAAGCCAAGTTAATAACGTTGCTGAAAGCAGGGAAGACTAACATTGAAGTACACTCGTACAGACCACTCTAATTAATTAATGTAGATGTCAAAATCCTTGCCAAGCTGATTGTGAGCAGACTTCAGCCTTTGCTCCCATTGATTGCCCGGCCAGATGAGTCAGGATTCATCCCAGGGAGATCAACCTCCCACAATCTCCGCACCTTTTTTACAGTAGTACACTATCTGCATCCATAATCTCAGGCCGTCGCCATACTACTCGACACCACGAAAGTGTTCGATACGCTGGAGTGGACGTATCTATTTGCAATACAGGAGAGAATGGGGTTTAGCCCTTTATACCTGGGTCTCATACGACTGCTCTATACTGAGCCGACCGCAAGAATCCGCATGAATGGCATGATCTCGCAGCCCTTCCCCATCACTCGGGAAACGAGGCAGGGTTGTCCCCTCTCCTGTTCGCTATCGCGATGGAACCACTGGCGGCAAGGCTGAGACAGCATTATGCTGCAAGGGGGTTGGGATTTAGCATGAGAGGGCTATTGGTCTCGCTCTACGCGGACAACATTACCCTTTATATAACGAATCCTGCCGTGAACGCCGCTCCCATTCTCCGGGAACTGATAAAATTCACGGGGTTATCTGGCGTATCCATCAATTGGGCCAAGTCTACTCTCTTCCCACTCACAGACAGTACAACCCCATTCCCTGTGGAGTTCCCCCTCAAGTGGGCAGATGGCCCAGTGAAATATTTGGGGATGTGGCTAAGTAGGGATGAACAGGAAACTTGGAACATGGAGGGCAAAGAAAATGCCTGGGCTAAGCTGCCACTTTCCCTGGCAGGGAGGATAGCGATAGCCAAGATGGTGGTTTTACCCAAATTCCTGTATTTATTTGTAAATATCCCGTCCTACTCACTCAGGCGTTCTTTAAAACTATTCGCACTTTATTAATATCCTTGGTGTGGGCGGGGAAGCAAGCGCGGATATCATGGGAACTTCTGACACTACCGTTAACTCAGGGTGGGATGGGCGCCCCTGACATACCATTATACGCTTACTGTGCCCACGTCCAATTCTTGCATCACTGGGTGCACCCCAACCCGTTTCAGCCACACATGGCGGTCGAGCTGGATGTGGCGGCCCTGGTTCCCTTACAGGTAGCACTCTATCAATCCTATAAACGTCCACGCGATGGGATCGACACGGTCGAGACCCTGCCCTGGGCGTGGGACCGGCTGCGTAGCAGAGCCCAGCTGCAAATACTGTATGCTCCTTCTGTCCCTCTAGCGCACAACCCCATGATCCCCACAATGGGTGAGGGAGCAAGTCGGCTGGTAGCAAAATCTTTAGGAGTCCGCACATTTGCGGATCTTTACCCCGAGGACGTCTTTAGATCCCCGCCGACGACACCGGAGGGAGGGGTTGGGAGTTTCTCTGAACTATTTCTCTATTACAAACTTTGGGCGACATGCAGGCAGATATACTCCACTTTCCCGGCACCCCCGCCTACCCTGACGGCGCTCGAAAATGTACTTCAGACTTCCTCCCCATGCAGGCTCATAACTCGCCTATATAGCAATATGCAGAACACTGCCCCTTTGTTAAAGCCGAAGTCCCTCCAGAACTGGAACTCGGAGCTGACTACTCAGGCCAAAGAGGATCAGTGGGCCTTCTGTTGCAATCAACTCACTGCGCTGTCCCCCAATTACAAATTGAGACTAATTCATTTTAAATACATCCATCACTTGTACAGAACCCCAGCCCAGTTATATCGCATGGGACTCAGAGATAATGATTGCTGCTGGCAATGTGGCTACACACCAGCTACCTTCATACACATAGCATGGAGCTGCCCACCTCTGGCAGCCTACTGGTCTGATATCTTCAGTAAAATAAATGACATAATAGGCACCTCTCCTGAGTCCGCGCCACTTATCGGCATACTGGGTTATGTGAAAGACACGGAGGCAGCAACGCGTAAGCTACATGCCATGTTGTTGCTGCTGGCCAAGCGTAGGGTAGCTATGTCCTGGGGGAGGAAGAGGGCTCCCACAGCGGCAGCCTGGGTACAAGATGTTGCATTCAGCCATACACAACTGACAACCTTCTGGGAGCTGATGCCATCTGCGTCTAGACCGAAGGATATTTGGGCTCTGTTTCTTCACTCTGCTCGCTCACTACAAGATATGAGGGACGAATCCCTGGAGCAGACCGGAGTTGCAGGTTCACAATAAAGGGTTGGGAGTTTAGGGTTAGGCTATACAAGGTTACACTGTGATATGCAACTCCCTGGTGTGTTAACTATAAACTGTAGGATAGCTGGTCTGGTGTTTCCCCCCCGTACTGTGACGGGCTAGCTAACTATACAAGCTGGGACCCGCCCGGCCCTGCATCTCATGTAACGTCTCATATATCATGATATACTATGGGTGTAATATATGTATGTGGTACTGCCAATTATTTGTGTAACACAAGTGACGTCGAACTGCCTCTCTGACTGATCTGCTGTAACCTTTGTTGTTTTTGAAATGCCAATAAATTAAAAAAAAAAAAAAATGGAGTGCCGTGTCACCCGTAGAGCATGATTCTGTGAGGAGGCACACCGTCACAGTCACCGCTCCCTCTGTAGAACAGAGCCTGCAGTCCAAGCCCAATTCTCAATCTGGGAGGGCCCCCGCATGCTAATCACTTCTTTTGCCGCAGGCCTGGCCCTCAGCCTCACACAAAGGTCTTGCGGCTTCCATTTTGTAGCAGCGTGGAGGGGCCTCAGATGCTAGCCAGAGTAGACAATTGGAAATACCAGAAAGGATGAGCACAGCAATAATGGGTGATGGGGAAGCTCAGCAGTTTTGTTGTCTGTGCTTGTTAGTGTATTTGTCAGCGCTGAAGGTGGATTGTGTCAGATGATTGCCTTCGAAAGCAGGAGCCTCGCAGGAGTGTGGCCATCTTCCATGCTGACTCTCTGACGCCACCCTCAAATCAGCTCTTTTAATGGTAAAAAGCGCCACCAGTTTTATGAGTATGAGGTCCAGTAATGTGACTTTAGTCCAAGATTTTCAATGAGGCGTAGGTGTATTTTAGCACCTGATGTCTTTGCTAAACCTCATTGTGCTACATATTGTACATTTTTAAACCACAGGGACCTTTCTATGGTCTTTGTTCACCTCTATGGTGCAGGGCTGGCACTATGGCCCTTTGCTTTCTAGAAGGTTAAGGGAAAACGTAACAGGAGCAGGTCTTCCATAGGGCCATAACTGTCTTTCCACTGCCCTGTCGTCTATAAGGCTCATTGCCTTACTATGATCCTTGTTCTTGCCTGGGGCCAACTCTATATATTGCTTTGACTTTTTAATTGCTCAAGAAAGTAAATAATACAAGTTTTGTGCTGTGAACTGGCTATGTGTTTTCTGAGCAAAGAAACGGGAATCAGACATTAGAGTTATGCACAAAGGCCCTACACAAAACCCCAATATTAAAGATCTTTCAAGCAGGTCAAAGCAACAGCAGCCCAATAACACTTTTTGTAAGGCCGAAAGATAACTTCTGCAGTCTTTCTTAAACTCCTATAAAGTTTATTGAAATAGGGCTAAATTCAATTAAATTGTGTCAGCGGTGATGTTTGCAAGACAAGAATAAACATAAATACGAACACCAGAATAACCCAATCTGTAAAGCATATACACAAGCAGTGATAAGTGTACTAGTCATGCATTAGTGTAGCATCAAGAGTACTAACATGATATGTAGCCTGCTCTATTGCAGTGACTGCCTTGGTTTAAAAATAATGTCAAAAATGTCATATAGATTTTGGGGATTGTAGCACAATGACATGATATGAGGTATTAGACCTGGCACCAAGCTAGTAACTTAATGAGTTCCCTTACCATGTTTCTTCCACTTCTACAGTGCTTACCTTCAGGTATCTATTCTGGAGTGAAAAAAGATTAACTCTTTGATAGTCATTTGTCAGACAAACTCTGGGGTTCTAGATTTTTTATTGCATATAGGTACTCTAGTAAACCAAGATTTCCATGCAAAATAATCTAAATTGGCAGTAGAGATTCACTGTTAGTGCACACTGCAGTCAACTGTCAGGCACAGGTCTGCAAAGACAGTGGAGGTGGTGGTTGATGGCTTAAAAGGTCCAACTGCATTCTCTTGCCTCCCATGAACCTTTGGAGCTCTGTGAGAGGCAGGATACGTAGGCTTCAAATCTGAGGTTCTCTACAATGGCTTCCAATTGAAACAAGCATTTGCAATGCAATCGGTCTCGCTTTTGGAACCTTAGAAGTATTTTACGATGCAGCACATTAATGCACATTACTGCAACGTAGCTTCGTTCACATGCATTTTTAGCACATTGACATCCCCAGATGACGGTAATCACTACAACACATTAAATACTTTGGAACTTGTCAATGACTCCTGTGAATACTGTTTCTGATTAACAAAAAGCCCCGCATTATTACTGCCAGAGAAGGAAGACACATGAGCAAGTTTGGTTAGTGTGATTTGAGTGGGAAAGGCAATATTTTATGTACAGAGAAAAATAACATGGCTACATTTCGTAGCAAAGCAAACACAAGGAGATGATGGCTGGAGCGCTATTGTGTGTTTGCCTTTTGGTGACGAAACTGTGCTGAAAAACCTGAAGTGAACCAATATGAGAAATGCTGGATCAGTGGTGTGTTTGCAATAGAATTATGTGGATAGTAATTATGTGGTATTAAGTGTAGTGAACTTATGTGTAGTGGTATTGTGTTGTGGATTGGCATGTATTGAGTGGAATTAGGTTGCGTGGTATTGAATTTTGTGGCATGATGTGGAATTATGTGGTATGGATTGGGTGTATGTGGTGTGTAGTGGACTTATGTGTTGTGGAGTGGAATTTTGTGGCATGGAATGGAATTGTGTGGAGTTGAATTGTGTTGTGTGGGATTGAGTGGCACTGAGTAAATTATGTTGAGACGAAATATGTGGTATGGTGTGGAATGAATTATGTGGAGTATTGCTATTTGGCATGGAGTAGATTTGAGTGGAGTGTAATTCTGTTGTGTGGCATGAAATTTGTGTGGTGTTGAACTGTGTGGTGTGGCATTGTGTGGAGCTGTGTGGCATGGTGTGGAATTATGCGAGTGTAAATCTGAGGCACGTTACGGAGTTGAATTTTGTTGAGTGTAAATATGTCTTTTGGAGCTGAGTGGATATGTGTGAAGTGTAATTATGTGGTGTGAAGTGTAATTATGCAGGTTGGAGTGTAATTTTGTGTAGCGTTATTATCTGGATTTGAAATCTGTTGCATGGAGTGTAATGGAACTATCTTGCATGGGGTGGTATTATGTGAAGTGGAATCATGTGGCATGGACATTTTTGGATTTGAATTTGATGGATTGCCATTATGTGGCATATAGTGTAATGATGCAGAATATAATTGTGTGGTGTGGAATAATGAGATGTTGAAATGTGTTGTGTAGTGGAATGATGTGCTGTGCATTTGTGTGTTGTGGAATTGTAAGGCACTTAATTGTGTGGCGTTGTGTTGAATTATGTGGAGTTGAATGCTTGTTGTCTTCATAAGCCAAGTGAGTGCGTGCGCAGTCTGAATCAGCTGGCTACATTGTCCAGTGATGTATGCGGACCTTAGATCATTTTGACTTGGAATGTGCTATGGCCAGAGTTACCAACTTTGAAACCGGGGAACCAAGTTCAAGTCTTAGTATCGCCTCCATATCCTGTGAATCCCACATGACTGCACGTGGTCAGTGTGGGGGGGGGACTGTCCCTGTCCTTAACAGTGTAGCTAGTGCCCTCTTTGCCAGCTGTTTTAAACCACCAAGGCTGATGCTACATTGCATCACTGTAAGAAATCAGTGGCCTTCCTTTCGTGCCCTCTGAAACAAAGGATTCACTCAGCAGAGAAATGCTTCATTACAATAACTAAAGAATAAATAAAAATTGAGAGCTGATTTTTGTATGGCACCTACTGTGTGCTGTTGCACCTCTCTTCCAGTAAGCTGTCTCTTCGTAATGCTGGTGAGGTGGATGAATTTGAATCCGTACCGCCTGGGCTCCTGCTGGAGCTGTGGACCGCATTCCAGTGCACTGGCGTTGATGCAGTCAAGAGGAGTAAATCAAGCATTGGCATATGCAGATGAGCGAGGAATGCAGTGGGGGGAAAGAAGTGGGGGTGAGAAGGGAGACAGTATAGTGGAAGTAGAGAGGGGAAGCAGGAGAGGAAAGGAGTGGTGGGTAAGAAGCAGCGGGGTGGGGTGAAGGGTGGCAGGAGATAGAAACAGCAGGGAAACCGTACACCGTCCATTTTTTCCACTGCTACTGTACGATTAAGATCAGACAGTATCAAAACGTGTTATATTCACAACATTGTGAAACTTCTTTCTGTTTTAAAACACCTCGAGAAGCGCTTTGCAGCAGTTATGAAGAATAAGCGAGCCTTGTTGTGATGCAAATGCAGCTTAACACAGAGAAAATATACACACACTGAGAAGGCTTATACCATGGGTCCTTTGAAAATACACTACACAGAAAGAGCACAAGGTACCCAACATGACGGCAACTGCGAGATTTTTAAAAAATCCTCACGGTAGGAGAAATGAAATGTATGGAAGATTACATATTAACCACCTTTGGCGTTGCAAGTTATATATCTACAAATTTTTATCTGCCATCATGTCAAAGGGAAGACCCAACGAACACTGGTAGTTGTTTTTGAGTTCCTGTTTACCAGTAACCTGAAAGTTGCCCGGCCATGTTTACAACTAAGTAGCATGCTTCCTGTCCCTACAGCTGAGCAACCTATTCATATTAACAGAAAAGCACAGCACAGCAGTGATCTGTAACTGTGTGGAAATCACTGCTGGTTGTGCTGTTGTCACGCAGTAAAGAGAGAGGGACGGGGAGAGAGGGACGGGGGAGGGAGGGAGAGAGGGACGGGGAGAGAGGGATGAGAGAGAGAGGGACGGGGGAGGGAGGGAGGGATGAGGGAGGGATGAGGGAGGGTGAGAGGGACGGGGAGAGAGGGATGGGGGAGGGAGAGAGGGAGAGAGGGATGGGGAGGGAGGGTAGGAGGGAGAGAGGGAGAGAGAGAGAGGGACAGGGAGAGAGGGACAGGGAGAGGGACGGGGAGAGAGGGATGGGGAGAGAGGGAGGGAGAGAGGGACAAGGGAGAGAGGGATGGGGAGGGAGGGTAGGAGAGAGATAGAGGGACGGGGAGGGAGGACTGTCTTGCTTCCAAGGTGGCACCACCCCTCTGTGCTAATCTGCTGTAACTGCTGCTGACTGCTCACTGCCACCTTCTCAACGGTGGACAATAAATCAAGCACTTTGTACATGAAAAATAAAGCAATTACCCTACGAATCCAATGGACTCTGGGAAATGTGGCAAAAATCTGTGTCGGATTTTTTAAACACTAGAAAAGGGAGTTAAAGTTAATAACCCTGCGACGGTGACAGTTTCAGAGGACTAAGAATGCTGGGAGCTGCGCACTGAATCCAGCAGGTCACTCAACTCCTTGTCCGTCCCGATAACGGCCATCCGTTGCTGCTGGGAGTTCATGTCAGCCACTCGGCGAGGACCCTGCACACAGCAAGTCGGGGATACTTAGGGAGCTCTCGGGCACCGCCTACACACTGTAGCTAAACACAGCCAGAGGGATAGACTGAGGCAGCGACGCCCTCACCCCCTTCCCCAGCCCCAGAGGCCTCTGCACGCGGCAACACAGTGGGGCACTTACCGGTACTGCTATCCTGCGCCTCTCATTCCTTCCTCCTATGCCCACACCAGACACTTCAATGCACCAGCGGACCCCGCTACCCCCATTCCATTCCCCAGCTGCAACCGAGCGCACGGGGGGGAGCACGCAACGCACCTCATTCCTGCCACTCACTACATAGCCACAGGCAGAGGGGGAGTGGGGTCGGCTTATCCTGTATTCTTATACACCCTCGAACCACAGATGAGAGGCACAGGGAAAGGCTGCTCCTGGGCTATGCATACATATTGTGTAAACATCTTCAAATATTCCTGAATATACACAAAAAGGGCAGTGAGATGCCTGTCAGAAATGCACCCACGTGCAACGGGAGAACAACACTACTTAAAAGGCCATGCTTCGTACCTCTACTATACCCAGAGGCGCAACTAGAGCCAAATTTCGGGGGGGCCTAAGAAAAAAATTCGGAGGGGCTAATTCTTCCAACAGTAGGCAGAGTGGAGATGCAGGGGCTCTAAGAAGGGGTGAAAACACAACAAAGCCTCGTTAACAACCAAATGGTCTTTTAAAGACCTGTGAAGTACTCGGATGCGGCTGTGTGTGTGCCCGGGAAGCTGTCTCAGCCCGGGCTGACACACACGACGGGGGGGGCTGAAGCCCTTTGAGCCCAATGGGCGTTGCATGCCTGACTATACCTCTACTACACCCAGGAACTATTTTGCAACATCACAGCACATTGTCGCCCTACAGTAACCCCAATCCTACCTAGTGGCATAGAGGTGAAACGTGGCGCTGTGATTAGTGTCAAAAACTCTAGCCACCCTCTTCAAATACATTCTCTGTACGTGAAAAGAGATCTACAGAGGTGTCCTTCGAGAAGCACATCCCTCTAGTATAACGCTTGCTATTTCATTTTACGACACAGACCAAAACGAAAGTGATTTCAAATCGGATTTGAATTGACTAAACCTAGTCACTGGCCAAAGTTTATCAAGACACACGTATGCCCCAGAGAAGCACTGCACACCTTCCCTGACGACAACATGCGGGCACTACAAAGCAAGGCAATGTCCAAGGAATGGTGGGGGGGGGTGTCACAGACCTTCACCCTGGGTGGAGTCCGCTATTCGTGGCCCCTGCTCAAAGGGACAGCATCTAGTGCAACGCCTGAGTGTTTTGGCGAAGTGACATTATCAATCCCTGGGGGCCAACAAAAGAAGACATTCATTTAATATAAACCCTTCCCCTAAACACATCACCAACAAATGTTTACAGCTAAGCACGTTAAAAAAGCCAATGCCTCCTATAAAAAAAAAAAACACGGACGTAAGGTTGTGATCATCAAAACTTGCAGTTCAAAAAAATACAGTTTAAATCACTTGGGTTTGGAAGGATGGGGACGGGAGCACTGCCTCCAACTTTACACTCTGCACTTCTGAAAACAACACCGAAGCCTGTGAGTTCCCTCCAGCTCCCCCTAGTCCGATCTACCACTTCCTGTCAGTGCCGTGGGGAGGGGGCAGACGGCGAGCCGTCTTGCATCACCATTAATAAAAGTAATATCCGAGGGTTTGAAAAATGTACCAAAGCTGACGAAAAAAGTAGCCCAGCCTGGGGCAGCGAACAATAGGGATGCGGGGAGAGGCAGGCGCCGACCACGGGAGAGACCTGGAGTGCGCCGGGGGGAGGGAGGGGGCGACAATAAACCGCAGCCCGGACTCCGCAGAACGAGAGAAGAATGAGGGAGCGTATCTGGCAGTCTCCGTGCACAGGCCCCCACCCAAACCTGAACGTGTATTGTTCATCGAGCGTTTGCTCGCAGACAGCTTTGAAAGTGCTAGGAAGGCTGCCCGGCGCTATCTCACCATGCGCAGGCGATGGCACCGCGAGGACGCTGCGGGCGACTGAGGCCTCTCCGAGCTCATTACAGTCCCCGTAAGTGGGAAGAAAATGAACACAGACAACGGGAGGGGGCTGGATTAAACACAAACTATGGCAAGAGGGGGGCGGGAACAAAGTCGCGCGCATGCGAGAGTCTAGGTCAGGCAAAATAGAGTGCGAATGCAGCCAGCCAATCAGAGGGAAAAAAAGCATTTACAAATGCAATAGGACTCGTATTTACGCGAGCCCTATTGCATTGTAAATAAAACTGCGGTCGTCCAAGAAAGCAGGAACGGGAGTGGGTGGGGGGGTTGTGGTGGGCAGAGAAGTGACGGACTGCGGGAGGGAATGGGGGGAGGCAGGGGAACAAAACAGTTTTAAAAGTAAAGGGTCCGATAGCTATGGAAGGAGAAAAATGATGACATGGCAGTAAGGAGGCGGGATTAAGTTGAGGAAAACCAATCAGATTGCAGCATTTAGGAATTCAGCCAATCAAAAAAGATAGGCGGAAAGTGGGCCGAGCTTCCCCCACTATACTGTATACACCATCTCTCGACGAGACAGCGCATACGCTGCCTAGGCGAGACCTAAAAATGGGAATCTTGGGCAGTTGTAATCCATTGACCCTGTTTCTGGTTCAACAATTTAATTGAGGTACAGTTAGTACCTACTATTTATGTCATGTTGAGGAAGGAATGGGAGAGACTACATGATTCTATGGGTAATTTAATGCTAATTTATAGGCATTTATTTATCCTTGCTCCCTCTTTCCTTCGCCACCAAAACCTGTGACCTGTTAATACAATTGATATTTACATGAAAATAATATCTCAGAAAGTAAGTGGTGCAAATAAGGCTATAACAATGCCAGAATTAAATTCATAGTGTACAGCTCACTCCCAGAAATCCATCTTTATGGCAGCACCTACTTTGTCTTGCAAGTAGCACCGCAGCTCAGGGTTGCCTACAAAGGAAAGTAATTAGGAAAGGGCTGGCAGGGAAGGATACCAGAAATTAGCAAAACAGATTGCTGAACATTAATGTCAATATCATCTAACAGCGCTACAACATTTGACTAATGGCTTGTGTTGTTGGTGTTTTAATGAAGCTGAACAACATGACATGGATTATACTATAAGAGTTCTTTGCATATCTTTTTGCACCAAGTGTAACCCAACTTAATACTTAGGGGCCGATTCCGATTCGGGCTGGAAAACGTACCGACCGACTCGGTACGGGAATTTAGTCCGACCGACTCGGACCGGCGCCGCACGACCCGGGTAGTACGATGAAATGCATGTGAAATCCGACAGACTCGGACGGAATACAAAATGACCGACCGAGCCAGACGGAAACAAGCCATCCGGCCAGAAAATCACGCGAAACGAACCGACCGACACGCACTCGGATTGAACCCGAACGAAACGTACCCGCGAACTCCGACCCGCGTAGTACGATGCTGTGCGTGCAAAACACGACCGATTCGCCCGGAGCACAAGCCGTACGACCGACACGCATACAAAACCCAGCCGAAGCAACCCAATACTCCGCGACCGACTCGTACGCCGCATATGAAACCTAGCTGACACACAGTGGGAACGATTTGGACAAGATCGCACCAGACAACTGCAGCGTCCTACTCGGACACAAGAACGACTCGTACATGCACCAAAAACACCAAGGAAAAATTAGAAAAAAAAGGGCCAAACAAGCAACCACTAAGCCAATAAATACAGGGAGGGAAAAAAATGGAACAAGGACACACCTCCAACTCCACCTACATAAAGGCCACAAATCCCTACCATGATCCTTTGCAAATTCCACTGACCTGCCAGACAGAACACCATCACACAGCAACCACAGACACACTCACAGCTCATACATCACACAAGCCACACACCATTACCACACCGACAAATAGCACCCTCACACACACCCAGCTAAACCTACACTCACACACCCCCACTTGCACACACACACACACATCAATCACCACCCATCAACATGCCCCCAAAGAAGAACCATAAGTTCCTAGATTGTGAATTGGAAGTCCTGGTAGACGAGATACTCAGGGTAGAGCCACAGTTGTTTGGTACATTGGTACAACAGACCCCCATGTCGCAGAAAACCAAGATGTGGGCGAGGATTGTCGACAGGGTGAACGCACAATCACCATGTTTGCGCACAAAGGAAGACATCCAGAACAGGTGGTATGATGTGCGCAGGAGGGTCCGGGACCTACTCAAAAGGACTACCTCCTCAGCCAGCACACCGGCAGTGGCCCTCCTGCAAAACCAGTATACCTCAGGCCCTGGGAGGAGAAGGTGCGGGCCATCCTACCACCAGTGAGCGTATTCGGACTAACAGACATCCCAGAGCCTGGTGAGTACACAACTAATATATACAATATGGTGTGACAACACACACACATCACAGTCAAGGGGATAGGCAAACCATGCACACTTAGCAAATACACAGCAAAAATGATATTCATCCCAAGATGTGAATGCTAGTCAGACAAACACAATACCTGCCATCTCATAGTGATATGTAACTGTGTCATGACATTTACAAACCTAACAACAAATACAGCAAGGCAGTGGCACAAATAGAACCAACAAACACTCACAGATATTTACCCACCACTAGAACACCACCTCACAGGGAAGCTCACTCAAAGGAAGGAATTCTGTGTATGCTGGTCAAGTCAGTGTAGCCAATAGCATGATGGGAGTGGTAGTCACAGATATTGGTCACACCCACAATTGGCCCATCAACACCACTCTGAACCATGCTCACATCACAGGGAGTGGATAAGGACTCACAAGATGGCTGACACTGGGTACTGCTGTGGGGAGCACAAGGCCCTGCTGGGAACTGGGCACCAACAAACAACAGGAACACACTGTCAGCCATGTTGCCATTGCTGTCACACTCACACACAGTGAAGTCCACCCAAAAGGAAGGAAGTATGTGCATGCTGGGAAGGGGGGTGTAGGCAATAGCATGCTGGGAGTTGTAGACACAGATATTGCTCACCCTCACAATTGGCCCATCAACACCACTCTCAACCATGCTCACATCACAGGGAGTGGAAAACAACTGACAAGATGGCGGACACTGGATACTGCTGTGGGGAGCACAAGGCCCTGCTGGGAACTGTGCACCAACAAACAGCAGAACACCACTGCCTGACATCCTGAAAGCCAACTTGCACTCCCTGCAATGCAAGCACGTTGCATGGTGGGATATCTGGCTGGGTGGGAAGGAGGTCACACAGCACTGACCATAGTTACAAGCAGCTCTCCTCACACACACCCTCAACACTAACTCCACATAACCCACCTGGGAGAATGCAATGCCTCACAGCCTAACTGAAGATCCCACAAAGAACCACCACCCTGGGTTATGCTGTGTGAAGCACAGGGACACACTTGGGACTTGTAGCCAAACAACTGCCAGGACAACACTCCCAGCCATCCTGTCAGCACAGGCACCCCACAGGGAAGCAGAGTCAAAAGGAAGGAAGGATGGGCATGCTGGGAAGGGGGGTGGAGGCAATAGCATGATGGGAGTTGTAGGCACAGATATTGCTCACCCTCACAATTGGCCCATCAACACCACTCTCAACCATGCTCACATCACAGGGAGTGGAAAACAACTGACAAGATGGCTGACACTGGGTACTGCTGTGGGGAGCACAAGGCCCTGCTGGGAACTGGGCACCAACAAACAACAGGAACACACTGTCAGCCATCTTGCCATTGCTGTCACACTCACACACAGTGAAGTCTACTCAAAAGGAAGGAAGTATGGGCATGCTGGGAAGGGGGGTGTAGGCAATAGCATGATGGGAGTTGTAGTCCAGATATTGCTCACCCTCACAATTGGCCCATCAACACCACTCTCAACCATGCTCACATCACAGGGAGTGGAAAACAACTGACAAGATGGCGGACACTGGGTACTGCTGTGGGGAGCACAAGGCCCTGCTGGGAACTGTGCACCAACAAACAGCAGAACACCACTGCCTGACATCCTGAAAGCCAACTTGCACTCCCTGCAATGCAAGCACGTTGCATGGTGGGATATCTGGCTGGGTGGGAAGGAGGACACACAGCACTGACCATAGTTACAAGCAGCTCTCCTCACACACACCCTCAACACTAACTCCACATAACCCACCTGGGAGAATGCAATGCCTCACAGCCTAACTGAAGATCCCACAAAGAACCACCACCCTGGGTTATGCTGTGTGAAGCACAGGGACATACTTCGGACTTGTAGCTAAACAACTGCCAGGACAACACTCCCAGCCGTCCTGTCAGCACAGGCACCCCACCCCACAGGGAAGCAGAGTCAAAAGGAAGGAAGCATGGGCATGCTGGGAAGGGGGGTGGAGGCAATAGCATGATGGGAGTTGTAGGCACAGATATTGCTCACCCTCACAATTGGCCCATCAACACCACTCTCAACCATGCTCACATCACAGGGAGTGGAAAACAACTGACAAGATGGCTGACACTGGGTACTGCTGTGGGGAGCAAAAGCCCCTGCTGGGAACTGGGCACCAACAAACAACAGGAACACACTGTCAGCCATCTTGCCATTGCTGTCACACTCACACACAGTGAAGTCCACCCAAAAGGAAGGAAGTATGGGCATGCTGGGAAGGGGGGTGTAGGCAATAGCATGATGGGAGTTGTAGTCACAGATATTGCTCACCCTCACAATTGGCCCATCAACACCACTCTCAACCATGCTCACATCACAGGGAGTGGAAAACAACTGACAAGATGGCGGACACTGGGTACTGCTGTGGGGAGCACAAGGCCATGCTGGGAACTGTGCACCAACAAACAGCAGAACACCACTGCCTGACATCCTGAAAGCCAACTTGCACTCCCTGCAAAGCAAGCACGTTGCATGGTGGGATATCTGGCTGGGTGGGAAGGAGGACACACAGCACTGACCATAGTTACAAGCAGCTCTCCTCACACACAACCTCAACACTAACTCCACATAACCCACCTGGGAGAATGCAATGCCTCACAGCCTAACTGAAGATCCCACAAAGAACCACCACCCTGGGTTATGCTGTGTGAAGCACAGGGACACACTTGGGACTTGTAGCCAAACAACTGCCAGGACAACACTCCCAGCCATCCTGTCAGCACAGGCACCCCACCCCACAGGGAAGCAGAGTCAAAAGGAAGGAAGGATGGGCATGCTGGGAAGGGGGATGGAGGCAAAAGCATGATGGGAGTTGTAGGCACAGATATTGCTCACCCTCACAATTGGCCCATCAACACCACTCTGAACCATGCTCACATCACAGGGAGTGGAAAACAACTGACAAGATGGCGGACACTGGGTACTGCTGTGGGGAGCACAAGGCCCTGCAGGGAACTGTGCACCAACAAACAGCAGAACACCACTGCCTGACATCCTGAAAGCCAACTTGCACTCCCTGCAATGCAAGCACGTTGCATGGTGGGATATCTGGCTGGGTGGGAAGGAGGACACACAGCACTGACCATAGTTACAAGCAGCTCTCCTCACACACACCCTCAACACTAACTCCACATAACCCACCTGGGAGAATGCAATGCCTCACAGCCTAACTGAAGATCCCACAAAGAACCACCACCCTGGGTTATGCAGTGTGAAGCACAGGGACACACTTGGGACTTGTAGTCAAACCACTGCCAGGACAACACTCCCAGCCATCCTGTCAGCACAGGCACCCCACCCCACAGGGAAGCAGAGTCAAAAGGAAGGAAGGATGGGCATGCTGGGAAGGGGGGTGGAGGCAATAGCATGATGGGAGTTGTAGGTACAGATATTGCTCACCCTCACAATTGGCCCATCAACACCACTCTAAACCATGCTCACATCACAGGGAGTGGATAAGGACTCACAAGATGGCTGACACTGGGTACTGCTGTGGGAGCACAAGGCCCTGCTGGGAACTGTGCAACAACAAACAGCAGGACACCACTGCCTGACATCCTGAAAGCCAACTTGCACTCCCTGCAATGCAAGCACGTTGCATGGTGGGATAACTGGGCTGGGGGAGAAGGAGGCCTGGATGGTAACCAAATACCACCAATGCTGGTCATGCACACACCTCAACATTCACATTGACATGCCACAGGTTGGCAGGACAATGTGCTTCACCAATATCACTCTCTGACTGTCACTATTTAGGAGAATGCAATGTCCTGGCCCACATCCAGAGGTACAGTCACAACTGTCAGGTGTTTGAACAATTGATGCCAGTAGAAACATAACATACAATCTGTGTCTCTCCCCAAAACAGGTGATGATGGGGACACAACAGCAGACCAGGAGGACTCCCTGTCCCAGGCTCCGGGGAACACTGAGCTTACTGGTGTGGATCAGCCTCTGCACTCCTCGGATGGCGAAGAACCAGCTGGACCCTCCGGTGTGAGTCATCATGCAGCACCAGCAGGACCAACATCTGCACCCCCTGCACCCACCCCTCCAACAACTGCCAACACACAGGCCACCCCTGCCAACACGGACACACCAAGGACCACAGATGACAACAGCGCAGGGACCCAGGCCCAAACTGGAGCTGGTGACAACGAGCCCAGGAACAACACCCAAGTGGGCCCACGGTCACCTGTGCGTGCCACTGCAGGTCCTGCACGTGTCACCAGGGGTGGTGGGAGGGGTGGTAGACATAGGTCACTCCTTGCAGAGGGGTCTGGACTGCATGATGACCCACAACTGGCACGCATCGCGGATGCGTACCAGACTAGCACCGGAGATGTCAGCCAAGTAGTGGGGATCCTCAAGGACATACAACAGCAGCAGGCTACCCATCATGCCCGCTTGGACTCCCACATGTCCCGTGTCGAGACACACATGTCACGTGTCAAGACACACATGTGTGGCATGGAGTCCAAGTGGGACACATTGGAACAACTGACAGCGGTGCATAGGGACATACTGACATGCCTCCGCCAGATCAGCACCAACATGGCCTCACCTCCCTGTGTGCCCACAACATCTGCTGCTGAAACAACTGCAAATGCCACAGGGAGGGAGGAGGACTCTGGCAGAGAGTCCCCTGCACCGCCGCAGCCTGCACCTGAGGGTCCCCCCCCCCAAGAAGAGGGGCCGTCCGAGGAGGCCAAACTGAGTGGCCGATGGCCATCTACATCCCCCAGGAAGCCAACACCTGTTCTGGAACTTTTCCTCTGTGTGCATACTGCACGCCCTGTCGAAGCCAAGCCAACTCTCCCACATGACATGGGGAGCTCTAGTTGACCAAATGTATCAGATGACTGTGGACTTTACTCTGGACATTTCAGCTACCAAGACTTCCAATTCACATGGGAACTTTGGATCCAAATTTCTATGTACAGCACCCACCATCCTGTGCACCATCCTCACACCTGTATGTAAATAAACTCACCAATACACCATATCTGCCTCTGTTGTGATTCCAACGTGGTTTTTGTCATGTAGATGTTGATCTGCTAAATTACACTGTGCATGCTAACTGCTACAGCAAGTCCAACACTGTCATGTCAGTCATGGCGACGTGACACATATGAGGGAGACACACCACTAGGGCCACACAACACATACACACCAGGGCCATCAGACTCATCACCTATACTGATGTTGCAACGAAATACAGTGGAATGTACAGACACGCCACCTATTCACAGTCACTGTCAACTAGACAACAGGTGCAGTAAGCAAATTTCAGTCAGATGTGTGACTACAGAGAACGCACATCCCAAAGTGAAGCACAGGTTTATTACACATTTCCAGTATGTAGTTTCCACTACAAATGCAAGCTAATCCAACCTGGCTGTGGCCACCAAGTCAAAAAGTGCAGAAGATAGAAAGTCCAGGGGTGTGTGGCACATCACCTGTAGGGAAACGACTGCTTCTACCTTGGAAGTTGAATCATGGATTCGGGGGATCCAAGTTGATCAGACAACTCCAGCAGCACCCTGTGAAGGACAGACATGACACACAGTCAAAACCACTGAAGAACAGCACAGAACGGCAATACTCATGTGTAATACATGTCACGAGATAACTATACAAAACCAAGTTAGCATGTCAACACTGTTGGGCAGTACAGACCACCTGCAAGGACACATCGCTGCACGCATCCAGTCAAGTAGCACATGGCACAGCACCAGAGCACCACACACACATATCATGCAAACTCAAATCATTGACATTACAACCCTCTGGAGACTCACATTCAGCTGAAGAAGTTGGTGATGAGCTGTGTGCGGACATCACCATCATCATCATTATCATCTTCACTGGCATCGTGACCCAGGCCAGGATCTTCCACAGGTGGCGGACGTTGGTCATCGTCATCCAGGATGAGAGGCAACTCCTTCCGCACTTCCAGGTTGTGTAGCATGCAGCAGACGATGACAATCCTGCACACCTTTGCTGGGGCATATGGGAGGGCCCCTCCTGTCTTGTCCAGGCAGCGGAAGCGGCTCTTCAGGAGACCAAAGGTCCGCTCAATCACCCTCCTCGTCCGACCATGTGCCTCATTGTAGTGCATCTGGGCTGGTGTCACAGGGTTCCTGAGGGGTGTCAGCAACCACAGCATGTTGGGGTATCCCAAGTCACCTACAGACAGACAATTGCACATTAGCCGATTTGAAAATGTGTGCGGAAAACAACATAGCAGAACACACACAATGGTACAAAGTCAGTACACACCAACAAGCCAGGCACGCTGGTTCGGCATCTGTGACATCATCCTCGGGATGCGACTACTCCTCATCACGTAGGCATCGTGTGCAGAACCGGGGAAACGGGCACACACATGTGAGATGGTCATATCTGCAAGACATACCACCAGAGCATTGATCGAATGGTAATGTTTACGGTTGTAGTATGCCTGCTCATGTGCCTGTGGTGGTATCAAAGACACATGTGTCCCATCAATGGAGCCAATTACATGTGGCATCCTCCCCAGGGCATAGAAGTCACTCTTGACGTCAGTGAGTCGTTGACGTGTTGGGAAATAGATGTACTGGTTGAGGTATCTCAACATTGCCCCCAAAACATCGCGTAGCACACGGCTGAACATAGTCTGTGACATCCCACCAGTAGTTGCCACAGTGTGTTGAAAGGTACCGGAGGCAAAGAAGTGTAGGGCTGCCATCACCTTCACCTTGGGGGTCAGCGCTGTAGGATACGGCCGGCCAGGCTGCAAATGTGGGGCCAACCGCACTGCCAAATCCTCAATCAGCTGCCTGGTGAAGCGGTACCGTCGGATGCTGTCACGTTCCACCATCGTTGCCAGGTCTGGGAATGGTCGATGGACAGCAGGAGCCCTGCAGTGCATAGGTGAAGAAAGCAAGATTGTCAGTACCCCACCTATGTGCCGTTCACCATACTCAATTTCACATGATACATCATCAACATACACAAGTACTTGATGTGTGTGTCGTCCCGTTTGGACATATATGGCACCTACATGGACATCATCTAACATCTCTGTTCAACAAGTGTTGACAACAGGTTCCAGGGTGTGCTATGGGACACCATTAGGCTGTGTCACAGTACCCATTAACTGCTCTCACGTTCCACACACATACCACAGTGACATGTCTGGACAGATGCTCCACAGGCATCACAGCTCATTGACAGGTAGATTCCCAGGGAGCCTGTCTTGCCACATGGACACTGACATGACATGGCGTATCATGTACACGTCAGAAAAACAAACATGACACCCACAGGTGGTGGCCCCTGTAGCCTCTGCAGGACAGACATGGATGTCTGTGACACACACACAGACACCATCAAAGTTCATGCACAAACCACGTGGATGTGGAGACTGTCTCCCATTGTGCACATGGAGTCAGAGACATGTGATACACAACATGCACACAGACTGTGGAGGGACATCACTATTGTTGGAATGGGCCACCCTGTGACGTACATGCCTTCCCACATGTGAGCCTGGGGGTATGTGACATGTCATACACATACACAACCTGGAAATGTGACCATGACACATGCTCAGAAATGAAAAGTTGCACACCACAGTGGTCAGGTGCACAACACACAAAGGACCCTGTCCCCATAAACACGTGCCCAGCCTGGGTGTGTCTGCCCCCAAGTGCCACCCCAAAATCCACATGTTCACCCCATACACAGATAAGGTTATGCTGCCACACATGCCTCATAGACAGTGTGGACTGGGTGTGGTGTTGTAGGTGTGCCCCTGAGTCCCTGGAAAGTAAATGTGGCTGGCATAGGTTCACCAGTGACCAGCATGGTGACATATGCGTGTGACCTGTCCTGGTATGCGTTGTAGAGCAATGGACCGATCGGTGTGCCTGGCCGGCCCATTGCATTGAATGTGAGCGGGTACGCGTTGTATGCCTGGTACACGTTGCACAGCAATGGACCGATCGGTGTGCCCGGCCGGCCCATTGCATCGTATGTGAGCGGGTACGCGTTGTATGCCTGGTACGCGTTGTAGAGCAAGGGACCAATCGGTGTGCCCGGCCGGCCCATTGCATCGTATGTGAGCGGGTACGCGTTGTATGCCTGGTACGCGTTGTAGAGCAATGGACCGATCGGTGTGCCCAGCCAGCCCATTGCATTGAATGTGAGCGGGTACGCGTTGTATGCCTGGTACACGGTGCACAGCAATGGACCGATCGGTGTGCCCGGCCGGCCCATTGCATTGAATGTGAGCGGGTACGTGTTGTATGCCTGGTACGCGTTGCACAGCAATGGACCAATCGGTGTGCCCGGCCTGCCCATTGCATTGAATGTGAGCGGGTACGTGTTGTATGCCTGGTACGCGTTGCACAGCAATGGACCGATCGGTGTGCCCGGCCGGCCCATTGCATCGTATGTGAGCGGGTACGCGTTGTATGCCTGGTACGCGTTGTAGAGCAATGGACCGATCGGTGTGCCCGGCCGGCCCATTGCATTGAATGTGAGCGAGTGCGCGTTGTATGCCTGGTACGCGTTGCACAGCAATGGACCGATCGGTGTGCCCGGCCGGCCCATTGCATCGTATGTGAGCGGGTACGCGTTGTATGCCTGTTACGCGTTGTAGAGCAATGGACCGATCGGTGTGCCCGGCCGGCCCATTGCATTGAATGTGGCGAGTGCGCGTTGTATGCCTGGTACGCGTTGCACAGCAATGGACCGATCGGTGTGCCCGGCCGGCCCATTGCATCGTATGTGAGCGGCTACGCGTTGTATGCCTGGTACGCGTTGTAGAGCAATGGACCGATCGGTGTGCCCGGCCGGCCCATTGCATTGAATGTGAGCGGGTACGCATTGTATGCCTGGTACGCGTTGCACAGCAATGGACTGATCGGTGTGCCCGGCCGGCCCATTGCATCGTATGTGAGCGGGTACGCGTTGTATGCCTGGTACGCGTTGTACATCAATGGACCGATCGGTGTGCCCGGCCGGCCCATTGCATTGAATGTGAGCGGGTATGCGTTGTATGCCTGGTACGCGTTGTACAGCAATGGACCGATCGGTGCGCACACATTGGCTGGGGCCTGGCATGGCAACGGATGCGTTTTCGAAGCTCCAATGAGTCTGATGCAGTGAATTCAGTTGGCCAGCCACAACAATGTTGCTAAATCATGGGTGTCATGAAGTTGAAGATTTGAAGGATGCTGTGGGCGTGTATTAGTGCTGCAATTCCATGGATAGGTCAAATTCAGAAGATGCAAACGACTTGGACCTATCACTTGCACACATGGGACAGTATCTGCCTCTGCAGCACACATATAATGCTGGCTGTTCCCCTGAGAGCTCACTTGCCTGCACTACATGCTCCAGGACGACATCTGCCACCAACACTGCTGCTGTTTATGCATCCTCTGGCTCCTGCAATGGCACGTACTGTGGTGAGAGCCCCAGCCTTCAGCCTTGAGGAGAACCAGGCCCTGCTGGACAGCCTCCTTCCACAGTACAGCAAGCTGTATGGGGCACCAGGGGAGCAGGTCAGTGTGCTGTCCACTGCCTCACTAATTGTGCATGTTGTCTGACTAGCAGGGCTTTCAGTGTGCACACCACTGGCTAGCATGCCCACTGAGTAGTTGTCACACCCCAAAGTGTGTAGTCACATGCACAGAGCTGGTACAGTGCGGTAACAGTGCATTCCAACTAGGTTTACTTCCCATGCAATGAATCCATGTAGTGACTGCTGGCAAACTGTTCATAGCCATTGTTGCACTGCCTGTGTACATCATATGCCCCTGTGATTGAGACATGTATATCCAACTGTGTGATGCACGTATATGTTGCATGTGTAGTAATGGCCTTTTCACTTTGTCATCCTCACAGGTTGATGCCCACCAGAAGCAGGAAATCTGGCTGACCATCGCCCGGAAAGTAAGATCCGTGGGGGTCTACAGGCGCAGGATCCGCAACTGCCAAAAGAGGTGGCAGGACCTTCGTGGCTGGACCTGGAGGATCGCAAGGGTCCAGCTGAAGCTGTCGCCTCCTCGCAGGAGGGACGGACACCGGACCCTGACCCCCCACATGCTCCGGATCCTGGCGGTGGTCTTCCCTGACCTGGATGGGCAGCTGAAGGACAGACAGCAGCAAGGAGGGGGTGAGTCCATGACTGCACTGTGCACTTTTTCTGCCATGCTATGTGCCCTCCTCTGGCCTGGTTAAACTTCCACAGTACATCAGTCATATGGTCCAGGACCCATGTCCCTCATTTGTTACATGCCCACTTCTCCTCTGATACGCATATGTGTGGCCCTTATAGTCATGAAATTGTCTAATTTGGGGACTGTGTCTTGCATTTTGCTTTGCTCAAGTTGGGGGACAGCATTTGTTCCCGTGACTATGTTGTGCAATTCATGGGTAGGTCAATTGCTTACACAATGCCTAAGTTCTGACATGTGATCTTCGTGTAACTTTGATATGTGGTCCGCTTGCTGCTCTGACTCACCACATGTCCCTGGGGAATGTGGCACACACCCATGCTGCTGGTGGGAACAATATTTGGGCCTCAGGAGTATGTGTATCCAGTGTGTCACACATGCTTAGCCACCTGCCTACTGTCCAGGACTCATCCCTCATACAGGTGGAGCTGGACAGTCATGCCTACTCCAGTGCATGCAATACACTCTGTACTCCCACTCCCGTGTATCATCTGGCATGTTGTGGTCAGTGAAATGTACCCTCAGGTGTCTGCCTCTGTCTCATTGTGCTGTGTCTTCGTTGTCAGGACTACTGGTATGTTCATCGTTTGTGGCTCAGCATGCCATCTGAGATGTGACCATGATAGACGATACTTCTGTGACTTATAGGTGTCTGATCACTTGACTGTGCACACAGGTGTTTGCGACTGTGACTTCCAAGCAGCTGTATTTTCATTCACAGCACACTGTGAGGTGCTCATCTTCAGAGAGTTGTGTTTCATGTTCCCCATATGTCCAGTTGGTATGACGTGGACAAATAGTAGTACAGATGATGTGGTTTTTGGGGGATGGACATGTGCACTTGTCAGTCACATAACTTGCATTCCCCATGCCCTCGGATTGTGACACAGTGCAGACTGTTGTTGTCTGGCTGCCATGGCCATGTGACTTGAGACAGTTATGTATGACTTTGCACGCATTCCTGTGTCATGGCATTCAACTCCCTGGGACTGATCCTGCAGGGGAGTGACATGTGCAACATGCACCCCATTGTGGCATTGACTATCCGGACATGGGTGCATCATGGTGTCTGGTGCTGGTATGCATCACATGCATTCCTAATTAGAATCTGGCCATCCCTTCATCCGGACACCTGCACTGACTCAGTGGCAAGAGATGTGATGTGTGTATGTTCACATGCTTCACCGTGTTCCCTGCAATGTCCAACAACTGTGTAGGTGGTGCATGTGTACACACTGGGGTCTTACCATCAGAGAGGCACCAGACAGATGGGTGCAAGGGCAGGAGGGGTGTGAGTCCCATGGTTGACCATCAAACTGACAATTGGCTTCCCCGAATCTGTGTGAGGACTTTAGGCAATGTTCAACTAAGGATGCCAGGGCTTGCTCTGTAATGTACTGTACTTACTGTGCTATGTGCGGTCAGTGCAGGTGACTGATGTTTGTCTGTTTCCCTAATTGTTTGCAGATACATCCACGGCCACAGGAGGGGACAGCTCCACGGACCAGGAGGAGCAGCGGAGCTAGACTGGGTCAGCATTGGACCGAGTGGTCAGAGGGACCCAGTGGCACGGAGGGCGAGGGGAGCCACACCGAGGAGTCCTCAGCACCATCCACCTCAGCTGGGGACCACAGCAGCTCGGAGGATGACTCCCTTGTGGAGGCGGGTCTCGGCAGCCACCAAAGGCCAGCTAGGCTGTCTGGCCCCGCCACCACCACCACCGCCCTCCCATCGGCTCCCATTCCTGAGGTCCGTGGAGGCTCCCGTGCTCGGGAGCATGTCTCCTTCGTGCCAGGCACCGCAGCCCCTGCCCCTGTGTCCCCTGCTGCCCTGAGTGAGGAGTCTGTGTACCTCCTTCGGCAGCTCCATGTAGGGCAGACAGCAATGCTGAGTGTCCTCCATGCACACACCACTCTGTTGACACAGCTGGTGTCGTTCATGGAGGGCATCTCGATGAGTATGTCTGCCCTGCAGAGGAGCAATAGGTCCATGGACTCCTCCCTGACGGCAGCAGTGTCCCTCCTCCAACAGTCCCTCACCCCTCCCACCTCTGCCCCATCCACACTTCCTGCCCCCCTACCTGTCCAAAGCACATGCACACCTGCACAGTCATCCACACACACAGACACGAGCAGCACAGACACACCCAAGAGTAAGGCAAGACGTGCACACAAGCATCCTCAGGGAACTGATACCACAGACACAGGGGATGGGGAACACACACACAGACAGGCATCCACATTCACTCCGCAGTCCTCCAAATCCTCTCCCTCCAAGACCCCTTCCCTTGCCTCGCCTGCTACCCCACATACACAGCAGGTCTTCCTGTGTGACCCCGGCCTCTTCCCCACCATTCCTGCTGACCCAGCACACCAGGGGAAGAGGAAGTCCACCCACACAGAGAGGAGTGCCCCTCGCCCCCGGACACCCTCCCCCAGGCGCAGGCAGACACAGGAGCCCATTCGGAAGTCCCCCCGAAGCAGGAAGAGCAAGACCCCACCACCACCACGCAGCTCCAGCGCCCAGTCTCTCTCCTCCATCCCCCAGGCCACCACTGCACAGGTTCCCCTGCCACACCCTGCCCCAGGTTCCCCCACACACCGATACCGCATCCCCAGACTGCTTAGGCCCTCCCCCTGCCACTTGCTCTTCCACCCCCAACCCAGACGCTCTGCCTGTTAGTGGCACTGTTGTGGGGACCGGGTCCCCCCCCTCTGTCCTGCCCACCTCATCTGCCCACCCTTCCACTCCCTTGGAATCATGCACTGCAGTGGAGTCCACAACCACCACATCTGACTCGGGCACTGCAGTGGGTACCCAGTCCACTACATCAGTCCAGCCCACTGCAGTGGTTGCGGCACCCACACCAACTGACTTGTGTACCACGGTAGTGCCGGCCCCCCCTGAGTCAGACACCTCCACTGCAGTTGCCGGTGACACTCCTGCACCCACCACCCCTTCACTGCCTCACTCTGCCATCCCCTGATCCTGTCCCTGCGGTGCCTGGCCTGCCCCTTGTATGCCCCTCCAAGGGTGATGTCCCCCAACCGTACCAGTGCAGGCAAGCAATGTGTGACCAGTTGTCACTTCTCACCCCGTTGGTACTGTGATTTTGGACTGGCCATTGGCTTTAGTTTCTTTTGGACTTCCGTTTTTACCCTGACATTTGCTGAATAAAGCCTCTTTTTGTTTACTTTTGGGTTTTCTTTTGATGTACATGATGTGGATGAGTAGCATCCTGCATTTGCTGTTGTAATAGTGTTCACATCAGGACGATGAAGTGTTGCAGTGATGGACTCCATGTGGTCCATGGGATATGTGTCCTGTTGTATTCTGGATCTATGGCATCCTTTGCTACAGTCTGAGGGTGTAATGTTCAGCATTTGACACAGGGATGTCCTTTTTGCATTAGTAAATGAACATCTTTGTCTTACACTGATGCACATCTGGTGGGCTTACCACTGTTCAATGTTCCAATTTCCCTCACTGTGTGCCCAGCTCCACTGGACATGCAGTTTTGCACATCAATGTAGAAGGACTCATCTGTGTATACAGTGCAACTTGCTTGACACGTGTTTGGTGTGTGTGCAGATGACTGACGTGACACCCCGTACCCAGGCTGATGTGAGCAGAGCCTTCTGTGTGTTGTGGTTGTTGACTCACTGACGGAGTGTTCTGCTGACATGTTTGGGTCGTGCAAAGACAAGGTTTGGCACAGCGGACCTTCCACAGGAGTGGTGTGCCCTCATGGCAGTGTGTAATCTGGTGACATTGCGTGGGCCTGTGTTGTGTAAGCATGTCTGTGCGTGTTCCCTTCCCTTTTCCTACACAGGCTGTGTCCCTAGGGATGTTCCTGTTTGTGATGCTTGCTGAGTTGTTCTGTGTTCATCCAGCATCTTGGACCTGGTTTCTCTGTGATGTGGGTGCATGGCAAACTAATGTGCATGAAGTTGTCATCCCAGGTTGTCTTTGTTGTCAGTGCTGGGGATGCGGGCAAACGCAGATGGGACACATTCAGGATTCCCCTTGGCACTTGTTGTTTACACGAGTAATGTGATTTACAGTTTGTGTTAACTTACAGTGATTGTGACACGTTGTGTGTGTGACAGCTGCCACTCCTCAGGGTCAGAGCTGCAATGTTGGTAGTTGTGTACGTGTGTTCTTCGTGTGTCACCTTGGCTTCTTCATTGGTGTGTGACTATGGCCAGGATCCCATTGATTGTGGTGGATTTCACATCATGCCCATGTACAGCATACTGTGCTGTGTGTCAGACATTGACAAGTCTTGTTGACTGGCCATGTGTGATGGGTTTCTGCACCTTGGTTCCCACCACCATCCCTGGTATTGTCATGGGTGCATGTGCAATGTCACCAGTCCATGTGAGCTTCACTGCTGCACATTGGTGGAGATCAGGGTGTGTGGTGTTGAGTGTGTGCAAATGTGAGTTGTTGCACGGCCAGACCCCTACCTCCATATTGGCCTTGGCTGGCAGGCCGTGCTGATTGATTGGAGCGGATGTATGACGATACCACGCATGCATTACATCGCATGCCATTAGATCGCGGTTTTAACAACGCAAGTCGTTACAACGACTTGCGTTGGAGGGCGCTGGACTTAGGAGTAGTTTAATTTACTATTCCAACTCCAGCCTACGTACAGTAGGGAAGGTGTTGGATAGTAATTTAAACTACTCCTTGTCATATAGCGCCCTCCAGTGCAAGTCGTTGTAACGACTTTCGTTGTAAAAACCGCAATCTAATGGCATGCGATGTAATGCATACGTTCTAAAGGTTGTTTCCCATTGGAGCTTGTGTAGGTGTGATGGTAGTTAGTTGCTCAGGACACATGGCTGGGGTTCACAGTGTGAACGACATCTAACATTGTCATCACAGTGGGATTGTCATGCAGGCTAGTGTCAGCACAATATGGGGTCCCTGGGGGTAGTGCTGTGGTGGGTCTGTCTCTTGCTGTGTTAGTTGCTGTTCCTACAAGCTTGTGTGACATGTGTAATTTGTGCTCCCTCTCATCTAACAATGCCTGATTGCCCACATAGGGATTTGGATCCATGAGTTACTTTTGTGTGGCACTGTATGTGCATCTGTGAATATGGTATTGAGGCCTCATCATGTGTTGTGTGGTTGCCTGGGGACACTGGCACCCCCTCACCTGTTGTGTTTGATGTGCAGTGTGGGTCTGCCTGTTTGTGCATCTGCACCACTGCATTGGCATATCTTTAGTGTGCTATTGGCTGTATGTTGTTTGGTGGGTTTCACCTGCTGTCCCTGGGACTCCTAGGTCATCAGTCAGCACAATGATCATTGTTTGTGTGTCCCATTGCTGCAATGGTATGTTATTTGTTCACCTCACATCTACAGTCTCCACAGGGTATCTACATTAGTGTGCCCATTGGTGCAAATATGTGGGTCTGCATTATGATGGTCACTTCTGTTATTGTGTCATTGATGGATGTTGACAGTGTCAGCCCCCATGGGTGATGTTTGTCTGCACATGGCCAAGGGTATGTCTTATTTGCACTGCACTGTTTGCCTCCCCCAATCTATGTTGCTATGGGACACAAGCACTACTTTGCCACTGATGTGTTTGTTGTTCTGTGACCAGGAATCATCCATGCAGTTTGGCAGTTGCAGCTTTTTCAATGTCAACACTTACATTTTGGTCACTGTGATGATGGGGGTTAGACCCCATTGCCACAATGTGCAAAATGTGCTTCAGCTATGGACCCCACACTTACCTTTTGGTCACTGTGATGATGGGGGTTTAGACCCCATTGCCACAATGTTCAAAATGTGCTTCAGCTATGGACCCCACACTTACCTTTTGGTCACTGTGATGATGGGGGTTTCGACCCCATTGCCACAATGTTCAAAATGTGCTTCAGCTATGGACCCCACACTTACCTTTTGGTCACTGTGATGATGGGGATTTAGACCCCATTGCCACAATGTTCAAAATGTGCTTCAGCTATGGACCCCACACTTACCTTTTGGTCACTGTGATGATGGGGGTTGGACCCCATTGCCACAATGTTCAAAATGTGATTCAGCTATGGACCCCACACTTACCTTTTGGTCACTGTGATGATGGGGGTTGGACCCCATTGCCACAATGTTCAAAATGTGCTTCAGCTATGGACCCCACACTTACCTTTTGGTCACTGTGATGATGGGGGTTGGACCCCATTGCCACAATGTTCAAAATGTGCTTCAGCTATGGACCCCACACTTACCTTTTGGTCACTGTGATGATGGGGGTTGGGACCCCATTGCCACAATGTTCAAAATGTGCTTCAGCTATGGACCCCACACTTACCTTTTGGTCACTGTGATGATGGGGATTTAGACCCCATTGCCACAATGTTCAAAATGTGCTTCAGCTATGGACCCCACACTTACCTTTTGGTCACTGTGATGATGGGGGTTGGACCCCATTGCCACAATGTTCAAAATGTGATTCAGCTATGGACCCCACACTTACCTTTTGGTCACTGTGATGATGGGGGTTGGACCCCATTGCCACAATGTTCAAAATGTGCTTCAGCTATGGACCCCACACTTACCTTTTGGTCACTGTGATGATGGGGGTTGGACCCCATTGCCACAATGTTCAAAATGTGCTTCAGCTATGGACCCCACACTTACCTTTTGGTCACTGTGATGATGGGGGTTGGACCCCATTGCCCCATTGCCACAATGTTCAAAATGTGATTCAGCTATGGACCCCACACTTACCTTTTGGTCACTGTGATGATGGGGGTTGGACCCCATTGCCACAGTGGTCATGGTCTGCTTGCATTGTGGGGGCCACACACATTTATGTGTGACACATGTGATAGGGGGTCACATTGTATGTTCAAAGTCATGTTCAGTGTTGTAGGCATTTGACACAGTCTACACACGCTTGTCATGGTGTTGGGGGGATGTATTTTTGTTGCATTCCTTATGTTGGTGTGTGCTTGTTGTGTCATGCATTAGCCATCCTGTGGGTGGGGGTGTTGTTGGTGGTAGGCATCCTGCCCCCCATGGGTAGAGGTGGTAGTAGTGGTAGGCATCTGGCACCCACTGAGTAGGGTTGGTAGTAGTGACAGGCATCCTGCCCCCCATGGGTAGAGGTGGTAGTAGTGGTAGGCATCCAGCCCCCATGGGTAGAGGTGGTAGTGGTGGTAGGCATCCTGCCCCCATGGGTAGAGGTGGTAGTAGTGACAGGCATCCTGCCCCCCATGGGTAGAGGTGGTAGTGGTGGTAGGCATCCTGCCCCCATGGGTAGAGGTGGTAGTAGTGACAGGCATCCTGCCCCCCATGGGTAGAGGTGGTAGTAGTGACAGGCATCCTGCCCCCATGGGTAGAGGTGGTAGTAGTGGTAGGCATCCTGCCCCCATGGGTAGAGGTGGTAGTAGTGGTAGGCATCTGGCACCCCTGAGTAGGGGTGGTAGTAGTGACAGGCATCCTGCCCCCATGGGTAGAGGTGGTAGTAGTGGTAGGCATCTGGCACCCCTGAGTAGGGGTGGGAGTAGTGACAGGCATCCTGCCCCCATGGGTAGAGGTGGTAGTAGTGACAGGCATCCTGCCCCCATGGGTAGAGGTGGTAGTAGTGGTAGGCATCCTGCCCCCCATGGGTAGAGGTAGTAGTAGTGGTAGGCATCTGGCACCCCTGAGTAGGGGTGGTAGTAGTGACAGGCATCCTGCCCCCATGGGTAGAGGTGGTAGTAGTGACAGGCATCCTGCCCCCATGGGTAGAGGTGGTAGTAGTGGTAGGCATCCTGCCCCCATGGGTAGAGGTGGTAGTAGTGGTAGGCATCTGGCACCCCCTGAGTAGGGGTGGTAGTGGTGGTGGGCATCCAGCCCCCCCATGGGTAGAGGTGGTAGTAGTGGTAGGCATCCAGCCCCTCATGGGTAGAGGTGGTAGTGGTGGTAGGCATCCAGCCCCCCATGGGTAGAGGTGGTAGTAGTGGTAGGCATCTGGCACCCATGGGTAGAGGTGATAGTAGCGACAGCCATCCAGCCCCCATGGGTAGAGGTGGTGGTAGTGGTAGGCATCCAGCCCCCATGGGTAGAGGTGGTAGTAGTGGTAGGCATCTGGCACCCCTGAGTAGGGGTGGTAGTGGTGGTGGGCATCCAGCCCCCCATGGGTAGAGGTGGTAGGAGTGACAGGCATCTAGCACCCCTGGGTAGGGGTGGTGTTAGTTGTTGGCATCCAGGCCCCTATGTGTATATGTGGCATTGGTGATGGCCATCCCGCCCCTATGGTGCTGCTGTTGCTGGTGTAAGTAATTTCTGCATCCCTCTGTGTGTGTGTGATATGTCGGCTACGTGTAGTTTGTTTTTGTGGTTGGTGTCTGACTTACCTTCTGCGCCGTACGCGTCCGTGCCTGTTCCGGTAATAGATGTAGAATATTGGTAGGACCTGCGCGATGGGATTCATGGTTGGTTCGTCTCGTTCGTCTTTCTCTTTGCTTCGCCTCGTCCTCGTCGCTGGCGTGTTCGTCTCGTAGCCGTGGATCGTCTTGTGGCGCGAATCGGAGCTTATGTACGCCTCTCCCGGATGCTTTGACGTGCCGTGCGTAGCGACGGGTTCGGCGCGTACGGAAAGCGCATCGTACTTGTCCGGCCGGACGGGGCTGCATTCTGTCTTCCGTGCGACTCGATTCTGCGTTTCCGAATCTGCATCGGTCGGAGAACTGGACCTGTATTGGGTGAGTACGACTGGGTCGGGATTTGGGCAGTTGTGCGCATCGTACTTGCTCGTTCGGACGTATGTGCGAATCGGTCGGGAAACAGGCATTCGCCTGGCTTTTTTCCCGGCCGCATGGTATTAGGTGCGCCTCCGACCGGGATCGGAATCGACCCCTTAGTGTCACTATCACTAAGTCACAAATGGTCGCTAAACACAGACTTTCATATACTTCTAGAAAACTATGTTTGTTGACCACTATTTCCTGTGGAGTCCCCATCACTGCCTACAGTTACGTATTATTATTAAAATTCCTGTTTATATTTCTGAAGTTACATTTTATTCTGATTATTCCTACACCTATTGTTTCCATTTGTTGTGTGGTAGATTGCAGGAGGTTTAGACTTGCATAAACAATAAGTAAGTAAGTAAGTAAATTGTATTATGCATGATTAATTAAAACCATTGCATACATTAATTTCATATACAAAATAGAGGTACCTTATTCATAATACAGAAAATAAAATAATATTAAAAATCTGCATTTGTACTGTGAACAAAACAGTATTAAAATCCTCATAAAAGGGTGCGCTCATAATTATTACAGTCTCAAAACTCTTGAATACTTATGTAGCAGAGAGTTCGGGTGCTAGTAAATTGTCTAATTTGGCTGCCGACCTGTCTTTGTCCCTCCGCTGTGCTTGTTACTATACTCGATTGATTGATTTAAAGTGCCTGGACAACGATAAGGTGCTCTTTCTAAACTCAGTGGCATAAACAATAACAAAACAATAGCAAAGTTCAGAAAAAGTCACAGAGGCAGTAACTGATTTGAAGAACTCTGCCTGCAATGTCAAGCATGCCCTCACTGAGGTCAAGACTACAGGTTTACCAGGGGAACATTATTGATGTGTGCAGTGGCTTTATTGTTTTCAAGGATCACTATGCATTGCACAAAAAAGCTCAGGGATCAAAGAAAAAAGGCTAGCGGCTGTGCCCTACTGACAGTGAAATGGTCTCCACCTGTGGTCCTCTGAGCTCTTTTGCCCTTTGACGCTCCCAATCTCACAGTATAAACAAAACTGTTAAACCAACTGCATGAAGAAAAGAAGTAGTCATGGAAGATGCCCAAAATGCTTTCAGTTGCAGGTGCAATGTCAGTATACTGACTGAATGCTGCAGGCCACGGCCTATTTTTATAAGCAGGCATTCAAGATAGCCAAGGGCTAAGGGCCAGATGTACGACCATGACAATTTGCGACTCGCAAATTGCACTCGATTGCGAGTCGCAACTTACCATGTACAACAGTGTCTTAGACAGTGTTTGCGATTCCCAATGGGGTCGCAAATTGCATGCCTCATCAATATTCATGAGGCACTCGCAATTTGCGACCCCATTGGGAATGGCTGGCCCTCCCAGGGATGATGGCCTGCTGGGCTCAGCAGACCTCCATGTCTGGGACTGCTTTTAAATAAAGCAGCTTTTTTTTAAATGCAGCCCGAAAAACAGGATGCATTTAAAAAAAAAAAATGAAACGTTCTCGTTTCATTTTTTAAGGGTAGGTAGTGGCCCCTGGGACCACTGCCTGCCCCTAAAAAATATTTTCCCCTGCATTTGCAAAGGGGAAGTGGTCCCCTGGGGACCCCTTCCCAATTGCGAGTGCATTACCACCCTCTTGAAGACGGCGGTAAATTGCGAGTGTTTTGCGACCGCAATTGCGGTTGCAAAACATTCATACATGGGGTAGAGAGTCGCTATTAGGAAGGGACGCTCTTGAAACGCCCCTTCCTAATAGCGAGTCGCAATTCCTATTTAGCAAGTCGCAAAAAAATTGCGACTCACTAAATAGGAATTGTACATGGCACTATTCATTTTTGCATGCGCAAACGGGTCGCTAACCCGTTTGCGCATGCAATTTAGGGCCGTACATCTGGCCCTAAGACACTCGCTGAGCTTGATGGTACTTGTGGTCTTTTTTCGCCAGCTTAAGGAAGGAGCATAAAGTGCATTTACACATGCGGGGCCAACCATTGATGGTCTCCAGTTAGTATTTTTGGTACAGTAGTAAGAAAGTGTATGTGTGTGCATATCTTTGAGAACAAAAAATACTGTAAATACACCAACATGTCTGCAAGACAGCAAATTTAAGCAAATGAAGTTTCAAATGTGATTCGTAAGTAGCATCAGCCTTCCATAAAGACAAACAGGACCCACTTCATAAACAAAAAGGCCATAAACCAGCAATTTAAATGTCATCATATCAGTAAAGTAACACCATCAATAACACACACTGATTCGGAATTACAAGCTACATGTGATATTGCTTCTGCTGTCTAACAAAGTACTGCTTGCGCACCATCACCAATGCAACTATAAATGGGACAATCAACGAAATGCTATGACATTTATGAACAGCCCATGCAACCAATGGCAAACAATTATTAACCCATAAAAGGCAATGGCTGTGGTGGACTGGTCCAAAGACCATTCTCTCTATACTAATTTGCAAAATTTAATTTTTAAAGATAAGATATCATGAAGTATCCCAGAGAAATAAAGCTATCTGGAGTGAAACCTAAGTAGGGGCCCTCAAAGTACAAGCATGATTACCCTGTGTGTGGAGGGCAAAAAAGCTTAAAAATACAGCTGAGATCCACCTGTGGATAACTCATGGCACAGGTGCATGCTAGCAAATAAAGCATGGGATTTTCCTGCCCCAACATTGAAGCATCAGGTTCAATATGTACTAGCAAGCACTAAAGCGTAAAAAGTGGGTTCATCCACCCAAGATTTTAGAACAGTTTTTCTGGTAAAGCACATGTAAGTCCCATATAGTATCAGATAGGACTTACATGCACTCAGCCGGAGGTACAGCTGTGAGAACTTGGGTGGACAAACCCAGAATCCACCCTTGACTGCTTGCTAGAACAGAATCTGACGCTTCACTGGCCAAATGTATTTCCTCGAGACGGCTCGTGAGCATAGTTTTCTTAAACTAAACACGTCTACTGATTAACAATCACAGCTAATTTGTTAGTCCTGGATGAAACCTGTTTTCGATATTCACCCAATGAAATAAAAACATTTTTTCACAAGAACACCGGGAATGTTGGAATAGTTTGGGAACAATCTCTCCGTGGCTCCTTGAAGAGTGTTGATGGATTTTAAACATGCCTGGGTGTGCCTTGGCTTCCTCCAAATGCCTGCAGCTCCGCCGGAGACGTCGTGGCCCTCTACAGCCAGTCCTGCAACCGTCGCCGTAAAAGGCTCGCTGTAAATGAGCCAACAATGAGGGGATTTGAGTTTTCAAATTACATGATTTTGATGTTACTCGAAGTTAAGGCAATCGAGTTTAAGTTTCGATCCATCAGTTATTTGCTGTCGGGCTAATGTATGTATGAGTGTATTTATGGTATTTCTATAGCGCGAACCTAGCCACAAGGCAGCGAAGCCTTTACAGACAAACAGAAAGTTAACGATGGATAGCAGAGGTAGATTGTTTGTGGACTTTCCACAAAGCCAAAGGTGTAGTTTGGAGTCTGAGTGAGACTCCCGTTCCACCCCCAGAGCTGTCAGCTCTGGGGGTGGAACGGGAGTCTCACTCAGACTGGAATAACAAACACACAATGCTTCTTGCTCGGCTGTAATGGAATCTGTGATTGGTATCAGGCTGACACCAATCACAGATTCCATTACATCTGAGGAAGACGCATTGTGTTTGTTATTCCTGTCTCGAGGGCAGCATTTTCGCGCTCGGATACAGTCCTGGTCGCTAAGGGGGATCTGTTTATGCCAACTGTTTGTGAATCCAAAGCACTGGACTGTAAAGCGAGCTAACTGCGCCGTTTCCAAGCCAGGATGGTAATTTGCTCCTGTAATGGCGTCGTTCGTCATGTTTCGAGGTTTACAAATTCAGCCTTTCATGTTTATTAGTCTGACAGAGGTAGACTTCAATTGCCAGCATCTACCATTTATGTGTAGGGGACCTAAGTACATTACATCCCGCCGCTCCCTTCTGCGTCCTCAGTCACTCGTGTTACAAACAGTGGAATGCATTTATTTTAGACCATGGGTACTCACAAACTTTCTCTCGGGGGGCCAAATTTACAGTGTGGTTTGTGGCCGAGGCCCACACCGGTGGGGGCGGGGTCAGTGGGGGAGGGGGACGGGGCTAGAGCAAAAAAAAAACTATGACCATGAGGTTGAACACAGGCCCCTGCAGCGGACGCCTTCGTCCACTGAGCCACCAGACCCGGCATACACACATCTCTCTCTCTCTATCTATCTCTCTCTCTCTCGCTCTGTCTCCCTCCCTCTCTCTATCTCTCCCTCCCTCTCTCTATCTCTCCCTCCCTCTCTCTATCTCTCCCTCCCTCTCTCTCTCTCCGTCTCTCTCCCTCTCTCTCTCTCTCTCTCTCTCTCCCTTTGTCTCTCTCTCTCTCTCTCCCTCTGTCTCTCTCTGTCTCCCTCTGTCTGTCTCCCTCTGTCTGTTTCCCTCCCTCTGTCTCCCTCTATCTGTCTCCCTCCCTCTGTCTGTCTCCCTCTGTCTGTCGCCCTCCTCCCTCTATCTGTCTCCCTCCCTCTGTCGCCCTCCTCCCTCTGTCTGTCTCCCTCTGTCTGTTGCCCTCCTCCCTCTCTCTGTCTCCCTCTCTCTGTCTCCCTCTGTCTGTCTCCCTCTCTCTGTCTCCCTCTCTCTGTCTCCCTCTCTCTCTGTCTCCCTCTCTCTGTCTCCCTCTCTGTCTCCCTCTCTCTGTCTCCCTCTCTCTGTCTCTGTCTCCCTCTCTCTGTCTCCCTCTGTCTCCCTCTCTCTGTCTCCCTCTCTCTGTCTCCCTCTCTGTCTCCCTCCCTCTGTCTGTCTCCCTCTGTCTTCCTTTGCCTCCCTCTATCTCCCTCCCTCTCCCTCCCTCTGTCTCCCTCTCCCTCTGTCTCCCTCTGTCTTCCTCCCTCTGTCTTCCTCCCTCTGTCTCCCTCCCTCTGTCTCCCTCTGTCTGTCTCCCTCCCTCTGTCTGTTGCCCTCTGTCTCCCTCTCTCTCCCTCTGTTTCCCTCTCCTCTCTCCCTCCCTCTATCTCCCTCTCTCTCTCTCTCTCCCTCTGTCTCCCTGTCTGTCTCCCTCTCTCTGTCTCCCTCCCTCTGTCTCCCTCTCTCTGTCTCCCTCTCTCTCTGTCTCCCTCCCGCTCTGTCTCCCTCCCTCTGTCTGTCTCCCTCTGTCTCCCTGTCTGTCTCCTTCTGTCTGTCTCCCTCTCTCTGTCTCCCTCTCTCTGTCTCCCTCTCTCTGTCTCCCTCTGTCTGTCTCCCTCTCCCTCCCTCTGTCTCCCCCTGACTCCCTCCCTCTGTCTCCCTCTGCCTCCCTCTGTCTCCCTCCCTCCGTTTCCCTCTCTCTCTGTCTCCCTCTGTCTCCCTCTCTCTGTCTCCCTCCCTCTGTATGTCTCCCTCTCTCTGTCACCCTCTGTCTCCCCCTCTCTGTCTCCCTCCCTCTCTCTGTCACCCTCTGTCACCTCACCCCACGTGTGTGTCAGCCCGGGCTGAGACAGCTTCCCGGGCACACACACAGCCGCACCCGAGTACTTCACAGGTCTTTAAAAGACCATTCACTTGTTAATGAGGCTTTGTTGTATTTCACCTCTTCTTAGCGCCCCTGCATCTCCACTCAGAGTGGAGATGCAGGGCGCTAAGAAGAGGTGAATACAACAAAGCCTCATTAACAAGTGAATGGTCTTTAAAGATTCGCCCGACCCCATAGAGCGCTGCTGCAACCGGCGGTGTTTGCTGACACTTAAAGAAAAAACACAGGTAGGATATCTGCAAGGTCCGTGGGCCGCCAAGGAAGGCTTGCCGGGCCGCTGGCGGCCCGCGGGCCGTACTATGAGTACCCGTGTTTTAGACAGTATGAGGATAAATACAGAAAATTAAATGCTGAGACTACCAACGCGGTGAGTCATCCAGTCCGCCCCTGCTCTTGGCGCCTATACCGGCTGAGTCCTAAAATGGCAGGCCTACACCATGATGTGGTCTTTCATCATTAGCAAACGAGTGACACAAAGGGTGTGATGCAGCTGCTCCCAGCAGAGGCCACACCGGCGCACCATTAAAATGAATAGTGAACCTGTTACAAAGGTTGTGCATCCTCAAACAGGAAGTCCCCTATGTACTTTGGTTATGTTTTTATCATCAGCATCCATAAACCAACATAAATATGACATCCTAATGCGCACACAGTCGAGTCAACCACAGGGACATAACACAAACTCCTGCATTCCCTGCGGCACATGGGGGGCCCAAGCCCTTCCAAGGGCCCCTACCATTAAGGGGGTCTCCATTAAGCCAACGACCAATACATGCGGGTTGGATATAGGAGAATCAAGGCCCCTCTTCACATTTTGCAAGGGAGCCCCATTATTTTGCACTACGCAACTGGTCTGCCATCGTTGTCTACTTGAATTGTGATGAGCATTTATAAAACACAATGAACTGGCCAAACACTGGACAACCGACCCACTATTCCAAAGTAAAATCAGAAAAGTCCTTCAGCGCAACCAAGCAAAACATAAAACACTACAAAGTTATTTACCTAGATAGAACACAATTTATTTTAACGCTAATACAAACCACTTGTAAACTAAGCACTGAACAAGCAAGAGCTTAACCTCTCAAGAACAAAAGCCAACAAGCAACTGAATGATGGCACTCCCAAGTTAGCAAGAAAGACAGATCAGATCAAGAAAGTTCTATAATAATATCAGCAAGCTCAATACAATGCCAATAATGTATCATAACGTATCAGCTTTTAGACCATTTCAGAGGTAAGAAAATACCAAGTACATGGCACTGTTGTACAATAAAATAACATCGCACACTTATGGGTGGTGACTATAAGCACTTACATTCAGCTCTGTAGTATGTACACACCATCTTATTTTATATTATTTGGCCTTGTGTGCACCTCACTAACTAAAGCAGCCTTAAAGCAAGGATTGGCAATTCCAATAGGTCTTGCATATAACTGAAAGTGCCTCTTCAGTCACTGGTGATTTTAGGCACTCATCATACATGCAATGTATCACCAGTCCGTGCACTCGACATCCAAGTACCCACTGACTCACTACTGCATTAACCCACTCCTTAACTACAATAAAACAAACACACAAATTAAAAAGCATAGTTAAATAAAATAATAAAAGTAGAAAAGAGAAAAAAATGTACCCTCCTTAACATGGCGAGCATATTCTTGCAAAAAAAAAGTTACAAATTAAACATAGAAGCAAGGAGCCTTTGCCGAACAGTATTGTGCAAAGTGTATACACAGTGTAATAATATTCCACCCTCAGATGCCTATTGTTTTATCATATGATTTTCATAATAAATATCATCCCTTCTGCCTTTGTTTTGATGCAAGAATGTCTGTTTGCAGTGCTCTCAGAATCTGTGTATGTTTTGGTGTCCAATGTGTGCTTAAGAAATCTGGACACATTAATTCATAAAACGGTTTCATCTGTTGTGCATAACCTGGTATGTATGCTCTACCAAAGTTGAGAAAGCCCAATAGTGACTGTAGCTTTTGTATTGTGTTTGGTGGTTGTAAAAGCATGCATTTGTCTAGAAAATGTGGTGGTAAGATTTTGCCTACATTTGATAACTCGCATCCTGAGAACAGGACACTAACATGGGCAATTTTTATTTTTTGGAAGTTGAATTTGTAGCCATGTTCAGCAAATCCCACAACATTGTGATCTATGTGATCTACTCTGGCTGGATGTGTGTTGAAGTCATCATCCATTAGGTATATGTCATCTACGTAGGACATCAGAGTAAATTTTGTGTAAAATTGATGTTACTTGTGTAGAGAACAAACCAAGGACGGTTTTACAGCCCTGAGGGAGTTGACAAAATTGTTTTTGAGACCATAATGTGGTGAATGCGGCTATATCCCTGCTTTCAGTGCCTATATTCTGACAGAAGAAGACATTTGAAATGTCCAATGATGTTTTGTTTTCTATGTATTTCATTAGTGCTGCACTGTTTGAATTTTGTACTGCAAATGTTTGTGTATGACTGCTTCATTGTCTGTGGTCTAATACTAAGCGGTATGAATGATTTGGTTTTGCTACTGGAAACAAAGGATTGTTCATTGGTGAGATGCAAGGCTCAATGATGCCTTGATATTCTAGTTGTGCTAGAATTTCTCGAGCAGGGCATTTAGATTCATGTTTAATAGGATATTGTGGTTGCACTTATAGCAACCACATAGCTATGATACAGTGAATCTTGATCCCAGCCTACATGGTTGGGGTATAATGCTGGGGCTTGTGCGAGGGCCTGCACCTTGGCATACGCTTGTTTAGCAGCTTCAGGAACAAAGATGGAGAAAGATGGTATTTTTATATCTTTCCCTTGTGGGACTTTCCAAACAAACACAGGTGGCCAATCCCTTTCAGCCAAGAGAATGTCTAATGTAAGTGTTATGTTTTCCCCAAAGATTACTTTAATGGTATGAGATATATCACCCTCAATTTGGATGTGTAAATCATACAATCTATTGGGAGAGCTAACCCACTGATATGGTGTTTCCACTTGAATAAAATCATTAGTTGCTCTTGCCACCAGAAACTCTTGAAAAGTCTGGCAAACTATCGTGACCTCTGCTTCTGTGTCAGTGCCCACTCCTTATTCCGAAGCAGTGTCCTCAATATGTGTGGCATATTTAACAGAAATAACTGCCACTTTCTTCTTTTAGAATTGAGGTTTGTGTTGTGGAAGTTTCTCTTCCTTTTTTATGATGTCAGCTGACAGTTGTGAGTCCTTTCTCGGTTTCACATACTCTTCTGATCTGCAATCTGATTATCCTCCTCTCTCCAAAAGTTTGTCAAGAGTATCTTGAGAGGAATGAGGAGGACATGCATCAGTATAATGATACCTATCAGGCTGTTTAAGTGTTTCATGATTACGCAAGGTATAGCGCTTTTCAGGGGACTCCAGTTGGGGAGATCCAACCATTATGACTTTGTTTTTTCTTTATTCTTCTGTTTATCCCGGGGCTTTTTGGAAGACTCTGGTGCCTGTTTCAAGTTATCCTTTTCAGAATTACCCTGAAGTTGTGGTTTATTTGGTCTGGCTCCCAAATTATTTTGATCTTCGGGCGGAGTGGGAGTCTGTTCGGTGGGCAGCTCTGCCCAGCTGCTCTGCCAGATCCACCTGTTGATAAATTGACAACATTGTTATTGGTGGAAGTGTGGTATCTACATCCACATTGTTTGTGCCACAGTAAGTGGAGACTTAGGATGGCACAAGATAGGTAGAGATTACTATTGTGATCTATTTGCGTGGCATTGAAGTTGGTTACAAGACATTTGAAGACATACAATATATGTAGTAGAATTGAGCAGCTCATTAGATGTGCTGACATGTATCTTTTTAAATTTAGGAATAAACATGACATCTCCAAAACATTTCAGCCAACACAGTCTAGAAGTGATATGTGCCTTTGACCATTCCAAGGCCTAGTTGTGTAGAATACAGGGGAAAACACAACTTGCTTGTATATTTAGCATTATTCATCATGTGAGCAGTGCAGAGTCACTGGGTCACCTGCCACTTCTTATCAGCTGAGTTACCTTCATGGCCTACATATATTTGAGGTACACACTTGGTATAGTGTCACTCATGCCATCAATGGTTTCAGTTGAGGAGAACAGGACACCATCAATAAAAGTAGGCAGACATGTCTCTGAGTAAAGCATTGTACATACATTGCACAGTCCATGATAAGTGAACATCAGTTGTAACATGATAGGCAATGACCATTTCATCTTGGTCAGAGTTCCAGTCAAAGGGCCTCATGGTAGTTGTAGTCATTTCTATTGTGACTTATCAACACTTGACAAATGGTGACCTGCGTGATAAGTAAACATCAGTTGTCACATGACAGACAAATGAGCAGGGGCAAAAGGACTATTGCATCGTGGTTAGAGTGACAGTCACAGGGCCATATTGAACTGGTAGACATTTCTATCACAACTTACCAACACTTGACAAATGTTGACATGTATGAAAAGTGAACATCAGTTGTAACATGGCAGACATGTGAGCAGGGGCAAAAGAACTATTGCATCTTGGTTCGAGTGACAGTCACAGGGCCTTATGGAACTTGTAGAATGTTCTATCACAACTTACCAACACTTGATAAATGATGACCTGCATGATAAGTGAACATCAGTTGTAACATGGCAGACAAGTGAGCATGGTCAAAAGGACTATTGCATCTTGGTTATTGTTACAGTCACAGTGCCTATTGGAACTTGTAGACATTTCTATCTCAACTTACTAACACTAGAGAAATGGAGACCTGCATGATAAGTGAACATCAGTTGTAACATGGCAGACAAGTGAGCAGGGGCAAAAGGACTATTGCCTCTTGGTTAGAGTTACAGTCACAGGGCCTCATGGAAATTGTAGACATTTTTATTTCAACTTACCAACACTTGACAAACAATGACATCCATGATAAGTGAACATCAATTGTAATGCGGCAGACAAGCGAGCAGGGGCAACATGACTATTGCATCTTGGTTAAAGTTACCGTCACAGGGCCTCATGGCAGTTGTAGACATTTCTATCCCAACTTACCAACAGTTGAGAAATGATGACCTGCGTGATAAGTGAACATTATTTGTAACATATATGTAAAGAACAAGGGGACCCCAATAGTGTGACCAATAAATTCGAACATCACAAAAAGGCTACCAAGGTTACCAAAGACATAAAGAATTATAGTAAAGAAAAAAACTACCCATACCTCCAAGAAGACTACTACACAACCCCCCAGTTTGCTCCTAGACAACAGGTGGGTACTTGGGGTAGATTTAAGAATTGACAACCTGTCTCTTTCTCTGACTCATCTGCTGATTCTGACTCTTCAGATCCAGGTGCGGGACCCAGCACAGCAAGTAACAACCCCAATTTTTAGGGAGAGGCCAACCCTTCCAACCCGAGAGAGGAGAGTGAAACCACGTTACAACTTCCCACCAGGAGAACGCCAGACAAGGCGGAAGTTTTATCAATGGGGCTACCAATACTAAACGTAATAAGGATGGAGGATGACCCTTTGCCTCCTCCTATGGAGCCTATTCCTATTTTCAATCTTTCTAGTCATCAATTAGCTTCCTCTGAGGCAGCCCTTCTCAGTAAAGGACTCTCATATGTCATTACTGAAAAACCAGATTGGTTTAATATACAAATTGAGATTTACCAATTTTTCAGAAAAATTAGATTGAAGTCCTTTTTTCTGAATAAAGAGTCTACACCCAAATATGACACCACAGGGCTACGCCCTAAATCCACCTTTAATCCCCCTACAGGTTGTTTACCCCTGAGGTACTAACTTTTGAAAATTTAGTTCTCAAAGATCTAGACAAACTGAGAAATCAACATGACTTCATCCCCTATAACATCAGTCTTGAAGAAAGGAAAAGTCTTTTTAACCTTAAAAGATGGATAACATTATCATCAAGCCCTGTGACAAAGGTGGCGGCATTGTCATTCAGGATAAAATAAACTATGACAATGAGATCATGCGCCAACTTAATAACGCCAACCACTATGAATTACTCAATCAAAGCCCCTTATCTGAAATCCAAAATCTTATTCAGACCATCACCAAAGAGGCTGAGGAAATAGGCTATATTAGCCACAATGAGTTTCTTTTTCTCAATAGTAAAAATCCTAGAACACCGGTGATCTACACACTACCTAAGGTCCACAAAAATCAAACTAATCCTCCGGGTAGACCTATCCTGTCAGGTTGTGGCTCCATTCTCGAGCCGCTTGGCAGGTACATCGACTTCTTCATTCATGATATGGTACAAGACACCGTAGCCTATGTTAAGGACACTACGCATTTCATTAGACAAATTGAGCAAGAATTGTTTGATCCCATATCTGAGCTTCTTGTCACATTGGATATAGAATCCCTTTACACTAACATCCCGCAGGATAAAGGCACCTTGGTTATTAAAGGCCATTTGGATAACAGACCTAGACCTCACAAGGTTCCCAGTGAATTTATTATTTCACTCCTGGAGATTGCCCTGACTAAAAATTATTTTATGTTTCATGACAAATATTACAGGCAATGCAAGGGCACGTCTATGGGGGCTGTTTTTGCCCCTAATTTTGCCATACTCTTTGTTGACGACATGGAGAAAACATATGTCCTCAACCAAGTTAACCCCTATCACAATAAAATCAGGAGTTGGCGGCGCTATATCGATGATGTGTTCATGATCTGGCAGGGTTCCACCACTGAACTTGATTCTTTTTGCACATGGCTTAACAACTCCCAACCTGACCTTAACTTCACATATGGTTCCAGTACCACACAGATTAGCTACCTAGACGTTAACGTCACACCTACAGAAGGTGGTTTGTACACCACCCTATACCGTAAACCCACGGAACGCAACACCTTACTTCATTACAAAAGTAACCACCCCAGAGCACTCCGTGATGGTCTTCCATATGGACAATTCCTAAGGATACGTAGGAATTGCAAATTCAAAGAGGATTATTTCAGGGAAGCAGATACCCTATGTGCCAAACTTATGAGCAGAGGTTACCCTCGCCGCTTGGTTAGGAGATCTATGAAAAGGGCTTGGTATACACATAGGGATACTCTACTGGAACAAACCCCCAAAAAGCCTATGACACGCATTCCGTGCGTTACCACTTTTGGGCCCGCCAGTAATAAAATAACTAAGATGATTAAAAAACACTGGCCCCTCCTGACTTCCATTAATATCACTAATGAGGCCCCCTTGTTCTCCTTTAAGAGGGGACGCAACATTAAAGATCATTTGGTTAGGGCACATAAACCCTTACCTAAGGCCAATACTGTGCGCTCATGCTTCGGTCTCCCCCAGTTATAGGGCACTTTAAATGTGGTAATTGTGTTGCATGCCCTTTCACAAAAAACACAAAAGAATTTGTTTTTGACACTACTAGTCACAAACTGGATTTCTTTTCCAACTGTAATTCAGTAAACGTGATCTACTGTATTCAATGTCCTTGCAACCTCCTCTATATTGGTCAAACCACGCAGAGAATAAAAGCTCGGATAGGACAGCATAGAAGCAGAATTCGCTGCCAGAATATCAATGCACCGCTGGTGGAACACTTTATTGAGAAAGGACACTCCGAACAAGATCTGCGTTGGCAAGTTATTGACATGGTACACCCCAATCCAAGAGGTGGTGATATTCAAGCTATTCTCAACAGGCTTGAGTGCCTGTGGATGTTCAAATGCCGCTCAATTGAAAATGGACTCAATACAATTGAGGAATGGAACTTGATACTATAATTGGTTGTGTCCCTAACATTTTGCATATAAATGTCTGTATACAGCTAACCTACTGTCAGCTGTTTTTAATTCATTCCCTTGTTATTTTTGTTATGTTTCCTTTATAATTTTTATATCTTCTATTGTCCTTTACACTTAATTTTCAGTCCTTCTGCTCCTTATCTGCCTCATTCAACATGGCCTCCAACCCCGGACGTTCTTAATTGAACCCGGACACGTCATCACGCATGCACGCTCTTTTCCCCACCCCTTTTAAATTCGCTCTTCCGGTGTTTTCTACTACACGTTGAGAGATTCACTCTCCCAGACGCCGGCACCATTCATTGTAGCTGCCCTGGAAGTAGCAGGATCCTGTCCCTCTTCCTTCAATTTCAATTCTAAGTAAGTTGTAATCCCCGCTTACTGTAGCCGAGTCCTGCTTCCGCGTAGCGACCCACCCCGGCTGTGCCTTGGTTTAACTTCCCCCGCTTCTCTCCTCAGCTTGCTCGATTGATTCCTGGTGGTTGATTCCTCCCTGGTTCACGGCCAGCACGTACCCCGCTGAGTGGCAAGACCTCTTACCAAACATTACTACGTAAGCTTTCCACACATTAGTTGCCACTACACTGCTTTCACACCATTGTAGTATCTTGCACATCTTACCGGGCTCCTCTCCCTTGCAGATTCGGTTGAACCCGACTATTGTTACCCGCTGACGTTTCTTAATTATATCGTCCCGCTACAAGGTACCTCCTACCTTGCTTCTCCTTGAATTGCCTTCTCACTATCTATTTTACTCACTGACCGTGCAGTCCCTTCCATGCGGTAATTGGCCACTTTTCGCCATGGCATGTCGGCATTACTCGCGTTATGTGCCTTTTCTCTCATCGCTCTTGCCCACTTACATGGTCCTTCTCATAACTGCTAGTTGTTCCACCATGTATGTTCTTCACCCTGCACATCCTCTCCTTGTGCATGCACTATGTAGCTACAGCTTTTTCCTTACCAGTAGCTCCTTCTGTCTCTTGTAATTGATTAATTATTAAGAAATTCTTGTAAGTAACTGTATATCAATGTCTATGATCCTACCTTCAGTGTAGTTAATCGTCCATTAAGGAATTGGTTGTTTTTAGTTTTTTTAGTATGTTGATTTATGTCCCCTGGACCAATGGTTTCTTTTGTTATCTAGATCCTATCTGCTCACACGCTTTCTCGTCCTGATGATGATCTCAACCTAAGGAGATCGAAACGCCGTCGACTTTCACAACCGAAACTCTTTAAATATATTTTATTAATTATGGAGTTTTGTATAGTGTTGTCAATGCGATGTAAATTTTAAGTCACTAGCACTTATCACTTCACGCACTTTTCACCTTTGTGTGAGCACCAGGACTAGTTCCTAATGTGATTGATACTCATTTATGATGTTAATAAATGTGGTATCATTCAAACAACCTTGTGTCCCTGCATACTCTGTTCTCCAAATTTTGTTGGCACTTTGTGTTCACTAATAATACTTAGATTAAGACTACCTTTGTATTAATAATAGCTCCGGCTATCCGAGGACCTATCTGGCCTCCAACTCTGACCGTTGTTCTTTGCAAATATATTATTTGTAACATGGCAGACAAGTGAACAGGGTCAAAAGGACTATTGCATCTTGGTTAGAGTTACAGTCACAGGGCCTCAGGGGACTTGTAGACAATTCTATCTCAAATTACCAACAGTTGAGAAATGATGACCTGCGTGATAAGTGAACATTATTTGTAACATGACAGACAAGTGAGCAGGGGCAAAAGGACTATTGCATCTTGGTTAGAGTTACAGTCACAGGGCCTCATGGAACTTGCAGACATTTTCATCTCAACTTACCAACACTTGACAAATGGGGATTTCCATGATAAGTGAACATCAGTTGTAAAATGGCAGAGAAGTGTGCAGGAGCAGGACCTCATCTCATGGTAGTTGTAGTCATTTCTATCTCGAGTTACCAAAACTTGACAAATGGTTAGTGTAACATACCTGTTGGCAACATGCATTTGGGATGGACCATACTTTAACATTTTACACACATCATGGGTCCTAGGATGATATTTTTCTAACTATACTATCCCAGAGAGCATTCCAATATGTGGCATGTAATGGAGATTGATACATGTCATCTTATATGCAGCATTACACATTAACACTGACAAACCAACATCTCTGATACTTTGAGGACTGCATATTAAAAAAGTAGATAGACAACACAATAGCAAAAGCAGAGTTTAGAGCCAACAGGACATTGAGGTATTGTGACAGTTAGTTAAGTGTAACATATCAGACTCCACTCCCCCAGGTATTCCTGTCATGCCTTCAGTATGCAGTATTGCCAAGACCTTCTTCTCACAGAGAGAGACTTGTAATGGTCCGCTGAGAGGGCCACCACCAGTCTTCTGGGCCTCCAGGTGGTGCTTGGAGGCGAGGGTAGGCACCTTAAACCTTAGGTCATGTGACCTCCTCCTAATTTCCTGCTGTGTGCGCAAGGTGGTACCAACAGCATTCACTCTGTCAACTATCCTGTTCCACAATTCTGTTTTCCTACTGGAAGGAGTATGAAGGTCTTGGGCTCCAAAAGCTTGTGGCTCTACTCTAATGATTTCATCCACCATGACTGTCAATTCAGCCTCTGTGAAATGTGAATTTTTGGAGCGACTCATGACTATAAAATAAAGAGAGTGACAAATGGAAGAAAAAAGGAATATTAGTGAATAGGTTAAAATAAAAAGGGTGTTCAGAGTATTAAATGACATTGGGAAAAAAAGGAGACCTCATCTCAACAAAAAAAGTGTGCTTTCTGTCTTGCTGTGCTGCAGTGTATCATGGTCTGGGATGGGGTGGGTTTTACAGTGTGATTTGCAGGCATGTCCACTTGGCCTAAGGGGATCACTGACATAATATCGACAACAAAAATATCGTATTGACAAAATATCGTCGTCATAAAATCGACTACAATAATATCGACTACCAATACTTATTTAAAAAAATATCGAGTACACAATATCGTATATAAAAAATATCGTACACCACAATATCGAAATACAAAATATCATTAAATTAAATATCGTTTAATTTTAAAACACATACAAAATATCAAAAATATTGAATACCAAAATATAGACATCAATATTATCGACTTTTTAACAATATCGACTATTGAAAAACTGGTCAATTAAATATATGTTTAGCACCAAATATAAATTCACATTATAAAACAATATAAAACACTTAAATAGCATAAAATAATCATTTGCAAACACATCAATATATAAAACTGAAACTTTTTTGTAAACGAACAATTACAGTAATAAAATAAAAGCTTTAAAATATATAATGCTTGCATCATGTCACATTCAAAACAATGTTTAATATATTTTAAAACAGAAAAACGAAAAAATAATAACTTTCTACTAACAAGTTCTTAATTAGCGTTTCCCTTATATGGAAACAAACAGCCAAAACAATAAAAACAATTAACTTGAACGAATCAAATACTCACATTTTAAAATACACCAATAACATAAAGCAACCAATTAAATAAACACTATACAAGCATGAAATGTTTGCATCTCTTTTACACTTCTAACCTACAATAAAGAAGAAGGTGAAACTCTGCCCGACTGTTTCCTGAAAGAAAACTTTCATTACTGAAGAAATCTTTAAAACTGCACTAAGTAAGTAAAACTATATTTAAAATATAACCATACTACTAGCCTTCAACCCTAATTATTTCTCAGACATAATTTACTAATCTTTCATTGCTTACATTTATATCTCCTCTACAGATATCTTACAAAGCCAGAAAAATATTTTCAACATCCTCACCAATAAAAGAACAATCAATGTAAGTATATTATATTTTTTTCCAAGCTACCTAAAAATATTTTTCAAACGTAATTCACTAATATATATTTTATTTTTTATCTATCTCCTCTACAGCCAACTTCAACAGCATCCAAAATCATTTTGTAAACACTAACCAACTAAATACAATTAAAAAGTAAGTATATAATTTTCAATTATTAAACACCCTTAAATACCCACCCAAATATCCCCTTTCCCCTAAAATCCCTATCATCTACAAACAATGGAATCAAATTATTAAAATGTTTGTTTTCTCTTCTCAACAGAAAATACATCAAGAAAATAGAAAATAAAGCTTGAAATCATTTCCTGGACGATTTTATTTACATCAAACTAAACATTGTAAGTATATTCACTGAAATGTAACTGTATTTAATAAATATGTGGTATTTATTATATTAAAAAATTTGTTTTTTTAATTTCCCCTAGCATAAGACAAAACAACATGACTGAAGGTGCAGAATTTGTAATGTCACAAAAAAATAAAATGTTATTATGTTATATGGGGTATGTCTATACACAGGAGAAACAAATTGGCCTCAAAGTGTTTTGGAAGTGTAGCAAATACTACTCTAACAGATGCTATGGAAGAGCTACTACTCATGAAACTACTGTTCTTTCTGTAAAAGTACATAATCACCCCCAAACATAACAGAGATTGAGGTTAGAGATGCTCTTGAAAGTATTAAAGAAGCAAGCACTAGTACTGATAAACCCACCACCCAAATACTGAAAGAGCAACTATTAAAAGTACCTCAACATGCATCAGGACAATTACCCTCCATAGATTCTTTAAAAAGAACTATTGCCAGACAAAAAAAGCAACTACAAGTACCATACCTGCCCCTAAAACTTTTGCAGAAGTAGTTATTCCCCCAGAATTAAGCATTACTCACACTAAAGAACCATTTATATTTTTTGAGAACACATGCCCTGATAAAAGAATAATTATGTTTGCTACTGCAAACAATTTAGTTAAATTACAGCATTGTGACACATGGATGATGGATGGAACTTTCAAAGTCTGTCCAAAACCATTCTACCAGCTGTACACAGTGCATGGATTGTACCAACATTCAAATATTCCATTCATCTATGCCCTATTACCAAATAAGCAGCAAACTACCTACATAGATATACTCACTAAAATAAAACAAGAAAGCAATAATTATTTTCCTTCAAAAATAATTATTGATTTTGAATTAGCCATGATAAATGCTATACTGAAAATGTATCCACACACAGCAATCCAGGGTTGCTATTATCATTTTAACCAGAGTCTCTGGAGACATCTACAAAAATCAACCCTAAGGGGCCGATTCCGATCTCGGCCGGTAGTGCACAGAATCAGATTCGGGTTTACCGGATCCGATTCGGACGCCCTGTTTCCGACCGATTCGAACACCCGTCCGCGCGAGCAAGTACGATGCGAGCGTACGTGAAATCCCCGACCGACTCGTTCCCGGCTCCGAACCGCTCCGACCGACTCGTACGGACTCGACTCGCACCACGAATGGAGACGTTCCCCAACCGGGCAAGTACGATGCGCGCCTCGAACAGTCCGACCGACTCGCGCCGTCCGGCTCAAAAGAGCAGTCGGAGCCGGACTTCGGGGGTCCATGTCGGACCCCCCTATACGCGTAACCGTGCGAGTCACACACAGGGGGGACCCATGGGTCCCCCCTACACATGCATGTACGGCGCAAGTCGCACCGACGCCTACCCGCTGTAGGGGGCGCCCTTGTTCGCGACGCACCCATTGAGTCAATGGGAGCCCGTGTACGCGTCGTACGACCGGCTCCCATTGACTTCAATGGGAGTCCGACCGAATCGAGTCCGATAGCATGCGTCCGCATCGCACTCGTTCGGTCGGACTGCTAGAGTCCGGTTCGGTCGGATATCTCTCTCCGAATCCGACTCGGTCGGAGGGATTTCCGGCCCGAATCAGCCCCTAAGTGTACAATATGCTACAGACAGTACTTTCGCCTACCAAATTAAAAAGCTAATAGCACTAGCATATGTACCTGTAACTGATGTAGCAGAGCACTACAATATTCTAATAGAGAGCCCCTATTACAAAAGGAACAAAGACAAAATAAGCCCACTACTAGACTACTTTGAGGACACCTGGGTGGGAAGACTGCATAGATCAGGGCATAGAAGGCAACCTAAGTTCCACATTCCTTGGTGGAATGTGTACCTAAGTACCTTAAACAAAGAAGCCAAAACAAATAATAGTGTTGAAGGATGGCATAATGCCTTCCAAGCAACAACAAGCAGAGGTAAACCTACCCTACAAAAACTACTACAATCTATACAGAAAGAACAAAGCTATCAAGAATTACGGATGGAACAATCTGTAACTCAAATATGTCCCAAATTAACTAAGCAAACTAAAAAATGTTTGAGCCACTGCAAAGTCAGGTTACCCTATACCCATCAACAAGAGGCCTAGATTACCTATCCCTAATAGCCAAAAGCATATTAAACTACATTTCCACACCTATTATACATTTTTTCGTTCACAAAACAAACACTTTACACACATATATTAATATTATATTTTCACAAATATTAATTAATTGTCATATATATATTTTTTAATTAAAAAATATATATTTACAAATAAATAATATTTATCAAAATATACTATATATCACAATTAATTATAACAACATTTCCCACCCAAATTAATACAAAAAAATAGACTTACGGTTTATGTAGCTGTAGAAGATGTATTCCAACAAGTAATAATCCTTACATCTGTCTGTTAATCCATGTTAATGTTTAAAAAAGCCCCCAAAAAAATGCAAAAATCCAACAGGTCCAATATAAATCCATCCTGGCCAAATCCAAGTAACGGAAACCCTCAAAAACCCGAAAAAGATATAAAAATATAAAAATCGCTCCAGGAAATCCCGAAAAATAACAGAAAGTGTGATAATAATATGAGTTTAACAAACTAATACACACTTCTTTTTTTTTTTTAAACGCGTCTTTCTCTCCAACGTAAAGTCGATTAAAAGTAACCTGCAAAAAATGTTCAAAGCATACCCACCCACACAAATACACCCAAATACATTCATTAAATACAATAACATTAATTTATATTAACAAAACAACACATATTTAGTCATATTATCATCTGTCTACACTAGGCCTCAAACACTAACTCACGACATCTCACTAAAATATAACTAACACCTACAGCACATCAAAAACGCGACTAGGTAACAATAAATACAATATATACATCCTAACTAGACTCAAACATAAGTATTAAGTTAGATAAAATAATTAAAATTTCCCTTACCTTGCTCAATGCGACGCAGCTTCCAACCGCGAGCTTCTCCAGTCCTGAATGACCCAAAATAACAGTACGCGGTTACAAAATAGTCCCTGTGAAATAAAAATGGCTGCTTAAATAAATGTAAAAAAAAGAAATAATGTTAAAAACATGCATTATAGTAAAGTGTAAATGTTACATATATTTTTTATGTTGTACAATTTTTTCTGTATATTTAAAATTTTGTATATATTTTATTATACTTTGTAAAGTTATAATAATAATTAATATAAAAATATATTTATTATTATTATAATTATATATGTATTTTTTTAAATTATATTAAATATTAAAAATACATATTAATTATATACAAATGTAAAACGAAACTTACCTGTTTAAAAAAAAAAATAAATCATGCAATACAACAATGTAATAATTAATATTATTAATATTTTATATACTAATAATATTAATTAAAATTTTATTTACATGTAATAAAGTTATGATTTTTTCAAAATGTTAAAGAATATTCACTACAGCATTATAATGTTACAATCTTAAATAATAATTAAATATACAATGCTTTATGTTATGTATATATATGCCAAAAATGTTTATATTAATTGTATAAATATATTATAATGTTCCAACAACTCTTGTAAAATAATAAAAAAATATGGTTTGTATATCAAAATATGAATACTTGTGTTATAAAATATGTTTATATCATAAAATGTTCTTTTCCTTAAAAAATTCCATTAACTAATAAATGTATGTAAAATAATTTATGTTCCTTAAATAAAAATGTACATATTTTCTGTGTTTTTATTAATATGTATTCCATACTATAAATAAAAAATAAAAAAATTCTTTCTACCTACTTATACAAAAATAAAGGTTGTTTGAAAATTAAAAATGTCTAATTTTTTTTATATGTATATGTTATTATTGAATATTTTACTTGAATATATTAATTTGATAAATGTACCATTTTAAATTACTATAAATAAGCATAATGTTTTTTTATTAGTAAATTATAAAATATACATCAATTACACAATAAAAATACATTATCACTGCACATAATAAAACACTCTTATATTTCTTCACCTATAAAAACACATACTGTAATTTCCCTACAACTCTTTATATAAAATTAATAAATACACAGCAAATAACATATATGTAATATACATTTTTAAATAAATTATAAATAAATTAAAAATATATTTGTACATAAACATATATCACTCACTATTCCCAATACAGTTAAACAATAATCAGGGAAGGTGCTAGACATTAACAATATATAATTTACTCTTGCCACTGCAGTTACGATTAAGTCACAGAAGGTGCTGAACATTAACCATATATAATTTACTATTCCCACTACAGTATGTATTAAATAAGGAAAGGTGCTGGACATTAAACAAATATAATTTACTACTCCCACTCCAGTCAGTATTAAGTCAGGGAAAGTGCTAAACACTAAAGATATATAAATTACTATTACCACTCCAGTCAGTATTAAGTGAGAGAAGGTGCTAGACACTAAACATATCTAAATTACTATTCCCACTTCAGTGACTATTAAGTCAGAGAAGGTGCTGGACATTAAAGATATAAAAATTACTATTCCCACTCCACTAAGTACTAAGTCAGGGAAGGTGCTGGACATTAAAGATATAAAAATTACTATTCCCACTCCACTCAATATTAAGTCAGGGAAGGTGCTGGACATTAAACATATATACATTACTATTCCCACTTCAGTCAGTATTAAGTCAGGGAAGGTGCTGGACATTAAACATATATAAATTACTATTCCCACTCCAGTCAGTATTAAGTCAGGGAAGGTGCTGGACACTAAACATATATAAATTACTATTCCCACTTCAGTCAGTTTTAAGTCTGGGAAGGTGCTGGACATTAAACATATATAAATTACTATTCCAACTCCAGTCAGTATTAAGTCAGGGAAGGTGCTGGACACTAAACATATATAAATTACTATTCCCACTCCAGTCAGTATTAAGTCAGGGAAGGTGCTGGACACTAAGGGGCCGATTCCGATTTGGGCCGGAAAACGTACCGACCGACTCGGTACGGGAATTTAGTCCGACCGACACGTACCGGCGCTGCCCAACCCGGGTAGTACGATGAAATGCATGTGAATCACGACCGACTCGTACGGAACACAAGTCGAACGACCGACCCGGACGGAAACAAGCTATCCGGCCGGGAAACCACACGAATCGCACCGACCGACACGCACCAGGAATGAACCCGAACGAAACGTACCCGCGAACTCCGACCCGCGCAGTACGATGCAATGCGTGGAAAACCAGACCGAGTCGCACGGAGCTCAAGCCGTACGACCGACACGCATACAAAAGCCAGCCGAACCAACACAATACTCCGCGACCGACGCGTACGCCGCACAATAAACCTAGCTGAAACACAGCGGGAACGACTCAGAGAAGCTCACACGAGACAACTGTAGCGTCCTACTCGGTCAGAAGAACGTCTCCTACATGCACAAAAATTACAAAGGAAAAAATACAAAAAAAGAGGGCCAAACAAGCAATGACAAAGTCAATAAATACAGGGGGAAAAAAACATGGAACAAGGACACACCCCCAACTCCACCTATATAAAGGCCACTAATCCCTACCATGATCCTTTGCAAATTCCACTGACCTGCCAGCACAGAACACCATCAGACAGCAACCACAGACACACTCACAGCTCATCCATCACACAAGCCACACACCATTAGCACCTCAACAAATAGCACCCTCACACACACCCAACAAAACCTACACTCACCCACCCTCACTTGCACACACACACACATCAATCACCACCACCACCCATCACCATGCCCTCAAAGAAGAATCATAAGTTCCTAGATAGTGAATTGGAAGTCCTGGTAGATGAGATCCTCAGGGTAGAGCCACAGTTGTTTGGCACATTGGTCCAACAGACCCCCATGGCGCAGAAAACCAAGATGTGGGAGAGGATCGTCGACAGGGTCAACACACAATCACCATGTTTGCGCACAAAGGAAGACATCCAGAACAGGTGGTATGATGTGTGCAGGAGGGTCAGGGACCTACTGAAGAAGGATTACATCGTGAGTCAGCACACCGGCAGTGGCCCTCCTGCCAAACCACTATACCTCAGGCCCTGGAAGGAGAAGGTGCTGGCCATCCTACGACCAGTGAGCGTATATGGACTAACAAACATCCCAGAGCCTGGTGAGTACACAACAAATATACACAATATGGTGTGACAATACACACACATCACTGTCAAGGGGATAGTCAAACCATGCACCCTTAGCAAATCCACAGCAACCAAAAGATAATCATCCCAAGATGTGAATGCCAGTCAGACAAACACAATACCTGCCATCTCATAGTGATATGTAACTGTGTCATGACATGTACAAACCTAACAACTAATAGAGCAAGGCAGTGGCACAAATATAACCATCAAACACTGCCTGATATTTTGCCACCACTAGAACACCACCTCACAGGGAAGCTCACTGAAAGGAAGGAATTCTGTGTATGCTGGTGAAGTCAGTGTAGCCAATAGCATGATGGGAGTTGTAGTCACAGATAATGGTCAGCCTCACAATTGGCCCATCAATACCACCCTGAACCATGCTCACATCACAGGGAGTGGAAAAGAAATGACAAGATGGCTGACACTGGGTACTGCTGTGGGGAGCACAAGGCCCTGCTGGGAACTGTGCACCAACAAACAGCAGGACACCACTGTCAGCCATCTTGCCATTGCTGTCACACTCACACACAGTGAAGTCCACTCAAAAGGAAGGAAGTATGGGCATGCTGGGAAGGGGGGTGTAGGCAATAGCATGATGGGAGTTGTAGTCACAGATATTGGTCACCCTCACAATTGGCCCATCAACACCACTCTGAACCATGCTCACATCGCAGGGAGTGGAAAAGGACTGACAAGATGGCTGACACTGGGTACTGCTGTGGGGAGCACAAGGCCCTGCTGGGAACTGTGCAACAACCAACAGCAGGACACCACTGACTGACATCCTGAAAGCCAACTTGCACTCCCTGCAATGGAAGCACTTTCCATGGTGGGATATCTGGCTGGGTGGGAAGGAGGACTGACAGCACTGACCATAGTTACAAGCAGCTCTCCTCACACACCCCCTCAACACTAACTCCACATAATCCACCTGGGAGAATGCAATGCCTCACACTCTAATTGAAGATCCCACAAAGAACCACCACCCTGGGTTATGATGTGTGAAGCACAGGGACACTCTTGAGACTTGTAGCCAAACAAACGCCAGGACAACACCGTCAGCCATCCTGTCAGCACAGGCACACTACCCCACAGGGAAGCAGAGTCAAAAGGAAGGAAGTATGGGCATGCTGGGAAGGGGGTGTAGGCAATAGCATGATGGGAGTGGTAGTCACAGCTCAACATCCCCCACCCACATGGCCCAGCAAGCTCACACTGAAGCATGTACACCTCACAGGGAGTGAAAAGCCACTTCAAAGATGCCTGACACTGGCCTCAGCTGTGGGGAGCACAAGGCCCTGCTGGGAACTGGGCACCAACAAACAACAGGACCACATTGTCAGCCATCTTGCCATTGCTGTCACACTCACACACAGTGAAGTCGACTCAAAAGGAAGGAAGTATGGGCATGCTGGGAAGGTGGGTGTAGGCAATAGCATGATGGGAGTTGTAGTCACAGATATTGGTCACCCTCACAATTGGCCCATCAACACCACTCTCAACCATGCTCACATCACAGGGAGTGGAAAACAACTGACAAGATGGCGGACACTGGGTACTGCTGTGGGGAGCACAAGGCCATCTTGAAAGCCAACTTGCACTCCTGCAATGGAAGCACGTTCCATGGTGGGATATCTGGCTGGGTGGGAAGGAGGACTGACAGCACTGACCATAGTTACAAGCAGCTCTCCTCACACACCCCCTCAACACTAACTCCACATAACCCACCTGGGAGAATGCAATGCCTCACACTCTAATTGAAGATCCCACAAAGAACCACCACCCTGGGTTATGCTATGTGAAGCACAGGTACACTCTTGGGACTTGTAGCCAAACAAACACCAGGACAACACTGTCAGCCATCCTGTCAGCACAGGCACACTACCCCACAGGGAAGCAGAGTCAAAAGGAAGGAAGTATGGGCATGCTGGGAAGGGGGGTATAGGCAATAGCATGATGGGAGTGGTAGTCACAGCTCAACATCCCCCACCCACATGGCCCAGCAAGCTAGCACTGAAGCATGCACACCTCACAGGGAGTGAAAAGCCATATCAAAGATGTCTGACAATGGTGCTCTGTTGTGGGGAGTACCAGGCCCTGCTGGGACCTGTGCACCAACCAACAGCAGGACACCACTGAATGACATCCTGAGAGTCAACCTGAACCCACTGCAAGGGTGGCATGCTTCATGGTGGGATAACTGGGCTGGGTGGAGAAGGAGGGCCGGATGTCCACCAAATTCAACCAATGCTGGCCATGCACACACCTCAACATTCACATTGAAATGCCTCAGGTTTGCAGGACAATGTGCTACACCAATATCAACCTCTTACTGTGACAACTTAAGACAATGCAATGTACAGGCCCGCATCCAGAGGTACAGTCACAACTGTCAGGTGTGTGAACCATTGATGCCTGTAGAAATATAACATACATTGTGTGTCTCTTCCAAAAACATGTGATGATGAGGACACAGCAGCAGGCAAGGAGGAGTCCCTGTCCCAGGCTCCGGGGGACACTGAGCCCACTGGTGTGGAACAGCCTCTGCCCTCCTCGGATGGCGAAGACCTACCTGGCCCCTCCAGCGTGAGTCATCATGCAGCACCAGCAGGACCAACATCTGCACCCCCTGCACCCACTGCTCCAACAACTGCCAACACACAGACCACCCCCGCCGACACGGACAGACCAAGGACCACCAATGACAACAGCACAGGGACCCTGGCCCAACGTCGAGCTACGGACAACGACCCCAGTAACAACCGCCAAGGGGGCCTAGGGTCACCTGTGCGTGCCACCGCAGGTCCCGCACGTGTCGCCAGGGGTGGTGGGAGGGGTGGTAGACATAGGTCGCTGTTTGCAGAGGGGTCTGGACTGCATGATGACCCACAACTGGCATGCATTGCTGAGGCGTACCAGAATAGCACCGGAGAGGTCACCCAGGTAGTGGGGATCCTCAAGGACATCCAACAGCAGCAGGCTGCCCATCATGCCCGCTTGGACTCACACATGTCCCGTGTGGAGACACACATGTCTCGCATGGAGTCCAAGTGGGACACATGGCAAGAACTGACAGCGGTGCATAGGGACATATTGACATGGCTCCGCCAGAATAGCACCAACATGGCCACACCTCCCTGTGTGGCCACAACATCTGGTGCTGCAACAACTGCAACTGCCACAGGGAGGGAGGAGGACTCTGGCGGAGAGTCCCCTGCACCGCAGCAGCCTGCACGTGAGGGTCCCCCCCCAAAGAAGAGGGGTCATCCGAGGAAGGAAAACTGAGAGGTCGATGGCCATGTACATCCCCCAGGAAGCCAACACCTGTTCTGGAAATTCTCCTTTGTGTGCAAACTGTTCACCCTGTAGAATGCAACACAACTCTCCCACATGACATGGGGAGTTTAAGTTGGACTAATGTATCAGATGACTGTGGACTTCACTCAGGACATTTCTGCTACCAAGACTTGCAACTCATCTGGGAACTTCGGATCACAATCCCAATGTACAGCACCCACCATCCTGTGCACTATACTCACATATGTATGTAAATAAAATCACTAATACACCATACTTGCCTCTGTTGTGATTCCAACGTGGTTACTGTCATGGAGATGATGATCTGCTAAATTACACTGTGTATGCTAACTGCTACAGCAAGTACAACACCGTCATGTGAGTCATGGTGACGTGATACATATGAGGGAGACACACCACTAGGGCTACACAACACAGAGACACCAGGGCCATCGGACTCATCGCCTACACTGATGTTGCCAGGAAATACTGTGGAATGCACAGACACCACACCTATTCAGAGTCTGTGTTAACTAGCCCACAGGTGCAGTAAGCAAATGTCAGTCAGATGTGTGACCACAGACAACGCACATCCCAAAGTGAAGCACAGGTTTATTACACATTTGCAACATGTTGTTTCCACTACAAATGCAAGGTAATCCCACGTGGCAGTGGCCACACAGTCAAAAAGTGCAGAAGATATAAAGTCCAGGGGTGTGTGGCACATCACCTGTAGGGAAACGACTGCTGCCACCCTGAAAGCTGAATCATGGTGTCGGGGGATCCAAGTTGACCAAACAACTCTGTAAGCACCCTGTGAAGGACAGACATGACACACAGTCAAAACCACTGAAGAACAGGACAGAACTGCAATACTCATGCCCAATACATGTCACAAGATAACTACACAAAACCAAGTTAGCATGTCAACACTGTTGGGTGTACAGACTACCTGTAAGGACACATCGCTGCACGCATCCAGTCAAGTAGCACATGGCCACACTCAAACAGCACCAGAGCACTACCCACACATATCATGCAAACTCACAACATTGACATGACAACTCTCTGGATACTCACATTCAGCTGAATAAGTTGGTGATGAGCTGTGCGCGGACATCACCATCATCATCATCACTGGCATCGTGGCCCAGGCCAGGATCCTCCACAGGTGGCGGACGTTGGTCATCGTCATCCAGGATGAGAGGCAACTCCTTCCTCACTGCCAGGTTGTGTAGCATGCAGCAGACGATGACAATCTTGCACACCTTTGCTGGGGCATATGGGAGGGCCCCTCCTGTCTTGTCCAGGCAGCGGAAGCGGCTCTTCAGGAGACCAAATGTCCGCTCGATCACTCTCCTGGTCCGACCATGTGCCTCATTGTAGCGCATCTGGGCTGGTGTCACAGGGTTCCTGAGGGGTGTCAGCAACCACAGCATGTTGGGGTATCCGGAGTCACCTACAGACAGACAATTGCACATTAGCTGAGTTGGAAAAGTGGGCGGAATACAACATAGCATAACACACACAATGGTACAAAGTCAGTATACACCGACAAGACAGGCACGCTGGTTCTGCATCTGTAACATCATCCTCGGGATGCGACTACTCCTCATCACGTAGGCATCGTGTGCCGAACTGGGGAAACAGGAACACACATGTGTGAAGCTCATATCTGCAAGACATACCACCAGAGCATTGATCGAATGGTAATGTTTCCTGTTCCGGTATGCCTGCTCATGTGCCTGTGGTGGTACCAAAGCCACATGTGTCCCATCAATGGAGCCAATGACATGTGGCATCCTCCCCAGGGCATAGAAGTCACTCTTGATGTCAGTGAGTTGTTGACGTGTAGGGAAATAGATGTACTGGTTCAGGCATCTCAACATTGCCTCCAAAACATCGTGTAGCACACGGCTGAACATAGTCTGTGACATCCCACCAGCAGTCGCCACAGTGTGTTGAAAGGTACCGGTGGCAAAGAAGTGTAGGGCTGCCATCACCTTCACCTTGGGGGTCAGCGCTGTAGGGTACGGCCGGCCAGGTTGCAAATGTGGGGCCAAGCGCACTGCCAAATCCTCAATCAGCTGCCTGGTGAAGCGGTACCGTCGGATGCTGTCACGTTCCACCATCGTTGCCAGGTATGGGAAAGGTCTATGGACAGCTGGAGCCCTGCAGTGCATAGGTGAAGAAAGAAAGATTGTCAGTCACCCCACATATGTGCCATTCACCATACTCAATTTCACATGATACATCATTACGAGACACAAGTACTTGATGTGTGTGCCGTTCTGTTCGGACATATATGGCACCTACATGGACATCATCTAACATCTCAGTTCAACATGTGTTGACAACAGGTTCCAGGTTGTTCTATGGGAAACCATTAGGCTGTGTCACAGTACCCATTTACTGCTGTCACATTCCACACACACACCACAGTGACATGTCTGGACAGATGCGCCACAGGCATCACAGCTCATTGACAGGTAGATTCCCAGTGACCCTGTCTTGCCACATGGACACTGGCATGACATGGCGTATCATGTACACGTCAGAAAAACAAACATGACTCCCACAGGTAGTGGCCCCTGTTGCCTCCGCAGGACAGACATGGACGTCTGTGACACACACACGCACAACATCAAAGTCCATGCACAAACAACGTTGATGTGGAGACTGTCTCCCATTGTGCACATGGAATCAGAGACATCGGAAACACAACATGCACACAGACTGTGGAGGGCCATCACTATTGTGGCAATGGGTCACCCTGTGACGTACATGCCTTCCCACATGGGACCCTGGGGGTATGTGACATGTCATACACATACACAACCTGGAAATGTGACCATGCCACATGCTCCGAAATGAACAGTTGCACATCACAGTGGTCATGTGCACAACACACAAAGGATCCTGTCCCCATGAACACGTGCACAGCCTGGGTGTGGCTGCCCCCAAGTGCCACTCCAAAAACCACATGTTTACCCCCATACACAGAAAAGGTAATGCAGCCTTACATGCCTTAGGATACAGTGTGGACTGGGTGTGGTGTTGTAGGTGTGCCCCTGAGTCCCTGGCAAGTATATGTGGCTGGCATACGTTCACCAGTGACAAGCATGGTGACAAATGCGAGTGACCTGTACAGGGACGCGTTGTACAGCAATGGACCGATCGGTGTGCCCGCACGGCCCATTGCATCTGTTGTGAGCGGGTACGCGTTGTATCCCGGAATACGCGTTGTACAGCAATGGTCCGATCGGTGTGCCCGCATGGCCCATTGCATCTGTTGTGAGCGGGTACGCGTTGTATCCCGGAATACGCGTTGTACAGCAATGGACCGATCGGTGTGCCCGCACGGCCCATTGCATCTGCTGTGAGCGGGTACGCGTTGTATCTCGGAATACGCGTTGTACAGCAATGGACCGATCGGTGTGCCCGCACGGCCCATTGCATCTGTAGTGAGCGGGTACGCGTTGTACAGAAATGGACCGATCGGTGTGCCCACACGGCCCATTGCATCTGTTGTGAGCGGGTACGAGTTGTACAGCAATGGACCGAGAGGTGTGCCCGCACGGCATATTGCATCTGTTGGGAGCGGGTACGCGTTGTATCCCGGAATACGCGTTGTACAGCAATGGACCGATCGGTGTGCCCGCACGGCCCATTGCATCTGTTGTGAGCGGGTACGCGTTGTATCCCGGAATACGCGTTGTACAGCAATGGACCGATCGGTGTGCCTGCACGGCCCATTGCATCTGTAGTGAGCGGGTACGCGTTGTACAGCAATGGACCGATCGGTGTGCCCGCACGGCCCATTGCATCTGTTGTGAGCGGGTACGCGTTGTACAGCAATGGACCGATCGGTGTGCCCGCACGGCCCATTGCATCTGTTGTGAGCGGGTACGCATTGTACAGCAATGGACCGATCGGTGTGCCCGCACGGCCCATTGCATCTGTAGCGAGCGGGTACGCGTTGTACAGCAATGGACCGATCGGTGTGCCCGCACGGCCCATTGCATCTGTTGTGAGCGGGTACGCGTTGTATCACGGAATACGCGTTGTACAGCAATGGACCGATCGGTGTGCCCGCATGGCCCATTGCATCTGTAGTGAGCGGGTACGCGTTGTACAGCAATGGACCGATCGGTGTGCCCGCACGGCCCATTGCATCTGTTGTGAGCGGGTACGCGTTGTACAGCAATGGACCGATCGGTGTGCCCGCACGGCCCATTGCATCTGTTGTGAGAAGGTACGCGTTGTACAGCAATGGAACGATCGGTGTGCCCGCACGGCCCATTGCATCTGTAGTGTGCGGGTACGCGTTGTACAGCAATGGACCGATCGGTGTGCCCGCACGGCCCATTGCATCTGTTGTGAGCGGGTACGCGTTGTATCCCGGAATACGCGTTGTACAGCAATGGACCGATCGGTGTGCCCGCACGGCCCATTGCATCTGTAGTGAGCGGGTACGCGTTGTACAGCAATGGACTGATCGGTGTGCCCGCACGGCCCATTGCATCTGTTGTGAGCGGGTACGCGTTGTATCCCGGAATACACGTTGTACAGCAATGGACCAATCAGTGCGCACGCATTGGCTGGGGCCTGGCATGGCAACGGACGCGTTTCGAAGCTTCAACGAGTCTGATGCAGTGAATTCAGTTGGCCAGCCACAACAATGTTGCAAATTCATGGGTGTCATGAAGTTGAACTTTTGAAGGATGCTGTGGGCATGTATTAGTGGTGCAATTCCATGGATTGGCCAGATTCAGAAGATGCAAACGACTTGGACCTATCACTTTGGACACATGGGACAGTATCTGCCTCTGCAGCACACATATAATGCTGGCTGTTCCCCTGAGGGCTCACTTGCCTGCACTACATGCTCCAGGACGACATCTGCCACCAACACTGCTGCTGTCTCTGCATCCTCTGGCTACTGCAATGGCACGTACTGTGGAGAGAGCCCCAGCCTTCAGCCTTGAGGAGAACCAGGCCCTGCTGGACAGCCTCCTTCCACAGTACAGCAAGCTGTATGGGACACCAGGGGAGCAGGCGAGTGTGCTGTCCACTGCCTTACTAATTGTGCATGTTGTCTGACTAGCAAGACTTCCAGTGTGCACACCACTGGCTAGCATGCTCACTGAGTAGTTCTCACCCCCAAAGTGTGTAGTCACATGCACTGAACAGGTACAGTGCAGTAACAGTGCATTCCAACAAGGTTTACTTCCCATGCAATGATACCATGTAGTAACTGCTGGCAAACTGTTCATAGCCATCGTTGCACTGCCTGTGTACATCATATGCCCCTGTGATTGAGACATGTATATCCAACTGTGTGATGCACGGATATGTTGCATGTGTAGTAATGGCCTTTTCACTTTGTCATCCTCACAGGTTGATGCCCACCATAAGCAGGAAATCTGGCTGACCATCGCCGGGGCAGTAAGATCCGTGGGGGTCTACAAGCGCCGGATCCGCAACTGCCAGAAGAGGTGGCAGGACCTTCGTGGCTGGACCCGGAGGATCGCAAGGGTCCAGCTGAAGCTGTCGCCTCCTCGCAGGAGGGGCGGACACCGGACCCTGACCCCCCACATGCTCCGGATCCTGACGGTGGTCTTCCCTGACCTGGATGGGCAGCTGAAGACCAGACAGCAGCAAGGAGGGGGTGAGTCCATGACTGCACTGTGAACTTTGTCTGACATGCTATGTGCCCTCCTCTGGCCTGGTTAAACTTCCACAGTACATCAGTCTTGTGGTCCAGGACCCATGTCCCTCAATTGTGACATGCCCACTCCTCATCTGATACGCAGGTGTGGTCCTTACAGTCAGGAAATTGTGTCACTTGGGTACTGTGTCCTTGCATTTTGCTTTGCTCAAGGTGGGGGACAGCATTTGTTCCCGTGACTTTGTGGTGTGCTTCATGGGTGGGTCAATTGCTCACACAATGCCTAAGTCCTGACATGTAATCTGGGTGTAACTTTGATATGTGGTCCACTTGCTGATCTGAATCACCACATGTCCCTGGGGTATTTGGCACACCCCCATGCTGCGGGTGGGAACAATGTTTGGGCCTCAGGAGTATGTATATCAAGTGTGTCACACATGCTTAGCCACCTGCCTACTGTCCAGGGCTCATCCCTCTTTCAGGTGGAGCAGGACAGTCATGCCTACTCCAGGGCATACAATAAACTCTGTACTCCCACTTCCGTGTATCAGCTGACATGTTGTGATCAGTGAAATGTTCCCTCAGGTGCCTGCCTCTGTGTCATTGTGCTGTGGCTTCGTTGTCAGGACTACTGGGATGTTTATCGGTTAGGGCTCAGCATGCCATCTGAGATGTGACCATGAGAGATGATACTTCTGTGACTTATAGGTGTTTGATCACTTGACTGTGCACACAGGTGTATGCGACTGTGAATTTCAGGCAGCTGTTTTTCATTCACAGCAGACTGTGAGGTGCTCAGGTTCAGAGAGTTGTGTTTCATGTCTCCCATATGTCCAATTGTTATGACGTGGACAAATAAGAGTTCAGATGATGTGGTTTGTGGGGGATGGACATGTGCACTTGTCAGCTACATAACTTGCATTCCCCATGTCCTAGGATTGTGACACAGTGCAGACTGTTGTTGGCTGGCTGCCATGCCCATGTGACTGGAGACAGTGATGTATGACTTTGCAGGCATGCCTGTGCCATGGCATTAAACTTCCTAAGAGTGATCCTGCAGGGGAGTGACATGTGCAACATGCACCCCATTGTGGCATTGACTATCTGGACATGGGTACATCATGGTGTCTGGTGCTGGTATGCATCACATGCATTTCTAATTAGACTCTGGCCATCCCTTTATCCGGACACCTGTACTGACTCAGTGGCAAGAGATGTGATGTGTGCATGTTCACATACTTCACTGTGTTCTCTGCAATGTCCAACAACTGTGTAGGTGGTGCATGTGTCCACACTGGGGTATTACCATCAGACAGGCACCAGACAGATGGGTGCAAGGGCAGGAGGGGTGTGAGTTCCATGGTTGACCATCAGACTGACAATTGGCTTCTCCTAATCTGTGTGAGGACTTTTGGCAATGTTCAACTAAGGATGCCAGGGCTTGCTCTGTAATGTGCTGTACTTACTGTGGTGTGTGCGGTCAGTGCAGGTGACTGATGTTTGTCTGTTTCCCTAATTGTTTGCAGATACATCCACGGCCACAGGAGGGGACAGCTCCACGGACCAGGATGAGCTGCAGAGCCAGACTGGGTCAGCAGCCGATGAGTGGTCGGAGGGACCCAGTGGCACGGAGGGCGAGGGGAGCCACACCGAGGAGTCCTCAGCACCATCCACCTCAGCTGAGGACCACAGCAGCTCGGAGGATGACTCCCTTGTGGAGGCAGGTGTCAGCAGCCACCACACCCCAGCTAGTATGTCTGGCCCCGCCACCACCACCACCACCACCACCACCACCGCCCTCCCATTGGCTCCCATTCCAGAGGTCCGTGGAGGCTCCCGTGTTCGGGAGCGTGTCTCCTTCGTGCCAGGCACCGCACCCCTGCCCCTGTGTCCCCTGCTGCCCTGAGTGAGGAGTCTGTGTACCTACTTCGCCAGCTCCATGTAGGGCAGACAGCAATGCTGAGTGTCCTCCATGCACACACCACTCTGTTGACACAGCTTGTGTCGTTCATGGAGGGCATATCGACGGGTATGTCTGCCCTACAGAGGAGCAATAAGTCCATGGACTCCTCCCTGACGGCAGCAGTGTCCCTCCTCCAACAGTCCCTCACCCCTCCTACCTCTGCCCCATCCACACTTCCTGGCACCCTACCTGTCCCAAGCACATGCACACCTGCACGATCACCCAAACACACAGACACGAGCAGCACAGAAACACCCAAAACAAAGGCAAGACGTGCACACAAGCATCCTCAGGGGACTGATACCACACCCACAGGGGATGGGGAACAGACACACACACAGGCATCCACAGTCACTCCGCAGTCCTCCAAATCCTCTCCCTCCAAGACCCCTTCCCTTGCCTCACCTGCAACCCCACCTACACAGCAGCTCTTCCTCTGTGACCTCGGCCTCTTCCCCTCCGATCCCGCTGATCCAGCATACATGGGGAAGAGGAAGTCCACCCACACAGAGGGAGTGCCCCTCGCCCCGGACACCCTCCCCAGGCGCAGACAGACGGGGGCCCCCACCCGCAAGTTTCCCCAGTCCCGGAAGAGCAAGACCCCGCCACCGCCCTGCAAGTCAACCACACACTCTCCTTCCTCCATCCCTCAGGCCCCCACAACACAGGTTCCCCCACCACACCCTGCCCCAGGTTCCCCCACCCACAGATACACCATCCCCAAAATGATCCGGCCTTCTCCACCTACCACTTGCTCTTCCAGCACCACACCCCCACTGCACATGTTAGTGCCACTGGTGTGGAGACCGTGTCCTCCCCTCTGTCCTGCCCACCTTACCTGAACCCCATTCTACACCCCTGGAGATGGGCACTGCAGTGGAGTCCACTACCACCCCGTCTGACTTGGGCACTGCAGTGGGGAACCTGTCCTCTCCATCTGGCCAGCCCACTGGAGTTGTGCCGGCACCCACACCATCTGACTCATGCCCCCAGTTGAGCCGGCACACACCATGTCAGACACCTCCACTGCAGTTGTCAGTGACTCTCCAGCACCAGCCACCCCTTCCCTGCCTCCTTCTGGTGAGCCCTGATCCTGTCCCTGCGGTGCCTGGCCTGCCCCCCCGTATGCCCCTCCAAGGGGAATGTCCCTGGTCCCTAGCAGTGCAGGCAAGCAAAGGGTGACGTCTGCCACTGTCACCCTGTTTGGACTTTATTCATGGACTGGCCATTGGCCTTTGTGTTTTTTCTGGACTTTAATTTTCCAAATAACATATGCTGAATAAAGCTACTTTCAGTTCTCTAGTGGTTTTGCTTCAGATGTACATGATGTTGATGATGCTAACCATGCCCTTGCTGCAGTGATGTTGATTTTTGATGTCAGGTAAATAAAGTGTTACTGTGCAGGACCCCATGTGGTCCAGGGGGAATGTGTCCTATCCTGGTGTGTAGCCATGTCATCCTTTGCAGCAATATGAGGGTGTCATGTTTTCCATATTTGCAAATGGGATTCCCTACCTGTTTTTTCAATATCACATCTGTGGCTTACACCCCTGCACATCAGATGTGCTTGCCATTGTTCAATTGGTCTATTTTCCTGACCGTGTGACCATCTCCACTGGACATGCATGTTTGGGCATCAATGGGGAAGGACTCATCTGTGGTATCAGTGCAACTTGCTATACATGTGTATTTGATCGGTGCAGATGATTTGGGTGACAATGCCATGACCAGGCTGATGTGACGTGAGCCTTCATTTTGTGCTAATTGTTGACTGAGTGACCAAGTGTTCTGCTGACATGATAGCGCCCTGCAGAGACAACGTATGGCACAGCTTTTCTTACACAGGAGTGGAGTCCCCTCATGGCAGTGTGTAATTCCGTGACATTGCCTGAGCCCAAGGTGTGTGTTGTGTGAGCATGTCTGTGTGTGTTCACTTCCATTTTGCTACGCAGGCTGGGGGCCCTAGTGATGTTCCTGTTTGTGATGCTTGCTGAGTTGAGCAATGTTCCCCCAAATCTTCTCCCTGGGTGCTCTGTGATGTGGGTGCATGGCACATTACTGGTGATCAGGGTGTCATCCATAGGTGTGTTTGCTGTCAGGGCTGAGTTTGTGGGCAAACGCAGATGAGACACAGTCAGGATTCCCCTTGGCACTTGTTGGTTACACAAGTCATGTAATTTACAGTTTGTGTTAGCTTCCAGTGATTGTGACACGTTGTGTGTGTGACTGCTGCCACTCCTCAGGGTCAGAGCTGCAATGTTGGAAGTTGTCTATGTGTGTTGTTTGTGGGTGAGCTTGCCTTCTTCATTGGTGTGTGACTGTGTCCAGGATCCCATTGGTTGGTGTGGATTTGACGTCATGCCCATGTACAGCGTACTGTGCAGTGTGTGAGACATTCAAAAGTCTTGTTGACTGGCCATGTGTGATGGGTATCTCCGCCTTAGTTCCCTCCACCACCCCTGGGATTGTCATGGGTGCATGTGCAATGTCACCAGTCCATGTGAGCTTCACTGCTGCACATTGGTGGAGATCAAGGTGTGTGGTGTTGAGTGTGTGCAAATGAGAGTTGTTGCACGGCTAGACCCCTACCTCCATGTTGGCCTTGGCTGACAGGCCGTGATGTTTTATTTGTGCTTGTGTAGGTGTGATGGTAGTTAGTTGCTCAGGACACATGACTGTGGTTCACAGTGTGTACCACATCTACCTTTGTCATCACAGTGGGATTATCATGCAGGCCAGTGTCACCACAATGTGGGGTCCCTGGGGGTAGTGCTGTGGTGGGTCTGTCTCTTGCTGTGTTAGTTGCTGTTCCTACAAGCTTGTGTGACATTTGTAATTTGGGCTCCCTCATCTAACAATGCCTGATTGCCCACATAGGGGAATCTGATCCATGAGTTACTTTTGTGTGGCACTGTGTTGACATCTGTGTAATAGGGATTCAGGCCTCCTCGTGTGTTGTGTGTTTGCCTGGGGACACTGGCACACCACGCCCTCACCTGTTGTGTTTGATATGCAGTGTGAGTCTGCCTGTTTGTGTTTGTGCATTTGCACCACTGCATTGGCATATCTTTAGTGTGCCACTGGCTGTATGTTGTTTGGTGGCTTTCCCCTGCTGTCCATGGGACTCCTAGGTTATCAATCAGCACAATGATCATGGTTTGTATGTCCCATTGCTGCCATGGTATGGTATTTGTTCACCTGACATCTACAGTCTCCACAGGATATCAACATTTGTGTGTCCATTGGTGCAGATATGTGGATCTGCATTATGATGGTCACTTCTGTCATTGTGTTATTTGTGAATGTTGACAATGTGAGCCCCCATGGGTGATGTTTGTCTGCACATGGCCAAAGCGATGTTTCATTGGCACTGCACTGTTTGCCTCACCCAATCTATGTTGCTATGGGACACAAGCACTACTATGCCACTGATGGGTTTGTTGTTGTGTGACCAGGAATCATCCATGCTGTTTGGCATTTGCAGCTTTTACCATGACTACACTTACATTTTGGTCACTGTGGTGATGGGGCTTTAGACACCATTGCCACAATGTTCAAAATGTGCTTCAGCTATGGACCCCACACTTACCTTTTGGTCACTGTGATGATGGGGTGTTCGACCCCATTGCCACAGTGGTCATGGTCGGCTTGCATTGTGGAGGCCACACACATTTATGTGTGACACATGTGATAGGGGGTCACATTGTATGTTCAATGTCATGTTCAGTGTTGTAGGCATTTGACACAGACTACACACGCTTGTCATGGTGTTGGGGGGGATGTCATTTTCAGACATTCCTTATGTTGGAGTATGCTGGTTGTGTCATGCATTACCCGTCCTATGAGTAGGGGTTGTGTGGGTGGTAGGCATCCATCCCCCTATGAGTGGGGGTGGTGTTAGTGGTAGGCATCCATCCCCCTATGAGTGGGGATGGTAGTAGTGACAGGCATCCAGCCCCCCTGAGTAGGGGTGGTGGTAGTGGCAGGCATCCAGCCCCCCATGAGTAGGGGTGGTGGTAGTGGTAGGCATCCATCCCCTATGAGTGGGGGTGGAGTTAGTGGTAGTCATCCATCCCCCTATGAGTGGGGATGGTAGTAGTGACAGGCATCCAGGCCCCCCTGAGTAGGGGTGGTGGTAGTGGCAGGCATCCAGCCCCCATGAGTAGGGGTGGTGTTAGTGGTAGGCATCCATCCCCCTATGAGTGGGGATGGTAGTAGTGACAGGCATCCAGGCCCCCTGAGTAGGGGTGGTGGTTGTGGCAGGCATCCAGCCCCCATGAGTAGGGGTGGTGGTAGTGGTAGGCATCCATCCCCCTATGAGTGGGGATGGTAGTAGTGACAGGCATCCAGGCCCCCTTGAGTAGGGGTGGTGGTAGTGGCAGGCATCCAGCCCCACATGAGGAGGGGTGGTGGTAGTGGTAGGCATCCATCCCCCTATGAGTGGGGATGGTAGTAGTGACAGGCATCCAGGCCCCCCTGAGTAGGGGTGGTGGTAGTGGTAGGCATCCATCCCCCTATGAGTGGGGGTGGTGTTAGTGGTAGGCATCCATCCCCCTATGAGTGGGGATGGTAGTAGTGACAGGCATCCAGGCCCCCTGAGTAGGGGTGGTGGTAGTGGCAGGCATCCAGCCCCCATGAGTAGGGGTGGTGGTAGTGGTAGGCATCCATCCCCCTATGAGTGGGGATGGTAGTAGTGACAGGCATCCAGGCCCCCTGAGTAGGGGTGGTGGTAGTGGTAGGCATCCATCCCCCTATGAGTGGGGATGGTAGTAGTGACAGGCATCCAGGCCCCCCTGAGTAGGGGTGGTGGTAGTGGTAGGCATCCATCCCCCTATGAGTGGTGGTGGTGTTAGTGGTAGGCATTCATCCCCCATTGAGTGGGGATGGTAGTAGTGACAGGCATCCATCCCCCTATGAGTGGGGGTGGTGTTAGTGGTAGGCATCCATCCCCCTATGAGTGGGGATGGTAGTAGTGACAGGCATCCAGTCCCCCCTGAGTAGGGGTGGTGGTAGTGGCAGGCATCCAGCCCCCCCATGAGTAGGGGTGGTGGTAGTGGTAGGCATCCATCCCCCTATGAGTGGGGATGGTAGTAGTGACAGGCATCCAGGGCCCCCTGAGTAGGGGTGGTGGTAGTGGTAGGCATCTATCCCCCTATGAGTGGGGGTGGTGTTAGTGGTAGGCATCCATCCCCCTATGAGTGGGGATGGTAGTAGTGACAGGCATCCAGCCCCACATGAGTAGGGGTGGTGGTAGTGACAGGCATCCAGCCCCCATGAGTAGGGGTGGTGGTAGTGGCAGGCATCCAGCCCCCATGAGTAGGGGTGGTGGTAGTGACAGGCATCCAGCCCCCATGAGTAGGGGTGGTGGTAGTGGCAGGCATCTAGCCCCCATGAGTAGGGGTGGTGGTAGTGGTAGGCATCCATCCCCCTATGAGTGGGGGTGGTGTTAGTGATAGGCATCCATCCCCCTATGAGTGGGGATGGTAGTAGTGACAGGCATCCAGACCCCTGAGTAGGGGTGGTGGTAGTGGCAGGCATCCAGCCCCCCATGAGTAGGGGTGGTGGTAGTGGTAGGCATCCATCCCCCTATGAGTGGGGGTGGTGTTAGTGGTAGGCATCCATCCCCCTATGAGTGGGGATGGTAGTAGTGACAGGCATCCAGGCCCCCATGAGTAGGGGTGGTGCTAGTGGCAGGCATCCAGCCCCCCATGAGTAGGGGTGGTGGTAGTGACAGGAATCCAGCCCCCATGAGTAGGGGTGGTGGTAGTGGCAGGCATCCAGCCCCCATGAGTAGGGGTGGTGTTAGTGGTAGGCATCCATCCCCCTATGAGTGGGGGTGGTGTTAGTGGTAGACATCCATCCCCCTATGAGTGGGGATGGTAGTAGTGACAGGCATCCAGGCCCCCTGAGTAGGGGTGGTGGTAGTGGTAGGCATCCATCCCCCTATGGGTGTGTATGGCATTGGTGATGGCCATCCCGCCCCTATGGTTCTGCTATTGCTAGTGTACGTCATTTCTGCATCCCTATGTGTGTGTGACATATTTCGGGTACGTGTCGTTTGTTTGTGTTGTTGGTGTTTGACTTACCGTCTGCGCCGTATGCATCCGTGCCGGTCCCGGTAATAGATGTAGAGTATTGGTAGGACCTGCGCAATGGGATTCATGCTTGGGTCGTCTCGTTCGGGTTTCTCGTGTCTTCGACTCGTACTCGTCGCTGGCTTGTTCGTCTCGTAGCCGTGGATCGTCTTGTGGCACGAATCGGAGCTTATGTACGGCTCTCCCGGATGCTCAAACGTGCCGACGGGTTCGGTGCGTACGGAAGGCGCATCGTACTAGTCCGGCCGGAAGGTGCTGTGTATTTGCTTCCGTGCGACTCGAATCGGCGTTTACGGATCCGGCTCGGGCGGGGAACAGGAGCTGAAATGGATAAGTACGGCTCGCTCGGAATCTGGGCTGTTATGCGCATCGTACTTGTTCGTTCGGACGAGTGTTCGAATCGGTCGGGAAACACGCATTTGGCTGGTTTTTTTTCCGGACGAATACTGTTAGGTGCGCTTCCGGCCGAGATCGGAATCGACCCCTAAATATATATAATTTACTATTCAAACTCCACCAAATATTAAGTCCAAGAAAGTGCTGGACACTAAACATATATATAAATTACTATTCCCACTCCACTGAGTATTAAATAAGGGAATGTGCTGGACATTAAACATATATAAATTACTATTCCCACTTCAGTTAGTATTAAATCACAGAAGGTGCTGAACACTAAAGATATATAAATTACTATTCCCACTTCAGTTAGTATTAAATCACAGAAGGTGCTGGACACTAAAGATATATAAATTACTATTCCCACTTTAGTCAGTATTAAGTCATAGAAGGTGCTGGACACTAAACATATATAATTTACTATTCCAACTCCACCCAATATTAAGTCAAAGAAAGTGCTGGACACTAAACATATAAAAATTACAATTCCCACTCTAGTCACTATTAATTCAGGGAAGGTGCTGGGCACTAAACATATAGAAATTACTATTCCCACTCCAGTCAGTATTAAGTCAGAGAAGGTGCTGGACACTAAACATATAAAATTACTATTCCCACTCCAGTCAGTATTAAGTCAGGGAAGCTACTGGACAATAAGGGGCCTATTCCGATTCGGGACGGAAATCTCTCCGACCGAGCCGGACCCAGAGAGATTTCCGACCGAATCGGACCCGTAGCAGTCCAACCGAACGAGTACGATGCGTTCGCATGCCATCGGACTCGAGTCGGTCGGACTCCCATTGAAGTCAATGGGAGCCGGTCGTACAACGCGTACGCGGGCTCCCATTGACTCAATGGGTGCGAGGCGGACGAGGGCACCCCCTACAGCGGGTACGCGTCGATGCGGGTCGCGCCGTACATGCACAGGTAGGGGGACCCATGGGTCCCCCTGTGTGCGACTCGCGCGGCTACGCGTACAGGGGGTCCGACACGGACCCCCAAAGTGCGGCTCCGACTGCTCTTTGGAGCCGGACGTGCGCGAGCTCGGTCGGACTGCTGGAGGCGCGCATCGTACTTACCCGGCCGGGGAACGTCTCCATTGCGCGGTGCGAGACGTGTCCGTGCGAGTCGGTCGGAGCGGTTGGGTCCCGCGAACGAGTCGGTCGGCGATTTCGCGTCCGCTCGCATTGTACTCGCTCGCCCGGACGCATGTCCGATTCGGTCGGGAAACAGGGCTCCGAATCGGATCCGGTAATGCCAAATCCGATTCGGAGCCCTACCGGCCAAGATCGGAATCGGCCCCTAAATATATATATTTTACTATTTTAACAACTTCACCATTTTCCCCTAATAACCCAACATCCCAGTACTAAAACAAACATATAAATTCCATTTATAATTAACTTTATTTCTTAAAATTAATTTCAATTTTCAAAATTTTAATTTAATAAGTAATTTTATAGTAATATTTTAAAAACACTCCCTACCCTTATCCCCTAATAACACAACATCACACTCCTAAAAAAATATATAATTTCTTTTTTTAAATTTCAATTTCTAATTTTTCATAAATTGCAATTTTTTTTTTTTTTATTAAATATGTCAATTCATATAATTATTTTTAAAACACTGCCCACCCTTCTCCCCTAATAACGCAATATCCCACTCCTAAAACAAAAATTTAGTTTCGAATTTTAAATTTACATTTCTTATTTTAATTTAATTTCAAAACTCGAAATTTTTATTTAATATGTAATTTTATACTAATATTTTTAAAACACTCCCCACCCTTATCCCCTAATAACCCAACATCCCGCTCCTAAAACAAAACATATATTTTATATTTTTAATTTAAATTTCGTTTTTTAAATAATTTCTAATTTCAAAAAAATTAATTTAATATGTAAATTTATACTAATATTTTTAAAATACTCCCCACCCTTATCCCCTAATAACCCAACATCCCGCTCCTAAAACATATCTTACAAAAATTATTTTTATACAATTTCAAACAAATATTCATACGCTTAAACTAATAATAAATTAATAACAATACAGAATATTTAAATATTTACAAAAAAATAATATTTTACACTTTCTATATTTTTTTTCGATATTTTTTACAACACTAACAAATAGATATTATCTACTAACGATATTACTTATTCGATATTTTATACTTCGATATTTTTTAATAAAAAAAAACGATATTTTTTACTACAATATTCATTACTTCGATATTATAATACAATCGATATTACAACTTCGATATTACTGCAATTCGATATTTATGATTCGATATTATGTCCATTTACCGGCCTAAGGACATCAGCTGTGTAGATTTTAAATCCACCCAATGATCACTGTTGTGGTGCTTTGTTGCAAGCATACTGCAACGGTCTACCACCACTGGGGAACTGCCATTAGGGGACCTCCAGTTCAACTGTGTTGTTGTTGTAAAGTAGATTATTAGTGGTGGTAAATATATATCTATCACTGGCAGTATGGCCACTAACACAGTCTAGGGCTCAGAATAGGTCTCAGAAAAAAGTATTTCCATGCTCAACTCTTGGTAGCTTGGCTGCAAGGAGGCAGGCTTAACTTCGGAGACAGGTATGTAAAACATTTAACAACACCAAGTAATTAAATATTTGGTATAAAAATCCAGCACAATTTATAAAAATAGGAAATATTTGTATCTTTAAAATGAAACCAAAACAAAAAAAAAATCCAATTTAGGGAAACGGAGATACGATTTTTAAAAAAAGATTTAGCACTATGTAGCACATAGAAACCCATAGTACCTATTGGGACATCTGGTTGCGCTAGACAGGAATAAAGTTAAAGTTTCAGGCCGACCACGATGGAGCCCTGTGCAGCTACCCCTCATGGTAAAAGCTTTCTACCTTCTGACTTTGAAACTTTTCTGGAGCTTTTTCTGCCGGGGTCCCTCGAAGCTCTCTACCAGTCCAGATTCAGTGAGGGTTCACCAGCGTGGGTTTTGACCAGCTCCCGGTCAAACTCTGGAAGTCAGACCTCCAGAGCTTTTTAGCAGGACTAACCTGGAGGATCACTGGCTTGGCTGGCCAGGTCGAGTCAGTCCACTTCTGGAGCTCTTTTTCAAGGTTGCTCCAAACTTCTGGAACTTCTTCCTGAAGTTCCTCTGAGGGTCCCAAAGTGTCCACAACTTACTCCAAAGGTCTGGAAGCTCTAAGATGGTCCTTGAAAGTTTGGGACTTTCCACTTGGACAAAACCCTTACAAATCCACTGGTAGCACTCCAGGCTTGGGATTTTTGATGGTGATGGTCAAGGTGAGCTCTGTTAGCTTGTAGCTTGCAGGGAGTCCACTCTTTAGTCCTTTTGAAGCAAGTTAGGTCCACAGGGCTGTAGTTCCAGGTTGTGCAGCAGGCGCAGTCAATAAGAGCACAGGGCATGGTTGGTGCAAATCAAACTTCTCAGCATGGACCCTTCTTTTTCCTGTCGTTTCAAGCAGCAGATCGAAGAGGCTCTGCCCCTCTCAGATACTTATTCAGTGTTCTCTGGGTCAAGCAAGAGGGCACTCCTGTCCAATGAGGTGCAGGGCAACACGCCAGAGCATGGCCATTTCCTCCAGAGTGTGGCTCTATTGTCTCCCAGAAAGCAGTATTCTTACAAAATTCATAATGGCTGAAGTCTTATCAGACAGGCAAGAGCTAGCTAGCCCAACCTCAAGAATAGCTCATCTCCATACTAACCTCCCCCCCCCCGGCATCTGCACATTCCTCCCTTAAGCCTGCCATCTGGCAGGGTTCATAGGGGATGGGTGTAACTGGATCTGGCTCCTTCTGCCTGTCATCTCCTTCCTTTGAAGATCATGGTTTACAGCCCCTCCCCCTTGCTCTGGCAGTCCTGTGCAGCATAACCCTCTCCTCTCTAGGGTGGCTCCTCAACCCAGGTGCCACTTATCACTTCATCAAAGCAGCCTGGCTAATCCACTTAATTCTGACCAATCAGGGCAGACTAGTGGAAGGTTGAATTTTGGCTTACAGACAAAAAAGTCTTACAACTTCTTTTCTGTATATTTTAGGATAAATACAACAGCAGCATGTTGATGGATTTATCAATACCATTCCACTAAGTCCTTGAATTATATTTTCTGTAAAGCCTAGCGTTAGTTATTAATTAATAACTGAAGGCAATGTTAACCTATGTGGCTGGGGATTTGCAATGGGGAAAATGAAACGGGCAATTTCGCCAACACCATGGCTTATAAAACATCTTTTATAAGGGCCCTGCCTATATCTACAGAACCACTCACCCTTCAAACACCTAGGGGAGACTTTAGGGGTTTGAATATGCCAAAATATTGCAGATCCTCATTCCACTGTGCTCCTACCACAAAAGTCGATTTTGGGAAGCACATTACTGCAATGAGAGAAGTGAAATATGCAATTACACTATCCCCAGGGCATATAAAAACTATTTGATAAGGATCCTCCTAAAAGGGACCTGACCCCCGCCCCTGGGACACCAGGGGAGATCCTGTGGATACCCAATATGAGAAAATATTGTAGTTTATTTGTTAAGTGCCCCAAACTCCAAAGTCGAGTTTGGGAACAATTTACATTTTAAAAGTAGTCCTGCAACACAGGGCTGCTTTTAAACTGACCTCAGGCCTCAGCAGTGCACACATGCAAGTGCAGAAAGGGCTGCTGGGCCTCTAAACTGCCATTTTGTATTATGTACTAGGGACTTAAAGGTAGATTTAATACCCCTACCCTATTATGTACTAGGGCCTTATAGGGGAGGTCATGCCAATCATAAGGGTACCCTAACCCATAGTGTACCCTAGTGTATGTGGGTGCTTTTCACTGTATTATAAGTGTGTTTTCAGCATAGCACTGCCTGTGGGACTGGTTAGGCAGAGCCCAGCGACAATCAGAGTTCTTTACCACCAGTATCAGTCAGCAAAATAAATGGGGGTGCCCAGGTCACAGGATGGCTTTGCAACAGTTGTTATAATATGTTTGGCATTGGAGTACAAATTGGCAACATTGCAGACTGCTGCAGCCAAGGCGGTAACCCCGCCGTCGACACAGGCAGCGTTTCCGACTGCATGACTTGTAATACGGTGGAAGGGAGACTCCTGGCGCAGCGGTCTTCTAGGAACCGCGGCAGTCAGACGGTCGAACCGTCAAACTCGTAATCAGGCCCTAAGTGCAGATTGTTGGAGGTGTCTCCATATGCTTTGATTGAAATGATAGTAACAGACTTGCAGGGCTGTGTGGGGGTACATTTTTAAAATGGTTTGAATCATTGCTTGTTCAAAGCCTATGATTATTTTTTGTGTGTAGTAGTTATTTGTTTTATGTTTAATGTGGTTTAAGAGGCTGTAGTAAGTGCTGCTTTGTTTATTTGGCAGTAGGGCATATATAAAAGGGATATTTGTGTTTTGATATTCACCATGTATGATGTATATCTGATTTAATGGTTTGGGGCACAGTTTGAAGATCCTATCTATCATTCTGGTTTGATGATGGCTTAGTTTAAGTAGGTTATCTGCTGTAGAGAATGTTACAAAACGTTTATCATTGTTTAGGTTGTCACATAAAAGGAAAGGCTCCTCCTTATGTGTCATTGTTAAATATTCAGGTATTTCAATGTCTTGGTATCTTCTAGGGTCAGGAAGAGTACAGCGGTTGGCTTTTTTAGTTTGTGTAATTAAATGTTTTAAAGTGGGAACAGGAGGTAGTTGGCCTGTAATATGTTTGGAGACTTTAGGCAATGTATCTTTTAGGATTTCGGTTGTAGGTTCCTGGGAGCTAGTGCTTGCCTCTCTTATATCCTGCAATACCTCCCTTACTTCTATTTCTGTCACATTTGGGGGTGGTTGTGTTCTCTTACTTGAATTATAACATCACCTTTTGTAGTGGCCCTCCCATAACATGCATTATAATAATATTTGGTACAGTTCTATTTCACATTTTCTGTCGATGGACTGTCTTGGGTGTAGGGGTAGTCCATGTGACTTAGTAACTGCTTTCCTTTCTGCGATGTTATATATTGGCTCTCTCTGTCAGTGTATCTGAAAGTAGTGTAATAGAATAAATATGTATCATTTTTTTAAAGTTTATGTTTGTCAATTACATATAAAATGATGCAACTCCTATTTTTTATACTCACATGTATGTTCTTTTCAGATGTTTCACACTGTTTTGCAGCTTTTCTGTTGGGAGTGTTCTAATGTGGTGCAGGTGCTTTCTTTTCATGTTGGAAGAAAAAAAGCATCAGTTTCATTGTAATTGTTTATTTGTTGGTAGTTTGTATAGGTTGAGGTCGTTAGGTTTATTTTTACTCACTATTGGGGTGAGTTTATATTTTTTAATTATTTTTGTATACTTACTTTGTTATATCATTTTGCTGGTGTGTCATGGTTGTTGTTGTTTAGCAGCTTATCTCATTTTGAAGTCATAGTATTTTCTTTTAGGAAGTGCACGTAAAAAGATAAATGTTAGAGAGTGTTTTGTTGATTATTTGCTATTTCACATTTTTAAGTTTATTTACAAGTAAATTTTAGTTTAAATATAAATTTTAATTATTTGGTTAGGCGTTCTATGGCCGTTAGGGTCATTGTCGGCATTGCTAAGTTGGCATGAGCACAGCTGCCATGATGCTGCTTTTGCGCACGTTACTACATGACTTTGTTTTGCAAGACTCTGTTTGTGCCTTTCACATGAGAACTGTCTGCTTTCTGCGTTCTCTGCCTGTTCTTGGAGTTTAGTCTGAACACGATGTGCAAGGTTGATAACCTTGTTATTCTGTTCTGGTCAGTCCCTAGCATCTAGACAAAACATGCTAACGCAGCTGCGCTACTGGAAACTCATGCTTTGATATTACAGGGATGCATGTTGTTCTGACACATACTTGGAGAGCGTGCTTTCCAGGGAGAAGAGCTATGCGGTTCCTATGATGTAAAGCTTCCATCTAGACACTAAGGTAGGGGGTCTGCTGACAAAGCCCAGAGATCTTCTTTTATATAATAGACACCTTACCAAGGGGAGGGTGGTTAGGCCGTATAGTCCTTTTTCCACTGTCTATATATAATGACATCCCCCTTTATATTCTATGGAATTGTAACAATGCTAATTGTTCTAAGTTTATGCAAAAATGGGGCACCCCCTCTGAGGAAAATGATTTTAGGTCAGGGAGAAGAAGGGAAAACCAAAACATTCAATAAAGAGCTCTCTCACGACCTATATTTCTTTCATTAAAATGAAATTAAATTCAGTATGGGCTAAACAACAATATAATCATACCAGAAAAAATGTTAGAATGAAATTGATTTTAACATGGTTGTTTATTTAGCTTCTTTTAACATTGAAAACATATGTATCAAAATGTCTTTAATTTGTCTCATGTTTTATATAAAACCAAATACACATTTGTGATAATTTTTCTCCTTTTTTAAAAAACTATTTTATATATATATATAAACATCAATATATACAAAACTACTACATAAGACTCTAGAAATTGTAAGGTGCACTGTTGAACTTATAAACCCCAAATGTAGACAATTGAACATACAAACAAATATTCATACATACTCAAACAAAAACCATCCTGACTCATACAGCATTCACGCAAGCATATATATCTGGGTAAAGGGGAGACATAGAGTTGCAGGGTCTCCACGACCATGTGAGATAGATATGTTCAGCAGGATCTGAACAACCAAGGTCACCCAGATATATATGCTTGCGTGAATGCTGTATGAGTCAGATTGGTTTTTGTTTGAGTATGTATGAATATTTGTTTGTATGTTTAATTGTCTACATTCGGGGTTTATAAGTTCAACAGTGCACCTTACAATTTCTAGAGTCTTATGTAGTAGTTTTGTATATATTGATGTTTATATATATATAAAAAGTTTTTAAAAAAGGAGAAAAATTATCACAAATGTGTATTTGGTTTTATATAAAACATGAGAAAAATTAATGAAATTTTGATATATATGTTTTCAATGTTAAAAAGAAGCTAAATAAACAACCATGTTAAAATCAATTTCATTCTAACATTTTTTCTGGTATGATTATATTGTTGTTTAGCCCATACTGAATTTAATTTAATTTTGATGAAAGAAATATAGGTCGTGAGGGAGCTCTTTATTGAATTGTTCTAAGTTTATGCATTTCGCTGCTGGTAGTGGCTCGTATACTGCATTATAGAGCACGATAGTTAAAATAAACATTTTGAACTATAACAGTGACTCTGACCATTCTTATTGTGGACAAGTACGAGTGAGCGAGCGAAAGGGTATGTCTTGCTATCGCGATTCCTGAGTGTTGTGTTCTGGGTTGTCTAATCATTTGTAGCTTCGTGATTTTGGAGGAGAACGAATGAGACAGCATAGCTAGTCGGTTTTGGGATTTTGGGTACTAAGGTGGTAGGTCGGTACACCCCTATACACAGAGGTCCTGTTTTCCTGCACATAGTTCTGTGTAGGTACAGAATCCCCGCAACATGGCGCCCAATGTTTGGTCTGGTTCTTATCTGCGAGACTCCTGAGTAGTGCTTGTGCTTGTCCACAATCCCCTCACATCTGTTTTTGGAGACGGTTGTGACGGTGTAGCCTCCTATATTGGTGTTTTATAGGTTTTTCAAGCTTGAATTTTAAAAGGTCTTTCTCTTTCTTAGTAAACCCGTTATTGCGCTGCCGCACATAGGTTGTTATTCTATGCTATTGATTATGGTGGTTGTCATTGCACCGCCTAATCGGGCTGCAATCACAGCTTATTTGACTCAACATGGGGTCCCTAATGCTGGTGTTGCGCTCATTTTTGTTGTAGAAGCGGATGCAGCTTACCGCTTCGAGGTGTTTTATTCTTGGGTCACCTTTCCGGCGGTGGATGGAACAGATAATTCTTTTCTCGAATATACTGCCACAGCTCTTTCTCAGAATTATCGGCCTTATAGGTCTCTTGAAGTTCCGCTAACGGCTTGGCAATACCAAATATGGTTTAATGGCGCCCTTCCTCACCCAATAACGCTGGTCCGTTTAGGCCCTTTATTGATAGATGGGGCCACGTGGCCCGTTTTGGCTGGGTATACTCCACACCCAAATTATCTCAATGCTACAATCGCAGAACTCCGTGTATTACATACTTCATTTATACAGATACATAGAACTGTTATACAGTTCATGTCGCACAACTTCCAGATGGGACCACCTGGCGTTGCTGCGCAACCAGCTGGACCTGGTGGTGTAACCATCAGTCCTGTTACGGTTAATTCAGTGATGGGCAAGCGTCCACAGAGTAAGGATGAATTCCCTTATTGGCTTGCTGAAAGGTTTGGACAACTCGAAGCCTTCTTTCGGAATACCACTCCTGTGGAGAAACACAGGATCCTCACCATAATTTTACCTAAAGGCTTAGGCCCACATGCATCAAGCTAATTTGCGATCGCAAACGTTGCGAATCGGTAAAAAATGCTGTTTGCGATCGCAAAAGAGCTCCTTCCAATGCATGAAACAAAATCACCGAAAGCTTTAGAAATCGGTATTTTTGCGATTTCTAAATCTCCGAATCGGTAATAGCGATTCTATATTAGTGATTCGCTAAATAGAAATCCCTAACTCGCATGCAACAAGACTTCGCAAATACAGAATCAGTAAAGAATCGCAAATTGCATTCCCTAAATAGGAAGAAACCATATCAGGTGGTAAAAATTACACATTCAACAAATCATGTGTTAATCATTAGCAAACTACTTAAACAGCCCCAGAATGCATCAGAGTGTTCCACAATGGCAGCGCTCTACTTCATAGCGCGGAGGATGAGGCTAAGAGCAGCAGCACAGAGAAAAAGGATACAGGAGAGAATATTCAGAGTGCGCGTCACTTTGCTAGGGCAGACGGAGGAAGAGATATACGATAAGTATAGACTGAATGCCGCCACCATCTTAGAGCTCATTGCTGAGTTAGACCCAATACTGCAGCGTCAGACTCGCAGGACACATGCCATCCCCACCCATGTGCAGGTCCTATGCTCACTACACCTCCTAGCGTCAGGGGCCTTCCAGGGAGTAATCGCAACAGCTGGCGGTGTCTCCCAAAGTGCCTTATCGCGCTTTTTCAACGCCTTCCTAAATGCCATGTTGCAGAGGATACACCACCACATCAGGTTCCCCACAACACCACACGAATTGATGCAAACCAAATTAGATTTCTATCAGGTTGCACAATTTCCACAAGTCATAGGCTGCATTGATGGGACGCACATACCCATATGTCCCCCTCAGTGAATGAACATATTTACCGGAACCGCAAGTCGTACCATTCACTCAACATCCAAGTAATATGCAATGCAAAAACCATAATCACAGACATAGTGGCAAGTTACCCTGGGAGTGCCCATGACTCTTATATCTTCAGGCATAGTGGCATGCACAGACGTCTGCTGGCTGGTGAATTTGGAGAAGGATATTTGCTGGGTAAACACATGTCATACTGTCTTGCACACCTGTCTGCCATGGTGACACATAGCAGTACCTAATGTTTGTCTATTTCAACATCCTGTAGGTGACAGTGCATACGCTGTGAGGTCGTTCATCCTCACTCCCTATCTGAATCCCACGACAGGAGCAGCGATACAATCATGCCCACATTGCAACACAAAATGTGATTGAGAGGACATTTGACGTACTGAAATCCAGGTTCCGCATCCTCCACAAAACTGGTGGGGCCTTACAGTATAGGCCGGAGACATGCTGCAAGATCGTCGCTACATGTGCTATGTTGCATAACCTTGCCACCAATAGGGGCATCCACCTGGAAGACTCTGATAGTGAGCCAGAACTGGACATCCAGCCACGACAACCACACCAAGCAGCACGCGGCCCAGATGCAGCTGAGGGAGAAGGAGACGTGCCGAAATCACGCAACATTACTTCTAAGGTGAGAAATCAAGACACAACACATTTTGTACGTAATGGTTTATTCTGTTAGGTGGGTAGTTGTGTTGATGCACACATGCCATACTCAGAAAAGTGCAGTGTGGGTGCAGACAATTTGTAAGTCATTGTCTTGGCACTGCAACATCTTTGGAAGATGGAGTCATAAGTCTGGTTACCCCACCACAGTGGCCCAGGTGCGATTCACTACTTTCTCCTGCCATGCACTCCTGTGGCCCTGTTTGTGGGCTCTGATACCCCCCTCATGGACCCCTCTGTGCCAGATTGACTCCTGGTACTGCGCCTCCGGTCATGTGATACAGGTGCCAGTAGGCTGCTCAGGCTAGAGCCCTCCTCACTGTCCCCCCCTTCACGCATGGGGCTTCCGTTAGCTCTGCAGTCTGTAGTCCTTCCACAGCATCGGTGACCTTGATGAGTCCCCTTGCGACATCCCCACAGCAGTGGGCCATCTCCACCTGCATGCCGACAGCACGCCTTGAAAGCTGAGCTGTGGTGTGACTCAGGCTATTGACGGCCCGGGTGTAACTGTGCATGCGTGCCATAGCAGTCTGATGCCTCCTCCCATTTGTGACATGCTCTGCCTGAATTGCCCTGCACATATCCTCAATGCCAGTTGCAACACGGTCTAGTATCGCATTGTTTGCCCTGTGCCCTTCCACTACTGCAGTTGTGAGCTCCCTCAGGCAGTCATGAATACCACCCATGTGTTTGGCAAGTGTTCCCAGTTGGACCTGCATGTGATGGATGTTCCTCCCTTGCAGGCGCTGCACCTTCAGCATCTTGGACTCAAGGACACTTGCGGTGGATTCGCCATCCTCATCATCAGGCGTGGGAAACCTCCTTGGCCTTCGCCTGCGGTACTGCACGGAACTGTGCAGCATTGTTTGCTCTTGTGCTGGTGATGGGGGGGTATGTGCAGGCTGCAGTGTGTGAGATCCAGTGTTGCTGTCCTCATCACTCTCCAAGTCAGGGAGTGGTAGAACTCTCCTCCTGCGGTGTGTGGGAGCAGGTATGGGTGGGGATGGCGGCATTTCTTGTCCCTCATCATGCTGTTCCATGTCTCCCTCGGACTCGTGGTTGTGCGGCCCATCACTGTCCTGCGCTGCATCTGTGAGTGGAACAGTGCAAGTTCTGTTATTTGTTTGTTTGCACTTGTTTGTAATATTACGCCTGCGCAGTTATATTAAATCTACTTCTGTCATGTTGAATATCTACTGTTGTCACTCCTTGCTGTACTGTGCTGCACTACACCTATGGTGTGCCCTCCATGCCTTCCCCTTCAATTTCTCTGCATACAACTCCCAGAATGCATTAGGGAGTTGCTTGTAAAAGGTGGACTGGACTCAGGTGTGCTACACTACGCAGGGCATGCATTTGGGGCACGTTGTGATTACATTTGACATATGTACATGTTCAGCTGTGCACTTACCTTGGGAGGTGCCCGCATGTCCTGAGGTGTCAATTTGTGTCACACCAACTACTGTCTCTGGCTGCAACGTGGATTCCACCAGGTCCTCCAGTGTGGTGTTTGGGCACACGCTAGATGTTTCCCCTCCTGTTTTGTCAGCTGCGGCTAGCCTTTCTGCCACCCTCTCTTTGGCACGGCTGCGAAGGTCATACCATCTCTTCTGCAGGTTCTGTATGTCACGGTGTGTCACCCCCACAGCATTTATCTTGGCTTGTATGCCAAGCCAAATCTTCCTCTTCACTGACTCTGCTACATGCAGGGATTGTCTCCCAAAAAGCTGGTCATGTCTCCGGACAACTTCCTCAATAAGGATTTCAAGTTCCTTGTCACTGAACTTGATTTTTCTCTTCCTGCCTTCTCCTTTTTTTTGTGGCTTTTCAGTGGCCATGGTGTATTTTTCTCACAGCTCCTGTTCAGCAACAATTCCTCCAGGGTGTGCTCCACCAGTCTTCCTCCTCCTCCTACAGATTCGGAATATACGGATTCGGTAATAGCATTTGCGATTTTTAACGTTTCGCAAATATTTACCGATTTCATTGATGCATTCCATTTTGCGATTCCATGATAGCAATTTCTTATTTTTCGCTATTATGGAATCGCAAACACATTTGTTGATGCATGTGGGCCTTAGTTCCCGAATTAGCTGATTGTAACACTTGGGATAGAGTGTTTGCAGCGGTATATTCAATGTGTTTCGGCACCCCCTCAATGACTGTGCTCCCTTCTGTGATAAAGCGTGTTCAGGAGGAACAGAGAGCCGAGGCGGCTCTGGAGTTGGGGATGAGACTGGTGGGGGTGTTCGACATTGTTGCTGATATGATCCTTGCTAATGTTAAGGGTGATGCTGTAAGCTTACAAGTGACTAACCGCTTGGAGGCTGTGGCAGACGCAGACAAGCAGCGAGAATTACCAAAGATTATTGCTAAAGCTTATAAAACATTAGGCTGCAATAGTCTGGGAGTTAAGCCTTTTACTCAAACGCAAATGCAATCTCAAACTCAACTAAAAGTCCAGACTGATAAAGATGGGCACCCGTTCTTTCCTAAAATGAACTGGAGAAATAAAAAACAGGGGCAGCAACAGCAGAAGCAAGGTTCGCGTGCTGGTTCACAGACATCTGAGTCTTCTGAGCGTACTTATGACTTGCGCGAAAATTAAGACTCCTGATAGATTTCAAGTCCCTGATCAGCGCTCTCCTCGTTCTTTACAGGACACATCAGACTCTCAAGTCTGTGGTGGGGAACGCCAGGATTGTGCCAAAGGTCCGACCACACAACAGGGACGAGATCAACCTCGACAGGTTGATGTTAAAGCCAAACAAGAGGATCTGCCTCGTTTTAGACCCCCGTATCAGAAGAAGAAAGTTGCCGCTTTAACTGCGAAGTATGCCTCAGACGGTGAGAACGCGACTCCTAAACTGGACATGGGCAGTGACTCTGCTCGACAGCGCAGCAGAGGTTACCAAATTGCGGGAGGCACTGCGTCCCTGTCTGGGGGCGACAGCAACTGATACATTCATTACAGTAGAAACAGCAGATACCCAGGTTGCCCCTCCGGATAGACTATATGAGATTGTCTTCCAAATTGAAGGTGATATACAGCGTCCAATCAAGGCGGTTTTCTGGGAAAATCTTACCTCCTCATACGACATTTTGTTGGCAGAGGCAGATTGGCCTCCACCATTTGTGCTAGCTGCTTCTAGAGGGGAGGAAGTGATACTTCCGAGTTTTTCGCATTACGTCCCTGAGGAACATGCAAAGGCTTATGCAGCTGAGTGGGCTTTGGTCCTTGCCCCAGCGGTGTACCGTAATCAGGTGGGCTGGGATATTGATTCACCGGCACATGAGATACCATTACGGTCTATGCCACAACCAATACCGCAGTATCCAATCAGACGTGAGGCTAAGACTCCCGTTTGTGACATTCTAACTCAGTTGGAGTATCAAGGAGTGATTGAATCCTGTGTATCACCGATGAATAATCCTCTTTTTCCGGTATCAAAACCTGATGGTTCATATCGCATTGTGTTGGATTATCGAAATTTAAATAGTCATTGTCGTACTTTTGCGGTACAGAACACACACAACTCTGTGCTAGTGAACAACCTTGTTCGTAAAAAATACAAAACTACACTGGGCATATCCAATGGCTTCTACAGTTATAATCTGGCTCCTGCGAGCCGTGACTTGAGGGCATTCACCGCCGTCGGAAGTCAGAAAAAATGTACTCGCTTGCCTATGGGGTATAAAAATAGGCCCGGGGCTTTTGCTGCGCGTGTTGTGTCGTTGTTGCACGACATAGATCCAGCTGCGTTCTCGTACGTTGATGATATTTATCTGACAGACGACGAACTAATGCCGCATCTTGTCCGAGTCGACCGCATCATTTTATCGCTTGCCGACTATGGATACAAGTTCATCTTTGCTAAATCACACATCACTCATTTTGCGGTGCTCTTTTTGGGCTATGAGCTCAATAATGAAGGTAGGTGTCATGATTCTGCCACGTCAGATTCCTGGTGCACCTTGTCTGGCACCTGTTTACTGTTTTCTATTGTCTTTGCCAATGCTTGTTGTGACTTTGCCACTTGTCTGTGCCAATGCTTGTTGCAGACTATGATGTTATCAAGGCCTTTTGTCCCTTCTCAGCTCCAGTAGTTTACCTGTGAGCTGGAATCAGGAAGCTAATAGGGACCACACCCTGTTCTAGAAGCTTCTTCCTGAGCCCTTTAAATAGGGGCCACACCCTGTTCTCATTGCTGGTTATTGAGAACCCTGAGCTTGAGCAGCAGCTGTTCCTGTTCTCCGGTTGCTGAAAGAAGATTCCGGTTGCAGCAAGAAGACTTCTGTTTTCTTTTCCCAGGTTGTAGATCCTCTCTCAGCTACAATCAGGTAGGATCGTTCCTTTCTTAACCAACAGCATCGTGAAAGGAACTTCGTGCTGTTTTTGTTATTTTGCATTTTGAAAGAAAGTTGCATATCGCGCTGAAGTGCTTTTGAGCATTTACATGTGTGGTAATTTTGGCACTGTTGTACATCGCGCTGAAGCGCTCTTTAGTCATTTACATGTTTGGTAATTTTGGCACTGTTGTACATCGCGCTGAAGCGCTCCTTAGTCATTTACATGTTTAGTAATTTTGGCACCGTTTTACATGTTTGGTGATTTTGGCATTTTTGTACATCGCGCTGAAGCGCTCTTTGGTCATTTACATGTTTGGTGATTTTGGCAACTTGGCACATCGCGCTGATGCGCTCTTTGGACATTTACATATTGATGACTCTGGCATTTTGGACACATCGCGCTGAAGCGCTCTTGGGGGGATTTGCATACCTGATGACTTTGGGATTGTGTCACCACGCTGAAGCGCTTCCTGGACATTTGCATATTTTGAACTCTGATACATAGCGCTGAAGCGCTCCCTTGGGCGTTTGAATATTAATCTTCCTCATCGCTCCCCATCTTCGCAAGAAACCTCAAAACCTGGCTCTTCGACAGACCCCCTCCTTGATGGAATGGAACCAGCACCCCCCCCACCCCTAGCGCCTTGAGACCCTTACGGGTGAGTAGTCGCGCTTTAACAAACTCCTGATTGATTGATTGATTAGCATATGTAACGTGTTGTGTATTGCAAAAAGGTTGTTGGAAGTACCACTGTGATATTTAACAGTGGTTAAAACACATCATCACGGAAACATTGTATCTAAAAGCCAAGTGGCTCTTTATATGAATGTGTGCTTCATTTTGAAACATGGTTGTTTAACCATAACATTGTATCCTTGAGAATTATAGGAACAGAAATTGTCAGTGAAACCTGAGAAGACGTACAAAATGACTGTTCTATGCATACCCTGCTTTTCTTTTACAGGTATGCTGTCATTGCTTAACCCATGTTAAATATAGTCAAAGAGTTTACGAAGCACGAAAGGAAAGTTAATCAAGGACAACGTCTCGTTCCAGGTCTCCCTCCCCGCAGTACCCACCCTAATTCCCTTCCCCCGTCTAGCCACTTTGATACTCAGTGCAGTTAAGCTTGAGTCAAGGCTCTGGAAGGTGGGCTTCTTGAGGGTACTGCTCCTGAGGAACCCAATGGAATTTTACCAGTTCTGACAGTAGGGGGTTAGCCCCTCACTTTCTGGAGAAATGTGCACAATTGCAACCTCCCTCTACGCTGAAGAAACTTCAGTCTTTGCTGGGGTTTTTAAATTTCGGGAGGACATACGTCCCCGATTATGCCCAGCGTATCAAACCGCTTTATGTGTTGATACAACCAACATATTCTTCTGCCAGCTGGCTTCCGGAACATACCACTATTCTACAATCTTTGCAATCTGATATGCTTGCAACTAACTACTTGTTGACGCATGATAATACCACGAACCTGGTGATACGTATAGTGCCGGGGACGGTGGGTTTCACCTACTTGACGTTCAATGAGGGGGACACAGTACCTATTGCATACAAATCACATTTGTACACTGCGGCCGAAATGCGTTTTTCGAATGTTGAAAAAGTTCTGACGGCGATCCAAATGGCGATTCTGAAAGAAGTCTCGCTGGCGCAAGGAAAATGCATTCTTATGGTCACGCCTTTCCCTGCCTTAGAAGCAGTGACTAAGGCAAGTGTACTCAACTCTAAGGCACTACATCCCCGTTGGATACAAGGGCTACTTCTTTGACATCATCTGATGTCACGTTTATCTTTGATCCTGCACTTCAGACACAGGAGTTTTTACATTATGAACATGTTCATCCTCCTCCGTTGTTGTTGCTTCCATTGGATGAGTACAAATGTATCATTTATACCAATGGCTCGGCTCAACCGGCCACCGGTTCCTAACACGCTTATTCAGCGACCTGCGCTATTGTGGCTGGTTCGATTGTCAATGGAGAATTTAAGTCTGCCATAGTGCATACTCAGGCACTTGGAGACTGTACTGCACAATTGGCGGAGCTGCGTGCTCTTGTTCTAGCCCTTGAGTTTGCCGATCCTAATGTGAATACTCTAATTGTATGCGATTCTTGCTACTGTGTTCAATCCTTCAATGACAACTTTATTCTTTTGGTCTCAGAATGACTATCGAGACTCTAAAGGCAGCGCAATCAAGCATAAAACGCTTTGGGTTTGAGTGGCAGACCTTAAACAACATCTGCCCCTCACGCAAATTATCCATACTCTTGGCCATCAGCATGTGGGAGCACATGCTCTTGGTAATTCTTTGGCTGACGAAGCGGCCAAATCTGCAGTAGCCACGTGTTCTGTAGCAGCAGTTACAAGGTCCATGACTAAAATAGATAATGATATTCTGGCAGCAGTAGCTGCTACGAAGGAGGGAACTGCTTATCCGCAGGGTTTCCCTTCGATGTACTCTTATCATCTATCTCCCGAACAAGTTCCTTATGCTAAGATTCCATCGGTTGGGGATCGACTGATTCCCAACATGGACCGCAGACTTGCTTTGATCATGGCCGCACACGAGGGCATGGCTTCCGCACATGCCGGAGTGTCTGCAACAGTCTCTATTTTACAGCAATGTTATTGGTGGCGTGGTTTATGTAAACAAACCCGTAATTATGTGCTTTCTTGTGACATTTGTCAACAAATCAAACCTCTACGGTCTCACGCCCACCACAAACAAATCGACCATTTGGCTGTGTATATCTTGATCACTGCAGTCCTTTCTCTTCTGATACTGCGTATAAATATATTTTTGTTGCAGTTGATTTGTGCACTAGATTCCTTTGGGTTTGGCCACAACGCAGTGCTGACGCTCGAAATGTAATCAGGGATTTGCGTGTCTTTGTCGGGATGTTTGCCTGTGGCACCTTCCATTTAGACCAAGGTCCAGCGTTCGCCTCTAAGGCGTACAAGGATGTGATGAAGTCGATGGGGGTGCTGGTGCAGTTTTCGTATCCATACAGGCCTGAGGGCAACTCTATTGTGGAGCGAATGAACCACAACTTAAAGCAATCTTTGACAGCTAGAGTCTTAGGTACTGGCAGGAATTGGCTGGCCCATTTGTATGGAGTTCAACGTGCACTTAATAATCTCCCGAGAAGATCTCTGGGTGGGCGGACCCCCTACGAACTGCTGTTTGGCATTAAAATGTTTGTGCCAGACCTTGATGGTCTAGGCGTTGTGGCGGCTGCCGCAACCTTTGACCTAGATAATCATTCTACTATGTTACAGGACCTACAAAAGACCCGTGACAGCTACGCAACTGAACATTTGCCCTCTTCCACTGACACATCGATGCTGATTCCGGTCACCGGCTGGCTTCCTAAGATTGGAGATCTGGTACGAGAAAAGCTGGAGAACAAGAAAGAATTTGGTCCCTCCTATCGTGCACCGGTCCCGGTTCTTGGATTGAAGGGTACTCGTACAGTAATTCTACCACCTTTACCTGGTCGCAAAGACAATAGATACATTTCAGTGGACAATGTCAAGTTACACCGTCTGGTCGATTCTGAATAGTGTAACTCCTGCTGTTTCATGCAACGCTATTTCAATGAATCCAGTGCATTAGTCCACTTCGAATCATCCTCGTATTGCATAGAAACTGCTATTGGCCTTTTTCCTGTCCCCAGACCTCCCTGTTCCACTGCAGAAGTCGAGTATACTTATCCTGCGGAAGAGTCCCAGATTGAAGTGCCGAACAGTCCACGTCAACATCAAACTGATGCCGCCCTACCGCCTTTGATGAATATGGGTGCAAGCGGTTATTTTGGGGACCGTGCGAGCTTCTCCTATGACTCTTCCTCCTCGTCTTCTACGTTGGCACTTCCACCGACAAAAATAAGTATTTTCATCTCTTGGTTTAAAAAGACTTACCTGGTCCCACCCTGGACCTACATCTGGTTGGTACTTATCCTGATTTTCCTCTTCATGTCAATAGGATTTGTGACTGTATTTTTCTTACTCATCAATGGTCATTACCTGCCAGAACGCTCTGCTGTGAAATTGGTCGATGGAATTCTGGCCCCTCATACATCGTCCCATATAATGAAAGGTGATCAGGCCCTCATGAACATTTCAGCTTTCCCAGTTGCAGATGGCATAGTTTGGGATAAAGTAGCATTTGAAATCCATGGTCCGACGGAAGTCCTCAACATACCATACGTGTTTCGCGTTTCTTTAGGAGACTTGGTAACACCGGACATACATTCGGATGATTGGGATGTACAAGCAGTACATTCATTGTTTTCAGATTTAAAGTATTATGCTGCTTTTGATGCTGAAGATTTGTATTTGAATACTGCCAATTATGCTGATTTATTCTGTTATCAACATTATGGGCATCATTACTTACACAAACAAACACGTTACGACCTGTTTTTAATTACACGCAATGGGAACATTGTCCGACAGGGGAGTTCTAAAACACTTAGGGATAAGTTCACCTACTTCACGGATTATGACACAACCAATCCTGAATCCTATTTTTTTTTATTACAAGTGACGTCGCAATCAAAATTTATTCTGACCCATACTAAATTAATATATTCCAATTCCTTTCGATCTGAATTGGCCACACAGGTTTATGATCACTGGAGTGCTACCATTGATTTGAAAACAATATGGGGCACTAAGGCTTGGCAGGTTCAGGGAACTGAAGCTTTACATCGTACCTGCCTAATACCTGCACAAATGTTATTTTTAAATGATACAGTATATCAAACTACTTGCATTGGCCTGGCAACTGCAAAAAATTTAAATAATCCATCCATTCCATCTTTGACTGAATATGATAATTGGCGCGCACACACCAATTATTCAATAGAGGTTTTGCAAACTCTTTTTCGGAATGGCACTTTCAATGTTTCTGATGTTGACCCTAACGGTTGGTTGCTGTGGCAAACCATTTCAAATTCATGCCAACTGCGTTTTTATAATATAACACCAGGTTTTACACAGGCTAGACCGGATCCACGTTTTTCGCACTCACATTCAGTCACAACATATTCGGTGGGTAAATTGTGCCACTCTACGTTGTCCTCCGTTAAACAACACTTGTCTCACTTGTCGAGTGACATCAATTTGGCTGATTTTCTTCTAGGTCCTAGGACCCCGAGAAAAAAAAGATTTTTCTATGCTGCGTACAATGAAATATGGAAATTATCGCAGATGGAGGCAGCACTTCGTCTGCGACAGATTGACAAAGCTAATTTGGAAAAAGTCCTTGCAGTAGTCGACAATAGTACTAACACACTGTCTTCACGCATTTATGCCTTGGATAATATTGTTTCATCTGTTATTGATATTGTTCAGACTGATGTATCTGCGTTATATCATGGTCAAAATCAATTAAGATCAGTAATGCAGTTTGCATGGACTTTACAGACTCTTAAAATGGGTAAAGTACCTTGGGATTATTTGAATGCTTCCGCTTTGTTTTTGTCATTTAATTTAACTGATAAACAACGGTTTATGTCCATGAAAGACGCTACATACACATTATTACACATTGAACAATTAGAACACTTGCCGTTCTCTGTGGCGGAGACAGATTCGACTGTATGGTAATTTCACAGGGTTATCTCTCTCCCTTTCTCTCTGTTTCAATTTAAATCTTGCATGAAACATTTCCCGATTGGCCGCTTTGAACCCCTGGGTAGTACGTTTCTCCATGAGTTATGGTCCCTACCTTTCACTTACAGATGTCATCGAGAGGATAAGGAAATTTTCCTTACAGGGGAGGACTGCGATTCCACAGTTAGACATTCCCTAGTTTGTAAACACGTTAAGTTGCACGGTGCTCGTAATGTGTCGGCACCTAATCTTGCTTGTTTTTGAAAGGGAGTCCCGTCCCAGCAATAATTCCCACTTTTACATTGCTTACTAACGGCAGTTATCTTATTTTGAATAACCACGACTGCTGTGGTTTACGGGCAGGAATCCCGTATATAGTAACAGTTTCACAACGTGTTACTTGTTGTAGCAATGTGCTTTTTCCGCCTGCATGAGAAAGTAGATATTTCTATTTGGCCTTCCATTCCGACTTTGAAAACAGATTTCAACAAATTAAGCAGGCTCAAAGCGCTATTGTTTCAACAAGAAGTTGTGAGAAAATGCCATCTTTCTTGGCAGGATCACCTGATCCACCTTGGGAAGGTTTTAAAGGCCCTGCAAACTGCAGGCCTAACTATCAAGGCATCCAAATGCCAGATAGGGCAAGGCACTGTGGTGTACTTGGGCCACCTTGTGGGTGGAGGCCAGGTACAGCCCTTACAGCCCAAGATCCAGGCCATCCTGGACTGGACAGCTCCAACAACCCAGACCCAAGTCAGGGCATTCCTTGGCTTGACTGGGTACTACAGGAGGTTTGTGAAGGGGTTTGGGTCCATTGTGACTCCCCTCACAGAACTCACCTCCAAGAAGATGCCCAAGAAAGTAAACTGGACAGTCAGTTGCCAAAAGGCTTTTGACACTCTGAAAGAAGCAATGTGCTCAGCACCAATTCTAAAAGCACCAGATTATGCCAAGCAGTTCATTGTGCAGACTGATGCCTCTGAGCTAGGGATAGGAGCGGTCCTATCCCAGACCAATGATGAAGGCCAGGACCAACCTGTTGCTTTTATAAGCAGGAGGCTTCTCCCCAGGGAGCAGCGTTGGAGTGCCATTGAGAGGGAAGCCTTTGCTGTGGTCGGGTCCCTGAAGAAACTGAGGCCCTACCTGTTTGGGACTCACTTCCTAGTTCAAACTGACCACAGACCCCTCAGATGGCTAATGCAAATGAAAGGGGAAAATCCTAAACTGTTGAGGTGGTCCATCTCCCTACAGGGAATGGACTTTGAAGTGGAACACAGACCTGGCACTGCCCATGCCAATGCAGATGGCCTTTCCAGGTTCTTCCACTTAGACAATGAAGACTCCATAGGGAAAGGTTAGTCTCATCATCTTTCGTTTGGGGGGTTGTGTGAGAAAGTGCCATCTTTCTTGCATGGGATGCCCCCCACTTTTTGCTGAATTGCTGATGTTCTTTGACTGAGTGTGCCCTGGGCTCCTGCCAATCAGGTACCCAGGGCCTGTGTTCCTTCCCTAAAACTGCAGTGATGCCTAAACTCAATTGGCAACCCTGGCCACAGGTAAAGTCCCTGGTAAATGGTACCACAGGTACCCAGGGCACTGTGACCAGGAAAGGCCCCTAAGGGCTGCAGCACTTATTGTGCCACCCTTAGGGACCCTGTACCTTTACACACACACACTGCCTTTGCAGGCTGCGTGTTTTGGTGCTTAGCAAAAGTGAAGAGTCGACATGGCACACATCCCTGTGTGCCATGCCAGCAACAACACTGCCCTGGCATACCTCAGTCACCCCTCTAGCTGGGTGCCCTATGCCAGTGGTGTGGGTACAGGTGCATGAACCCTGTACCCCTACAGTGCCCAAGTCCATTCTTGGGAATTGTAAGTGCAGTGCTGCCATTTAAATGTATATGGTGCTGGGAGGTCGTCATTACGAACTCCACAGCACCATGATGTCTGCACTGAAGACTGAGAAGTTTGGTATCAAACTTCTCAGCACATTAAACCCACACTGATGCCAGTGTGGGATTTAATGTAAAAAGCACACAGAGGGCATCTCAGAGATGCCCCTGAAACCAACCCGACCTCCAGTGCCTGGACTGAGTGGCTGCCCAGGCTGCCACCACCAGACATGTTTCTGGACCCCTGGGTTGAGAGGCATCTGCTCTCAGGGGCCTGAAACAATGCACATCCTGGGGCGAGGTGCCAAAGCCTCCTCCCCAGGATGGGCAGGGGAAGCTTCAAAGGCCTGCCGCCTTTTGAGCTTCCCCAGACCATTTGCTGCTCCCAGCAAACTGGTCCCCACTGGTTCTACCCCCACTTCTGGCGGGAGAACCGGCGGGAAAACCAGAGGCAGGAAATGGGTTGTGCCCACCTCTGCCAACTCCACCCCTAAGGTGGGGGAGGCGAGGTGAAGCACAAACTCGAGTCCCCGCCATCTTGAGGATGGGGGACCCAGCCAACCAGGGACAGGCTCCTGCCCCCTCCCACTGGAGAGTGGCAGAATAGGGGGTGTACCCACCCCAGGGAAGGGACCCATTTGGTCCCTGCCCTTACCTACCTGTAACTGCCCCTAAATTTAGTATTTAGGGGCACCCTGAACCTTCCTTCCTCATATCCCGAGAAGAAAAGAAGAAAGAAGATGAAGCAAGAAGACCAGACGTGCAGCTGCTAACAAAGAGGCGACGACAACTGACTTGGCCCCAGTCCTACCGGCCAGTCGACCCCTGAACCTGCTCCTGCGAAACCCCAGCTTCCCTTGTGGTCAGAAACCTCACCAAACCCGGAGGACCTGACTGCCTTGCCACAGACTTCAAGACAGGGACTCCCACGAGCAGTGGTACTGCTTAAAGAAAAGCTACAAGACCAGGCCCTGGCCCGGTACCACGAATCCACACCTCTCTGCACCTGCCGACCCTGGCCCGAGCTGAGGTGAACCAACACCACGAGGACGTCCCCCCGGCGACTGGGACCCAGTATCCAGCACCCACGGACCCTCCTCGACGACCCTGACGACGCCTGCAGCCTCATAACAAGCGACCCCTCCTACCGCGATCATCAGAGGGTAAGATTTCCGACACCAAAAGACACCCCTGCACCCGGCGCCCCACGGCCCCCTGTGCCCAACTCCTGGGTGTCTACCCGTCCTCTACCTTCCCAACTTACCTCTCGAAGTGGTGGTCACACCTGAAGAATCTCCGTCCCCGAGCTTGCAGTGTTTGTTCGTCAGGCAGCTTCTCCATAGGAAACCATTGGGCGCCCGAAGGCCCAACAGCACTCTGCATCCGGCCGCCCCAGTGCCGCTGAGGGTGTAGAGATCACATCATCCTGACCCTGGGAGACCCCTGAGTCTACCCCCAGAAGATCAAATTCGCCAGTCGAGTGTTTTCCCTAAAACCGTCCACTTGAAATTCCTCCATAGGGTAACATTGGCTGGCTGCACTTGGAATTTCTTCTAAGTGTCCAATTTCGAAAGTTGCAAATATTCCTTAAAAATCGCCCGAAGTCCGAATCTGCAAAATCTCACCTGAACCCAGGAGAGACCCCAGTGCTGGAGACAAGACCCCAGCACTGACCCGAACAAGACCGATTAACCTGTTCTAAACCGTTCCTTTGTTTTTAGCCATTGAATAACATTGAGACATTTTCACTCGGAAATTCTTCTAAGTGCCCAATTTTGAAAGTTGCAAATATTCTTTAAAAATCGACCGAAGCCCGAATTCGAAAATTCTCACCTGATTCCAGGAGAGACCCCAGTGCTGGAGAAAAGGCTCCAGCACTGATCCGAACAAGACCGATTAACTCCTTAAAAACCGATACTTGGTTTTTGCCATTGGATAACATTGAGACATTTTTACCGGAAAAGTTTCTAAGTGCCCACTTTTCAAAACTAAAGAAATTCCTTAAAAATCGCACGAATCACTAACCCGACTTTTTCCAACTGTTTGCAGGTACTGTCCTCATGTTGAATCCCTGGTCCAGCATTGGGGTTACAAAAGTAATCGTGACGTACCGTACCTTTAACTTGAAATTCCTTCCATAGGATAACATTGGGGATTCTGTGCAAAAATTCTTCTAAGTGTCCACTTTTGAAACAGCTAAATATTGCTTAAAAATCACATGTTTGACTAAAACGATTTTACACAATTGTTTCCAGGTACTACCCCGGTGCTGAATCCATGATCCAGTACTGAGTTACAAAAAGTAATCCAAATGTGATTTACATGCATTTATCTTAAAAAGTCCATTGAAAGTAATGTATTGAGTTTTCTGAAATTGTACAATAACTTGACAACTACTGCAAACTCTAAAGTACAAAGTGCACTTGCCTTTGAAAAAGTATTCATTCAGTACCTATAATTGAAAAGTATTTTATCTGCATACCTGCATCAAGCTTCCTTGGTTCTAAAATAAAAACTGTATATATATTTTTTATATATACAAAACAAATTGGCCTAGAGTTCAGTTCTTGAGTGTGTGACTTCATTTGCTGATGGAGTGGGTACAACAAATGCTTTACACTGTCCTCTGATACTGCCTTACTGCTCGACCAAGCTACCACTTTAGAGAGTAAGGTTATATCTAACTTTAGCCTCTGCCAAGCCACTGGGGACTGTGGACTCTGTGCACACTGTACCTATTTGGGAACAGTATATACAGAGCCACTTTCTTACAGAAGTGGCTCTCACTTCAGCTCGAGAGACCTTCGAATAGAACTTCTAGCGAGATTCAGTCACTTCTGAACACGAATCTCCCACTGCATTTTGGTGAGCTGATACATCAAATATTTAATGCGTCTCACACCGAAGGCCTTGCTCATTTTTTTAAACTGGTGGGATCTGGCCTTGTGACTTCTTATCAGACAATATTTGGAGTGATACGGGCCTTTATTCATTCTATTTTTTTCCAGCGTCTTCGATGGATTCCCATTAATACTGGCGCTAGCTGGTGGAATCCTGTTGCTTCTGTTCCTACTATGCAATGGCTGCTCATCTTGTGGTACTGCACAGGCCAGGCCAATTGCAACTGTACCGTGACCGAATGCAACAACTTTTTGGATGCTTGCCATTAGCGACGCTTAGCGTGAGTTATGGACTAACTTTTCGCTTTGCCTACTTTACTTGCGTGCAACCAGTGTTTTAATGTCAACGGTGCCCCTTCTACTGGGCTTTGGATTTATGCCTCTCCAATACGTCATGTTCGGACCCGGATTATGACCAGTTAATGGGTCCCTTAGTGGCCCATGACCAGGCCTGTTCTAGGAATGGACGTATGGCGCGTGCGGCTGCACTTGGAGTATTGGCAGAATGGGATATCTGTGCGGCTGCGCAGAACCTATTGCAACTGAGCTTTATTGAATATCACGCAAGTTGCCCGGATATGCTCTTGAAGGCATTGGATTACGAGGAGCACGTTTGTTCCTTCGGCCTACTTGATTGGATGGCATCCCTCTTTGCTGCTAACGATAGGGATGACCTTTTGGAACGCATTGCATTGACAGGGTCACGTTCTTTCATGGATACACCACCTCCATGTTAGTCACGTTCATTTATCCACTTAATAATTATATATATATATATTTTTTTTTCTTTTACTTTGAAACTTTTACCAAATTGGTTTTTTTCATGCGTTGTTGAGCTCTGCTTACCCTTGAAATCTATTTTGGTCCTTTGTCTATATACTATGACCTTACCAAGGGGAGGGTGTTATATGGCTGTTAGGGTCATTGTTGACATTGCTAAGTTGGCATGAGTACGGCTGCCATGATGCTGCTTTTGCGCACGTTACTACATGAATTTGTTTTGCAAGACTCTGTTTGTGCCTTTCACATGAGAACAGTCTGCTTTCTGCATTCTCTGCCTGTTCTTGGAGTTTAGTCTGAACACGATGTGCAAGGTCGATAAAAAATGCCCCTTGTTATTCTGTTCTGGTCAGTCCCTAGCATCTAGACAAAACATGCTAACGCAGTTGCGCTACTGGAAACTCATGCTTTGATATTACAGGGATGCATGTTGTTCTGACACACACTTGGAGAGTGTGCTTTCCAGGGAGAAGAGCTATGCAGTTCCTAAGATGTAAAGCTTCCATCTAGACACTAAGGTAGAGGGTCTGCCGACAAAGCCCAGAGATCTTCTTTTATATAATAGACACCTTACCAAGGGGAGGGTGGTTAGGCCTTATAGTCCTTTTTCCACTGTCAATATATAATGACATTCCCCTTTATATTTTATGGAATTGTAACAATGCTAATTGTTCTAAGTTTATGCATTTCGCTGCTGGTAGTGGCTCGTATACTGCATTATAGAGCACAATAGTTAAAATAAATATTTTGAACTATAACAGTGACTCTGGCCATTCTTATTGTGGACAAGTACCAGTGAGCGAGCGAAAGGGTATGTCTTGCTACCGCGATTCCTGAGAGAGTCGGGAGTGTTGTGTTCTGGGTTGTCTAATCATTTGTAGCTTCGTGATTTTGGAGGAGAACGAATGAGACACTATAGCTAGTCGGGTTTTGGGATTTTGGGTACTAAGGTGGTAGGTCGGTACACCCCTATACACCGAGGTCCTGTTTTCCTGCGCATAGTTCTGTGTAGGTGCAGAATCCCTGCAACATAGGTAGTTGTTGAGATCTATACATTTCTTCTTTAAGGGTCTGGTCAGAGAATCTGGCAGAGTTTCCTCGTTTTGCAGCTTTTGTCATTTTTGAAGTATTTAGTTGATTAAATTAGTGTGCCTTTGGTTGTCTGATTTTATTGGTTAAGGTTCTTTATAGTTTGATTTTATGGGTTAGTTTAGTTTTAGTTTGGATTTTTTAAATCAGCTATGTCCTTCTATGGTAAACGCTGATTTAGGTATTATATATAGAGATCGATTACGATGTCGGCCGTAAAGCCTCCAACCTTAGGTTGGAGGCGTGTTGGCCGTAAAGTTACGACCGACATCGTCGGTTTCACTTCCGACTGGTTGATTACGATACAGCCGGTTGGAATTGAAACAGGCCGGTCATTTCATATGGATGGCAGTTTACGCCATCCGTATTACGATGCACAGTTTCCAGTAGGGTTTCCATGCCGGCCTTTCCGACATGCAAACCCTGTCTGAAAGAGTGTTTGGGGCCCCCTAGCAGGGCCCCCTTTCACTTGCGTGAAAAGGCTGGGGGCAGAGGTGGCACCTATGGTGCCCCCTGTTAATCCCTGCACCTTGTGGCAGGCACCTTGAGGTGCCTGCCACGGAGTGCAGGGATTGACACAATCTCCCATTTCTCTATGGGAGCTTGTGTTACGGTTGTTTATGGCCGTAACACAAGTTCCCATAGAGAAATGGGAGAATGCGACGGCACCATGTTCAGTCGCATCATATTTAGGCAGTCGGGACCGCCGACCAAAGGTCGGTCGGTCCCGTGTTTGCCACTCTGACATCGTAATAGGCCCCTTAATGTTTGATATATAGTTGGATAGTTTTGAATACCATTTTGTTTATGTATAGTTATTAATATTTAGGTTGTTGTATAAATGTTTGTAGTTAATGAAATTGTTTTTGTGTTATATTGTTATGATTTAAAATATATATTTTATTGGGGTGAATTGTAAATATTTTAATGTAATGTATTTATTTTAATTTAACATGTGTATAAAATGTGTTATATTTATTTTAAATATTTGTGTTATGCAAAACATTTTTTAAAACATTTATTAATGATAATGTCATTATTTTGGCTATATTATTGTAGTTGATATTGTGTGAATAGATTTTTTTACGGATTATATGTTTATTTACAGGTGACAATAATTTTGTTTCCGATGTATGTGTTTTCGATATGAGCCCAAAAATCTAAATTTTTAACAATGATATTTCTGTTCTCGATACTAGCAGTTTTATTAGTTATGTATAGAATTGAAATATTTTTGTTAACAATATCTATTTTCCGATATTCTTGTGCCTCGATATTTTATGCATCAATATTATGTCAGCAATCCCTGCCACTGATAAAAGTATTTAAGAACCATTAATATTTCATACCCACATTTTCTCCCCTTTAGGCTTTCCTGTCTTTTTCTTTCCTGTTGTGCTTACCCACGTAAGGTGTTAACCCTTTTCTGCTCCCTTCCTGGGTTGCTCTTTACCGCTAGCACTGGGACACCTCTTCGGAGGTATCTGTGTGCTCTACAAATGTGACTGTAATGTATTGTATAAGACCTATTTTCAGCTTGCTTGAGTTTAAATGTGTACTTAACACACAAAAGACTCTTCTGTGTTCAAATAATTTGTATGCATTTCATTACTTAGAGGTGTAGAAAAGGTCCTGGACAGCACCATCCAAATTCCCATGTTATTCCCCAAAACTACGAATATGAAATAATTATCTCATCCAATAAATACAGAACACCTCCGTGTTCCATTTTTATCATATCTAACAAGGGCCACTCATAATCATGCCTTCAGTGTATTTATCAAATAGAAACAAATGAGAATAATTTCACACCTGCTCCACCTGGTAACACAGCTCTGCAATTCAAAACAATAGTAGTGTAATTTTCATGCAAACATTTTCCAAAACGTAATCGTTGTGCAACCCTCATTCATGTGAAATTTGAATTAACAATGATTTCATAGCCATCAAGATTGCTCTGGACTCCAAAATATTTAGATTCAACTCAGAAGAGAGGAAATGAATATAGGTATAATCCAAATTGAAAGACATCTTTGGAATTGATACGTTAGTTGTTGTCTTAGAAAATGAAACAAATTATTTTTATATTATCCATATCCTTCCAGTTAAAGTTTCAAAGTTCATAGCCGTCTCTTTTTAGGTCTCACCTAGGCAGGCCATGCGCTGTCTCGTCGAGAAATGCTGTATGCAGTATAGCGGGGGAAGCTCCGCCCACTTTCCAGCCTTATTTTTGATTGGCTTTAATCATAATTTCTGCATTCTGATTGGTGCTTGGCTTGTTAATCCCGCCTCCTGTCGGCCATGTCGTAATTTTTCTCCTTACGAGGCTATCGGCCCCTTTACTAGAAAAACAGTTTTGTTCCCCTGCCTCTCCCCGTTCCCTCCCGTAGTCCATAACTTCTTACACCACCACCACCCCACCACCCCCTCCCATTCGTGCCTTCTTTTACGCCCGCACTTCCGTGTAAAATGCAATAGGTCTTGCGTAAATACGAGTCCTATTGCATTTTCAATGCTTGTTTGCCGTGTCATTGGTGGGTGAATTCGTACTCTTTGTCTTGCATGCGTGCGCTGCCTTAAATCGTACGCATGCGTGACAAAACAGTGGCGTTTTCGCAAATCACGGGCTCACGGCGGGAGGCAGAGACAGCACAAGCAGCGAAGCACTACGAGGTGAAGCGCGACGGGTTCCACTCCCTCCTCCTCACCCGCAGATCACCCGCCTGACTACTCTTCTTCGGTCTGCAGGTAGGTGGGGGAGGTGGGAGGGGGCCACTGTGCAGCGGCTCCTATGTGTTGTCGTTCCTTCGGCCCTGCTGTCAAATGGTGCTAATTAAATACCTGCTTTTACACCGCATGCGCTGCACGCGCATTCTGCGCAATCCTGCTCCCGACGATTTGCTTTGGTGTTGTGTGCTTGCTTGAAAAACAACAGGCCATTGAACTTTCGAAGTGTGTCCTTGTGCTTGACCACAGTGCCCCGACGTGCTTCATAGCGACTCTCTGGAATGGGACCCGGGAGGGCGAAACGGAACAGCGCTGCTCTTAATTTCTTCAACATCCGAACATTGCCCCTTTTTTCCAATTGCCAATTTGACTGGTAGGATTCCAGTGCTCTTGTGAGTGCTGACTGCAATCCTTTGCTGCTTTTTTAGTTAGGATTGTCTGCATAACGGGTAGAAAGTCAAAATGAGCGGTTCTGCTGGGGGTACACTTGCCATGGGGTTGTCTGCACAGAAGAGCTGGCCGACGGGCCTAACCGGGCCATGGAGGGCAAGCTGGGCTTGAAGTACCCACGCCATGTCCGTGTCAACGTAAGGTGAGTATCAGCACATGCCACTGGGTGGGTGGAGGTAACACAGGCGTCCCATGGGCCCGATTCACAGAACTAACTTACGTCAAAAACGTAAAGTTAGTACTTTTTGGTATTCACAGAATACACTTACTCATTTTGGTATTCACAGAATGCACTTACTCATTTTGGTATTCACAGAATGCACTTACTCATTTTGGTATTCACAGAATGCACTTACTCATACTAACTTTATGTCCGCACTCGGGCCGGAGATTCCGACCCGATGGTGGAGATTCCGGCCGGTTGTGGACATTCCGGAAGGACCTCTCAAGTTAAGCAGGCGAGATAATAAAGCAGACGGCGTGATGCGGGTTGCAGCAGGCGTAATGCAGATACTCTGGGTTGCAGTAGACGTGATGATAAGGCAGACACTCAGGGTTGCAGCAGGCGTGATTCAGATATTCGGGGTTGTAGCAGGCGTTATGATGAAGCAGATGCTCGGGGTTGCTGCAGGTAATCAAGCGAAGCCTACACTAACTTATTCAGATGCATTTACCGCGTGAGTGGTGGCCGGGGAAGGCAGTATATAATATGAATCTGGCCTTCAAGAAATACTGACTGCGCACCACTGAAGTCAACGGGGCCCGCTGCCGCGAGTGGTGCCTGGTACCTCAGCAGCCTGGCCGGTCTTCCACAGTCCAGTACAGCCAGGTGAGAATGCAGCCAGGCAAGTCACTCGAGTCCTCTCCTCTTGGACTGCGCTACTGCTGCACGTCGTGGCTGGGCCCGTCCTCCATGCTCTTTGACCAACAACGGTGCTCGCTGACAACAGTGAGCACTGACACACCACAGCTCTGGCAAGCATGTGTAGCGTTTGCGGAGGACAGCTGGGGGGCATCGCATCCACCAGAAGTGGACCCCTGAGCCAGCAATGTGGTGCCAGCATGAGTGAATAAACTGAAACGTGTGACTAGGAGGGGAGTGACATCGACTATGCATTGTTTGGGTAAGTGTCACTGAGCACAAGTTACATTACACAATATCACAATATATTCATTTTTTAAGCCTTTTCCCCCTTTTTGGTTTCTCTAGTTTTAGTTTCTGTCTTTTTGCCTTGTGTTTCTGATGGTCAGTGCCAATCCACCCATACCTTTATGCACCATTTATGTGTCCATACGTTTTGCTTTCAGTTCCCTGTGCCTTTCTACCCTGCGTCTGCATTAAGTTGTAGTAGAGTTTCTTATTCTGCAAATGGTTGTAATTTGTGATATTTATATATTTCCCTTCACTTCATTGCTTCATTTTGCTCCAAAGAAAGTGTCACTCATATTCGTTGAAATGTCACTCATAATAACACTGAAATTATGAAAGTGTCACACATGGCGATATGAAACCTTGGCAGCTATGATGCACTATATAGAGCATCTGTCCAGCCGTCACAACAGACATTAGGACATGCACAAAGACGCTCAGCAGAGGGCCAGTGTCACTCTTGAGGTGGGTGGGACAGCAGTCTCCCTCTTTCGCAGCACCCGTTCTTCTCTCACCATTTCTCTGCTTCTTTCTGGCCCCTCTTGTTCCTTGTCTCCACTACGTCTATTTTAGCACTGCCACAGATCTGCTGTCCTCTGCCCACCTTTATATAATTTCTGTTGCCTCTTTGGGACCCCTGGCCTCTGTTCCTTTTCCCTTTGTCTCTCTAATGCTCTCTACCCTCTGCTAATCTCACTACCCACTGCTCTTTCCTCTCCCACCTGTCTCCCTTCGTCGTGGTATTGGCTCCTCTTTTTCTGCGTCTCGCCATCACACTCTTCCTCCTCAATACTACTCAGTTATCTCCAGGGCTTTAAGTGGGCCGGGTCCTGCCGGTGCTCAGCACCGGCAGTTCTAAAAAGCAGGTGCTGAGACGGGTCTCTATCGGGCTCTCCATTTCTGCCCTCACCCTCAGGATGAAAAAAAAAATATTAACTCTGCAGCAGTGCCACCCTTCCCTGCCTTTGAGGTAACTGCGGAAACTCCTTATAGTTCTTGCAGACTCATTATTACAGCACCAAAGCATTTTCAATATTGTATACAATGAATCCATAGTTAATGCTTATTTATCTTACGCAACTAACACCCATTGGCAAAGACAATAGTGCTGGCTTGTGGTAGGTGTAATGTTACTTGATGTATTATATATCTGAATGCAATGACAGAAACAGCAAAATACAAGTCGCCGCTCACATCGCTAAGCACAGATTTTTAGCTTAGGTGTTTTTAAGTTGGCCTACTTCTTATGTAGGAGTTATATGCCAAGTAGCACATTATGCATGAGGGTGAGCCGGGGTTTCATGTGTGATTTTTCACTTGACTAATAGTGTTTCAGAAAGGCTTCATCTTCAGACAAGTGCAGGGTTGGATTGGGATTAAAAATCGGCCCGGGCACGTAAAAAAAAACTGGGCCACATTTTCATATTGCTTTTCTGCAAAACACTGCATCTGCGAAATTTTATAACAAAAAGGGGGGGGGAGGGTAAAAAAAATGGACAGATTAGTTTACACTGGTCAAACACACCTGAAAACAAGTGAGGCCACTTTTGCTCAGGCCCCCTGCCCCCGCTCAAACTGCATATATTAATGGGCCGGCCCAGCGACAGAAAGGGAGTGACACCTCTGCTGTTGATAAAAGGGAGGTAATGGACACCCATCTACCTCCAGAAAGGCCACTCAGGCACCCACTGGGCCGGCGGCGGCATCGAACAATGCAGAAACCTCCCATATCCCCCCTCCCCCCCAGGCTGTTAAAAAAAGCAGCCCACATCTGGAATTGGGATACCGGCCCCTCGGGCATTGCCCGAGAGCCCGCGTTACCAATCCGACGCTGGACAAGTGCGGCTAGAACGGGTGATTCTTAGCACACACACGAGGGATAAAATGAAGCTCCTTTGCAGGTACATGCTATGGCATGATGCTAGTGTCTCGTTCGGTAAATCTCACAGGATTTTTAAAATTTATTGTAAAGAATGCATGCAAAATTAGTTACCCGTAGCTGGCTCCTTTTGGAAGCCACTGAAAGTTTGCAAGTTCGAACCGCTCACTTTACATGACAATTTGTGTGTTTTATGTATCGCATTCTCATGCACTGTAATTCATTGTCATCAGTCTGCATGTATCCTGGCCCATAGAAGCGATGAGTGACATGTAGCAGGAGAAAAGCACATTGAGCAAGCAGAATGAAGTCACCTTGCCACTGACTATTGGCTGCAGTATTTACCATTAGCGGAAGTGAGGCAGGATACTGGCATACTTACGGTTCATTCAGTTAAGCACTGCCGCCCACGTCCGGTGTGACCATCTGTTCCCATACATGGCATGTCACGCAGTTTGGTGCTTGCTTTCCCTCTATGTTAAAGAACAGTATATGTTTCAGCACCCACGCTAATGTGCTGCATATCTAAATACATATGAGATCCCAATGGCGAGAACGATTGGCATTGCCAATGCTTGTTTGTTGGATGAATGTTCTGACTCTCAAAGAATCTGTGGGTTAAAAGTTCTGACTTCACATACCTTAATACATTTCCTGTTCCCTTATTCGTGGAGGAAAGTAATTAAATAAAACTCGATGACTAATATTGAAGTATTTCATCATAACTTAGAGCTACATACCAGGATGACTGGAAAACTTTAATCCCAAGTCAGTTATCATTTAGAGGCCCGAGGATTCTAGAATCATGTCTAAAAAGTTGACAACTTGTTACATGGAACACAGGGGCATATTATCAAGAGCTTTATCGCCGCTTTAGCAGCACTTTTTGCCGCTAAAGCGGCGATAATTTTATCGCCCTATTAGCAAGCTGTCGCTAACAGGCGTTAGCGACAGCTTTCAGGCGTTAGAGGCCGCGTTTTCCATCGCCTTGCATGTCAGCGATAATTATCGCTAATGACATGCAAGGAAGGCGTTCCCTACTAAAAGCGACTGAAAACAGTCACTAATCCCACTACCCCCTATTAGCAAGGCAGGCGAAGCGATAAAATAATTCGCGCTAAGCGCGTTTATCGCTAGATTTTATCACCTGCTAGTGAGGATGACTTACCTGTTTAAAGTATAGGAGGTGGATTCTAATGCTGAATCCACCTTAGAGATAATGCGAGATTATCGCTGCTTTTCCAGCGAAATTCTCACATTTTGCCGCTATCGCTGGAAATTTTATCGCTATGGAGATAAACCTTGTTAATAGGGTGTTATCTCAGCGATATTTTCCAGCGATAGGCGGCGTTAACCAAAGTCGCGCTAAGCGCGGTTAGCGATAAATATCGCTATTCCTTGATAATATGCCCCACAATTACTACCAGGAGCCGTTCTGCATTCAGAAGTTAATAGATATCGACTGAACTCTATTTTCCCACCTGCTTGTGCATATTTATTTTCTGGTAGTGTCACATTAGGCATCCCTCCTTGATGTAGTTCAGATATGAACACATTTCAAGTCCTAAAACCCTCTTGTTTCTATATGTTGTTATGTATGCGTTTGTGTATGTGTGTGTGTGTACAGGTGTATGTTCACCGAAGAAATAAATAACAAATATCTTGTCAGATAGCAAAAGAAAGTGAAATAAAAAAACTTTCAATAAACATCTAATATTAAACATTTACGTGATCAGAACTTCTTAGAAATATTTTCAAGTTGAGAAAACGGCGATGTCCCACTTATAAATGATTTTTATTGCCTTTTATTATTTTTGAGTATTCACTTTCAAGCACATGTTCCTAATTATTCTGTGACTAAAGCTTGAGAAGAGGATATCAGACAGATTGTAAATGTCACACCCAAATGAGGAAATTACGGGGCATATTAGCAAGACCCACGTTAAAATTATCGCCGTTTTAGCGGCAGGAAACTGCCGCTAAAACTGCGATAATGGTCTTGTTAATATGCGTTATGGAATTCCAATAGAAGCCCAGGTTAGATGTCCTGCACATCTAACCTGGGCTTCTATTGGAATTCTATAACGCATATTAGCAAGCCCATTATCGCCGATTTAGCGGCAGTTTCCTGCCGCTAAAACGGCGATAATTTTATCGCCGGTCTTGCTAATATGCCCCTTAGTAAGGAATGTGTGTCGCATCGCATGACATTTTTCTGCTTGATAAAATCTCCCACCAGTATCTTTTGTAACTGACCAAGTGAAGTGAATTTCGCACAATATTTACAAGTCTGTCAATAAAATGTCACAATTTTACCGACCATTACACGTGTGTCAAAAACAGACTTACAATATCTTCCTTAATACGCTCACAATCCACTGCCTGATGCTGCAGGGGCCGGAGCTGTGTCTAGCTTTGCAAGACGGTCTCCAAAGCTGGCACTGCTTTGACACATGGGGTCCTGGCTGGGGGCAGCATGATGAGACTCCTCTATAATGCGTTTTGCCACAGTAGAGTTTACATTCAGTTATCCACTAGAAGTGCATTATGCTTTTGTGTTGATATTCAATTGCAGAATTGCAGCCTGTGCAGGTTAGGATGTGCAACCAACGCATGTCAGATACATAATAGAGGGTAGATATTGGCCACCGCTCCAATCACCCTTGGTGTAACTGACTATTGGAGGAAACTCTATTATAAATTGAGGGAATCAAGCCTTCTTAATTATGCCCCTGGATGGAAGAGGGCTGGATGGAAATGGCCTGGATGAAAGAGGACTTTTTAAAGCAGAGCAGTCCCCTGTAAGTGGGACTTTAATTACCCTTTATTGAGTTCCATCTACTTAGCTCTTGAACAAAATGGTGATACCAAAAAAGTTCAATTTTTCTATCCGTAAAAATAACAATTATTCTACACATGGGTATCTTGGTCCTGGAACAGAAACTCCAGAGTGTTGGGGGACCTGAAGGAATACATACCTGCCCCCTTCCAGTCCATTTTCTGGGTGCTATAGTACCCAAGTTCTCCTCCCACATCATGTGTTGTGGTGGTGTCTCTAAGCAATCATGTGACCTTTGCAGAGCCTATCTGAAATCAGTCACTTCCAATACAATATAATCCTGACCAGTTTATACTAGTAGCTACTTCCCCTGTGTTGTGAAAGGCCTGGAAGGTGCAATCTATGATTAAGAACAATTTTACATAATTGATGGGCTGGGTTTCTTTACTCCTAGTTTTAATGAAAGTGTGTTTAGAAGCTTTGTAGTGACGTTTTCCCTTCCCGCTTTAAATTTCTGTAACTCTAAAAGTTCATGCTGTCTTATTTTTAGCTCTTTATAATTTAGACTCTTCATATTTATCCTTTTCTTTACCTCTCATCAACTGTGACATGTTAATGCAATGGAAAAATCTATGATAATGTTTAGGAAAGTATATGGTACAAATAATGTTCTGGAATGTAAAACATCCTGCATTTTCAAAAACCTTAAAAAGTGGGTAAGGCTTTTGTGTAGTTAGCATTCAAAAAAACTCATGCAGAATGAGTAGAATTTAAAATGTGCAACTTTGCCTAGAGGCAACATTGGGGCACATTTACAAAGATGTCATGCAATGCAGCGCAGCAAGCGAAGTTGATGTGCTTCATGAAAGGAAGAGAGCAGAACTGCACAATATCTTCAAAGTAATGACGCAGTTCTGCTCTCTCCTTGTGCTAACGCAGACACCCTTGCACCATAGTACAAGGATGCCTGCATTATGGTAAGGATATGGTAAGGATAGTTTTTGTGCCAGAAGGGCTCCGTTCCTGCATGAAAAGAATCCTTGAGGCTTTTTCCTGCAGAATTCAGCACACATGCAAAGAAGAAATAAGGAGGAGAATTAAAGATATTTCTCCTCGTTACGCCAGCCTCAGGTAGGCGCACCATTCTGTTGCAAACCCATATCCACAAATCTTTGTAAACAGCCGCGGTCCGTGCAGGTAACAGCGGTGGGGCGACGTTGGGGGGGATTTCGAGGGATGATGCAGAGGGAAAATTAATTATTTATTTAATTTTCCCTAGGCATTGTCCCTCGAAGTCCCCCGAATGCGGCTCCACCGCCCCGCCGCTGTTACATGCACAGACCGCAGCTGTTTGTAAATATGGGTTTGCATCAAAATCAATGAGTGGATGCACGGGAACACCAATGCACCACCCATGGAATGCCTTCCTGACACAAGGTAATGCAAAGCAGCTGAGTTGCATTATATTCTTTTTACAAAGCTATGCAAATCAAAATTGGCGTGGCTTTGTTAATCCCAAAATATATTTTGCATTGGGGCTCCGTCAAAACCCCAACGTAAAATATTTTCAACTCTGGGCATAAATTAATAACTATCCTTTCCTTGATTTATTTAAAGGCTAAGATCTGGTTTATGAAGAGGGTCCCAAAACCTCTAAGCTGATTCCTTTCAATCAGTGCGCCTGCTTAAACCTTGGTCAACATCTCCTAAATGTAAATGCCAGACATTGTTATTAGTCATTTATTCAGATAGATGATTAATGTCATCCAAGGAACAAAAGAAAACAGATGGACACGCTCGATTTTCTTTTTTTTTTTTTTTTGCTTGGTGTTATTACATTTCCTTGATTATAAAAAGTGTAGGCTTTGGTACATACACTTTTTTACCTCCACATGATATGAATGTTCACATCTAAGTAGATGGAATATGAAGGAAAACATAACACAACACAAAAACATCATAACTCGACATTTTAGTAGCACAACAACATGCCACAATAAAGTAACAAGAAAATAAAACTCAATGGCAACACAATAATACAACAAAACCACACGAAAATACAGTAACTCAAAATAACAATCACAACACATCAAAACAACCACACAAAGTTATGTTATGTTCTTTATGTTCTGAGATTCCTATTGACTGGAGTCAAAGTGATTGAATGCTATCGAATTCTGTTAGTTTTCATATTGTTCAGAAGTGAGTCATATTACATAGTTTCCAACAAGTTTAGTCTAAATTAATGTAATGTTTTGTGATGTATTATAATGGATAGGAGTTGGCTAGATTGGATAATGGATCTGTGCAGAGACTGATCCACCCTGAAAAAAAATATAGCTACTTTTCTCATGGTAAATTCTTTTTTTTAAACCTAATGGCTTTCACCTTGTTGTTGAGCCACTATTCATTTCCCACAACAGTTATGTGAATACCAACCAAGTGGAAGTTCCTAAATCTGCATTTACACCTCTCACTGTGATCTGCCCAAGCGCATTCGGAGCAATAACATTTCATCATGTTATACCTGTCCTAGGAGAACACCATTGACATCCACTAGAAGCTAGACTCAAATGCAAACCAACATGAATAACATTGAAATTCATCCCACAAATTTGTCAACCAAAAACACTGAATGACAAATGCACAAGTCACAGGCTGAAAAGAGCAACATCTGTTGTAATAAATGTTGGAGAGGCTACCACAAAGCCACCAACAAGTCAAATAATTTTACTTTGCCAACACGCATACTAGAGGCTTATAGGCAAACAAAGGAAATCTTCAGCAACTACGAGGATCTGTCCCATCCTGATGAGCTAAAAAGCAGCCCCAGCGTATCTCAACAACACTCTCTTATTTTCCCTCATCAGCAACAATCCTCATTCACCTTTTTCAAACTCTTGCTGATGTTCTCTTGAACAGGCCTACAATACAGTAGCATCCAAATCTCCTAAAGATGCTTGGCCAGCTGCCTGGCTCAGACAACTCCTCAAGCACTGGACTCAACCCACATTTTGCTGACCCGAAAGCAACCCCTCATCATACTCTATCTGAAAAATACATCTTATTAACCCCTTTGGTGCTTGCGTCGGCCAATGGCCGACGCAAGCTCTACCTCCCTGGTGCGGCGCACGTCCATTGGCCGTCACCAGGGAGGGCCCCCTTTAAACCTCCGGTGCATTGCACCGGAGATTGTTTTTTTTTTATTCCCCCTTGGGCAGACGTGGAAGGCTTTCCGCGTCTCCACCCGCCCCCTCTCCCGCCCATCTGTGACGTCAGCGCGCCGCGAGGCGCTCTGACGTCACTGATTTCCCCACCGGAGCCGAAGACAGCAGCAGGTAAGGCTGCGCTCGACTCCGATGGGGAAATCTGGCCGAAAACGGCCTTCCCAGCTTTCAGGGAGGCCTCGTTTGAAAGGGGAGAGTCTCCCCTTTCAAACGAGGCCTTCCTGAAAGGGTTTCCTGGCCGTGGATCACGGCAGCAATGCGATCCACAGCCAGGAAACCCCACTAGACACCAGGGATGTCTTTGGGGGGGTCAGCCCTCGTGGTAATGGGTCGCCCCCCCCGGGGGCATATTTTTTTATTCTTGAATGTTGGATTTCCTTGGGGGGGGCGCGATCGCCCCCAAAAATGAAAAAAAAAATGGCAGCGATATTGGCAGGGGGTCGGTCCTCCTGCTCAGTGGCCAACCCCCTGTGGGGGCATATTTTTTATTGAAACATGTTGGCTTTCCTTGGGGGGCACGATCGCCCCCCAAAAATGCTAAAAAAATATAAAAAATGTACAATGGTGGCAAAATTGGCAGGGGGTCGGTCCTCCTGCTCAGTGACCGACCCCCTGTGGGGGCATATTTTTTATTGAAACATGTTGGCTTTCCTTGGGGGGCACGATCGTCCCCCAAAAATGCTAAAAAAATATAAAAAATGTACAATGGTGGCAATATTGGCAGGGGGTCGGTCCTCCTGCTCAGTGGCCGTCCCCCTGTGGGGGCAATTTTTTTGTTATAGCTATGTGCTTTCCGTGGGGGCACAATCGGTCCCCAGGGAAGCCATAGCTATAAAAAAAATTAGAGAAAGAGAGAGAGAGAGTCTCTTTCTCTCTGTAGATGATATATGTATATATATGTATCTATATACATATGTATGTGTATATAGATACATATATATATATACATAAGTCTAAAGAGTGAATGATATATATATGTATCTATATATATGTATAGATATATGTATATAGATACATATATATAAATATATGTAGAGATAATATCTATGTATATATATATATATGTGTCCGTATGTGTGTGTGTGTGTGTATTATCTACTGGCGGTCGCCAGTAGATAGTTATAGTTACAACCTATTATCCATTGGAAATCCGCGACATTCTATTTGAAATAACTCTCTTGCCGGTTGACGTATCTTCGCGAAATTTTCAAACTCCGTGGGGCGCTCCGGTCCGCTCCTACCCTGAAAGTCTCGGGGTGATACGTCAAGTGGGGGCCGAGAAAAAAGGGGGGTCCCAAAACGTGTTTTCCCCATGCACTTTTCCATAGGAAAATTTAGACACGGCTACAGCCCGAACTGCTGAACGGAATTACACCAAATTTGGCAAAGAGGTAGTTCTTGGTTCAGAAAGAACCCTTTTTGTTAAATGGTGTAAATCCGTTCAGTAGTTGCTGAGAAAATGAAAAGTAAAAAGTTAGTGATATCTATGGGCACGGAGGATTCGCGCACCCTCAGCGCACCCTGCACGCACCGTCCCGATCACGAGCTGCATTTTAATTGGCTGTCAACATTCCGATTCAGGAAATGTTGGCAGCCATTTTAAGTGCGCAAAGCGCACAAAGGGGGCAGGGTAGAAACACCCTGACCCCCTAGGTTTGCTCAGGGGGTCCCACAAGGACCCCCTGGGCAAAAATTTTTTTTCTTTTTTTAAAAATCGGCAGGATGCGCTCAGGGTGCGCGAATCCTGCCGAAAGAAATCGAAGCGCGGTCTCCGCGCTCGATGTTAATTTGCTCCCGGGTGGCCCAAGTCCCGGGGGCATGGTGGGGGATAATTTAATGTGTGGGGGCCTCAAAGGGCCCCCAAGCCCGGGGACCGCCACCCCCGGGGCTTTTTAAAAAATGGTGCGGGAGGGCTCTGAGCCCTCCCGCAGCCCCGGGGACCACCACCTCCCCGGGGCTTTTTTAAAATAATGACAAAACCTGTGTGGGGGGCTCCAGCCCCCCACACGCCCCGGGACCGCCACCTCCCGGGGCTTTGAACTGAATTGGAGGGGGCCGCGCGGCCCCCTCCTGGAGCCCTTGATGGCCCTGGGGACCACCACCCCCCAGGGCCGGCTCCTGCAGTGTCCCGGGGTGCCTACCCCCGGGACACTGTAGTTTGCTATGGCAGGACGGGAGCCTCGCGGCTCCCGTCCTGCCATAGCAAACTGCTTTGGATATTGGAAGAGAGAGCAGGGAAACCTGCTCTCTTCCAATATCCAAAGCGATTGCTTTTCCACATGGGGAGCAGCATGTCAGCTGCTCCCCATGTGGAACAGCAATGCCGGCTCCCAAGGGACGTGGGGAGCCGGCGGGACTGTGGGGGATTGGGGACCCCCCACAGTCCCCAACGGAGAGGAGCCAGCCCCGGGGGATGGGGTCCCCGGGGCAAGTAGTGGCCCGGGAGGGGGGCCACGCGGCCCCCCTCCCCAAAAAAGGAAAAAAAATTTTTTTTTTAAAATAGAAAGGCCAGCCCCGGGGGATGGGGTCCCCGGGGCCTTAAAATGGCCAGAGGAGGGGGGCCACGCTGCCCCCCTCACAATAATTAATAAAGAGGCTATGCCCCGGGGGATGGGGTCCCCGGGGCCAATACAGGCCAAGGAAAGGGGGGCCACGCGGCCCCCTTCCCGTTTTTTTTTTTTTTGGTAATTAAAAAAAGGGGTAAGGCCCTGGGGGATGGGGTCCCCAGGGCCCAAAAACAGAAAAAAGGAAGGGGGGCCACACAGCCCCCCTTCAGGGGACAAAAAAAAAAACGATCGGGCCCGCAGGCCCCGCCCCCTTACTTCACCACTCTGCAAACGCGCCCCCTGGCGCGTTTGCAGAGGGGGAACAAATTCACCTTGAATACTGGGGGTCCCTGGGGGCCAACTAGCCCACCAGGAACCTCCAGTATGCGCCAGGGGCTGCCTTGCAGAGACGTGTAGAGAGGCCACACCCCTTTTACACCTCTCTGCAACGCAGCTCTGTGGCGCTTTTGGAGGTATATGGTGGGCTAGTTGGACTCCGGGGACCCTCAGGATTCAAGGGGACTTAATCCCCCAACTTAAAACGCGCCACGGGGCGCGTTTGCACAGTGGTGAAGGGAGGGGCGGGGCTTCAGGTGACATGTGTGCAAACAGGCCACGTGGCGCGTTTTAAGATGGGGAATTAAATCCCCTTCAATCCTGAGGGTCCCTGGGGCCAACTAGCCCAACAGGTACATCCAGAATGCGCCACAGAGCTGCGTTGCAGAGAGGTGTAAAAGGGGTGTGGCCTCTCTACACGTCTCTGCAACGCAGCCCCTGGCGCATATTGGAGGTTCCTGGTGGTCTAGTTGGCCCCTAGGGACCCTCAGGATTCAAGGGGACTTAATCCCCCAACTTAAAACGCGCCACGGGGCGCGTTTGCAAAGATGTCACCTCAGGCCCCGCCCCTCCCTTCACCATTGTGCAAATATTCCTCTAAAATCAGCCGAAATAGGAATTCCGATTTACTCACCTGTTATAAGGAGAGACCTCAGTGCTGTATCTTTCAGCCCAGTACTGGTCCTGAAAAGTAATTTTAACCGTACTTACCAGTAACTTGAATTTCCTTCCATAGGCTAACATTGACTGGTTTCACTTGGAAATTCTTCTAAGTGTGGAGTTTTGGAACTTTAAAATATTCCTCTAAAATCAGCCGAAATACGAATTCCGATTTACTCACCTGTTATCAGGAGAGACCTCAGTGCTGCATCTTTCAGCCCAGTACTGATCCTGAAAAGTAATTTTAACCGTACTTACCGGTAACTTGAATTTCCTTCATAGGCTAACATTGACTGGTTTCACTTGGAAATTCTTCTAAGTGTGGAGTTTTGGAACTTTAAAATATTCCTCTAAAATCAACCGAAATACGAATTCCGATTTACTCACCTGTTATCAGGAGAGACCTCAGTGCTGCATCTTTCAGCCCAGTACTGATCCTGAAAAGTAATTTTAACCGTACTTACCGGTAACTTGAATTTCCTTCATAGGCTAACATTGACTGGTTTCACTTGGAAATTCTTCTAAGTGTGGAGTTTTGGAACTTTAAAATATTCCTCTAAAATCAGCCGAAATACGAATTCCGATTTACTCACCTGTTATCAGGAGAGACCTCAGTGCTGCATCTTTCAGCCCAGTACTGATCCTGAAAAGTAATTTTAACCGTACTTACCGGTAACTTGAATTTCCTTCATAGGCTAACATTGACTGGTTTCACTTGGAAATTCTTCTAAGTGTGGAGTTTTGGAACTTTAAAATATTCCTCTAAAATCAACCGAAATACGAATTCCGATTTACTCACCTGTTATCAGGAGAGACCTCAGTGCTGCATCTTTCAGCCCAGTACTGGTCCTGAAAAGTAATTTTAACCGTACTTACCAGTAACTTGAATTTCCTTCCATAGGCTAACATTGACTGGTTTCACTTGGAAATTCTTCTAAGTGTGGAGTTTTGGAACTTTAAAATATTCCTCTAAAATCAGCCGAAATACGAATTCCGATTTACTCACCTGTTATCAGGAGAGACCTCAGTGCTGCATCTTTCAGCCCAGTACTGATCCTGAAAAGTAATTTTAACCGTACTTACCGGTAACTTGAATTTCCTTCATAGGCTAACATTGACTGGTTTCACTTGGAAATTCTTCTAAGTGTGGAGTTTTGGAACTTTAAAATATTCCTCTAAAATCAGCCGAAATACGAATTCCGATTTACTCACCTGTTATCAGGAGAGACCTCAGTGCTGCATCTTTCAGCCCAGTACTGATCCTGAAAAGTAATTTTAACCGTACTTACCGGTAACTTGAATTTCCTTCATAGGCTAACATTGACTGGTTTCACTTGGAAATTCTTCTAAGTGTGGAGTTTTGGAACTTTAAAATATTCCTCTAAAATCAACCGAAATACGAATTCCGATTTACTCACCTGTTATCAGGAGAGACCTCAGTGCTGCATCTTTCAGCCCAGTACTGATCCTGAAAAGTAATTTTAACCGTACTTACCGGTAACTTGAATTTCCTTCATAGGCTAACATTGACTGGTTTCACTTGGAAATTCTTCTAAGTGTTGATTTTTGAAACATACAAATATTCCTCTAAAATCAGCCGAAATCCGAATTCTGATTTACTCACCTGTTATCAGGAGAGACCTCAGTGCTGCATCTTTCAGCCCAGTACTGATCCTGAAAAGTAATTTTAACCGTACTTACCGGTAACTTGAATTTCCTTCATAGGCTAACATTGACTGGTTTCACTTGGAAATTCTTCTAAGTGTGGAGTTTTGGAACTTTAAAATATTCCTCTAAAATCAGCCGAAATACGAATTCCGATTTACTCACCTGTTATCAGGAGAGACCTCAGTGCTGCATCTTTCAGCCCAGTACTGATCCTGAAAAGTAATTTTAACCGTACTTACCGGTAACTTGAATTTCCTTCATAGGCTAACATTGACTGGTTTCACTTGGAAATTCTTCTAAGTGTTGATTTTTGAAACATACAAATATTCCTCTAAAATCAGCCGAAATCCGAATTCTGATTTACTCACCTGTTATCAGGAGAGACCTCAGTGCTGCATCTTTCAGCCCAGTACTGATCCTGAAAAGTAATTTTAACCGTACTTACCGGTAACTTGAATTTCCTTCATAGGCTAACATTGACTGGTTTCACTTGGAAATTCTTCTAAGTGTGGAGTTTTGGAACTTTAAAATATTCCTCTAAAATCAACCGAAATACGAATTCCGATTTACTCACCTGTTATCAGGAGAGACCTCAGTGCTGCATCTTTCAGCCCAGTACTGATCCTGAAAAGTAATTTTAACCGTACTTACCGGTAACTTGAATTTCCTTCATAGGCTAACATTGACTGGTTTCACTTGGAAATTCTTCTAAGTGTGGAGTTTTGGAACTTTAAAATATTCCTCTAAAATCAGCCGAAATACGAATTCCGATTTACTCACCTGTTATCAGGAGAGACCTCAGTGCTGCATCTTTCAGCCCAGTACTGATCCTGAAAAGTAATTTTAACCGTACTTACCGGTAACTTGAATTTCCTTCATAGGCTAACATTGACTGGTTTCACTTGGAAATTCTTCTAAGTGTTGATTTTTGAAACATACAAATATTCCTCTAAAATCAGCCGAAATCCGAATTCTGATTTACTCACCTGTTATCAGGAGAGACCTCAGTGCTGCATCTTTCAGCCCAGTACTGATCCTGAAAAGTAATTTTAACCGTACTTACCGGTAACTTGAATTTCCTTCATAGGCTAACATTGACTGGTTTCACTTGGAAATTCTTCTAAGTGTGGAGTTTTGGAACTTTAAAATATTCCTCTAAAATCAGCCGAAATACGAATTCCGATTTACTCACCTGTTATCAGGAGAGACCTCAGTGCTGCATCTTTCAGCCCAGTACTGATCCTGAAAAGTAATTTTAACCGTACTTACCGGTAACTTGAATTTCCTTCATAGGCTAACATTGACTGGTTTCACTTGGAAATTCTTCTAAGTGTTGATTTTTGAAACATACAAATATTCCTCTAAAATCAGCCGAAATCCGAATTCTGATTTACTCACCTGTTATCAGGAGAGACCTCAGTGCTGCATCTTTCAGCCCAGTACTGATCCTGAAAAGTAATTTTAACCGTACTTACCGGTAACTTGAATTTCCTTCATAGGCTAACATTGACTGGTTTCACTTGGAAATTCTTCTAAGTGTGGAGTTTTGGAACTTTAAAATATTCCTCTAAAATCAGCCGAAATACGAATTCCGATTTACTCACCTGTTATCAGGAGAGACCTCAGTGCTGCATCTTTCAGCCCAGTACTGATCCTGAAAAGTAATTTTAACCGTACTTACCGGTAACTTGAATTTCCTTCATAGGCTAACATTGACTGGTTTCACTTGGAAATTCTTCTAAGTGTTGATTTTTGAAACATACAAATATTCCTCTAAAATCAGCCGAAATCCGAATTCTGATTTACTCACCTGTTATCAGGAGAGACCTCAGTGCTGCATCTTTCAGCCCAGTACTGATCCTGAAAAGTAATTTTAACCGTACTTACCGGTAACTTGAATTTCCTTCATAGGCTAACATTGACTGGTTTCACTTGGAAATTCTTCTAAGTGTGGAGTTTTGGAACTTTAAAATATTCCTCTAAAATCAGCCGAAATACGAATTCCGATTTACTCACCTGTTATCAGGAGAGACCTCAGTGCTGCATCTTTCAGCCCAGTACTGATCCTGAAAAGTAATTTTAACCGTACTTACCGGTAACTTGAATTTCCTTCATAGGCTAACATTGACTGGTTTCATTTGGAAATTCTTCTAAGTGTTGATTTTTGAAACATACAAATATTCCTCTAAAATCAGCCGAAATCCGAATTCTGATTTACTCACCTGTTATCAGGAGAGACCTCAGTGCTGCATCTTTCAGCCCAGTACTGATCCTGAAAAGTAATTTTAACCGTACTTACCGGTAACTTGAATTTCCTTCATAGGCTAACATTGACTGGTTTCACTTGGAAATTCTTCTAAGTGTGGAGTTTTGGAACTTTAAAATATTCCTCTAAAATCAACCGAAATACGAATTCCGATTTACTCACCTGTTATCAGGAGAGACCTCAGTGCTGCATCTTTCAGCCCAGTACTGATCCTGAAAAGTAATTTTAACCGTACTTACCGGTAACTTGAATTTCCTTCATAGGCTAACATTGACTGGTTTCACTTGGAAATTCTTCTAAGTGTGGAGTTTTGGAACTTTAAAATATTCCTCTAAAATCAGCCGAAATACGAATTCCGATTTACTCACCTGTTATCAGGAGAGACCTCAGTGCTGCATCTTTCAGCCCAGTACTGATCCTGAAAAGTAATTTTAACCGTACTTACCGGTAACTTGAATTTCCTTCATAGGCTAACATTGACTGGTTTCACTTGGAAATTCTTCTAAGTGTTGATTTTTGAAACATACAAATATTCCTCTAAAATCAGCCGAAATCCGAATTCTGATTTACTCACCTGTTATCAGGAGAGACCTCAGTGCTGCATCTTTCAGCCCAGTACTGGTCCTGAAAAGTAATTTTAACCGTACTTACCAGTAACTTGAATTTCCTTCCATAGGCTAACATTGACTGGTTTCACTTGGAAATTCTTCTAAGTGTGGAGTTTTGGAACTTTAAAATATTCCTCAAAAATCAGCCAAAATACGAATTCCGATTTACTCACCTGTTATCAGGAGAGACCTCAGTGCTGCATCTTTAAGCCCAGTACTGATCCTGAAAAATAATTTTAACCGTACTTACCGGTAACTTGAATTTCCTTCATAGGCTAACATTGACTGGTTTCACTTGGAAATTCTTCTAAGTGTGGAGTTTTGGAACTTTAAAATATTCCTCTAAAATCAGCCGAAATACGAATTCCGATTTACTCACCTGTTATCAGGAGAGACCTCAGTGCTGCATCTTTAAGCCCAGTACTGATCCTGAAAAGTAATTTTAACCGTACTTACCGGTAACTTGAATTTCCTTCATAGGCTAACATTGACTGGTTTCACTTGGAAATTCTTCTAAGTGTGGAGTTTTGGAACTTTAAAATATTCCTCTAAAATCAGCCGAAATACGAATTCCGATTTACTCACCTGTTATCAGGAGAGACCTCAGTGCTGCATCTTTCAGCCCAGTACTGATCCTGAAAAGTAATTTTAACCGTACTTACCGGTAACTTGAATTTCCTTCATAGGCTAACATTGACTGGTTTCACTTGGAAATTCTTCTAAGTGTTGATTTTTGAAACATACAAATATTCCTCTAAAATCAGCCGATATCCGAATTCTGATTTACTCACCTGTTATCAGGAGAGACCTCAGTGCTGCATCTTTCAGCCCAGTACTGGTCCTGAAAAGTAATTTTAACCGTACTTACCAGTAACTTGAATTTCCTTCCATAGGCTAACATTGACTGGTTTCACTTGGAAATTCTTCTAAGTGTGGAGTTTTGGAACTTTAAAATATTCCTCAAAAATCAGCCAAAATACGAATTCCGATTTACTCACCTGTTATCAGGAGAGACCTCAGTGCTGCATGTTTCAGCCCAGTACTGATCCTCAAAAGTAATTTTAACCGTACTTACCGGTAACTTGAATTTCCTTCATAGGCTAACATTGACTGGTTTTCAGCAAAAAAGTTTCAAAGTGTTGATTTTCACAAACTACAAATATTCCTTAAAAATCGCCTGTATGACTTAAACGCATTCTTTCAACTGTTTACAGGAGATGCACCAGTGCTGGATCCAGGATCCAACACTGAGTAAGAAAAAGTAACGATAACAGTTTTTACCTGCTAAGTGAATTTCCTTCCATAGGATAACATTGGTGATTCTATGAGAAAAAGTTTCTAAGTGTCAACTTTTAAAATACAATAATATTCCTTAAAAATCACGACTGTAACCAAAACGCTTTTACTCAACTGTTTACAGGAGATGTACCAGGACTGAATCTAGGATCCAGTCCTGTGGTTAGAAAAGTAATCCATAAAGTAACTAATTGCATTTAACTAGAAATTCACATTGAGCTGAATGTTGCATTGTGTTTGAAAATGTGTTGCCCATTGCAACAACTGTAACTACTGTACTTAAAAGTCTATTGCCTATCTGCAAAGTATTTAAACTAAATTAATTCATTAAGAGAAAGTATTTTTTGTAATGTAATGTATAATGTAATTACAATGTAATTTAAAAAATAAAATATGTAAAAAAAAATGTTTCTAAAAATGTAGTAAATCAGTATGAAAAAAATTAATATAACAATTAATACATTTAAAAATTGTCATTTACAAAACCTTTGAAATTCACTAAAAAAAACGTAGGTTTCAGGCACGTTATAGTTAGAAATTAGCATTTAAAAAACCTTTGAAATTCACTGAAAAAACCATAGGTTTCAGACACGTTATAGTTACAAATTAGCATTTAAAAAACCTTTGAAATTCACTGAAAAAACCATAGGTTTCAGACACGTTATAGTTACAAATTAGCATTTAAAAAACCTTTGAAATTCACTGAAAAAACCATAGGTTTTAGGGACAGTTATAGTTACTTGGACATTGCACTCGTACAAAACCCGTGAAATTCCCCCGTTATAGTTAGTTCAGCTAACTATAACTCGCGCCCCGCAATGCACTGCTGATGACGTCACATATTACATCACTCATGACATGGTCAGTGACATCACTGATGACATCACTGATGACATCTCAAATGACATCACTGATGACATCATCCACGTGATCATCTGATGCACCTCCTCACACCCTAATATAACCTTTGATACACCCACTCTAAATTACAGACTGCCATTCGCAAAACCATAGACACTCCAACACCAATAACTACATACCCACTCACTGATTCTTAGGTCTACACACACACATCCACTCACTCACCCGTACAGTCACTCATACTTACGGTCACTCAATACAGGACTATCATATGCACTCATACTCCTATATAGACACTCAAACACCGCCACTCATCCATAGAGGTACTCACACACCTAGTAAGTCATGCAAATAATTAAACACACTACCATTTACTCACCTATACAGTTATACACACACCACCCCACTTACTCATACAAATACTAGCACATTCTTACGCTCTTATACAATCACTGATACAAGCACACACTCATCCATACAGCCACTATCACAATCAGTCACTCTCGCTTATAGCTATTTATATACTCCAACACACATATATACTGCCTTTCACATATGTAGTTACTCACACATGTACCACTGGGACATACATTCACTCACTAACACACTCTTACACACACTTACCCACCCATAAAGTCTATCACAGATGCACTCTTGAAACCATCCACCCAGTGAATCACCCACTCACACATCTATGCACAGAGTCGCACACACCCCTCCCACACAAACACTCAGGCACCCATACAGATACTCACACAAGCATTCAATAACTCAAATAGACACTCATGTAGCTATTCACAAACACATGCAGCCACTTACACAGCAACAGACAGACGGATACAGACATTCACCCAGTTTAGTCACTAACCCATGCATTCAGTACGATACGTTAAATCACTCACTTATACAGTCAGTCACGCACCTACTAAATCATCCATACAGACACTTACACAACCACTCATTCTTCAATACGTCTTTTCCTATATATATTAAAAATATTTAAACTTTAGAGAAACACACAGTCACTGGATGATGTCATCAGTGATGTCATTTGAGATGTCATCAGTGATGTCATCAGTGATGTCACTGACCATGTCATGAGTGATGTAATATGTGACGTCATCAGCAGTGCATTGCGGGGCGCGAGTTATAGTTAGCTGAACTAACTATAACGGGGGAATTTCACGGGTTTTGTATGAGTGCAATGTCCAAGTAACTATAACTGTCCCTAAAACCTATGGTTTTTTCAGTGAATTTCAAAGGTTTTTTAAATGCTAATTTGTAACTATAACGTGTCTGAAACCTATGGTTTTTTCAGTGAATTTCAAAGGTTTTTTAAATGCTAATTTGTAACTATAACGTGTCTGAAACCTATGGTTTTTTCAGTGAATATATATATATATATATATATATACATATATATGTATATATATATATGCTCCTTGATTCCTTGATGCACAGTGAACGGCGCACTCGTGGACGTGTGCTTTACAAACGCGGGGGTGCGCCCGCGATATTTATCCAGGCTCTGTTTCCTTGTTTCCCAAAAAGAAAAACAGCACTCGCGGGGGCAGTTGCTAGAGTTTATTGCAACTGCCTCCGCGAGTGCTGTTTTTCTTTTGGAAACAAGGAAACGGATCTTGGATATATATATATATATATATATATATATATATATATATATATATATATATATATATATATATATATATGCGGCGGTGCAGGGCACGAAATAAAACTTATTGCACCAGAACTTGGGTCCGGATTCGTATGTTCCTGTTTGAAAGGAGTATGAGCGGCGAAGCAGGATATATACATATATCTATATATATATATATATATATATATATATATATATATATTCAGAAACACAAAGGATGCCGCAGTCCAGAGATTGGTTTCAGAGTTGCTTTATTTTCACCATGACTGGTGGTAGTGGTGGTGAAAATAAAGCAACTCTGAAACCGGTCTCTGGAGTGCGGCATCCTTTGTGTTTCTGAATTTAAATATCGGGTAAGGATTCTGCCCGTTGCTGCCTGCACCAGGTATTGAGCGCGCTGACATTGGGAATTAATTGTTTGATATATATATATATTTACAGAGAGATTTCCCAGTGCTGAAAATATGAGACTGTGAAAGAACTATATTGAGTCTCTTTGAAGTTGCATGAAAGGCAGTAAAGTTTGGTACTGCTGCAGAGTACAAAAAAAATTCCTGCTAGATAGAGATATCTGACTTTTGTCTAGTGGCAGTTTTGACGCCATAAAGGGCATGCTGGAAAGAACAGTTCTGTATTATGTGGATAGCTAAGTGGATTAGTAAAGCCATGCAATAGAAACACTTTGAAACAGATGAAATGTATGTGAGAGAGGGGCTATGGAGAGATGAGGGGCACGTTTGCAAGGATGGTAGTGAGGGAGCCAAGGGAGGTTATAGTGTGCAATTGTAAAGCACACGTTCACCCGTAGGCATCTTGGCGCCAAAATGATGGTCGCGCTGGCTCCCACCAGCGCTAAAAGGCTGCGATGATGGATATGTGGCAAGGTAAAGTAATACTGTGTCTTTTTTCTCTCTTTCTTAGTCTTTTTGGAGAGCGTACGGATTTCGCAAAGGTAAGGTGACTTCGTCATTATTGACTGTTAAACACTTCACTCATGCACACACCCACCTACACTTTAAAACCAACAACCTATCTGTCTTCTACGTAGGATAGTGTTTTAAAAGGATAGTTTTAGGCACTAGCAGAGATGGCATATCGTTGGATGAATGCTGCCCAGGCCCTAAGTCTGGTTCTGGAGTCCAGCTCTGAGGCAGGATCAGAGACTGAGACAGCAGATACTGAGACAGCATCTGAGGGAGAGGACAATGGAGCCGAATCTGGGAGTGATTTTTCAGTCGGCGCAGTTCCATCCGACGACTCATTGTCCAGCGATTCTGAAGGAGACGATGTCAGTCGTGCTGTCCCTTTGCCATCACAGTCTGTGCAGCAGGACACCAGTAACAGGTTAGAGCAACCCAGAGTGCAGGCACGTGCGGCCGCAAGCACAGATGGAGTGCTGTCTTGGCAGCCTCCCAATTTAGTTCAGCCCCAAATTCCGCCTTTCACTGGTGACGCTGGATGTAAAGTCGATACGGCGAATTTTTTGCCAATTGACTACGTCCATCTCTTTTTGGATGTTGACTTCCTTGACGAAATTGTGCAGCAAACAAATTTGCGTGCCGAACAATTTCTGAGGGAGCAAGGAGGCACTCTTGGGCCTCATTCTAGGGCGCGCAAGTGGACTCCCACTACTTTAGGGAAGTTGAAGATTTTTTTGGGCCTCACGCTTAAAATGCGGGTAGTGCATAAACCAACCTTGCCATCCTACTGGTCTACTCGCACGGTTTGGTTAACCCCCATCTTCGCACCATACATGAGCAGAGATCGTTTTTTGCTATTGCAGCGCATGCTGCATTTCAATGACAATTCTGCTGCATTGCCCCGGGACCATCAAGACCATGACAGGTTGTTCAAAATTCGGCCTGTCGTGGCACATTTGTCTGCCAGGTTTCCAGAGGTTTATACTCCTGGAAAGAATATAGCCATTGATGAGTCCTTGATCTTGTATAAAGGGCGGCTGCTGTTTAGGCAGTACATTCCGAGCAAACGCGCTCGCTATGGCATCAAGCTGTACATGCTGTGTGAGAGCTCGACTGGCTATGTGTACAGCTTGAGAGTGTATACAGGGAAGGACACAACTCTTAACCCTGTAGGTTGCCTTCCCACGCTAGGGGTCACAGGAAAGATCGTATGGGAGCTTGTCCAGCCACTTCTTTACAAAGGTTATAACCTTTATGTGGACAATTTCTATACAGGAGTAGAGCTGTTCAGTAATCTCTACAAAGCTGGTACCGTGGCTTGCGGTACAATTCGTTGTCGCCGCAAAGTATTCCCACAGGAGCTTGTTTGCAAGAAGCTCCAGAAATCCCAGAGCACTGTGTTGCGTTCCAACGAACTGCTCGTAGTCAAGTTCTCAGATAGGCGTGACGTGTACGTGCTCACTACAATTCATGCTGAGAGCACTTCCCCTGTCACGGTTTGGGGTCAGATGGCCGAAGTCCACAAGCCCACCTGCATACTTGATTACAACAAGTACATGGGCGGAGTGGACAAGAACGACCAGGTTCTTCAGCCATACAATGCGAGTCGTAAAACTCGCACTTGGTATAAGAAACTGTTTACGCACCTGATCCAGATGGCAACATACAATGCGTATGTTGTTTATCGTGAGACCACCACAGGAAGACTCATGTCTTTCCTTGACTTTCAGTTGTCTGTGATTGAAAGTCTCACTGCTACAGAAGCAGCAGCCTCCACTTCATGTGTTCTGGAGGACGCGGCAAGGCTGCAGGAGCGACGCTTTGCTGATAAAATTCCTGCAACACCCAAAAAGGAGCGACCATGTCGTCGTTGTAAAGTGTGCTCAATGCAGGGAAAGAGGAAGGAGACTCGTGTTTACTGTCCCCAGTGCCCAAGTAAGCCTGCCTTCTGTTTTCCTACTTGCTTTATGTTGTATCACACTAAATCAAAATACTGGGAAATTGACTGAGGTGGAGCTGCCATAGGTAAACCTTTCAATTGGTGTGAATGGATACCTACTGTCTGTGGGCCACTCCTTCACTACGCAAGCAGCTGCAGAATATTTCTTCCTCTACTTCAGGAAATCATGGACTTCTCAACACCTTTATCTGCTTTCAGAATGTGGTAGTTATTCTGTTCGCCAATTGACAAGTGCATTATAGTCCCCACGCTGCACATACTAGTGGACAGAACATATGCCACGTTGTCATGGAGTACCCGTGTTTCACATTCAACCGTTCTTCGTAGTTTATGATGTTCTCTTTAGGAAGCTTTTGAAAATTTCCAGCATGTTTGCCTTAGTTTCAAAGGTAGATATGCTTGCTCAGCTCGAGAAATGTTTTTGCGGCATACTCGGGCACCCCCCAACTTGCATCCACAAACTGGAAGGAGTTGGATAGAGCATTGTTAGAGCATTGATAGCACGTGACAGAAATGTTCACTCAAGCTTCAAGTAGCTAGAGATGGAAGGCATTAGTATAGGGTCTCTTAACAATTGGACAGGATTAGTCAGGACTCTGAGGACAGACACATGAACGGGTTAGAACAGCTTACGGTAGGTGCGCTTTCCGAGGAATATTGCAAAGGTAGAAGGCAGATAGTAAAGGTAGTATAGATACACGTCCTGACTTCATCTTCACCCATAGATTCAAATCCATTGCTGCCACACTCACACTGAATTTACTGTAGTACATATGGGTCAATGCTGCTTGCCATGTTCATCCTCCGTTAGAACTTAGTTGATGGTCAGTTTGCTGTATGATAACTGCATTACAGTCACTGCACATAACGTTGGATTGGACATATGCTACGTTGTCACGGACTACCCGTGTTTCACATTCATCCGTTCTTCATAGTTTATGATGTTATCTTTTGAAAAGTTCCAGCATGTTTTCCTTAGTTTCAAAGGTAGATATGCTCGTTCAGTTTGAGATATGGCCTATATGGATACTCGGACACCCCCCAACTTGCATCCACAAACTGGAAGGAGTTGGATTTAGCATAGTGACTGCGCCAAAGGCGCATGAAAGACATGTCTTCCTGAGCCTCATGTGGCTGTCTTGGAAGCCAGTAGTGAAGGCTCACTCGGCATGCGTTCAGTAACGTTCAGGAAGAAGGAGGGGGAGACTTGACAGGTGGTAAAATGTAGTCAAACTCATTATGTCTTGTGGCATATGAATGTGATGGGCCCTTGCATGGCGGCGGTATGTTTGTGTGAGTGGAAGTGATTTGGTTGTTTGGGCCCGTGGCTGGCGGTATGGAAGTCTTGTGTGTGGTGTGTGAATGGCGTGTGAATGGACCATAAAGCGGTTGGTGCCGTCACGTGGCTTTCTGGCTCACCTTCAGAAGGCTTGGCTTCAATATTTTTATACTTTGATAAGTATTTGTGCTTTAAAGGCAGCATTTCTGGAGGTGCTAAAACCAACCATTAGATTAGCTTTATCAAATTAGTGTTAGATTTATATTTGTGGCGGTTCAATGGCCTTTTGTAAGATTTTTTTTTTTTGTCAAAATGGGTAGCAGGGGACTTTCTGCCCTAGCTCAGTCGTCACTTTGGCAAACCTTCACATTTTTGAGTAGTAGACAAAGGGGGAAGTACAAGGGTGAATGACTTGCGTGGCTCTCACTGCTTTTTTTTTACCCAACATACCCCGCTAGCCTCATATTTTGATGAAAAAAACTCTTTTTCCACACATTTTTGTGTGGGAAACTTGTAGGATCACTGGGCTGACACGAATTTCCTACCAACTAGCGTTCCCCCAGGTCTCCCGATAAAAATGGTGCCTCACTCGTGTGGGAGGCCCAAGTACCCGCGACAGGCATGGGCCCAAAACGTATTGAGGCGACATCAAAATTGCCTATCACAAAACAACCTGGTTTTGCAAGGGGGGTCACCTGGGTTTTTGGCCCCGTGCTCGGCGGCCAGCTAGGGAAACCTACCAAACCCACATATTTATGAAAACTAGACACCCGGGGGGTTTCAAGGAGGTATGGCTTGCGTGGATCCCCCAACGTTTTCTTACCCAGAATCCCCTGCAAACCTCAAATTTAGCTGAAAAAATCACTTTTTCCACACATTTTTGTGTGGGAAAGTTGTGGCATCACCGGGCTGGCACGAATTTCCTACCACCCAGCGTTCCCCCAGGTCTCCCAATAAAAATGGTGCCTCACTCGTGTGGGAGGCTCAAGTACCCGTGACAGGCTAGGGCCCAAAACGTATTGAGGCGACATCAAAATTGCCTATTACAAAACAACCTGGTTTTGTAAAGGGGGTCACCTCGGTTTTTGGCCCGTGCTCGGCGGCCAGCTAGGGAAACCTACCAAACCCACATATTTCTGAAAACTAGACAACCGGAGGGTTCCAAGGAGGTATGGCTTGCGTGGATCCCCCAACGTTTTCTTACCCAGAATCCCTTGCAAACCTCAAATTTAGCCCAAAACATTTTGTGATAGGCAATTTTGATGTTGCCTCAATACGTTTTGGGCCCTTGCCTGTCGCGGGTACTTGGGCCTCCCACACGAGTGAGGCACCATTTTTATCGGGAGACCTTGGGGAACGCTGGGTGGTAGGACATTCGTGTCTGCCCGGTGATGCCACAACTTTCCCACACAAAAATGTGTGGAAAAAGTGATTTTTTTCAGCTAAATTTGAGGTTTGCAGGGGATTCTGGGTAAGAAAACGTTGGGGGATCCACGCAAGCCATACCTCCCTGGAACCCCCCGGGTGTCTAGTTTTCAGAAATGTGGGGGTTTGATAGGTTTCCCTAGCTGGCCGCCGAGCACGGGGCCAAAAACCCAGGTGAACCCCCCCTTGCAAAACCAGGTTGTTTTGTGATAGGCAATTTTGATGTCCCCTCAATACGTTTTGGGCCCTAGCCTGTCGCGGGTACTTGGGCCTCCCACACGAGTGAGGCACCATTTTTATTGAGAGACCTTGGGGAACGCTGGGTGGTAGGAAATTCGTGTCTGCCCGGTGATGCCACAACTTTCCCACACAAAAATGAGTGGAAAAAGTGATTTTTTCAGCTAAATTTGAGGTTTGCAGGGGATTCTGGGTAAGAAAATGTTGGGGGATCCACGCAAGCCATACCTCCCTGGAACCTCCTGGGTGTCTGGTTTTCAAAAATGTATAGGTTTGATAGGTTTCCCTAGGTGCCGGCAGAGCTAGGGTTCAAAATCTACAGCTAGGCACTTTGTAAAAAAAGGGTCCGTTTTCACTGCGAAAATGTGGTGTGTCCATGTTGCGTTTTGGGCCGTTTCCTGTCGCGGGTACTTGGGCCTCCCACTCAAGTGAGGTACCATTTTTCTCGGAAGACTTTGGGGAATGCGGGGTGGGTGGAATTTTGTGGATCCACGCAGATTCCAGAACTTTCCACCACAGAAATATGAGGAAAATGTGTTTTTTTTACAATTTCTTAGGTTTGCAAGGGATTCTGGGTAACAGAACCAGGTGAGAGCCAGCCAAGTCACCCCATCCTGGATTCCCCTGGGTGTCTGGTTTTCAAAAATGTATAGGTTTGATAGGTTTCCCTAGGTGCCGGCAGAGCTAGGGTTCAAAATCTACAGCGAGGCACTTTGTAAAAAAGGGGTCCGTTTTCACTGCGAAAATGTGGAGTGTCCATGTTGCGTTTTGGGCCGTTTCCTGTCGCGGGTACTTGGGCCTCCCACACAAGTGAGGTACCATTTTTCTCGGAAGACTTTGGGGAACGCGGGGTGGGTGGAATTTTGTGGATCCACGCAGATTCCAGAACTTTCCACCACAGAAATATGAGGAAAATTTGGTTTTTTGACAATTGTTTAGGTTTGCAAGGGATTCTGGGTAAGAGAACCTGGTGAGAGCCAGCCAAGTCACACCATCCTGGATTCCCCTGGGTGTCTAGTTTTCAAAAATGTATAGGTTTGCTAGGTCTCCCTAGGTGCCGGCAGAGCTAGAGTTCAAAATCTACAGCTAGGCACTTTGTAAAAAAAGGGTCCGTTTCACTGCGAAAATGTGGTGTGTCCACGTTGCGTTTTGGGCCATTTCCTGTCGAAGGTACTTGGGCCTCCCACACAAGTGAGGTACCATTGTTCTCAGAAGACTTTGGGGAACGCGGGGTGGGTGGTATTTTGTGGATCCACGCAGTTTCCAGAAATTTCCACCACAGAAATGTGAGGAAAATGTGTTTTTTTTGACAATTATTTAGGTTTACAAGGGATTCTTGGTAACAGAACCTGGTGAGAGCCAGCCAAGTCACCCCATCCTGGATTCCCCTGGGTTTCTAGTTTTCAAAAATGTATAGGTTTGCTAGGTTTCCCTAGGTGCCGGCAGAGCTAGGGTTCAAAATCCACAGCTTGGCACTTTTCAAAAAAAGGGTCAGTTTTCACTGCGAAAATGTGGTGTGTCCACGTTGCGTTTTGGGCCGTTTCCTGTCGCGGGTACTTAGGCCTCCCACACCAGTGAGGTACCATTTTTCTCGGAAGACATTGGGGAACGCGGGGTGGGTGGTATTTTGTGGATCCACGCAGATTCCAGAACTTTCCACCACAGAAATGTGAGGAAAATGTGGTTTTTTGGACAATTTTTTAGGTTTGCGATGGATTCTGGGTAATAGAACCTGGTGAGAGCCAGCCAAGTCACCCCATACTGGATTCCCCTGGGTGTCTAGTTACCAAAAATGTATAGGTTTGCTAGGATTCCCTAGGTGCCAGAAGAGCTGGGGTTCAAAATCTACAGCTAGGCACTTTGCAAAAAAAGGGTCCGTTTTCCCTGCGAAAATGTGGTATGTCGACGTTGCGTTTTGGGCCGTTTCCTGTCGCGGGTACTTGGGCCTCCCACACAAGTGAGGTACCATTTTTCTTGGAAGAATTTGGGGAACGCGGGGTGGGTGGAATTTTGTGGATCAACGCAGATTCCAGAACTTTCACCACAGAAATGTGAGGAAAATGTGTTTTTTTTTGATAATTTTTTAGGTTTGCAAGGGATTCTGGGTAACAGAACCTGGTGAGAGCCAGCCAAGTCACCCCATCCTTGATTCCCCTGGGTGTCTAGTTTTCAAAAATTTATAAGTTTGATAGGTTTCCCTAGGTGCCGGCAGAGCTAGGGATCAAAATGTACAGCTAGGCACTTTGTAAAAAATGGGTAAGTTTTCACTGCGAAAATGTGGTGTGTCCAGGTTGCGTTTTGGGCCGTTTCCTGTCGCGGGTACTTGGGCCTCCCACACAAGTGAGGTGCCATTTTTCTCGGAAGACTTTGGGTAACTTGGGGTCTGTGGAATTTTGTGGATCCACGTAGATTCCAGAACTTTCCACCACAGAAATGTGAGGAAAATGTGTTTTTTTGGACAATTTGTTAGGTTTGCAACGGATTCTGGGTAACAGAACCTGGTGAGAGCCAGCCAAGTCACCCCATCCTGGATTCCCCTGGGAGACTAGTTTTCAAAAATGTATAGGTTTGCTAGGTTTCCCTAGATGCCGGCAGAGCTAGGGTTCAAAATCTACAGCTAGGCACTTTGTAAAAAAAGGGTCCGTTTTCACTGCGAAAATGTGGTGTGCCACGTTGCGTTTTGGGCCGTTTCCTGTCGCGGGTACTTGAGCCTCCCACACAAGTGAGGTACCATTTTTCTCGGAAGACTTTGGGGAACGCGGGGTGCGTGGAATTTTGTGGATGCACGCAGATTCCAGAATTTTCCACCACAGAAATGTGAGGAAAATGTGGTATTTTTACAATTCTTTAGGTTTGCAATGGATTCTGGGTAACAGAACCTGGTGAGAGCCAGCCAAGTCACCCCATCCTGGATTCCCCTGGGTGACTAGTTTTCAAAAATGTATAGGTTTGCTAGGTTTCCCTAGATGCCGGCAGAGCTAGGGTTCAAAATCTACAGCTAGGCACTTTGTAAAAAAAGGGTCCGTTTTCACTGCAAAAATGTGGTGTGTCCACGTTGCGTTTTGGGCCGTTTCCTGTCGCGGGTACTTGGGCCTCCCACACAAGTGAGGTACCATTTTTCTCGGAAGACTTTGGGGAACACGGGGTGTGTGGAATTTTGTGGATCCACGCAGATTCCAGAACTTTCCACCACAGAAATGTGAGGAGAATGTGGTTTTTTGGACAATTTTTTAGGCTTGCAATGGATTCTGGGAAACAGAACCTGGTGAGAGCCAGCCAAGTCACCCCATCCTGGATTCCCCTGGGTGTCTAGTTTTCAAAAATGTATAGGTTTGCTAGGTTTCCCTAGGTGCCGGCAGAGCTAGGGTTCAAAATCTACAGCTTGGCACTTTTCAAAAAAAGGGTCAGATTTCACAGCGAAAATGTGGTGTGTCCACGTTGCGTTTTGGGCCGTTTCCTGTCGCGGGTACTTGAGCCTCCCACACAAGTGAGGTGCCATTTTTCTCGGAAGACTTTGGGGAACGCGGGGTGTGTGGAATTTTGTGGATCCACGCAGATTTCAGAACTTTCCACCACAGAAATATGAGGAAAATGTGGTTTTTTGGACAATTTTTTAGGTTTGCGATGGATTCTGGGTAACAGAACCTGGTGAGAGCCAGCCAAATCACCCCATCCTGGATTCCCCTGGGTGTCTAGTTTCCAAAAATGTATAGGTTTGCTAGGTTTCCCTAGGTACCAGAAGAGCTGGGGTTCAAAATCTACAGCTAGGCACTTTGCAAAAAAAGGGTCCGTTTTCACTGCGAAAATGTGGTGTGTCGACGTTACGTTTTGGGCCGTTTCCTGTCACGGGTACTTGGGCCTCCCACACAAGTGAGGTACCATTTTTCTCACAAGACTTTGGGGAACGCGGGGTGGGTGGAATTTTGTGGATCAACGCAGATTCCAGAACTTTCACCACAGAAATGTGAGGAAAATGTGTTTTTTTGGACAATTTTTTAGGTTTGCAAGGGATTCTGGGTAACAGAACCTGGTGAGAGCCAGCCAAGTCACCCCATCCTGGATTCTCCTGAGTGTCTAGTTTTCAAAAATGTATAAGTTTGATGGGTTTCCCTAGGTGCCGGCAGAGCTAGGGATCAAAATGTACAGCTAGGCACTTTGTAAAAAAAGGGTACGTTTTCACTGCGAAAATGTGGTGTGTCCAGGTTGCGTTTTGGGCCGTTTCCTGTCGCGGGTACTTGGGCCTCCCACACAAGTGAGGTACCATTTTTCTTGGAAGACTTTGGGGAACGCTGGGTGGGTTGAATTTTGTGGATCCACGCAGATTCCAGAACTTTCCACCACAGAAATGTGAGGAAAATGTGGTTTTTTTGAAAAAATTTTAGGTTTGCAAGGGATTCTGGGTAACAGAACCTGGTGAGAGCCAGCTAGGTCACCCCATCCTGGATTCCCCTGGGTGTCTAGTTTTCAAAAATGTATAGGTTTTCTAGGTTTCCCTAGGTGCCGGCAGAGCTAGGGTTCAAAATCTACAGCTAGGCACTTTGTAAAAAAAGGGTCCGTTTTCACTGCGAAAATGTGGTGTGTCCACGTTGCGTTTTGGGCCGTTTCCTGTCATGGGTTCTTGGGCCTCCCACACAAGTGAGGTGCCATTTTTCTCGGAAGACTTTGGGGAACGTGGGGTGGGTAGAATTTTGTGGATCCACGCAGATTCCAGAACTTTCCACCACAGAAATGTAAGGAAAATGTGTTTTTTTTAACAATTTTTTAGGTTTGCAAGGGATTCTGGGTAACAGAACCTGGTGAGAGCCAGCCAAGTCACCCCAGCCTGGATTCCCCTGGGTGTCTAGTTTTTAAAAATGTATAAGTTTGATAGGTTTCCCTAGGTGCCGGCAGAGCTAGGGATCAAAATGTACAGCTAGGCACTTTGTAAAAAAAGGGTACGTTTTCACTGCGAAAATGTGGTGTGTCCAGGTTGCGTTTTGGGCCGTTTCCTGTCGCGGGTACTTGGGCCTCCCACACAAGTGAGGTGCCATTTTTCTTGGAAGACTTTGCGGAACGCGGGGTGGGTGGAATTTTGTGGATCCACGTAGATTCCAGAACTTTCCACCACAGAAATGTGAGGAAAATGTGTTTTTTTGACAATTTTTTAGGTTTGCAATGGATTCTGGGTAACAGAACCTGGTGAGAGCCAGCCAAGTCACCCCATCCTGGATTCCCCTGGGTGTCTAGTTTACAAAAATGTGTAAGTTTGATTGGTTTCCCTAGGTGCCGGCAGAGCTAGGGATCAAAATGTACAGCTAGGCACTTTGTAAAAAATGGTTACGTTTTCACTGCGAAAAAAGTGGTGTGTCCAGGTTGTGTTGTGGGCCGTTTCCTGTTGCGGGTACTTGGGCCTCCCACACAAGTGAGGTGCCATTTTTCTCGGAAGACTTTGGGGAACTCGGGGTGGGTGGAATTTTGTGGATCCACGTAGATTCCAGAACTTTCCACCACAGAAATGTGAGGAAAATGTGGTTTTTTTGACAATTTTTTAGGTTTGCAATGGATTCTGGGTAACAGAACCTGGTGAGAGCCAGCCAAGTCACCCCATCCTGGATTCCCCTGGGTGACTAGTTTTCAAAAATGTATAGGTTTGCTAGGTTTCCCTAGATGCCGGCAGAGCTAGGGTTCAAAATCTACAGCTAGGCACTTTGTAAAAAAAGGGTCCGTTTTCACTGCAAAAATGTGGTGTGTCCACATTGCGTTTTGGGCCGTTTCCTGTCGCGGGTACTTGGGCCTCCCACACAAGTGAGGTACCATTTTTCTCGGAAGACTTTGGGGAACGCGGGGTGTGTGGAATTTTGTGGATCCACGCAGATTCCAGAACTTTCCACCACAGAAATGTGAGGAAAATGTGGTTTTTTGGACAATTTTTTAGGCTTGCAATGGATTCTGGGAAACAGAACCTGGTGAGAGCCAGCCAAGTCACCCCATCCTGGATTCCCCTGGGTGTCTAGTTTTCAAAAATGTATAGGTTTGCTAGGTTTCCCTAGGTGCCGGCAGAGCTAGGGTTCAAAATCTACAGCTTGGCACTTTTCAAAAAAAGGGTCAGATTTCACAGCGAAAATGTGGTGTGTCCACGTTGCGTTTTGGGCCGTTTCCTGTCGCGGGTACTTGAGCCTCCCACACAAGTGAGGTGCCATTTTTCTCGGAAGACTTTGGGGAACGCGGGGTGGGTGGAATTTTGTGGATGCACGCAGATTCCAGAATTTTCCACCACAGAAATGTGAGGAAAATGTGTTTTTTTGGACAATTTTTTAGGTTTGCGATGGATTCTGGGTAACAGAACCTGGTGAGAGCCAGCCAAGTCACCCCATCCTGGATTCCCCTGGTTGTCTAGTTTACAAAAATGTATAAGTTTGATTGGTTTCCCTAGGCGCCGGCAGAGCTAGGGATCAAAATGTACAGCTAGGCACTTTGTAAAAAATGGGTACGTTTTCACTGCGAAAAAAGTGGTGTGTCCAGGTTGTGTTTTGGGCCGTTTCCTGTTGCGGGTACTTGGGCCTCCCACACAAGTGAGGTGCCATTTTTCTCGGAAGACTTTGGGGAACTCGGGGTGGGTGGAATTTTGTGGATCCACGTAGATTCCAGAACTTTCCACCACAGAAATGTGAGGAAAATGTGTTTTTTTTGACAATTTTTTAGGTTTGCAATGGATTCTGGGTAACAGAACCTGGTGAGAGCCAGCCAAGTCACCCCATCCTGGATTCCCCTGGGTGACTAGTTTTAAAAAATTTATAGGTTTCTAGGTTTTCCTAAATGCCGGCAGAGCTAGGGTTCAAAATCTACAGCTAGGCACTTTGTAAAAAAAGGGTACGTTTTCACTGCGAAAATGTGGAGTGTCCAGGTTGCGTTTTGGGCCGTTTCCTGTCGCGGGTACTTGGGCCTCCCACACAAGTGAGGTACCATTTTTCTTGGAAGACTTTGGGGAACGCGGGGTGGGTTGAATTTTGTGGATCCACGCAGATTCCAGAACTTTCCACCACAGAAATGTGAGGAAAATGTGGTTTTTTTGAATTTCTTTTAGGTTTGCAAGGGATTCTGGGTAACAGAACCTGGTGAGAGCCAGCTAGGTCACCCCATCCTGGATTCCCCTGGGTGTCTAGTTTTCAAAAATGTATAGGTTTTCTAGGTTTCCCTAGGTGCCGGCAGAGCTAGGGTTCAAAATCTACAGCTAGGCACTTTGTAAAAAAAGGGTCCGTTTTCACTGCAAAAATGTGGTGTGTCCACGTTGCGTTTTGGGCCGTTTCCTGTCATGGGTACTTGGGCCTCCCACACAAGTGAGGTACCATTTTTCTCGGAAGACTTTGGGGAACGTGGGGTGGGTAGAATTTTGTGGATCCACGTAGATTCCAGAACTTTCCACCACAGAAATGTAAGGAAAATGTGGTTTTTTTTACAATTTTTTATGGTTGCAAGGGATTCTGGGTAACAGAACCTGGTGAGAGCCAGCCAAGTCACCCCATCCTGGATTCCCCTGGGTGTCTAGGTTTCAAAAATGTATAGGTTTGCTAGGTTTCCCTTGGTGCCGGCAGAGCTAGGGTTCAAAATCTACAGCTAGGCACCTTGCAAAAAAAGGGTCCGTTTTCACTGCGAAAATGTGGTGTGTCCACGTTGCGTTTTGGGCCGTTTCCTGTCGCGGGTACTTGGACCTCTCACACAAGTGAGGTACCATTTTTCTCGGAAGACTTTGGGGAACTCGGGGTGGGTGGAATTTTGTGGATCCACGTAGATTCCAGAACTTTCCACCACAGAAATGTGAGGAAAATGTGTTTTTTTGGACAATTTTTTAGGTTTGCAATGGATTCTGGGTAACAGAACCTGGTGAGAGCCAGCCAAATCACTCCATCCTGGATTCCCCTGGGTGTCTAGTTTCCAAAAATGTATAGGTTTGCTAGGTTTCCATAGGTGCCAGAAGAGCTGGGGTTCAAAATCTACAGCTAGGCACTTTGCAAAAAAAGGGTCAGTTTTCACTGCGAAAATGTGGTGTGTCGACGTTGCGTTTTGGGCCGTTTCCTGTTGCGGGTACTTGGGCCTCCCACACAGGTGAGGTACCATTTTTCTCAGAAGACTTTGGGGAACGCGGGGTGGGTGGAATTTTGTGGATCAACGCAGATTCCAGAACTTTCACCACAGAAATGTGAGGAAAATGTGGTTTTTTTGACAATTTTTTAGGTTTGCAAGGGATTCTGGGTAACAGAACCTGGTGAGAGCCAGCTAGGTCACCCCATCCTGGATTCCCCTGGGTGTCTAGTTTTCAAAAATGTATAGGTTTTCTAGGTTTCCCTAGGTGCCGGCAGAGCTAGGGTTCAAAATCTACAGCTAGGCACTTTGTAAAAAAAGAGTCCGTTTTCACTGCGAAAATGTGGTGTGTCCATGTTGCGTTTTGGGCCGTTTCCTGTCACGGGTACTTGGGCCTCCCACACAAGTGAGGTACCATTTTTCTCGGAAGACTTTGGGGAACGTGGGGTGGGTAGAATTTTGTGGATCCACGCAGATTCCAGAACTTTCCACCACAGAAATGTAAGGAAAATGTGTTTTTTTGGACAATTGTTTAGGGTTGGAAGGGATTCTGGGTAACAGAACCTGGTGAGAGGCAGCCAAGTCACCCCAACCTGGATTCCCCTGGGTGTCTAGGTTTCAAAAATGTATAGGTTTGCTAGGTTTCCCTAGGTGCCGGCAGAGCTAGGGTTCAAAATCTACAGCTAGGCACCTTGCAAAAAAAGGGTCCGTTTTCACTGCGAAAATGTGGTGTGTCCACGTTGCGTTTTGGGCCGTTTCCTGTCGCGGGTACTTGGGCCTCTCACACAAGTGAGGTACCATTTTTCTCGGAAGACTTTGGGGAACGCCGGGTGGGTGAAATTTTGTGGATCCACGCAGATTCCAGAACTTTCCACCACAGAAATGTGAGGAAAATAAATGTTGTTTTTTTGACAATTTTTTCGGTTTGCAAGGGATTCTGGGTAACAGAACCTGGTGAGAGCCAGCCAAGTCACCCCATCCTGGATTCCCCTGGGTGTCTAGTTTCCAAAAATGTATAGGTTTGCTAGGTTTCCCTAGGTGCCAGAAGAGCTGGGGTTCAAAATCTACAGCTAGGCACTTTGCAAAAAAAGGGTCCGTTTTCACTGCGAAAATGTGGTGTGTCGACGTTGCGTTTTGGGCCGTTTCCTGTCACGGGTACTTGGGCCTCCCACACAAGTGAGGTACCATTTTTCTTGGAAGACTTTGGGGAACGTGGGGTGGGTGGAATTTTGTGGATCAACGCAGATTCCAGAACTTTCCACCACAGAAATGTAAGGAAAATGTGTTTTTTTGGACAATTTTTTATTTTGCAAGGGATTCTGGGTAACTGAACCTGGTGAGAGCCAGCCTAGTCACCCCATCCTGGATTCCCCTGGGTGTGTAGTTTTCAAAAATGTATAGGTTTGCTAGGTTTCCCTAGGTGCCGGCAGAGCTAGGGTTCAAAATCTACAGCTAGGCACTTTGTAAAAAAAGGGTCCGTTTTCAGTGCAAAAATGTGGTGTGTCCACGTTGCGTTTTGGGCCGTTTCCTGTCGCGGGTACTTGGGCCTCCCACACAAGTGAGGTACCATTTTTCTCGGAAGACTTTGGGGAACTTGGGGTGGGTGGATTTTTGTGGATCCACGCAGATTCCAGAACTTTCCACCACAGAAATGTAAGGAAAATGTGTTTTTTTGGACAATTTATTATTTTGCAAGGGATTCTGGGTAACAGAACCTGGTGAGAGCCAGCCAAGTCACCCCATCCTGGATTCCCCTGGGAGTGTAGTTTTCAAAAATTTATAGGTTTGCTAGGTTTCCATAGGTGCCGGCAGAGCTAGGGTGCAAAATCTACAGCTAGGCACTTTGTAAAAAAATGGTCCGTTTTCACTGCGAAAATGTGGTATGTACACGTTGCGTTTTGGGCCGTTTCCTCTCGCGGGTACTTGGGCCTCCAACTCAAGTGAGGTACCATTTTTCTCGGAAGACTTTGGGAAACGCGGGGTGGGTGGAATTTTATGGATTCATGCAGATTCCAGAACTTTCCACCACAGAAATGTGAGGAAAATGTGGTTTTTTTGACAATTTTTTAGGTTTGCAAGGGATTCTGGGTAATAGAACGTGGTGAGAGCCAGCCAAGTCACCCCATCCTTGACTCCTCTGGGTGTCTAGGTTTCAAAAATGTATAGATGTGCTAGGTTTCCCTAGGTTCCGGCAGAGCAAGAGTTCAAAATCTACAGCTACTCACTTTACAAAAAATGGGTCAGTTTTCACTGTAAAAATAAAGTGTGTCCACGTTGCGTTTTGAGCCGTTTCCTGTCGCAGGCACTAGGCCTACCCACACAAGTGAGGTACCATTTTTATCGGGAGACTTAGGGTAACACAGAATTGTAGAGCAACTGTTATTACCTATTGACTTTCAATGCATTTCTGCCTTCCAAATGAAAGACAATGTATAAAAAAGAAGTCATTTTGAAAAATTACCTACAATTCTCATGCTGGTATGGGTACTCACAATTTCGAAAATGTGCAAATTTCTACTGTTTCTAAACTCTATATTTTGTTCCAATTTCAGAAATACATAGGTGTTTTTCATACAGATTTTTCCATGTATATATTTATACCCGGTACATAATTAAAAACCATTGCAAGCTGCTTCTCAGTTGTTGGCTCTGGGTGCGTCGGGTTCTTGGTGAACCTACAAGTCCTATATATCCCCACAACCAGAAAGGTCCAGCGGATGTAACGGTATATTGCTTTCAAACAGCTGTCATATTTGAAGAAGTTACAGGTGAAAACGTTGACACAAATGTCTGGTTTTTTCAACTAATTTTCAATTTTTCCTATATTCAATGGTTAGTTTCTATAAAGAAACCTTGAAGGATCTACACAAATGACCCCTTGATGAAATCAGAATTTTGTCTCCTTTTCTAAAATGTATAGCTTTCCAGGATCCATTATTGCTGTCATACCCATTTCTACCATTAACTGGAAAGAGTTTGAATGCACAAAAAATAGCAAAAATGGGCTACGTCCCAGAAAAATGCCAAAACTGTATAAAAGATTTTGGTTTTCTGACAAAAGTCTGCTTGTCCCTGAAAGATGGGAAAATGGTGATTTCAGAACCACAACCCCTTTTTGATACCATTTGCAGGGAAAAAACCAGACGCTTTCATTTGTAGCCCTTTTTCCCATTTTTCCCCCAAAAGCTAAATTTAGCTGTATTTTGGCTAATTTCTGGATCCCCTCCAGGGGAATCCACAAACCCTGGGTAGCTTTAGAATCACCATGATGTTGGAAGAAAAGCACGCAAATTTGGCGTGGATACCTTATGTGGTCAAAAAGTTATGGAGGCCTAATCGCGAACTACCCCAAATAGCCAAAAAAGGGCTCAGCACTGGGGGGGAAAAGGCCCAGCAGTTAAGGGGTTAAACAAAAAAAGTGGGCAAATATTGGGCTATTTCCAACTTTCCATATCTCAGAGAAACCAATGAAAGGGAAGTGAGCAGGAGTAAATACATTGGGGCATATTAGCAAGACCCACGTTAAATTATCGCCGTTTTAGTGGCAGGAAACTGCCGCTAAAACGGCGATAATGGGCTTGCTAATATGCGTTATAGAATTCAATAGAAGCCCAGGTTAGATGTGCAGGACATCTAACCTGGGCTTCTATTGAATTCCATAACGCATATTAGCAAGCCCATTATCGCCGTTTTAGCGGCAGTTTCCTGCCGCTAAAACGGCGATAATTTTAAAGTGGGTCTTGCTAATATGCCCCATTGTTTTCTACATGATCAAAGTTCTGGATTCTGCTCTGCAAGGTGAAGTGAAACCACCTTATCCAAAATGAAGAAAGATGAGAGAATTGCTAGCAGCAGGGTAAACCTATATTCATCAGACCCTGGGTACATACAACAGTACAGTAAACAGATTTAAAATAGAATCCACTTTGAAACTCAACTGAGGCTGAATTTAGTCCTCATAAGCTGAGAAAATCATAGCATCACATGATAATAGTAACAAACATTAATAAAATATAGCCCAAACTGAGCAAATGATAATTTTTATAGTTATATGTATGCTTTATATATGCTCCATACATTGATAGTGCTCCAAATAGAAAAACGGTGAAGTGCAAATTGTAATGATATGCTAGGGTGTCTCCTCAAATTAGTAGACAGTAATTGGCTGTATTGTACATTTCAGCATGAGAAAGTGGCTGATTAGTGGGGGATCTTCGTATATCCAGTTGAAGGTTTCAGTATTTAAACCTGAGCTCTACCCTTGGTAGCAGACTGGCTTGACTTAGAGAAAATGTGTAAAGCATTTAGAAGTACCAAAACCATTAAGAAGTCAAAAACACAACACAATAAAAATCCCACTGTAATTTACAAAAATAGAGAATACTTATTGAACAAAATTACACCAAAATGACGACAATCCAATAAGGGCAACCAGAGATATGAATTTTGGAATATTTAAGTAAAAACTGCACCAAAAAGCACTAGGCAGTAAGCGGACCACCTGGTTGAGATGGACCGGGATGTAGATGCGATTTCATTCTGACTGCAATGGAGTGTGGGTCGGATACACCAACCAATTTCAACCCAGTGAGAGGTTTTACCTTTGGACTTCAGTGGGCCAAGTAGCAGGCTGTATCCTAGGAGAGCGCCATGATGTCAGAAGGTCATTGGACAAGTTCCCGGTGGAGCCGTTGGCCTTGGTGGTAAAAGCTCAGAGCAGTAAAATTTGAATTTCGCACCCTGGGAAGTCCTCTCGTTGGCTGAATACTTTTATCACCCTTTCCCGATCAACATTTCTACCATTTGACTTGGGGCCTGATTTTGATCTTGGCGATTTTCCTGCCATCCTGTGACGGTCCCTAGTGCTCCGCTGAGTTGACTGTCTTTTGCTGCTTTTATGTCATGTAGTTTCCACTAATCAGTAGGAACTTCACGTTTGTGGACAACATAAACATTTGGTTGGCGCCAGACTGATTCCGTGCACCCCGCAGAGTATGTTGTCCCTTTGACCAGCTAGCTCACAGTGCCATCATAAGCCCCTCTAACCTAGACAAGTAGCGAACAGTTCTGGCACCACTGAACAAGGGAATCTTGTTACCTCAGGGACCCTGGTGACAGACCTAGAATCTTTCACTCATACACTTGTTTGCTCAGAGAAATATACAAAGAATACACAGAGGGATGTTTTCAATGTTTGTTGAACCAAAGGGATTCTTGTATAGAAAATGTGTGCTGCAATCATTAATAGACAGAAGTACATGAAAGTTATAATAAGCGTCAGGACAGTGAACAGAACGAAAAGTTCCACCATTGTGCTGAAACAACGTATGTATGCAAGCATATAAACAAATATAACAATTCTGCATACTCCTACTATGCAAATCCCTAGCCTACGTGTTTAGGGTGTGTGTGTATATTCTGCCAAGAAACCCACTACTGGATGATCCAACCCCATTACCAGGTGGGTAAGAATGTAGGACCCCGTCGTGGTCACGAACTGGACACTCATCACAGACATGTCAGTCAGCACGCTGAGCTATAGCTTCATCCTGTAGGAACCTCTCAAAGTCAGCAGAAGTGCCTCCTCTGACTATGCCCAGAAACATGCTTAAATATAGAAAAAGGCATCCTTGCCTTGGGCCGAGATTGTGAAATGCTGCCATTGTTTGTGTTTTACAGATAGCTGTGTCACCATATGGATGTAAATAACAAAAAAATTTGCACAACATATGTGTAGGCCTTGTGCACAATGCCAAGGCAATAGGATAGTGTTCTTGCGAAGTTGATTAGTGTAAGCAACTTCAGTGTTTACAGGAAACAAACCCAAAGTGTCACGAATGCAAATGTGTGTCAAAAGTTTATGTGGAACATGAAGGCAACTTTAGAAAAGACCTGTGTACATGTGAAAATGGCAACTTGTCCTACTAGGCCTAACTGGGACACATGACATTTAGATGGATGCATGCTGCTTCGCCATACGTGTCAACAGAGTTTTCCCCCCTGCTGTCATTGAACACTGCCCTTGATGCGGAGGACTCCAATGCTGGCAAAAACTACTCCATTGCCGTCAGGGTGGCAGGTTCCTGCTGAGAAGATTTAGATTTCAAAGTTGTGCTCACGGTCTACTAGCGGCGGTTCCCATACGGAGTGAGTCAGTTGTGGTATGCGCTCAATAATGCACCATCACTGTGGCCATTGGATGGATGCTAGTAGAAAACACCTGATGTCCACTGGCCAAATGGAAACACCTGCATAGCACACTATAAAACACACACCATTTCAGACCATGATCCTTTGCCATTCCAGCTCCACCACAACCTGTGCAACCAGAGGCTTTGCCAGCCAAGTGAGTTTATTTTCGTTCTCCCTGTCTCCTGTCCCTTTATCCACTTTGTTTTAGTACCTTGTGGTCAATTATTTAATTTAATCCTATTTTTTGCACAATGCCAGGCTCAAAAAATCCACATTTTACTAAGGGGGAACTGTCCGTCATAGTGGATGAAATCCTAAGAGTAGAGCCACAATTGTTTGGAGCCCTAGTCAAAATACACCCCTATCCCAGAAAAGGCAAATGTGGGCCAAAATAGTCGACAGAAGGAATGCTGTAGCAAACAACCGGTGCACAAAGGAGGAAAATAGGAAGAGGTGGAATGAACTGTGGGGGAGGGTGTGCACCCTTGACCTTGCCAGGTAGGTCGCTCCCCCACCACACAGCTCCGCCTGTGTTGTCTGCCCGCTGCTTCTGCAGGTAAGATCGCCCTCCGCTTGTGGCCCCGGTGCCCGTTTTTCTGCTTGTCTCCCCTTTTCCTTTTTGTGCCCCTCGCTGCCCCATTGTCGTTGTGCCCGTGTTTTTGTCTGCTCTCTCCCCTTTTTCCTTTTTGTGCCCCTCGCTGCCCCATTGTCGTTGTGCCCGTGATTTTGTCTGCTCTCTCCCCTTTTTCCTTTTTGTGCCCCTCGCTGCCCCATTGTCGTTGTGCCCGTGATTTTGTCTGCTCTCTCCCCTTTTTCCTTTTTGTGCCCCTCGCTGCCCCATTGTCGTTGTGCCCGTGATTTTGTCTGCTCTCTCCCCTTTTTCCTTTTTGTGCCCCTCGCTGCCCCATTGTCGTTGTGCCCGTGATTTTGTCTGCTCTCTCCCCTTTTTCCTTTTTGTGCCCATCGCTGCCCCATTGTCGTTGTGCCCGTGATTTTGTCTGCTCTCTCCCCTTTTTCCTTTTTGTGCCCCTCGCTGCCCCATTGTCGTTGTGCCCGTGATTTTGTCTGCTCTCTCCCCTTTTTCCTTTTTGTGCCCCTCGCTGCCCCATTGTCGTTGTGCCCGTGATTTTGTCTGCTCTCTCCCCTTTTTCCTTTTTGTGCCCCTCGCTGCCCCATTGTCGTTGTGCCCGTGATTTTGTCTGCTCTCTCCCCTTTTTCCTTTTTGTGCCCCTCGCTGCCCCATTGTCGTTGTGCCCGTGATTTTGTCTGCTCTCTCCCCTTTTTCCTTTTTGTGCCCCTCGCTGCCCCATTGTCGTTGTGCCCGTGATTTTGTCTGCTCTCTCCCCTTTTTCCTTTTTGTGCCCCTCGCTGCCCCATTGTCGTTGTGCCCGTGATTTTGTCTGCTCTCTCCCCTTTTTCCTTTTTGTGCCCCTCGCTGCCCCATTGTCGTTGTGCCCGTATTTTTGTCTGCTCTCTCCCCTTTTTCCTTTCTGTGCCCCCGCTGCCTCTCGCCATTCCCGCCGCTGCGTCCCCTGCGGCCCCGCCCCCTGACTGCCCATTCGCTGCCCCTGCCTCCCGCCTCCCAGCTGCTCCTCCCTCCCACCTCCCCATAAATGGCGGCCGCTGCGCGGTGAGGAGAGCAACCCTTGACCTTGCCAGGTAGGTCGCTCCCCCACCACACAGCTCCGCCTGTGTTGTCTGCCCGCTGCTTCTGCAGGTAAGATCGCCCTCCGCTTGTGGCCCCGGTGCCCGTTTTTCTGCTTGTCTCCCCTTTCCTTTTTGTGCCCCTCGCTGCCCCATTGTCGTTGTGCCCGTGTTTTTGTCTGCTCTCTCCCCTTTTTCCTTTTTGTGCCCCTCGCTGCCCCATTGTCGTTGTGCCCGTGATTTTGTCTGCTCTCTCCCCTTTTTCCTTTTTGTGCCCCTCGCTGCCCCATTGTCGTTGTGCCCGTGATTTTGTCTGCTCTCTCCCCTTTTTCCTTTTTGTGCCCCTCGCTGCCCCATTGTCGTTGTGCCCGTGATTTTGTCTGCTCTCTCCCGTTTTTCCTTTTTGTGCCCCTCGCTGCCCCATTGTCGTTGTGCCCGTGATTTTGTCTGCTCTCTCCCCTTTTTCCTTTTTGTGCCCCTCGCTGCCCCATTGTCGTTGTGCCCGTGATTTTGTCTGCTCTCTCCCCTTTTTCCTTTTTGTGCCCCTCGCTGCCCCATTGTCGTTGTGCCCGTGATTTTGTCTGCTCTCTCCCCTTTTTCCTTTTTGTGCCCCTCGCTGCCCCATTGTCGTTGTGCCCGTGATTTTGTCTGCTCTCTCCCCTTTTTCCTTTTTGTGCCCCTCGCTGCCCCATTGTCGTTGTGCCCGTGATTTTGTCTGCTCTCTCCCCTTTTTCCTTTTTGTGCCCCTCGCTGCCCCATTGTCGTTGTGCCCGTGATTTTGTCTGCTCTCTCCCCTTTTTCCTTTTTGTGCCCCTCGCTGCCCCATTGTCGTTGTGCCCGTGATTTTGTCTGCTCTCTCCCCTTTTTCCTTTTTGTGCCCCTCGCTGCCCCATTGTCGTTGTGCCCGTGATTTTGTCTGCTCTCTCCCCTTTTTCCTTTTTGTGCCCCTCGCTGCCCCATTGTCGTTGTGCCCGTGATTTTGTCTGCTCTCTCCCCTTTTTCCTTTTTGTGCCCCTCGCTGCCCCATTGTCGTTGTGCCCGTGATTTTGTCTGCTCTCTCCCCTTTTTCCTTTTTGTGCCCCTCGCTGCCCCATTGTCGTTGTGCCCGTATTTTTGTCTGCTCTCTCCCCTTTTTCCTTTCTGTGCCCCCGCTGCCTCTCGCCATTCCCGCCGCTGCGTCCCCTGCGGCCCCGCCCCCTGACTGCCCATTCGCTGCCCCTGCCTCCCGCCTCCCAGCTGCTCCTCCCTCCCACCTCCCCATAAATGGCGGCCGCTGCGCGGTGAGGAGAGCGACCCTTGACCTTGCCAGGTAGGTCGCTCCCCCACCACACAGCTCCGCCTGTGTTGTCTGCCCGCTGCTTCTGCAGGTAAGATCGCCCTCCGCTTGTGGCCCCGGTGCCCGTTTTTCTGCTTGTCTCCCCTTTTCCTTTTTGTGCCCCTCGCTGCCCCATTGTCGTTGTGCCCGTGTTTTTGTCTGCTCTCTCCCCTTTTTCCTTTTTGTGCCCCTCGCTGCCCCATTGTCGTTGTGCCCGTGATTTTGTCTGCTCTCTCCCCTTTTTCCTTTTTGTGCCCCTCGCTGCCCCATTGTCGTTGTGCCCGTGATTTTGTCTGCTCTCTCCCCTTTTTCCTTTTTGTGCCCCTCGCTGCCCCATTGTCGTTGTGCCCGTGATTTTGTCTGCTCTCTCCCCTTTTTCCTTTTTGTGCCCCTCGCTGCCCCATTGTCGTTGTGCCCGTGATTTTGTCTGCTCTCTCCCCTTTTTCCTTTTTGTGCCCCTCGCTGCCCCATTGTCGTTGTGCCCGTGATTTTGTCTGCTCTCTCCCCTTTTTCCTTTTTGTGCCCCTCGCTGCCCCATTGTCGTTGTGCCCGTGATTTTGTCTGCTCTCTCCCTTTTTCCTTTTTGTGCCCCTCGCTGCCCCATTGTCGTTGTGCCCGTGATTTTGTCTGCTCTCTCCCCTTTTTCCTTTTTGTGCCCCTCGCTGCCCCATTGTCGTTGTGCCCGTGATTTTGTCTGCTCTCTCCCCTTTTTCCTTTTTGTGCCCCTCGCTGCCCCATTGTCGTTGTGCCCGTGATTTTGTCTGCTCTCTCCCCTTTTTCCTTTTTGTGCCCCTCGCTGCCCCATTGTCGTTGTGCCCGTGATTTTGTCTGCTCTCTCCCCTTTTTCCTTTTTGTGCCCCTCGCTGCCCCATTGTCGTTGTGCCCGTGATTTTGTCTGCTCTCTCCCCTTTTTCCTTTTTGTGCCCCTCGCTGCCCCATTGTCGTTGTGCCCGTGATTTTGTCTGCTCTCTCCCCTTTTTCCTTTTTGTGCCCCTCGCTGCCCCATTGTCGTTGTGCCCGTATTTTTGTCTGCTCTCTCCCCTTTTCCTTTCTGTGCCCCCGCTGCCTCTCGCCATTCCCGCCGCTGCGTCCCCTGCGGCCCCGCCCCTGACTGCCCATTCGCTGCCCCTGCCTCCCGCCTCCCAGCTGATCCTCCCTCCCACCTCCCCATAAATGGCGGCCGCTGCGCGGTGAGGAGAGCGACCCTTGACCTTGCCAGGTAGGTCGCTCCCCACCACACAGCTCCGCCTGTGTTGTCTGCCCGCTACTTCTGCAGGTAAGATCGCCCTCCGCTTGTGGCCCCGGTGCCCGTTTTTCTGCTTGTCTCCCCTTTTCCTTTTTGTGCCCCTCGCTGCCCCATTGTCGTTGTGCCCGTGTTTTTGTCTGCTCTCTCCCCTTTTTCCTTTTTGTGCCCCTCGCTGCCCCATTGTCGTTGTGCCCGTGATTTTGTCTGCTCTCTCCCCTTTTTCCTTTTTGTGCCCCTCGCTGCCCCATTGTCGTTGTGCCCGTGATTTTGTCTGCTCTCTCCCCTTTTTCCTTTTTGTGCCCCTCGCTGCCCCATTGTCGTTGTGCCCGTGATTTTGTCTGCTCTCTCCCCTTTTTCCTTTTTGTGCCCCTCGCTGCCCCATTGTCGTTGTGCCCGTGATTTTGTCTGCTCTCTCCCCTTTTTCCTTTTTGTGCCCCTCGCTGCCCCATTGTCGTTGTGCCCGTGATTTTGTCTGCTCTCTCCCCTTTTTCCTTTTTGTGCCCCTCGCTGCCCCATTGTCGTTGTGCCCGTGATTTTGTCTGCTCTCTCCCCTTTTTCCTTTTTGTGCCCCTCGCTGCCCCATTGTCGTTGTGCCCGTGATTTTGTCTGCTCTCTCCCCTTTTTCCTTTTTGTGCCCCTCGCTGCCCCATTGTCGTTGTGCCCGTGATTTTGTCTGCTCTCTCCCCTTTTTCCTTTTTGTGCCCCTCGCTGCCCCATTGTCGTTGTGCCCGTGATTTTGTCTGCTCTCTCCCCTTTTTCCTTTTTGTGCCCCTCGCTGCCCCATTGTCGTTGTGCCCGTGATTTTGTCTTCTCTCTCCCCTTTTTCCTTTTTGTGCCCCTCGCTGCCCCATTGTCGTTGTGCCCGTGATTTTGTCTGCTCTCTCCCTTTTTCCTTTTTGTGCCCCTCGCTGCCCCATTGTCGTTGTGCCCGTGATTTTGTCTGCTCTCTCCCCTTTTTCCTTTTTGTGCCCCTCGCTGCCCCATTGTCGTTGTGCCCGTATTTTTGTCTGCTCTCTCCCCTTTTTCCTTTCTGTGCCCCCGCTGCCTCTCGCCATTCCCGCCGCTGCGTCCCCTGCGGCCCCGCCCCCCTGACTGCCCATTCGCTGCCCCTGCCTCCCGCCTCCCAGCTGCTCCTCCCTCCCACCTCCCCATAAATGGCGGCCGCTGCGCAGTGAGGAGAGCGACCCTTGACCTTGCCAGGTAGGTCGCTCCCCCACCACACAGCTCCGCCTGTGTTGTCTGCCCGCTGCTTCTGCAGGTAAGATCGCCCTCCGCTTGTGGCCCCGGTGCCCGTTTTTCTGCTTGTCTCCCCTTTTCCTTTTGTGCCCCTCGCTGCCCCATTGTCGTTGTGCCCGTGTTTTTGTCTGCTCTCTCCCCTTTTTCCTTTTTGTGCCCCTCGCTGCCCCATTGTCGTTGTGCCCGTGATTTTGTCTGCTCTCTCCCCTTTTTCCTTTTTGTGCCCCTCGCTGCCCCATTGTCGTTGTGCCCGTGATTTTGTCTGCTCTCTCCCCTTTTTCCTTTTTGTGCCCCTCGCTGCCCCATTGTCGTTGTGCCCGTGATTTTGTCTGCTCTCTCCCCTTTTTCCTTTTTGTGCCCCTCGCTGCCCCATTGTCGTTGTGCCTGTGATTTTGTCTGCTCTCTCCCCTTTTTCCTTTTTGTGCCCCTCGCTGCCCCTTTGTCGTTGTGCCCGTGATTTTGTCTGCTCTCTCCCCTTTTTCCTTTTTGTGCCCCTCGCTGCCCCATTGTCGTTGTGCCCGTGATTTTGTCTGCTCTCTCCCCTTTTTCCTTTTTGTGCCCCTCGCTGCCCCATTGTCGTTGTGCCCGTGATTTTGTCTGCTCTCTCCCCTTTTTCCTTTTTGTGCCCCTCGCTGCCCCATTGTCGTTGTGCCCGTGATTTTGTCTGCTCTCTCCCCTTTTTCCTTTTTGTGCCCCTCGCTGCCCCATTGTCGTTGTGCCCGTGATTTTGTCTGCTCTCTCCCCTTTTTCCTTTTTGTGCCCCTCGCTGCCCCATTGTCGTTGTGCCCGTATTTTTGTCTGCTCTCTCCCCTTTTTCCTTTCTGTGCCCCCGCTGCCTCTCGCCATTCCCGCCGCTGCATCCCCTGCGGCCCCGCCCCCTGACTGCCCATTCGCTGCCCCTGCCTCCCCGCCTCCCAGCTGCTCCTCCCTCCCACCTCCCCATAAATGGCGGCCGCTGCGCGGCCGCGCCGCTGGCGCGCCGAAGGCGCGCCTAAGGCAAGCCCGTCTGCGCCCGTCCGCGATTGGACCGCGCCCAGCGCCAGAACCCCTGGATCCCACCGATGCAACACCACTCGACGGACCTACGACGCCGCCACACTCACCGCACTCAATGCCGGCCGGAACCCTGCCTGCTACCGAGCCTCACCGAGACGCACCCACGGACCCTTCACCTGCCAAACCTGCCGATTCACCTGCCCCCGGACGTGCACCACCTCCGCCAAGTCGAGCACCAGCAGCAACCACCTGAAATGCATCCTGCTGAACACCCGCTCCGTCCACAGGCACGCCGTGGAACTCTGGGACCTGCTCGACGCAACAGCACCGGACATCGCCTTCCTCACCGAAACCTGGATGAACGCCTCCTCAGCGCCCGACATCGCCATAGCCATCCCGGACGGATACAAGATCACCCGGAGGGACCGCGTCAACCAGACGGGAGGAGGCATCGCCATCGTACACAAGAACACCATCCGCATCTCAACTAACTCCGACGAGACCTTCACCGCCGCTGAACACCTACACTTCCAGATACACACTGACCCCAAGACCACCCTCCGAGGCACCCTCATCTACAGACCCCCGGGACCACGCACACTATTCAGCGAAGACATCGCAGACTTCATCAGCCCGCACGCCATGCCCTCCGCCGACTACATCCTCCTAGGGGACCTCAACTTCCACCTGGAGAACAACAACGACAGAAACACCACCGCCCTGCTGGACAACCTCGCCAACCTCGGACTCAAGCAACTGGTGAACACGCCCACCCACTACGCCGGCCACACGCTTGACCCCGTCTTCTCGTCCAGCAAGCACATCTCCTTCAGCCACGCCACCGGACTCCACTGGACCGACCACAGCTGCGTCCACTTCAGCTTCAGAAAGACTACGACCCACCACCACCCGCAACAGGCTCCCCGCCGGAGCTGGAGCAAGATCACCGCCGAGCAGCTCACCGCCTCCCTCAGCCAGAACACACCCACCAACACAACGGACCCAACGAAGCAGCCAGCAACCTCGCCAAGTGGCTGACCGCCTGCGCCGACGACCTCGCACCACTAAAAACCCTCCCAGCAGACCCGGAAGCAAGAAAACCCCTTGGTTCACCAACGAACTCAAGGAATCCAAGAAGAACTGCCGCACTCTCGAGAAAACCTGGCGTCTCGACCAGACCACAGACAACAGGACCGCCCTCAAGCACGCCACCCGCAAACACCACCAGCTGATCCGTGCCACCAAGAAGTCGGCACTCAAAGAACGACTGGACAACAACGCCCATGACAGCAAGGAACTTTTCAGCATCGTCAAAGAGTTCTCCAACCCCAGCACCGGAAACAACGACATCACCCCTCGCAAGACCTCTGCAACTCACTCTCCGCGTTCTTCCACCGCAAGATCGCCGACATACATAACAGCTTCGACGCACAAACAACGCACCCTACCGCCGAACCAACGCCCGCCACCACCACCCTCTGCAACTGGACCCCGATCAGCACCGAAGACACCACCCGCACGATGAACTCCATCCACTCCGGATCACCAACCGACCCCTGCCCACACCACGTCTTCAACAGAGCCGACGCCACCATCGCACCCCATCTCCGGGACATCATCAACTCCTCCTTCCACACCGCCACCTTCCCGGAGAGCTGGAAGCACGCCGAGCTTACCGCCCTCCTGAAGAAACCAACGGCGGACCCCACCGACCTTAAGAACTACCGTCCCATCTCGCTCCTTCCGTTTCCAGCCAAAGTCATCGAGAAGACCGTCAACAGACAGCTTGCCGCCTTCCTCGAGACGAATGGATCCCTCGACCCCTCGCAGTCCGGGTTTCGAGCCAACCACAGCACCGAGACCGCCCTTATCGCAGCCACCGACGACATCAGAACCCTAACCGACAACGGGGAAACAGCTGCCCTCATCCTCTTGGACCTCTCCGCGGCGTTCGACACCGTCTGCCACCGCACCCTAGTGAAGCGCCTCAGCAACATCGGAATCCGAGAGAAAGCACTGGAATGGATCATCTCGTTCCTCGCCGGAAGAACCCAGAGAGTCCGCCTCCCCCGTTCAGATCCGAAGCCACCGAAGTCATCTGCGGCGTTCCACAGGGATCCTCACTCAGCCCAACCCTCTTCAACGTCTACATGAGCCCCCTCGCAGCCATCGCACGCCGACACAACCTCAACATCATCTCCTACGCCGACGACACCCAGCTGATCCTCTCCCTCACCAACGACCCCACCACCGCCAGAGCCAACCTACACGACGGGATGAGAGACGTCGCCGACTGGATGAGGAACAGCCGCCTTAAACTGAACTCAGACAAGACGGAAGTCCTCATCCTGGGCTCATCACCCTCCGCCTGGGACGACTCCTGGTTGCCCCCGGCCCTGGGCACCGCGCCCAAGCCAACGGACCACGCACGCAACCTGGGCTTCATCCTGGACTCCTCCCTGTCGATGACCAGACAAGTCAACGCCGTCTCATCTTCATGCTTCAACACCCTGCGCATGCTCCGCAAGATCTTCAGATGGATCCCCACTGAAACCAGGAAGACCGTCACCCAGGCACTCGTCACCAGCCGACTGGACTATGGGAACACCCTCTACGCCGGAACCACAGCCAAACTTCAAAAAGACTCCAGCGCATCCAGAACGCCTCCGCACGACTCATCCTGGACATCCCCCGACACAGCCACATCACCGGACACCTGAAAGACCTGCACTGGCTCCCCGTCAGCAAGAGAATAACGTTCAGACTCCTCACCCGCGCACACAAGGCCCTCCACGACCTGGGCCCAAAGTACCTCAACGACCGCATGACCTTCTACACGCCCACACGCCAGCTACGATCAACCAGCCACGCCCTCGCCACCGTACCACGCATCCGCAGAACCACCGCCGGAGGAAGATCCTTCTCCTACCTGGCAGCCAAGACCTGGAACTCCCTCCCCACTCACCTTCGGCGAACCCAGGACCATCTCTCCTTCAGGAAGCAGCTCAAGACCTGGCTGTTCGAGCAGTAACTTACCCCCTCCCCCAGCGCCTTGAGACCCTCCCGGGTGAGTAGCGCGCTCTATAAATGCCGTGATTGATTGATTGATTGAGCATTACATGGAGGACTTCATGACTGGTATGGAGTATGGTAAGTTACACTTTGCAAAGTCTCAATAAACCTCACTGTCCTGTTTGTTCCCAACTCAGCTGTTGCCAATGTGTCCTGCACAGATTTTCCTAACATGCAAAACTCAACGTATCAGTATTGAGATAATTTAGATTGTTTGAGTGAATGTATTGTGTTGCATCTAAGATTACAGGTGTTAATCTCCATTATATGTCACATGATGGTATGGTGCCTGTAAGTGTTAGAAGACCAAACAACCTGTTACCCATATGTGTGCCAAAATGTAAGTGTCTGGCCCATTTCCACTGCATATTTTCCACAGGTAAGTTCCAGTAACCATTTTGCAAGTGTTGGGAAATTTTCTTTGAAATGTCTACAACTACCATGATGCCCTGTTTCTTTTTCTCAAAAGATTATTACCATATCATGTTGTTCATTCTCCGTTTCCTAAGATATTTCAACATATGGTACAGAGTCATGTAGTGATCAATCCCTAGTCAATTCTAACTTCCGAAAATGGTTTGTGTTGTTTTCTGAATGTTGTCCTATTCTTCTTAACCAATTGTATTGATGTCATGAGTTTTACTAATCAAACTGTGTTGACACAAAAATTGTCAGGTATGCAAATACTATGCTGAATTTAAGTGGTAATTTAAATACTTGACTCTACACTGTTCACATCCATCCAAGTTGCGTAAATGTCCAAAGTCAGCTTGGCCTTGGAACTGTCAATTACACGTTTCACCTCTCCACTGTGTTGGGTTGAATGGCTGGGAGATGTTAGGTATTCTCCCTAATCACTTTATGATTATTTTAGGACAACTTATTACCTGACCGCGCCAATAGGATATTTGGAATCAGACAGCGGTGGCAGAAGTCAACCATGCAATGGGTGGTAAACTCCACAACAGACACATCCATAGGCTAATGTTGGTGAACGTTATGGTAGAAGGCCAATGGCTGTGTGCGTCTCCCTGACGATCGCGTACATCGCGTACATTCATGCGGTGGTTGGAAAAATAGCTCACTTGCTTCCTAACATTGCTGATATCAAGACCTCCTCAACTATTGCTGCTGGTTGTCACCTATTGGAACAACCATGCCAGGTCAAGCAGGTGAGAGAGCCCTTTCCTTATCAGCAGAATAGCTGGAGCTGCTGGCAACTGAGGTCCTCTCCCTGTACAGCCAGCTATATGGCTCACCAGAGGAATAAGTATATATCTGAAATACAAATGTGAATCTGTCTAGCTGGCTCATTTCCATTTACACAGTCTACAATGGTCATTTGCATTCCAGAGTGAAGTGTAGTCATTAGTGTTAAGTGTCACATATTGTGGTCCTTACATAGTACACTCATGTCAGGGATTTGTAAGCACTGTACAATGTCTAATAAACATCACCATTAAAATGTGTCATATTAGATCATATTTGGTGTGTGTAGAGAGATCTATGCCGGTATTAATTTGTTGTACTTGTGTTAGTTTGGCAACTCACATCATGGTAAATGGAAAACCAAATATATACTCTTTACAAATGGAGATTTGTATGTACTCAGTAAAAAGGAATTGCAGAGGATGTTAGCTATGTGCACAGTCCCATAATTCCCTCAGCCTAGATCAGGGCTCTCTAAACTGTTGTTTGAGAGCTACCAATAGCTCCCAGACACCTTCAGTGTAGCACACAGCCTTCAGGTCACTAACTGAATTGGCATAAGGTTACCCTTTTAATGTAAAAGTTGGGGAAAGGCGGTGTTAATCAGACATCATGATCATCAGGTTGCAGATAGCAAGGCCTGACAATGAGCAGTGCCCAGTCATGATAATGGACCAGGCTGGGCCTGAGTCACAGGATCAAACAACTGAAGCAATGAGGAACAGCAGTGAAGAGCATATACCCTTTGCAGCTCAAATTGTTTGGTGTGCTTAAGATATGACCCAGAATGCTCTTAAATGGACAACAGTTGAAAGGGTGACATTTTTGACTTCTTGTGCTAACACTTCTTTTGTAAAGACTCACATGTCAAAATATGTCGTGTACAAAGTGAAGGTCCCTCTTTCACGGTGTCTACTATTCACTTTGCCATGAATTTTAATGTTGAGTCTTCAGTTCACAATCCCTTGGACTGCTCAGATGTGGGACACATAACAAATTATGTAGAGACCCTGGGCTAGATGATGTTACAGACCTGGCTTTGTGTGTTTAGACCATTACATGGGATGAGGAAGGCCAAAAGGTCTCTACCAAAGTGTTTATGACTATATAGGTGTTGATCAGAATGTGACAATACACATATTGTATGCCAACTCATGAGTTATGCTACTGATAGCTTTCGACATATTTTGTGACATCAATAAAGAAAAACTAAAAGTCAGAATCCTGTTGATTTTTTTGCCTTTCTTATATCCAGGAAGCGATCCAGGTATCGCCAGGAAGGTGTGGACCCTGGGGGCCTACAAGTGGTGCAGCGTCAATTGTTGCAAGAGGTGGGAGGGCCTAAGACATTGGACCCAGAAGATCAAAGAAATTCAGCTGGGGAAGTCCTCCCAACATGTGAGGGGAGCATGTTGTACCCTGAAACCCCTGTTGGCCCGCATTCTTGCGATAGGCAGTTGACACTGGACCCTGACGTTCACAGAAATCCAGCTGGGAAGGTACTCTCAATGTGTGAGGGGAGCACATCACACCCTGACACCCCTAATGTCCTGCATTCTTGCGATGGACAATTGAGGGCCCAACAGCAGCAACAAGGGGGTAAGTGCTAATCTGAGTTTTACATGTTACACTACCCAATCTTTGTTACAGGTCGGAATTTTCCCATCAATATTAAGGGAGACCCATATCCAACGCATAAGAAGAGTTCTTGAAGGTGTAAGTCTTGTACAAGGTGTATAATGATATGCTGTGTCTATTGACTTTTGAACAGGATCCCACCTGTTACCTGTCCACAACTGATGTACTGTCCTGAGAAGACACATGGCTGTGTAAACTCCACATATACATCATGTAGTTTGATGTAATTAAGGACAGCTGTACCAAACAGGTAACTAGTCTTTATTGTGTCTGGTGTGGTGCTCCTAGAGTAATGTGGATTATGTGATGGTAGTCCCATTACATGTGAGATGTCATACTTTGCAATTCTGTTGCAGTGGATGTACCAAACATCACATTGGTAAGTTGGGATTCTACTTAAACATGAGTGAGCATGTGAGTTAAAATCACTGGTGACATCAGTGTTAGTGCCTACATTGTGGATTCTAAACATATCCCAAATGTTTTTTTATCACTAATACTGTTTCATTCCTGTTTAAAGTGTCATAACAGCATGATGTGTCACTCTTTCACAAATATGAATGTATGAGCCAGTCTGTATGTTTACAAACAATTGTGATAGGTATACAATTATTGTAAAAACACAGGCAGGAATGTATAGACATTGGTGACAGAGAAACACATACCCTAAGGCATTACTAGGCCTGGGCAGTGAACTCCGCTCCGCTCGTGGAGTTTGCAGAGTTTTCCACACTTCCTCGCTCGCCAGCATCAAGTTGGCGAGCACGAGCGAGGAAAATCGATCTCCCAGTAAGATTTCTCAACGCGGATGGTCACGACCGCTTGCGTTGAGAAACCTTCAATTCGCGTTGACAAAGCTGCTGCTCGAGTATAGAATCTACTCGAGCAGCAAAAAAAGAAGGAGCGCCCTCTTGCGCTGCCCATGGTGCCAGTCATGCTGATTTTACAGAGTGGGACAAACACCTGGTGCTGAAAATCAGCGTGAACGGCATGACCAAATGCACTTCACCGCTTGCGGAACTCCGTGTAGCGCAGCAGAGTTTTTTGGTCACTTTGCGGAGTTCGTGCACCGGAACTGCACAAACTCTGCACAGACCTAAGCATTACTCAATGTCCTTTGTCATGTCCAGATGATGAAGCAATGATGGATATAAATGACATAGTTCCAGGGATTGATCAAGATTGAAAGTTCCATGATATATGTGTAGATATTAAATCGGGTAACCTCAAAAGCAGGCCAAATTCATGACTCATTACCCAACTGTTTACATGCATCAAGGTGTAATATGCTGCCTAATATAAGTTTTATGTGAGTGTTTGAAGTAAGTATTACATGGTAATTAAAATATGAGAAGAATTGCTCAATAATGAAGTGTATTAGGAATGATTTGAGGGCTATGTCTTTACTTATGCTGCTGAAGTTATTTGTCATTCCCCCCAATCTTTTTTCCAGACTGTCTTCTACAGCCTAGGTATCTATTTAATATGTGATACATTGCAAAGCTACTTCAGTGCAGTGTCTGTTAATCATTTTTGACAGCTGACATATACTTTAGTCTTTTGTAGTAAGTGTTATCATTGTGAAATGCCCATACAAAGGTGACATGATTTCAGTTTATGCTAATATTATTGGCACAACAGTGCAGTGTTTATGGACTCTCATTTATTCACAAATAACTTTGTGAAAACAGTATGCTGAATTTAGGGCTTTGTGAAGAGACTGTACAAAGGTATACTTGGTGGATGTCCTTTTTGGTGACATCAGTTCACTTTTCTAAACTACAAAGGCCAAAGATATAGAGGTGTGAAACAGTTCCAGGAGATACATAATGATGGATTTGAGACATGATCATACATGACATAGGAGCTATCAGGGATAACATAACTGTGACCAAATGTTTTCAGAATATGTTGCACATATGTTTGAGCTCATGCTAATGATGAAGCAAAAGTTAAGAGTCTTGAAGCAGGTAAAATCTGTAAACTTTGAAATTGTTTTGTGATCAAAGGTCATGATCAGATCTGTTTTTTTTTAAACATTTGTTTATTGGCATTTCCAAAAAATATATTCATAACATTACAAGATAAATGCAGTTCGGTCTCAACATCATTCTACTTTGTTACAATAATATCCATCATGGTTCGGTCGCAGTTTGGACATTCAACATTTTATAATTATCTTCTCTCAAATTTCAACAATCTAGTGATAACTACGATAATCAATTTACAGCTCAGGATCTATCTTCTTCTGAATTTTCCAATATCTTGCTATTTCTCTGTGTGTCTATTTATGGTTGTATTCAAACATCAGCAATGTTATTAGTAAATCCGCTTTAAACCCAAATAAAAACATAACAAATTATAAAATGCGCAAAACTCAACTCTGCATGTGGGTATCTCCATGTTAATACAGTTATTGGGGTGTGCAAGTGGACATGTAGTGTTGGCGGTAGGGGAAAGGTGTCATCCCACATCTACCAAGGCAGCCATGTGGGATTTAGTCAATGGCGTGCTAGTTACCATATGTTTCCTCCTGTCTAGGGATTGTTGACTGTTTTTATTATTTGTTCACCCCGTTACTGCTATAATCTCAGGCGTTCTGGTTAGTGTTCCTGTAGCTCCCTCTTCATCAGAATCATCCTTCTGTAATATTAGGCGTTCCCAGGACCACACTAACTCCCTCCACTGTTCCGCTATGCCCTGGCGAATGCCCTCCCCTCTGCTTCAGACCAACTCGTGAGATCACGTTTCCAGGTCTCTACCTGCGGTCCCTTCCTGGCCTACCAGTACATCGCCACCCGTCTCTTTGCCAAGGCCATGGCTAGGTCCACAAATTTATTTCCCACTTTCTGTTTCGGTGGGCGTGGGAATAAGCCCAATAGGCACACCTCCACAGATCCCTCCAGCTCTCTCCCCAGGGTCTCCCCAGTCAGTCTCACCACCTCAGCCCAGAAATGGGTCAGCTTCGGGCAATTCCAGATCATCTGGATAAAGTCTACATCTGGTTTGTCACATCTCAGGCACTCGTGCATCTCCCCTCCGTGTATAACCTAGAGCCTGTGTTGGGTCAGGTAGGTCATGTGTATGTAATTGAATTATATGTATTTCAGCCTCGTGTTGTGAGACACTGTCCTATGGGAGACCAGGACTCTCTCCCAGTCCCGATCCGTGAGTTGCCTATCCAATGCACGTTCCCAGCAGTCTCTAATCTTGGGTAGTGATACCAACGATGTCTCCACCAGGGCCATGTAAAACCATTTCACATGGTATTTCGCATCTCCCAAGGAAAGCAATGCATGTAGCAGGGGGCTCGTGTCTGGTTCTTCCATACCCTCCCCCCACAGGTCTCCAAATGTACGGATCAAGGCTTCGTATCTCAAGAACTGACACGCTGGTAAGCCATATTGTTCCACTAGTTCCTCAAAGGGGATCAGAGTCTTATCTTGGTAGCTGTCCCCCACAGTCTTTAAACCCGTCTCTGACCATTCTGTCAGCTGCTCAGGGGTGAATATCTGGTGTGGAATTCCGTGCAGAAGGCCTACTAGGGGTAGACGTGGTGTATATTTGACCAGACGTGGAGGTTTCTGGCATCCTGGACAGACTCCTCTTCCAGCACTGCAGTGCCGTAGTTTACAATATCGATCTATATGGGGTCACTATCTTAGGGTCCACGATCTTAGCCAACAAGAGTGCAGAATGACGACCCAGCTCACCCATAAACGTTCCCTCTACGTTAGTTCCCTCCAGCCACTGCGCCAGCCATTGTATCTGGGAGGCTAGATAGTAGAATTCCAAATGCGGTACCCCCAATCTTCCACTCCGCATCGGGCACCACAGTATCGCCAGTCAGACTCTCCTACGGCCCTCCCCCATATCAAATCCTGCACTAGCGAGTCCAGGGGGGCAAACCAGCCTCCGGGTAAAACCAACTGGAGGTTCACAAAATAATACAGTAATCTAGGCAACAGAACCATTTTAGTCAATGATAAACGTGCCATTATGGGGATCTTCATTGAGCTCCAGAATGCCACACAGGATTTAAGCGATCAGAGTGCCCTATCCAGGTTGCCCTCACGCATATCAGCCAGGGAATGACAGGTACATATACCCAGGTACTTAAATGTGGCTTGAGCCCAGTTAATATCTTCTGGGAGTGTCTGGGGTCTCATCAGTGGTCCCGGCACAGGAAAGAGGTAGGTCTTGGCCCTATTAACTCGCAGTCCTGTCAATGTGGCAAATCTGTCCAAGAGGCTCAGGGCCTCCGCCGATCCGGCTACCGCCTCATGCAGATAAGCCAAAAGATCGTCAGCATATAGGGAGATACTATGTTGCCTCCCATCTAGTGTCAACCCCAACCCTGCCCCCCCCCCTGGTGGAACAGCACCGCAAGCGGCTTCATCGCCAGGGCGAACAGCACTGGTGACAATGGGCACCCCTGTTGCGTACCGCGGAAAATCCCATATTGGAGTGAGACTGTCCGCCCGTTTTAACTCTAATAGTTGTATGTGTGTATAATAATTTATCCCATTTAATCCAGCCCTCTCCTAAGCCCAACCTCTCCATGCATTCAAATAAATAATGCCACCTAACTGTATTGAAAGCCTTTTCGAGGTCTATCGATAGTATTGCGGCTTGCTCATGCGTTTTTGCCTCGGGTGGTACAATACTGAATAAAGTCTCCTCAGGTTATATGAGGTTTTCTTGCAGGAATGAACCCATTTTGGTCTGTGTGGATTAGTGTGGGCATATGTGGGAGCAGTCTCAATGCCAGTACGTTGCTTAAGATTTTGAAATCCATGTTTAACATGGATGACGGAGCGCCAATCTGGAGGCAAAAGTGCAATAGAATTCAGCAGGGAGCCCATCTTGTCCCGGTGTTTTCCCTGTGGCCATTAGGGCTATGGCTTTCTGTATCTCCGGCAGAGTCACCGGTCCCCCCAATAATTCACGTTACTGTCTGTTTAAAGTTACTAGTTGTAAGGGCACCAAAAATTCCCTAACTGAGACCTGAGGGGCTGAGGATGGGGCGGTATAAAGCTTTTCAGAATATTCTCTGAATCAATCTGACGTTAACCTCTTCTGGCTCATGCATAATAGTGCCACGAGTATTGCGAATTTGTGTGATTTGGGACCCCCGGATTTCCGGTTTGATTAAGCTTGCTAATAGTCAACCTGATTTACCTTCTTCATCATGCACTCTTGCTTGCTAGTCTTTGTAGCCAAACCTATGTAGGCGTACCAGCGCCTCATTATTTAGGGATCTGACATCTAAAAGAGCTGCTGATGTGGATGCATCTGTTCCCTGATTATTGTCAAGTGTGTTTATGCGCTTTTCAAGATTGTCCAGTTCCCTGCACAGGGTTCTCCGCAACCCCACTGACTGACTCAGACAGTGCCCCATATCACTACTTTAGAAGTTTCCCATTCCACCAATACCATTGAGGCAGAGCTTGTATTCGAGGTGAAATAGGTTTCGATACAGGAGTCTAGTGACTCCCTAAAAGGGCCATCCTCCAGCAACTCTGGCCTAAATCTCCACAAAGGGATCGGGGGTTTAGCTCCCAAGGGTCTGTCGGACAGTAGCAGCGGACTATGATCCGAGCAGGTCTCCCAAATACTCAGTATGTGTGACAGTCTCATTAATGTCTGTGGAACAGAGGAATGTGCCTAGCCTAGTATGCAACTGATGGAGGGGAAAAAAAACAAGTACTCCCTGTCCATGACATGCTGTACCCTCCAGGTATCCACCAATCCCCAGTGTCTGCTCCACTAAGCAAGCCCATTGACGTACGGTGTGGCTGCGTTCAAGGGAGGGGAGGGTGCGAGCAATCCAACGATGCATCCATCACACAGTTGAAATCTCCCCCTATTATTGTGGCTCCCAGCATCTGGCCGGCCAGTTGGGCCGATAGTCCTCACAGGAAAGCAAGCAGGTCTTAATTCAGGGCATATGTGTTGCCAAAGGTAATATCCCTACCACACAGCTTCCCAGTAAGCAGCACATACCTTCCTTCTTTGTCAATCTTAGTGCTAGTAACTTCTAAGGAAACCCTGGCGGTACCCACACCAGTACACCCCTAGCAAAGGCCGAATAGCTTGGTGCGTATAAATGCCCTCCACCGCCTATGCAATTTTGTAACTTCGCTGTGTATGAGGTGTTTTTTTTGGAGTAGGGCGATCTGGACTCCCCCCCATTTCAGGTAGCTGTATACATTGTGCCTCATACTCATTGATCCCAATCCCCTTACGTTCCAGGTGAGGAACCTAATAACACCTGGTTCAACTGCCATGACTAATGACGATATGCAATTGCACAGCACTTTCCAACACCCCCCAAAAAACCCCCATCTAGATGACAACCCTTGTTCAGTGGAAACAATAACAGCGCTTAAAAACACAATTTCGCACAACTTGTAACGCCCTTATCCCAGAGTGGCTCGACAACGTCGGCTGCCCAAACCTTACCCAAGTCTTTGACTTCCAATAGCGGGCAGGAACCATCATGGTTTCCGCCAGTCTGGGGGGTGCAGCCAGTAGAATATGTTCAGCAATTTGCCCTGCTGCATCAGCTCAAAGCACATAGACTGAGCCAGAACAGCTTCAACAATGTACGTAAAGCCACAGTCCCCCATCTCGTCCAGATATGGCCTGGCTCTTTTCCAGCCATTGATCAGACGATTTCATCTGCAGTTCCAGGAGTAACTGTCGGGAGCCCCACGCTGCTAACTACAGAGGCCTCAGACTCCGAGCCCTCCGTCCCCCTGGGCGAGCCCAAATCTAATTCCGAGGGATATCTGCCACTTTGCACGATCTCAGCTACTGCCCGCAGTGCTGCAGCCCTCTCCTTGTCAGTCTGCTAGGGGCTGAGTTTCTTCGGTTGTTCCCGTCGGGCCGTCTCCTGACCCTATTCCTGATGTCCTTATCACGTCTCCCCCGGGGTTGGCATCCTTTTCCCATCGGTTTACCGGGTTTTATACACCTCTATCCAATCCCATGCCATTTTGGGATCATAGTAGAAGTGGGATTGGTCCTCTAAAATAATGCGGAGGCGGGCGGTGATCATTAGCGAATATTGGAGACCCTCGTCTCGCAGAGCTTTTTTCACCTCCAGATACGATGCCCTCTTCTTTTGGACCTCCAGTGTGTAGTCGGGGAATATGGAGACCTTGATATTGTTCACTGTAAATGGGCTGTCTGATCTCCGCCCTCTGCAGGAGCAGATCTCTGTCTCTGTAGTGCAGCAGCCTAGCCACCACTGGTCTCGGGGGACGACCCGGGGCTGGAGGTCTTCCCGGAACCCGATGTGCTCTCTCCAATATATAGAACGAGGACAGCCCCTCTGGTGCAACCACCGTTCGGACACACCTCGAGGTAGCCGATCATGTCTTCCCCCTACACCTTCTCTGGCAGTCCCACCACACGTATGCTATTTTTTCTATTGCGGCCTTACGTGTCTTCTGCTCTTCGCTCAAGCGTGTCTACTCTGGACGTGAGGCCAGCGACTTGTTGTGACAGCGCCACTTGGGCTGGGGTCAGATCTGCTATGGATGTTTCCACTGCTTTTACCCTCTTGGATAATTTGTGGTGTTCAGCTCGCAGAAGCCCCAGACCCATGGAGACCGTACTAATTTCCTGGTGTAGCGTGGCTTTGGGGTGCGCTATGGCCTCCAGGATTTTGGCTAGTTGCTGCTGCACTGGGTCTATTGGCTGTTGAGGCGACGTGCTCTGCTGTTGGGGAACTGCAGAGCCATCTTCCTGCGTTAAGAGAGCACCCACCGACTTCGTTCTAACCTTGCCCATTTTCACACTTGGCTGCTCAGCAATCGTCCTCACAACCCAGAGATTATGTGCAGAGCTTCTGCTGGCCACTGGGATAGAAGAAGGGTTCTCTCAGCAAGCGTCCACTGGTGTCCGTTCGCCTCTTGTTGTCCCCTGGGCTCCTTGTGTGCGCCAGGGGCACCTTTGTGGTTATTGAAGTGGCACAGGTGTAATAATTCCCTGCAATAAGTTCGTATCTCCGCAGTCTCCCCTCAGGGAAGTACTTTCAGGGGAGGAAGGTAAGAAGCGCACCCCAATTTGCCTGCCTGGCCTCCTATGCTTCAGTCGGAGGGCACTCGCCACTTACCCGTTTCAACTGACGGAGGCTGGTCTCATCATTGAGGGGGTCAGTTATGCAGCTGCAGTTTTGTCAGGGCCTAGGCTTCGCACCCTCCTCCACAAGGTAGGGGCCTCATTCCTATTCATCTTTTCTGGACCTGCCAGGATCTCTGCCCAGTCACCACTTCTTTATTTAGGGCAATGTGAGGAGTACACCCACCTCTGGGGCCTCTGACAATCAGGCCCGTCTCCACCTTGGCCTTGGTCAATCAGGGCTCAGCTGGTGCACTCCATGCTGGGGCCTGCAGCATCTGCTCTGGTGGACCACGTCCTCCTCCCTCGATCAGCTCCCAGGGCTCCAGCTCGCGAAGGATATTGCTGCTCTTCCTCGTGGGTGAGCTCTCGGCGCTGCCAGGCATTTCACTGCACCCGGCCGCCAGGCCTGCCTGGACCACACACGCCGCTTCCTGCCGTATAGGCCTCCATGCTCTGTCCAGGGCCGGAGTCCTCCCGAGCCCCTCGGGGGCTCCCGTCACAGCACGGGCAGTGTGCGGCCTCACTGTGGGTCAATTTCCAGCTCTGTCACAGGTCTCCAGCATATCAGGACCCGGCAGCCCCCACATCTCTTGGCTCCGGCCTTCTGAGCGTTCCAATGTTGCTTCTAAGCCATTGAGTCCTTGCCTGATCCGGAGGTCACATCTGCCGGAGCTTCGCTCTCCAGGTTCGTGCGCTCCTCGCATTAGTTGGGAGTCTACTTATTTTACTTTCAGCTTGTCCCAGGCTACAAATTTATCAGCGGAAATTGTGGGCTGATGCAGAGCTCCGGGCTCACGTGTCCGCCATGCTCGGTTTTCAAGCCACGCCCCCATGATCAGATCTGTTGACACAGATTTGTTTAACCTATTTTATATGTCATTTCAGCATCATCCAGGGCAGGCAAAGGAGAAAGGGACAACATCGGCGGGGAAGCAGCTGGCCACAGTGGTTCCGGTGATGAGACCACCAGCAAAGAGCGACCCAGTGGCCTATATAGTGAGGGAGTGCAACGAATGATGCCAGCTTGTCAATATCTTCTTCCGAGGCATCCTCCAGCAGACATTCCCTAGTGGTGGTGGACCCGACAGGAACTCTGACAACTTCATCCTTGTCAGCCACCCTTCCTGTTGCTCTCCACCCAGTTGGCTGCTCGCACCCCTGAGATGGGTGGAATCTAATTCGCTCCAGGCACCTGCCCCTGCCCCTGTCCCCCCAGCAGCACTGAATGAGGAGGCTATTTCTCTCCTCAGGAACATTTCTGTAGGTCAGACTGCACTACTGAATGCCACCCAAGGTGCCTGGCAGCCATATGCAAGAACAACTACGAACCTGGAAGGCATTCACAGTGCAATGTCTGGCCTACAGAGAGTCTGGTCTCCTCATTCACCGCAGTCTCTCATCCATCCTAACTTTGTGGCTCAACTCCCATCACCTCTCCAACACAGACACAACCACACCCACAGTTACCACCCCACCACCATCACATCCACACCCACCACAGATACCACCACACCCATAGTTACCACCCCCACCACCATCACATCCTCACACCACAGACACCACCATACCCACAGTTACCACCCCACCACCATCACATCCACACACACCACAGATACCACCACACCCATAGTTACCACCCCACCACTATCACATCCACACACACCACAGACACCACCACACCCATAGTTACCACCCCACCACCATAACATCTATACACCACAGACAGCACCACACTCACATGCACCAGCCCCACCACCATCACATCCACACACACCACAGATACTACCACACCCACATGCACCATCCCCACTACCATCATATCCACACACACCAGATACCACCACACCCACATGTACCACTACATCAACATGCACAACACACACAACAAGCACATCCACACCACACCCACCCACAGACACACCTACCTTACACACACACCCAAAAACACAGACGCAAACAATCAAGCACACAACAGACACATATGACTCAAGACACACCCATATCTGCAAAACTTACACCAGACCATAGGCAATTTCACCCTCAACACACACAGACACATCACACACTAGCACTCCCTCTACCTTCCAAACCCCACTCCCTCCCAAACAGCCTACTAAGTTCCCCATAGAGGAATCCTCCAGTTTTTCCCTTGCCCTAACCCCTCCCAAGCCTCCAACCACCCACACCAAACCGCATTCTACCACTCCCACAGCCAAACCCACCCCTTGCAAATTCACCCTAACAAAAAGCCCATCCACCCCTTCCACTTCCCAATGCAACCCTTCCAAACAGAAAACCACCCCTTCCACTTCCCAACCCACCCGTTGCAAACATAAATCCACCTCTTCCCAATGTAAGGACACCCCTCCCAAACCCAACCCCCCATGTAAGATCTGTGAGGTGCCTGCCCTGCCAACTGGATGCCCCTTCCTTAGGAGGTTCACCTTTGCAGCACATTAGGAGGCAAGCTTTGTGCCACAGCCCCGTACACTTAACTTTTTGGACTCCAGAACTGCCATTTGGCTTGGACTTTATTTAAAGGCATTTCTATTGTTGTTCAATAAATACTTTATTTAGATTTGACCAAATTAATCCTAACATTACTTTTCCTTAGCTATTGTTTGAATCCTAGCAAAGTTTTAGAGTTAGATGGGAATTTCTTATTTTTGTTGACTATAATGGCAGGTTATACAATATTTTGTTTTTAAAGTGTACTTTGCTATGCCCATACACTGGTTGACATGCTATGTGATGGTCATTTGATTTTAAGGGCAGGCATTCATCATTGTAATGGCCACTTGCACCACCTAATTGATGTGACATTTTTTATTTTGATTTGTTACTACAGGTGTGTTTGTTTCAGCTTGATTACTGTTCATTATGAAAAGGTGTGTATCGATTGCACTTGGATCCAGTGCGGGACTTGCACTAGACAAGGGGAAATTTTACATGGATGGATATATAGTAGGATTCAAATTTAGGACTGACATTGATTTAACTGGTATTTCAAATGGTAATTGTTGCACCTCTTCTAGAGCAATATCAACATCATGTTTCATTGCACTTATCTCTATGAAGTGTGTTGCATATGTTTTTCATGTGTGCAAGTTAGATATTACATATATTTTGACATCCTTTTTTGTGCATGTGTCCATTTTTAGGTAGGTAGGTAGCTCGCACCAAATGTATCTACAATTTGAGTGATATTACAGGTGTGTTCTTTTAAATTTCTGACACTTCAACATTACCCACTTATGCATTACACATTGATATGCTAATGCTTGTAAGTGATATTTTTTAAATGCATGAGTCCTGTGCATATGTTAACTGACAAGTCAATGGGAACAAGTAAAAGTGGGGCTTACCGTCGGTTGCATCCACGACTGTGTTGGTTTTCTACGTCACCAAGGAGCAGCTGCAGTAGCAAGACTTGTAGGATTGGATCCATGGTGGTAGAGGAAGTGTGAAGGTAAGTACAGGTAAGTGTCTACCTTATATCAATTCCATTTCACCAACTCAGGTGTGGAGGGTTTACCGCCACAGTCACTTTGGCGAGAAGGCACAATGTGATTGGCACTGCGGGAAAACTGGCGGTCCTCCCTCTGACCGACAATTTAGCCAATCCCGCTGTCAACACGGTTGAGATTTCCTGGTGGTGATGGCAGGACCACAGCAGTCATTCATCTATGGACCAACATGCTTTCAAATAGGGTGGGTGGGCCACCAAGCTGGCGGGTGGGAAGACTGGTAAAAAAGCGACGGCAAGACTCGATCACCCAAGATCTAAATCAGAACCTTAGTCCTCCAGCAGAGCAAGGTTACCCGCTGTGTGCTTCAAGGGCTCCACAAGCCTGGATACCTTCTTGCCAAGGTGCTGCAAAATTAATTTGCTGTGGCAGAGAATCTCAGAAAAAGGGAAACCTGTTTCTTCAGCCCAGCAAGTTCCCTCCCTCTGCAGATTGGCCTGGCAGGTTTGTCCCGGTCCTCTGGAGGTCTGCTGGGAGTTTGCAGGAAAAGTCTTCTTGTAACATTTTGTATCTCTTTAGCCATACAGGAGGCCAGCCAATGACCCTTGGAGTCCACTTCTTTTTCCTGGCTACAAAAAGGAGTATGGCCAGTCCTTCAGAGCTCCTCTCAGGTAACAGACAGAAGGTCCAGTCCTCTTCTGTTCTTCCTCAAGTACAGCACTGTTCTGGACAAGGGATGTTGGATGCCACATTTATGCTTGTCACTAGTTTGTGGGTGGAGGTGACTCCAGGCCCCTCCCTAACCAATAGGGTAAAAGCATCCAGGTCTAACCCTACCCACATTTGCAGCAGTTCCTTTGTGCCCTACTACAATCAATCCCACAGTGCCCCTCACTCACTAAATCAAAGATGTAGAAACCCTTCTCCCCTTGTTCAGAGCCTGTTTGCCCACTCAGAGGTATGGACAGGGTAATGAGCATCTCATTCTGCAGCACACACGCAAAGAGGAATACGTCTCCAAGTATTATTTTTTGTGTAGGAAGGTGTGCCTTCCTGCACAAAAACTATATTGACCACAAAGCAGGCAACCTTGTGCCAAGGCTGCATTGGCTGTAGGCAGCCACAGGTGCACCAGCACTAGGAGAGACTAGAAATGCACCATATCTTTGAAAGATGGATCAGTTCTAATCTCTCCTTTACATGCAACGCAGTGCAGCAACTTCCCTTACTGCAATGCGTTGCATCAAATCTAGTAAATGTGCCCCTTCATTTTTTTGCCTCACTTACAAAATCTTCCATTAGACTAAACCCACTCATCTAACCAAGACATTCATGATCTTGGAAAATTAAAGAGGGCTAAGAATTGGTAGCTCCTTGCAGCTTGAAGTACACATGCACTTGAACAGAAATACTGTTTTACCGGTGTTGCAATTGATGCACCGAATTCTGTTTTTGACCTTCAGAATAAAACACATCCTAACTTTTAGGGAACACCGAGAAATCCATAATTTCTGCCTAGTCTTCAATAAATGTTCTCCTCATCCTAATGTCCTCCAGTATTCTTTAACAGTTGAAGAATCTGTTCTTAATCATTAATGATCTAATTAATTCACTCCTTTTATAAAGATTATTATTTTTATCTCTGGTGGCAGCCACTGCTGCAATGTTTACTTTTTTGTAAGAAAGTGCCTCTTTTGACCTGGTTTAGCCCCCACTTTTTGGCTGATGTCTGGTGATTTCGAACTGTAAGTGCACTGGGAACCTGCTTATCAGGTCCCCAGTGCCAGATCTCTTTACCCAAACCTGTACCACGTTTGGCACAACTTCATTTACCCCTGTAAGTCCCTAATAAATGGTACCCCTGATATCCAGGGCAGGAGTACTGAAGAAGGTCCTCTGGGGCTGCAGCACTGGTTGTGTCTCCGCAGAGACACCTCACCAAGGCTCTGCATACTGCCATTGCAGGCTGCGTGTCTTGGTGCAGAGAAATCCGAAGAGTCGACATGGCACACAGCCCTGTGTGCCATGCCACCCATACACTGCATAAGATATAGCTAAGTCACCCCTATTGCAGGCATTTAGCCCTAATGCATGGTGCACTATATCCTATGTGTGGGCATATCAGTATGAGCAGATATGCCCCTACAATGTCCAGTCTGTTCTGAGATGTTGTAAGTGCACAGGGAAGCCATGTAGTGTACATGGGCTGGATACTTGTCAACATGTGTTTCATAGCTCCATGATGGCTTCACTGATTCCTAAGTTGTTTGGTACCAACCATCTTGTCTTAATAAATCCTCACTAATGCCAGTGGTGGATTTATCAATAAATTCACACAGGAGACCCTTTTAGAGGGTCCCCTGAAAACCTACTAAGCACTGGTGTGGTTCCTGGCTTTTTTTCACCAGCCAGCCACTACCAGAAATGTTTCTGACCACATGGGGTGAGAACCAGTGCTCTCAGTGGACAGAGACAAAGTCTGCTCTGGGCGGAGGTGCTTCACACCTCCTCCAGGACAGGATGGTCTTCCTGGACGGTAAGCCTCAATGGTTGGAACCTCCAGATAGTGAGGAAAGCCAAGCCCCATTTCCTGCCCCACTTTTGGTGGGAGGAAAGTTGGGAAAATTAGTTAGATTAGGTGGAGGGTCCCCACTTAGCCTACACCACCGCTAGGGCGGGGCAGGGAATGTGAACCCCTCTTCTTAAATTCCATCATCTTGGGATGGTGGGAAAACATCCTATCAGGGCAAGGGTAGTGCCTTTTCCCACAGGAAGTGGTCACTAGAGGGTGTAGATACCATAAAGGTAGGTAGCCCATTGGCTACTACATGTCTCCCCTTGGCTTGTAGTGTCTCTGAATTCAGTATTTAGGTAACACCCCAAGACCTGAATATCAGATTCAATGAACAAGAGAAGGCCAGGACAAAGGAGACCCACTGACCTGTTTGTTCTGCACCCGGCCCCATCAGCCCCAGCACCAACCAAGCAGCTCAGCTCCCGTGGTCCCCAGACCCTTGTGACCTCCTTCCTCTAAGGAGATCCAGCATACTTACCTGTAAGTCTCTCTGTGCAGTACATTTTTAAATGGCCCCCTTCGTCTTTGCACACCTGCTTCCAAGACCTCAGCACTCTACTCCCGGCCGATCTGGGTAGCTTCCAAATTTCTCCTGTTGCAACTTTGGTCCTGACATCACCCTAAACAAGAAGGTGAACTTCGTGAAAGCATTGTCTGAATTTCTATGCATTTTTCAGCTTTTTCCCACTTGTTTCCTATGGTGCGATGAACATGCGTAGTTGAGCATAAAATGATATGTTTATTGAACTTTGCAAAATCGTATCTCCGAAAGTACTTACCTTAGAACTGTGCTCATGGTCTTGAAAATTACATAAAATTGATATCATTTTTACGAATTGGTCTCAGATTTATTCTTGAGTGTGTGTCCCATTTATTGCCTCTGTGAATACAACAAATACTCAGCACTACCCTCTGATAAACCTAACTGCTCGCCCACACTACCACAAAAAGAGAGTTAGTATTATCTATTTATACCTTGGTGTACCCATTGGGCACTCCCCAGACTCTCTACAAAGTGTACTTCATTTTAGTACACTGAGTCAGTTTCCTACACTTTTTCATTGATGAAATCCAAAAGCACTCTTTTTGAATTGCCTTAATTCTCTTGGTAGTGCAGAAGCACTACATAAAACTTTTAAATAGATAAATATATTTTATTGGAATGGCACAAGTATCTTAAGGTATGGGGATCTGGCCACAGCCCCACTATTTTAGGATGACCTGCTTAGGGCGACAGGATGTTTCTTTCTGTCTGCACTGTGCGTGGTCAACGTATTAACTGTGGTAAGAGAGCCGCTTACTATATTTAGCATTGGTATCTAGCTATGTGACTCTGTGTCTGTTTATGTATATGTGCGTGTTGTGTGTGTTTGTCTGTTGTGTGTGTGATAAATACTTCCACTGCTATACACTAATCTCTATGCCATGCATCTAGTGATTGTTATTTCTCAATAAAATTGCTTCTGTCATAACATTAAATGTTTGAAGAAGGAAAATACATGTCCCCAGTGCTAAATGTTCTTTGTGCCAGAAGCATAGATCACATATTCCCACAACTGGAACCCTATTGAATGCTGCTTCACTTTAAATGTAATTATATTTATTGGAGCATTTGGTAAGCAGATCAGTTTCAATATAACCTGTTGTGTTATCTTTAACAGGGTGCCATTCTAAATGGTATTACAAAAGAAAAACCTTACAGGAGGCTTTGTAATGATTGAGGCTCAAGAGAAAAGATGATTCACAAGACAATAGAATAATACGTTTACTAGGGCTCTTTAAGTCCATTTAAAGACCAAGTACCATTTATAATGTTTGTAAACACTTATTTATTTACGTAACCCATTTATAAAATCACATTTCGCTTTCACTAAAACAAACGTAATCCATTTATCATTTAACACTATCTAATGTTTAAAGACATTTCCTTTTAACAACCACTGTCAAAAAAAGTGAATAGCAAAGCCATTGAAGTAGTTTCTAGTGAAGGAAATATTATAAAGCAGGTGCAAAGGTTCAATCAATCAGGGGAATTATAAGCGCAGTACTCACCCATGAGGGTCTCAAGGCGTTGAGGGGGGTGGGGTCAGCAGTTCCATATCAGTCGAAGAGCCAGTTCTTCAGAGCCTTCCTGAAGGTGTTCAGGGAAGGGGCGCGTCTGATGTTGGTGGGGAGCTCGTTCCAGGTCTTGGCCGCGATGTAGGAGAAGGATCTTCCCCCAGTTCTGGCTATGTGGATGCGCGGCGTTTCGGCGAGGAGGGGGTTGGCAGAAGGGAGGTTTCTTTTGGGTACGTGGAGGGTGATTCTGTCATTGCGGTATTGGGGTCTGGTGTTTTATAGGCATTTGTAAGCGTGGATGAGTAACTTGAAGGTGACTCTTTTGTCGACGGGGAGCCAGTGGAGCTTGAGCAGGTGTCGGCTGATGTGCTCGTGTCGAGGGTACCAAGGACGATTCTAGCGGCGGTGTTCTGTATTGTCTGGAGCTGGCGGAGTAGAGACTTGTTGATGCCGGCATAGAGGGCGTTTCCGTAATCCAACCTTCTGGTGATGAGTGCGTGGGTGACTGTCTTTCTTGCCTCAGCGGGGATCCATTTGAAGGTCTTGCGGAGGATGCGGAGGGTGTTGATGCAGTTGGAGGTGACGGCGTTGACCTGTCTGTTCATGGAGAGGGAGGAGTCGAGTATGATGCTGAGGTTCTGGGCGTGGTCCGTAGGGGTTGGGGGGGTGCCGAGAGCGGAGGGCCACCAGGTGTATTTCCATGCCGATGGGGTGGTTCCGAGGACGAGGACTTCTGTCTTCGCTGAGTTGAGTTTTAGGCATCTGTTGCTCATCCAGGCTGCAACGTCCTGCATTCCTTCCTGGAAGTTGAGCCTGGTGGTGGTGGGGTCCTTGGTAAGGGAGAGGATGAGTTGGGTGTCGTCGGCGTAGGAGACTATGCTGAGGCCGTGCTGTCGGACGATGGCGGCAAGGGGTTGTAGGCAGATATTGTTGTTAAAACAGCTGTCATAGAAATATACATTTACAATCAATACATAGCAAGCATATAAGAATCAGATACATCAAAGCTAACCTCAGTGCTATGTCCCATTGACAGGCTTTTTCCTGTTTCCATTTCTAGCTACACTGCACACATTTCCATTCACAACCACAGTTCAATACCACAGAGTGCTCGCTCTTGGGTGGCACCTAAATACAACACTATCTCTACCTTGTCCTTAATTTCACTCATGAGAGTAAGAGATTTTGTTCGGTTTAATGAAACCAAGGCGTTTAGGTATTTCTTAAGTTTATTAACTCCACTAATTAAGCACAGTTTCATCGGACTGCAGCAGACGTCACTTCAGCGCCAGTCAGTAGAGTTTCATTCCATTGTCACCAGGGTTCCCACCTATCCACATTCCACAAAATGTGTCATGGGCATGAACGGACACATGCACTAGGATATTCAAGATATAGATTTTAACAGTTTTTTTTTATCCATTTACTTTGTTTTCATATGTGCTTAAAATTCAGCCATGTAGCTCACAAAGGCATGTCTGTGCATGGTTGGATAATATGTAGTATGCAGTTGTTGTAGTGTAAATGTATTAGGCCTCATTAAATATTTAGTTGATCACTTTTTCTGTCTCAGTCTAATCTCAGCTACCACATTAATCTCATTAAGTCCTCCGATGGATTTTGTTCTTTGCTGAAAGGGATTAGAATACTTAGGGGACGAACAATTATCCTATGAGGACCTGGAATAGGATCATGTTTACCAATTATTCATTGCTGATGGAATTGTTCTGGATTAAATATACCCATAGATCAGTAAATATTGAAACAAATAAATTGGCCACAACAAATAAAGTAACAGAATCAGCAGAGTATTTTATCTCAAATTGTATTATTATTATAAGTTCCAAATGATTAGCATACAGATCTAAATTTAAGATTTGAGCAGATTTAATAAGCATTAACAAGCCTGTGAAACCCAATTTGAAGAGAGCTATCTTCCTCAGCCGAGGGAGATTATATCCTAAGAGAGGAAATATTTAGAAATCAGTTATCTCACATACAAACCCTATTAATGAAAGTTCAGTAAATCTCCAAATGACCAGTTCCAGTTCATGGGCAGGTTGTCTGCCCCTTGCGTACTGTGGCATCAATGCCACAGCACTTTGTAGGAACCCTTCCAGCCGGAAAGATTCAACCACGCAATCCTACCAGCCATTAGCAAACGCAGTACATCGTCACAGTTCGCGTTGTTTCTGGAAGTCCAAATCATCAGTCTCTGTACCGCAAGTTGGGTAGAGAAGGTGAACAAAATAGGAACCGCCCCCGTACGTAGTTTGGGCAATTATACTCCATCGATTTATAGTTTACACCCCTTGACAGCACCAAAATTGTCGGACCAATTTGTCCCATTGGTCAGTTTCGAAAGGATGGGATGATGTAGTAGGTAAAAGTATACAAATCCGGAAGATTAGGTAATCCATTACTTTTGCATTTTCACTAAGACAACTGTACTTTGGTCATACGATTGGTTGTGACATTTAGGTAGTAATTGAGTCCATGTTCTCGTCCTTTGTCAGTCCTTTCCCAAGAATGAGCTCTAGAAAGTAACACATTTTTTGCAAGTCCAGTTCAGTAAGCTACAAACCTGAAAGAAATTATTGAGTGTTAGAGCACAAGTAGAAACGTTATGCAAAGTTGTCATAGGCTTCATACTATTCAGTTAATTAGTTTATGTTAGGTAAGAAAAATAAGTTTTGAGGCCTTCATGAAACACAGCCTGCGCACAATGAATTTGTACTAAAATATGAATCTCACATTATTGAATACAGTGCAATAGTTGTTCATTTAGGTTGATTAATAATTTGCATCTACATCATGTAAGTATAAAGTACCCATATTAAAAAAAATTAATAACACATTATTTCGCATATTAGTTTGCAAGTCTCTCCTCATGTTACAGGTTTAATACATCATTCAGTATTTGAAAGCATATCTAAAATAAACCTTTACGAAGCACAAATTATTATGGCATCATTTTACTCATCAATGTCAGTGCTCACATTGCACATTCTAATGTTAATGACCATTTTCTTAATACATAAAACGACTTTATTCATACACATACAAAAGATTTTTATGTTATAGTTTGTCTATTACATTCATTTATGCATAAGGAAAACATATACCAATAATGTTATTAATCTTCTCATTAGTTTGTGTGGTTAATGTCATCACAAACCTACGTCTAACATTCTGCATGCTTTTACGATGCAGTATATAAATCAAGCTTTATTCATGTGTTTTCCTAAAACGTGGTAACTTGACACACATTTGTCATGTCCATAAATTATTGTCACAAATATTTTTTCCAGGGTGAATTCATAGAGATTAGATGAAAGATAACATCCATGCTCTATCAATTCCCACTTTGATGGCGAATCGAGCCATCACACTTTTATCTTTATCTGATGTCACATCTTATAAGGCGGATGTCTTCATTAGTTTTAGTCTAGTTTGTTCTAAGGCCTTTAATTCATCATAGTATCCACATTGTCTAACTTCTAGTTCAATTTCAGCATTCTTTAATTTTACCACTTGTTTCTATCTCAAATTTTGTATGTTTGAAATATCTGTAAATTAATATTCTTAGTATGCCAATAGCAATAGTTAGTATAGGTGTTAATATTTTTCTCACTAAACTACCTCCCAATGTCGCAAACCATTTCCCACAGAAGTAAACCCTTTGCCAATAGATTCCCATGCACCATCAGCTTGTAAATCTTTTCCCAGATTAGTAATATTGCTGATATATCCCCCAAAATCTTTACTTTTGTCAGGGATATAAGTGCAGGACTTTGGACTTTCAGCATGCAACAGACTTCGCCCTCTTTTGCAAGTAGGACATCTAATGCAAGTCTGTTTTGTAAAACCATAGATCTGATAGCAACCATTTCAGTACCTTTGACAAGGAAACCTACTGCCTTATCAGTTAATAAGCAATAAGCTACAGTAGAGAGTTTTCGAATTTTGTGAGAATTTAGAATCACCCCAACTGATGGTATTATTGCACTGAAAATATCTCCAATTATTTCAGCAGCGCTTATTTCCCTTCATAAACAGGTATGTTTAAATTCTTTGGTTCCACTAGGAAGGCCCACATGATACATTTTTGGAAAAACTATTCCTATATAGCAGCATCCATACCGATGTTTTATAATACGCATTTCTCCCATAAATATAGTACACCCCTGGGAAAACAGGTTCAGTTCCTCCAAGATACAAACCCTAACCTCCCACAGTTTGGAAAGTGTGATCACATTCACTGGAACCAACTAATTTATTATGAAATTCAGTTTTGCGGTTAAATATGCATAGCTTCCCTTTATGTTGCCAATCCAAAGCCATAGCACAGTGTACTTCCCCCTTTTTAATTTCACACTCCCGATGTGCCCTAGGTGGTATTTTTTATTGTGTTTCAGACTTTTTCTTAATTTCTCCACATCTATCCTCAATTAAATTTATGAAATCCTTTTTTACATTATGTAAAGAGCAAGTTAAATTATGTCTACGTGCATATACTCTGTCTATGCTTTGTGTAGGTTCGAATAATTCACCCATTGTATCAGCCATCTGTGTATCTGGTACAATATTTAAATTTTTCTTAATAGGTATTCCCGAAAAGACCAAATCATAATTTGAGTAATAATATTGAAATTGCCCTTTGCAATAGAATAAACTGGTTAGTACACTACAAGAAATGCAATAAGTGAGAGGTAAATGATGGTAAGTCACTCCCTCTGATACTGACGTAGGTAGTTGCATACACACAACAATTCCTAGCATCCATAGTGTCCACATATTCGTAAAGGAGTTTAGTAAAGACATTGAAAGAAAAATTGTTAATAGATTGATCATGGTGTAAAATCTTATCAGTTAGGTCTTAATTGCAACTCCATCATTCTTTTCTTCCAATGGTTTAGTAAGAGGGGTAGAGTTAATGTCATGTTTCACATAGACATGATGAGGAAGGTTTAGGACAATTAGTACTAATACGATAATTATAGAAAAAACAGCTAAAAAGCAAGCACATATACGTTTATGCTTTAACAATACCAGGTTTGGATTTTCCATCTCTCCAGAAAGGGAACTCATAATTTTTGTTAAATTATAGGAATGCCTTATAACGTAAGATTTTGCAGCAAGTATATTTTCTCAATCTCAGGAAACAACATTTTCCTTGCTTCTCCCACTGTCGCAATTCACAGGTTTCAATGGTTTGGCATCACCTGGTGTATTTTGTCTCTTCAATTATTCATAATCCATTTTATTTGTATTCCCCTGCCTTGCAAAATTGTCTCTTTCATAGCATTTCTCAAGGTGGTGTTTGTGAGTTCAGATTCTTGAAACAAAAAGCATGACTTGCTCTCTCTCGGTCATTTGCTACTGCTAAATAAGTCCACTCTGGTGCAGCATATCTCTCACTTGGCACTCTAGCTCTTTTCGACTTTTTTACTGTAGTCTCATCATCATCTGGGTCAATTTGTTCAGTTTGACTTGAGACTTCAATTACAGTTGGATGTATCTTGCCTTCTGCCAAGATTTGCATCAATCTGCCAGTTCTTCTTGGCCAATGATCTCCACTTATCACTCGCTTTTCGCTGGCACTGTTCACAACAATAGGATCAATACTTTGCCTCGTCAGGTCCCTCTCCGCCTGCCCCTCGTTACCTACAGGGACTGACTCTCTCTGACCCTTATTTGAACCAGTGCTTCGAGACCCAGTAGCTGGTGCCCCCTCTACTCTGTGAGTTGGATGTCTCACTGTGACCACCAGCACGTCCACTGCAGGCACTGCATTTTCAAGGGGACATGGGACTCAGCGAGTATGGGCAGCATGCACCCAGTTAGGTAGATCACCACATTTGACAGAAGTTGTGGTAACAAGACTAATTTGATACAGCCTATGCCAACAAGGCTCCAAACATGTTTTCCTCATGTGCTTTTTGACTAGCACCCAGTCTCTGGGGCACAAGTCATGGGAATGCTCCTGTTGTGATGAATTGGCAGCTTCCCCAACCTGGTGAGACACAGAATGGACCACATCAGCCAATCCTTTACAGTAATCGAGTACCAAATCATCAGTTATATTCACTAGTTGAGTGGCTGGGACTGTAGGCTGTCTCATAGTCCTCCCCATTATGAGCTCATGTGGGGACAGTCCAGTTCTTCTGTCTGGGATACTTCTCAAACTCATCAACACCAAAAGCAAAGCATCTGCTATTTCAGAGACGTGGATGCACAAACCTTTGCCAAACGTCACTTTAGTGTTCCATTCACTTGCTCGACCACTCCAGCTGCCTCTGGTTGATATGCACAGTGTTACTTCCGTTCAATTTGTTAGGCTGCACAAAGCATTCATATCACTTCAATATTAAAATGTGTCCTTCTATCTGATTCCAAAGAGGTCGAAAATCCAAACCGTGGTATAAGCTCACTACGGAGTAGTTTTGCTACAGTTAGACTGTCATTGCGCCTGGTTGGATAGGCTTCCACCCAATGACAGAACAGACACATGATTACTAAAACATATTTTAGTCCATTGCAAGGAGGCATCTCAATAAAATCGAGTTGCATCCTATTAAAGGGTCCTCCGGATCGCCCTACATGACTCATTGTGACTAGTGTTTTCTTTCGCTCTGCTTCCCACTTAATAAAACAGAGACCTCATACACTTTTGGTAAAATAACAAGTATCTCTGTCTTTACGTGCTAAAATGCATATAGTCATTTCACAAAAGTGAAAATGAAAATTTAGCAAGCAGTGAGAGAGGTGATGATTTTGAGATCCTCCCTAACCTAGGGAGAAAACCAAGCAGATGCCTTGAAAACAAAGAGCACATCTTGCTGAACAATTCGGTGGTGGTCCCATCCTCTTAGGACCACCCCAAGCACAGTTATGGGCAAAAATACAATCCCAACCAAAGGCCCTGCAAAGCATTATGGGACGAGATTAGCAGTGGGCAGTGAATATTATAGTATCCAATATCAAAATAATTCTACAAAGAGCTGCAGTTCAACTCGTCGTTACTAGGTGTCCCTCACGAGTCAAATGCAAAAGCATTGAAATTATTACATCAAGCTGCAGTTCCACTAGTCATTACTAGATGTCCATCACGAGTCAAATGCAAAAGAATTGAAACCCTTTCATGAAGCTGCAGTTCAGCTCTTTGTAGAATTTATAGTATTAGCTCTCAGCTCAGGGTTTCAATGCTTTTGCATTTGACTCATGAGGGACACCTAGTAACGACTAGTGGAACTGCGGCTTCATGAAAGGGTTTCAATGCTTTTGCATTTGACTCGGGTCCGGCCTCCAACTGAAGAAGGTGGGAAGGTGCGCGTTGAGGCGAGAGGCAAAGAGGTCTATCAGACACGGGCCTCACATATCCATGATCTTTGCAAACAATGAGGGATGAAGCCTCCAGTCGCTGAAATCTTTCAGGAACCTGGAGTTCCAATCCGCTACTTGATTGAGTTTGCCCGGCAGATACTCCGCCAGTGCACTGATCTTGTGATCCAGGCAGAAATGCCAAAATTCCTTCACACTGTTGGCTAACATCCGTGATTTCGTCCCGCCGAGACGATTGATGTATCGTACCGCGGAGACATTGTCCATCCGAAGGAGGATACAGCAGTTGCTCTTCAACGGGGAAATCAACCTTATGGCGAATGAGCCCGCTAGTAACTCCAGGCAGTTGATGTGCAACTTTAACTCGTCGGCGGACCAACGTCCACCGGTGGCAAAGTCCCCACATCTAGCGCCCCAACCCCAAAGGCTGGCGTCGGACTCTATTATAACGTCTGGAGAGGCGCCAAAAATAGCTCTTCCGTTCCATGCCGCCATGTGTTCCAACCACCACAGAAGCTCCTCTCGAGCGTCTGGGGACAGTGGAATCAGATGGTCGTAAGAAAACATTTTCTGTAGATAGTAAATCTTTAGTCGTTGCAAGGCCCTGTAATGGAGGGGACCTGGAAAGATGGCCTGGATAGATGACGCCAGGAGGCCCACAATCCTCGCCAGAACTCTTAACGAGATCATCTGTTTGGACAGAGTCGAAGTTATCTCCCTCTTGATAGATCTGATCTTTGTCACAGGCAGCAGAAGCTGAGCTGAGATTGAATTTATCTGAAACCCCTGGAACTCTATCTGTTGGTTCGGAATAATCATGGACTTTTTGATATTTATTACAAAACCTAACTCCTGAAGTAAGGACATCGTCCATTCCAAGTGGGTGAGAAGAAGGGCCCGATCCTGAGCCAGGATTAGCATATCGTCGAGATAAACTATCAACCTTACACCCATTTCTTGCAAGCACGTTACCACTGGTTTGAGTAGCTTGGTGAACACCCACGGTGCTGAGGACAGGCCGAAGGGAAGGGAGCGATAGTGGTACTACTGTCCTTTCCAGGAGAATTGAAGGAATTTCTGATGGGAAGGGCAAATGGCAAACGTGAGGTAGGCGTCCTTCAGATCTAGTCTGACCATCCAATCCCGTTCCAACAGAAGATCTCTCAATAGATGGATTCCTTCCATCTTGAAATGCCTGTATACCACATAGGGATTGAACTCTCTGAGATTTAACACCAATCTCTGGCCTCCTCCCTTCTTTTGAACCAGGAAAACGTTGCTGCAGAAACCTCCGGGAAGGAAAGGTCCTGCAGCAATGTCTTGCTTGGTCAAAAGCTCTTGAAGCTCGCAATCTATAAAAGCTTGCTCTTGTAGGGAAAAAAGGAGAGGACGGGGGGGTTCAGCTGACATGGAGCGTCCAAGAGTTCTATCTGGTAGCCCTGGACTGTGTGGAGAACCCACGCATCTGAGGTCAGACGGGTCCAATTCAACAGAAAATGAAACAACCTGCCCCCGAGGGGGGTCATTGGAAATAACTGGGGACTTACCAGACGACTGGACGTCGAAATTCTTATAGCCTCTGTTGACACCTCTATTGAAACGTCCTCGGAACCCACGGGATCTTGATGGATAGAAGCCCATCTGGTCAGGCTCTTGTGTGTAACACCTGCGCCGAGGGGCGAAACCTCACTGAGGACTGGGATTGACGTAGCGGACGGTCGAGCGTCCTCTGCCACGCCCGGCCCTACCAGAGACCTGATGAAAAACTCTCTTAAGGGAAGATTGGGACTTATCCAGAGAGGCGAAGATACTGACAAATTTGGGAATATCTTTTACGAACCGTTCGCCAAACAGCTGCCCTTCAGCTAACGGGCCTGGTTCAGCTGTCGCCAAGTCTGCGAGTTGAGGGTCGAAGCGCAAGAGTACGGATTTTCGTCATTCTGAAGAAAGGGCGCAGTTGGCATTACCAAGGAGGCAAATCGCCCTCTGAGTCCACCCCGCTAGGACCTCCGGGTGGATTGCAGCTCCGGTCTCTTGTGCCTGCAGGGCAAGTTCAAGGATCTTGGCTAGAGGGCCTGCAACATCCAACACCTTATCTTGACACGCTCTAAGGGCCCGATCTATGCCCTTTTTTGGGTCTTTCTTGTATTTTTTGAAAAAGGTGGTCATCGAAGAATCAATATCAGGAGTAAAAGCCACTTTATGTGCTAGGTCCGGCCGGGGGCATTCTGACCTTAAGCGAGCTCGAACCTCTTTATCAAAACGTTTTCTGAGATGAGTCTGCAAATATTCCACTACCGCTGGGGGAGGGGCCCAGTCAGCGGAACGAGGATGCACTATGTCTGAGGGGTCAAAGGAAAAGGGGGAAGGTTGAGCGGGGGGAAGTGTGTTTGCGCTTCTTGGCACGTTTGCGTGGCTTGGACTCTTGGGAAGAGTTAGTATCTGTGTCAGTGTCTGCGTCAGTGGTAGTGTCTGGGACATGGGTCGGAATGGCAGGGGGGGGACAGAAAGATCACCCTGGGCTTGTTCTTTCGATTTGTATATAGAGGAATAAACGTTAGCATGGGGCCAAGGAAGGCCAGCCTGCTCGGGGGCTGGGAGGGGGGAAGGAGCAGGAGCCCCAGAGGGCGTAGGATTAGCTGATACCAGTTGTTCTAAACGCTGAGAAATAGGTAAAAGGGCAGAAGAGAGAACTTTTTCTAGCTTAGCGTCTAATTTCTTATCAATAATATCCTCCATAGGTTCCTCATAGTAATACCCTTGATCATCAAGGTCCTCACACGCAGCCACCTCCTCCTCGTAGACTTCGCAGTCTGACATGGCGCAGAAGTATATATAAGAATATATATGACTCAAAATTCTCCCCAGGGGGAAGCTCAATTATTACTGCCAACAAAGTCTCATGGACTTGGGCGTCAATCGGGAGCAAAAAGCCGGGGCAGTGGAGTCACACAGATACCTAAAAGCACCAGGCGATAGGACTAATGGAGGGGAAGACACCCCTACCTGCCTGCGCAGAGAAGGGTTGCCAAAAATTAGTGTCCAGACCAAACTGGTACTGCAGGGGTTAAGCGCTTGTCAAGCGATGCCTGGACAAATGCTGCCAGATACTTAAAAGGCCCGGTATCAGCTCCAACTGCCTGCCGCGAATACCCACGAGCCAGCCTGGGGCGAGGCATCTATCCGGCGTGTAAAGGGAGCTGCTCGCGCACACGTGCGCATGCAGACTCCCGAGACGCACGCCGGCCGCCTGATCGGGCTTCAGCGTGCGTCTCGCTCCCTATGGGGAGGGCCAGACCCAGCCCGAGCGCAGAGCGTGAAACGGGCAAAGCGCAAGCAGCGCAAATCGGCAGCCACAAAAGGGGTGAAATCGTCTAGAAACAAGGGGACAGCTACAGCGCAACACGCGCTGAGAAACTACAGCTTAAAGAGAGAACACGCGCGAAGAACGCGGCACAGCACTAGATCGCACAGCAGTCGGATATCAATACATCTATCAATCTTAATCAGAAACAGTGTATATAATCACAACATGTAATAACATCAATTAAAGGAACAAATTGGAATAAAGAAGAGAGGCACTTATCTAGGCTGCGGAGCAGCAAAGAAAGAGGAAGCCAAGATGGTGCCTCATTATTTTGTAGTATGTATTGTATGTTCATTGGTTGTTACAGGAGGCGTGGTTCAAAGCCTCATGGGAAATGAAGTTTTTAATAATGTTACTGTTTTTTCATTGGCTGCTGTGAGTCAGTAAAGAAAGTGAGACAGCATAATCTGAAGCCTCCGGTCCTGCTATAGAATTCTCTGCAAACTCCGCTAGCGGAGCGGAGTTCATTGCCCACCCCTACATATTACACACCTCTGGCACAACACCTCTGCTACAGCTCTGAATCGGGGGTTAAAACACGTCTGTCAGAAAAGACGCATCATAGCATCTCTCCCAACAGGTGAAGGTCCATGGTAGTTTCTTGCCATTGCTGACAACAAACTATCAGGTAAGACTGGTCTCCCATCTGTCTACACCCATACCTCATCCTCTTGTCTTTGTATGCATCCTGCTTTGATCCAACCCTGTCGTTCAGTTTCTGAAACTTCATCCTGTAATGCTTTTATCTACTCCCATGTTTCCACAGCTGAAAACATCAGCCTGCATCCTGCGACATCAGGTTGTTCTTTTAATGGATCTCCATTTAAGATGTAAGATTTTAGGGTGCAATAGAGCGCGGTCTCTTCTGCATAGCGGTTGCCGACTGTCACATAATCATTTCCTTGTCATTGGGCTGGGCACTTTACCATGGCAATTTGGGCTGGCAATTGTAATGACAGCAGTAGATTTTTCATGCTCTCTCCATTTCAGATAGGTGAACCCGAAGAGGTCATGAATCCATGCTGAGACCACAACTGCCCAAAATCATGGACAACCCCAAATTCATATTGGCTGTCCATGAAGATGGTAAGTCTCAATTGTTCAGTAATGCTGCAACCCTTGTCAATGTGATTAGCTCAGCTACCTGAGCCGAATACACTTCTTGCCACCATGATTTTTCCACCACTCCCACAACCGTATAGATAGCATATGCAACTCTCAAGTTTCCTCCAGCATCTCTCAATCATGATCCATTCACAAACAACACATGATCTGACTCAGGCAATGGAACATCCATGATATCCGGGTGAGGTTTTGTACACAACTCACGTCCAAAGAATCATGATCTGCTTCTTCAATCACAACTTCATTTCCTGGTAAGGGCATCAAGGTAGCCAGGTTTAAACTCATGCATCTCACCAATGACAGGTTCTCAGCACCCAATATCACCTGCTCATACTTTGTCAACCGTTTACTTGTGAGAACTTGTGTTTGAGTGCGAGTAAGAAAAATCTCAACAGAATGTGGTACATGCACTTTCAGCGGATGACCCATCACAAGCTCTCACACTGCTCCAAACTCACACACGTAGCAGTGACTGCCTTTAGATATCCAGGCAATACTGCAGCTACAAGATCTAATGTAGCTGAGAAGTATGCAACAGGTCTGCACGCAGTTCCATTAATCTGCGTTAGAACTGATAATACACAGCCTTCGTGCTCACTGCAGAACAGAGTGAAGCTTTTGTTAAAGTCAGGCATTCCCAATGCTGGAGCTCAACACAGACTCTCTCGAAGTTCGTTGAAAGGGCGCATCCATTCATCACTCCATGGAACTGGGTCTGGCACATTCGTATGCATGAGCCTCTGAAGGGGCTTAGCAGTTAATGAAAAATTTGGAAATCCATTGGCAGCAATAGCTAACCATTCCCAGAAACATGTAAACATCCTTTTGTGTTCCCTGCGGGTTCATCTGCAGAATGGCAGTAATCCGATCTTGTGACACCTTTCTGACTCCCTTCTCAATGAGATGTCCTAGGTAAAGGACCTCCCTCTTACAAATCTGTATCTTTGTTGGTGACTCCAAAAACAGAGAGTCACCCAAATTGAACCAAAAGGGACTGGGTAATTAAATGAACTAAAAAACAAGAATCCCCTTTGTGCTGTATGATACTTGATCAACCTGTAATCAACCAGAGTGCACTGAACTGGAAATTTGCCCAAGATTAGCTTACCCTAGAAAAGCATTCATGATTCTGTTTCCTCTATACGTTTTGAAAAAATATATATTTTTTTATTTATTATAAAAATTATACTTTAATACATTCACGATATTGTTGTTTCATATTAGTACATGATTGAAAAGGGATTCACGTCGATTCCCCAAAACCTTTTACACAATACCCTGATTTGACAACATATCAATGCGATCAAATTTTGTTTCTCGTTTATCATCTATGATCTCTCAATGTGCAAATCTTCTGTTATAACCCAAAAATTAATTTTGATACACAAACCACAAATAACAGATAAATGCAATCATAATATCACTTCACATAAAAAGACATAAAATTATTTCTTATGCATGCAAATATCAACCACATTAAAAAACTCTAAAACTTTTTTTTATTTCTTAATGTACTCATTGCAATAAAACTGGTGTTGACGCGGCGTTTCGGTGGATTATCAGATCAAATCCCCCCTTCTTCAGGACAAATTCAAATAAAAGGTTTTCTTAGAGCGTATTTAAAAACAGTAGTTAATCTGGGAAACAGAAGCAGATAAAACACCTAATTAGATACATGTAAAGATTTCAAATAATAATCTGTTCAGTGCACACTATTGACTTAGTGGGTTGAGGCCCGATTCACAAAAGAAATCTGAGACAAAATCCTAATTTTATGACTTTCGGTATTCACAAAAGGCATTTAGGAGTAGTAAAGTTAGGAATCCTAACTTTACTACTCCTAAATGCCCTTTGTGAGTACCGAAAGTCGTAAAGTTAGGATTTTGTCTCAGTTTAGGGGTAGTAAAGTTAGGAATCCTAACTTTACTACTCCTAAAAGCCTTTTGTGAATAACGAAAGTCGTAAAGTTAGGATTTTGTCTCAGATTACTTTTGTGATTCAGGCCCTTGATTCCCAAAATGTAAATTGTTGGCAATATCTATCTTTATTGTTATATTTATACCAGAGATGCCCGATTGGAGAATCCTCTAAGTGTGTGCATCTTGCACAATAGATAGTATCCTACAGCACAATAAAAAACTGTTCTCTTTGCTTCCTCTTTTTTCTAAATGGCCACCTCTGGTTGTTCTTTGTATTCTTTCTAAAAATGTCCTGTTTCTTATGTTTATGTTCTCACCAGTGTTCTACCAGGGGGGCATTTTTTCTTTCCGTCCTTATGGCAGATATATGTTCATTCAGTCTCAATTTTACTTCCCTCCCTGTTTCTCCTACATATCCTTTATGTCCTGGGCAAATAATAAGGTAAATAACAAAATAACATTCTTGGTTTTACAGTTTACTAAATTATTAAGTAAACTGGCACCTCTGGTATAAATATAACAATAAAGATAGATATTGCCGACAATTTACATTTTGGGAATCAACCCACTTAGTCAATAGTGTGCACTGAACTGAGTATTATTTGAAATCAATACCTGTATCTAATTAGTTGTTTTATCTGCTTCTGTTTCCAGATTAACTACTGTTTTTAAATACTCTCTAAGAAAACCTTTTATTTGAATTTGTCCTGAGGAAGGTGGGGCTATTCCGCTGAAACGCCGCGTCAACACCAGTTTTATTGCAATGAGTACATAAAGAAATAAAAAAAGTTTTAGAGTTTTTTAACCCCTTTGCCGCGGGGCAAATTCCCCCGCGGTGCGAGAGGGGGCGGGGTTGGGCGTGGCGCTCGGGTACTCAGGACGGCTCCCGGCCTTCATAAATCACAGTGGGCGTGTGCTCATGACGGCCGGGAGCCGTCCGAACTCCGCCCACTGATTAATTTCCCCGCACAGGCGGGGAATTAATACCGCGTGGGCGGAGCCGCAACGTTCGGACGGCTCCCGGCCGTCATGCGCACACGTCTACTGTGACTCATGACGGCCGGGAGCCGTCATGAGCACTCAAGAGGTTAATGTTGTGGATATTTACATGCATAAGAAATAATTTTATGTCTTTCTATGTGAACTGATATTAAGATTGTATTTATCTGTTATTTGTGGTTTGTGTATCAAAATTAATTTTTTGATTATAACAGAAGATTTGCACATTGAGAGATCATAGATGATAGACTAGAAACAAAATAATCTCCGGTTCAGTGCACTCTGGTTGATTACGGGTTGATCAAGTAACATACAGCACAAAGGAGATTCTTGGTTTTTAGTTCATTTCTTTGTTGGTGACACCTTATGCCCACTAACTGCCAGATGATTCAGTAATGCAATCGTGTCACATATGCAAGCCTCTTGAGTACCTGATGCTACCAACAAGTCATCAATGTACTGTACCAGAACAGATTGGTTTGGCATTACCAATGACTCCAGATTCCCTTTTAAATATTTGATTGAAATGGATGGACTTTCTGTATACCCTTGTTGAACTCAGCACCATGCCAAGACACAGTTTCCAAACCGGAATGCAAATAAAGATTGGCTATCCGGGTGGAAAGGGATGGAAAAGAAGACTTGACACAAATAATGACAGAAAACCACTCAGCTTCACAAGGAATCTGAAGTAGTATCACAGCTGGATTTGGCACGATTGGACAACATGGTATCACAATCTGATCAATTTGAAGCAAATCCTGCTTGATCCTATATTTTCCTATTTTTTCTGAATTCTCATGATAGGTGAATCACATGGGCTCCCATGATTTCTCTTAAAATACCTGCTCAATCAGTGACTTGATCAAAGGTGTTATACCTACGATGGTCTCAGGACTCAGATTATATGGTGGAGTTCGAGGAAATTCTGCATTTGGTTTCAAAGTGATTTGTATTGGAGCTACTCCTTTGATCAGCCCAATATCTTTTCATGTGAAATCCCAAACCTCTGGAAACAGTGTCTCTCAATTCTAGGGTAAATCATTGCTTGTTAATAAAGGAAATAACCCCTCAACTCCTGTCCTTCATTTTGACACTTTGAATACAATATCCTCATCATTAGTATAAAATTCTATTCCTTTCAAAGTACAATAGATAGAGCAAATAAATTTGCACAATAAGTCTTGACCTAAAAGGTTCGCTTGGCTGGAATCACATATCACAAATTCTCAAATGATCCAATTTGTACTGTAACAGGTTCTGATATAGGCATTGATATTAATCGGTTTGAAAATCCTACAACTTGGATTTTTTCTCCTGAGAGGGGTAGGTTTGGAACTTCCGCTGTTCTCACAGTGGAATTGGTAGCACCAGTTTCGACAAGTAACGAAACAGGTGTTTCATTTCCCTTGCCATCCACATAAGGACCACTCTGGTCTACCTCTAAGGATGCACCAAGCATGCATTCCTCCTCCCCCCTCAGGCACCGTCATTGGGACAAATCAGAATCACTATCATCAATCTGTATTAGGTATTGTTGGGTTACATTTGAATTTGTGTCAATTTGATCATTTCTATGAAATCCCATGTTCACATTATACTTCTGCACTTGGCCATTCATTTGAGGCATAGGGACTTGTGGCATGGTCAGAATTAAATTTTTCTGACTTTGAGTCTGCTGATTCTGTATAATTTCACCAGTTTTGGCCTGTGGAATTTTACCCTGTGCTACCTGCCCATTCATCTGATTCAGTAGATTGAACCTACACTTGTGCTTCCAATGCCCGAACTTGCCGCAAATATGACACAGGTGAGTCTTTTTCAACATTTCTATCGAAACCCCTCTTCCCTGCCTTGGGCTGTCATATTTTGTTGCTGTCCTCCTGCTACTCCTCGCATACCAGTGTTTGTTTGGTTATTTCTCTGTACTATGACAGAACATTCGTACCAACTCCTACATAACCTTTCTTCGCTGCCTTCATCTGAGCCAACATCAATATTTGCTTCAATCTTTTATGCTTGGAATCCACTTCATCTCCAGAGTACTTTGCATACCGAAAAATCTCGTCTATAGGTTTGCTTTGCCAGCAAATCAAATGCTGCTGGATCATTGCACTTATCTCAGGTCTTAATCAATACACGAATCGATATACAAAATGTCCCATATCTTTGCCAGTTACATTCTTCATTCCACTATAATGTTTAAATGCCTGCAGGAGTCTCTCATAATATGCATGCACTGTCTCTTATAGCTCTTGTGTCGTTTTGTCAATTTTTACCCAATCAGTCTTCTTTGATGAAATTTTTCTATTTAAATAAGTAATGACCTGATTATATTTTCTCATTACTTCAGGTGATGGTGCACCAGTCCTCGAATCTCTCGCAGGTTCTGTCTCTCGCCAATCTACCGCAATCTTACACTCAGCCCATAAATCAGTTGGTACCACGATGTCAAACAGGGTATCTAAGTCCTTCAACAAAACCTTTGAGACCTTCACAAATCTCTCAACCTGTCTATTCCATTCCGTCTTTAAATGAAGACTGTCTGTCAATGCAATAATAATTAACAGCATGTTTGGTAAAAGTGAACTAATAAAGTTTCAACATGCTGCTGTCTTTCGTGAAAAAGAAAAGACACAACTGTTTGAAAGTGCACACCGGGAAACAAAACTGAACCGCAGTGTTAAACCACGAGGGAAGTTTAAAGCAGAGTTTTCACCCGTGATCAAGCCTCTGTAGAGGAGAAACGCGTTGGGTTATTTTATTTTTCCTGTGCAACTTTCCACATGGAGTAAAGGCATTTTGCAACCTTCAGCTGGTGTCCGTGTTCCTCACTTTAAAGGCAGTGCGGTGTTGTTTGTATATATATATATATATATATATATATATATATATATATGTGTGTGTGTGTGTGTGTGTATGTGTGAGTGTGTATATATATATTGTATATATATTTATATATATATATATATTATATATATATACATACATATATATATATATATATATATATATATATATATATATATATATATATATATATATATATATATATATATATATATATATCCAGCCACAGTGCCCCACGACACAAGCCTGGACCTTGAAGGGCGGCCAGTGCATTCCAGCGCAGGGCTTCTGGTTACAAATCCCAACAATATCTCCTTCCAATACAAAAGAGGTGCACCGCTTTTGTATTGGAAGGAGATATCGTTGGGATATTTTATATATATATATATATATATATATATATATATATCCAAAAGAAAGAAGCCCAACCGTTGAGGCGCCACACACGCTCGTGTTTCAAACCTTTTTTAATGGCAGGATTGCAGGGATTAACAGCATCACCTCCACAGTCAATATTCCAAACATGTTTCGGGCTGACTAGCCCTTGATCACTGGTGTCCAGAGAGGCACAGCTGCAGGGAATGTTGCACCGCACTCGCGGCGATGAAATACAGTTCCGCCCAGTGGGCGTGTATCACAACAGCATTGTGGTCTTCGTAGTGCGCTTGATGGTGTGCAAAATAAAATCCAAAATGGATTGCAGGTGGGCCTCTTAATTCAAGTTCGATCCTTTAGTAGGTAAAATACAATCCTTTAGTAGGTGGCTGTGCGAATTAACACTGGGTCCCTGCTAGTGCACCAACCATCACGGTCACGGCGTTCCATGGACCTTGCGAGCTTCGCCGCGTCCTGGAGCTGCACTTCCGCAGCGGGCACCTCGCGACCCGAGCAGGGCCGCTATGTATCCAAAAGAAAGAAGCCCAACCGTTGAGGCGCCACACACGCTCGTGTTTCAAACCTTTTTTAATGGCAGGATTGCAGGGATTAACAGCATCACCTCCACAGTCAATATTCCAAACATGTTTCGGGCTGACTAGCCCTTGATCACTGGTGTCCAGAGAGGCACAGCTGCAGGGAATGTTGCACCGCACTCGCGGCGATGAAATACAGTTCCGCCCAGTGGGCGTGTATCACAACAGCATTGTGGTCTTCGTAGTGCGCTTGATGGTGTCCAAATAAAATCCAAAATGGATTGCAGGTGGGCCTCTCAATTCAAGTTCGATCCTTTAGTAGGTAAAATACAATCCTTTAGTAGGTGGCTGTGCGAATTAACACTGGGTCCCTGCTAGTGCACCAACCATCACGGTCACGGCGTTCCATGGACCTTGCGAGCTTCGCCGCGTCCTGGAGCTGCACTTCCGCAGCGGGGCACCTCGCGACCCGAGCAGGGCCGCTATGTATCCAAAAGAAAGAAGCCCAACCGTTGAGGCGCCACACACGCTCGTGTTTCAAACCTTTTTTAATGGCAGGATTGCAGACATTAACAGCATCACCTCCACAGTCAATATTCCAAACATGTTTCGGGCTGACTAGCCCTTGATCACTGGTGTCCAGAGAGGCACAGCTGCAGGGAATGTTGCACCGCACTCGCGGCGATGTATATTTATATATATATACTCCAAATTCCAGCCGTCGTAACACTGGACACCGACACCGCAGGTAGGTAAAAGATCGCACTCTTTATTAAGCTGTTAACAATGTTGTAGCGCGTTTCGGCAGCGTTGCTGCCTTGCTCACATAACGAGCTCCATTAATGCTTGTATTTTTGTAAGAGTTGGCTGATCACATGATCTCAGCGACATGGAAGACATACTTATTTCGCTTTCACCGGGAACACTTTGTATTACACGAATATAATTCACAAAGCTCATGTCATTGAGTATACTTCGCAAACATTATAGATGTCACAAAATATTGTTTGTATTGTTCCCATTGCCTAGTTGTTTCCTTTGCATTGATAGCACAATTCTATCTCAATAATGAGTATGCAATTTCTCGAAATACATTACGGTGTATTGTCCGTTTTCTAATGCCAACTTAGGTCATATTAAATCATTCATAGTGCTGAGAGAGAAAAAGTTTGTTCTACCTAGACTGAATAGGTCTGTTTTGTGCAAAACTGCATTTAAAGTGCTAGTGCTTTAACTTAACATTCAATTCAAATCCTCATTGAACATAAAGAGTGCACATGCATAATAATCCAAAATGAATTGTTCCTTCAATACTTCACATCACATTACATTACGGACTATGAAAGTGCAAGTGCTAATGCCCACTTAAGTCATATTAAATCATTCATAGTGCTGAGAGAGGAAAAGTTTGTTCTACCTAGTCTGAATAATGTCTGTCTTGTGCAAAACTGCATTTAATGTGCTAGTGCTTTAAATTAACATTCAATTCAAATCCTCATTGAACATGAAGAGTACGCGTGTATAATAATCCAAAATGAATTGTTCCTTCAATGCTGCACATGGCATTACATTACGGCCTATGAAAGTGCAAATGCCTATGCCTGATGAGGAATGTCAGTACTCCATAGTATAGTTCAATTCAAGTCCTCATTGAACATATATTAAAGTGCATGTGCAAGATAGTTCCTTACATTGTTCATTCGATATTGCACAATACGTTTTCTTTTCAGTCTATGTAGATACATGTACCTAAAGGGAAGCGACATCCTTCTATGTTGTAATATTTGGCAACCATGAAAGTCCTAATACATCATATTATTATCCTTCAACTCGGTGTTGAATACACACCAAATGAAAACATGAATTGCCATTTCATATTACCAGATTGGATAGTAATTGTCAATATGTATATTCATCTAGAAGCAGTATATACCTGCTAGTATAAATGTAATAAAAATTAAAAAAGTTAAATAATAAAATAATATATATAAATATATATTCCTACCTTCCTCTCTACACAGATTGTCCTTTTTATATTATTTTCTGATGTTGCAATTCTCTTTTTGCAACACGGATATACATAGCCAATGAAATTAGATATTCACAGAATCAACTTAGCAAATCACAGAAGTGCCAAAAAGTGCAAGTGCTTAAATGTGCAAACAATGCTATCACTGTAAGACATCATGCTTCATCAAGATAAGAATATATATCCAAGATGCTAAAAAGTATCAACCCTCTTCCCTTCTTTATAGAGTATTCACATTTTCCATCAATGTTTTTTTCTCATTTTGAGATGTTTCTCTATGCAACATTAAACAAATACTTCTATTTCTCTAGCTTGACCTGCGAGGCAAAATATGTACCTTTTCATTTGATTTCATTAATCTGGGCAGTTACTTTCCTTTTTCAAGATATCAGATCACTCCAATGTGCAACTTACAGTTACTGAACTTTAATATGTAACTACATGTCTTCTTCAGAGTTCAAGCCATGTGGGATCTTGGTGTTTAACATTATTATGTATCTCATTCTCAACTCCATCTGCCTCAATTTTAACTCCCGGTTTCCACCTCGTCTACTCTTAGGGATGGAGTCGATCACAAAATAAGAGAGTTCCTTAGTATCTCCACCATGGACTTCATTTATATGCCTTGTCATTATTTTTAACTGCTCTTAAGTGTTGAAGGATCCTGACATATGAATAGTGCTCCCCACATACATTTTGGGACATTAACATTGCAGTATGTACACTACGTAGTCGCTTCTACAATTAAAAGAGCGACGTATAGACCATGGTATGTTTAAAAGGGGCGTTTGGATCTCAAACTTATTCAAGCCATGGTTACATGCCTTGCATTTTTGGCATTTGGTGAAACCAGGATTGGCCTTCAACTATCCCTCCTTCTCACGAACTTTAGGGCTGCTCACCACCAGTTGCTGCCTCATTGCCTTTGCCCATCTAAATGTCAGTAGGGGTTTACGTGCAATTGTGTACTACCCACTACTGGGTCACTTTTGACCAGATGCCAATGACTAATCATGCAAGCTCTCACCTTAGCATGATAGACATTGTACACCGTGATCATTCTTACATCATTCTGTTTGATTTTAGTTTTGGCTGTATTATCCAGAAAGAGTAGTGAATCCCTTGCAATCTTTTCTACTTTACTTTGGGATTGTTTTAGGACATGGGGACTGTACCCTTGCTCTGTGAACCTTTGAGAGAGTTTGATCTCTTCATCCCTTAACAATGACACCTCACTACAGTTTCTCTTCATGTGTAAGTGCCCTGCATATGGAATGCTGCATTTTAGTTTCTGAGGATGGAAACTGGAGGAATGTAAAATAGAGTTTCCTGCCGTAGGTTTCCTGTGTGTGCAGGTATGTATCTCATCATTTTTTATAAATATCTCCAGATCTAAAAAACACACTTGGCAATCACTGATTGAACTGGTGAACTGTAAGTTCAAGGCATTATTGTTCAGGGCATTTATAAACTCATTAGCTGAATCTTTCGATCCTCTCCAAAAGATGAATAGGTCATCGATAAATCTTGACCAAATAATCACATTATCTTACCATTGTTCAGCATGTTCGATTTTGAGCACCTGCTTCTCCCACCAGCCCATGTGAAGGTTGGCATAACTGGGGGCGAAGCAGGTGCCCATAGCTGTGCCTCTAACTTTTTATACGTTGATTCCCAAAGAGAAAAAGCTATTCTAGAGGCACATCCTCGCCATTTCCAATAACCTCTCAGAATGTTGGTAAAGGCTTATGGGTCGAGTGTTAAGGTAATGTTTCATTGCCCTCAATCCATCCTCTTGTGAAATACTCGTATATAATGAAGCTACATCAAGGGTGATTAGAAGATATGATTCATCCCAGGGAACATTTTGAATCTTCCTTAAAAAATCCCCGGTATCTTGTGTATAGGATGGAAGTTTCTTTACAAACTCTTGTAAAAAGTCATCTATAAAGCGGGAGGTTGCCTCAAAAGGGCTCCCTGTGGACGAAATTATAGGTCTTCAAGGAGGTTTAATGGAGTTTTTGTGAATTTTTGGGGATTAGGTATAATACTGGCATGATGGAATTTTCTACCTTTAAAAAGCCATATTCTTCTTTTGAGATTAAACCTAATCCTCCCCATCTAGCCAAATTCTTGTGATACTTATTCTTCACTTCGACTCGATTGCTCTGAGGGACTTTCTGATAACATTTTGTGTCTTTGAGTTGTAGGTTTGCTTCTTCAGTATACATACTGAGTGGCCACAAGACAATATTGCCCCCTTAATCCGATTGACGGACCACTATGTTGCTCCTCGCCTGAATTTTGCTTACCACCCTAGAGTACTCTTTTTCTTTTTGATTAGTACGCTTGACAAATTCTACACTGGATGATAAAGACAATGCTTTTAAATCAGTAATAACTAAATCTGAAAAAATATTAATTGAATCTCTTGGTGTATTAGGGATAAAAATTAGATTTTGATTTAAATGGTGTTTTCACACTCCCATAGATGTCCACTCCTAAAGAATCTGCAGTCTCCCTACAGGATCTTGGTGGGGTGCTTGCTTCAATGTCCTTCTCCAATTGTTCTAATTCATATAGAACTTTCAAGTCTCCAACATCCAAGTTCGTAGCGGTGTCTCCTGAGGTTGGTGGTTCCAGTCGACTTGGGTCGGCTTTATTGTGAAAAAACATTTTTAGCTACAGTTTTTGGATAAATTGATAAAAATCTATCCTTGTTTGTCCGTAATTGAAGTTTGTCCTGCTAAAATAAGAGAGGCCTAAGGAAAGTGTTTGGACCTCATCCTCCGTTATTTCTAGGTCTGAGAGGTTAATGAGCATGGCCGATGACACATTCACTTCTGCTGCCTGATTTCCTTAATTCTGACTCCTGAACGGAGTTCCATGCATTCTCGGTTTTCTTTTTCGCCTCCTCGATAATTTTTAACTCTTTCTCTGGTCTTTGTCTGATGTTTAATGTCCTGTCCAACCGTAAAAAGCGCAATTCGTCAATAACTGTAGGAGGTACCTCATTGCTCATAGTCTTGCTCGATTGTCCAGATGTGTCCTCTTGGTCTGTGTCTAATTCCGAGCTGAATTCCAAGCTCATTTCAGTTGCTATTTTCTTGTTAAAATCTCTCTTGACAGGCCCAACACTATCAGACATCTTTTGTCGGCGCAGATTGTCAAAACAATGCGCTAATGTGTAGATCTGGCCTCTTTGGTAGTCCAGTCTATCCCTTGTAAATTTAATAGCTTTGCGGTCTCTAATTGTTTGTTCGTTTTTTGTCATTTTTGCATCCAAGTCTTTCTTAAATTTATTGACTGCATCAGGTTGGGCCAGTTTGTTGATTTCCTCTTGTAGACATTTGATTTCTTCTAATATTTTTTCTCTATCCCGTTTTGCATACTTTATTAAAAATCTCATCATGTTATGCGAAGATTCTGCACTGTTGTTAGCCCATTCTTGCAGCATTTCTGGGTCTGGGTTTTCAAAGGTGGGAGCTATTAAGACTCGCAGTCCCTGAAGTACACATCCCACTTCCAAGTATTTTTCCAGGGATTTAACCACCCACCACTTTGCAATCTCTGTTCTGTTCAATTTCTCTAGCCTGCACATTTTCGCTTGCAGGCTATTTTCTGGTGGGGTTTCACTTGTTGATTTGTCCCAAATTGACACACCCACTGCCGCTTCATCGAACATGGCAGTGGCAGCTTCCTCTCTGTCCTTCAGCCAATTCTCCATTGTATCTTCGAATTGAGCAAATTACACTTGCTCAGAAACACACCGGTGCACAGCTATGATTCGATGCATACCATGCCTCGCCGGTCAGTTTCAAAACTGCGCTGCTGCCCGATTTGGTTCTCGCTGCGCTGAGGAAATCAGAGTTGCTTACCCGTTCGCAGGCGTCTTCCTACGCTCTGTTCGCAGGGGCTTCTCGCTCTCCACAGCACTCTTCTGGCTGTCTCTCCTTTCACAGGGGGGAACTCACGTTATGCGCTGCATTCACCACTCCGTTTCTGCCAGTTCCTGTGAGGCTCCTGATCGAGGGCGTGTCGGTGCCGCCGCACCTAGCAGTTGGCGGCAAACTAAAAACTCCAAATTCCAGCGGTCATAACACTGGACACTGACACCGCAGGTAGGTAAAAGATTGCACTCTTTATTAAGCTGTTACCAATGTTGTAATGCGTTTCTGCAGCGTTGCTGCCTTGCTCACACAACGAGCACCATTAATGCTTGTATTTTTGTAAGAGTTGGCTGATCACATGATTTCAGAGACATGGAAGACATACTTCTTTCACTTTCACCGGGAACACTTTGTATTACATGAATATAATTCACAAAGCTCATATCATTGAGTATACTTCGCAAACCTTATAGATGTTACAAAACATCTTCATAGAGTATTCACATTTCCCATCAATGATGTTTTTTTCTCATTTTGAGATGTTTCTCTATGGAACATTAAACAAATACTTCTGTTTCTCTAGCTTGACCTGCGTGGCAAAATATGTACCTTTTCATTTGATTTCATCAATCTGGGCAGTTACTTTCCTTTTTCAAGATATCAGATCACTCCAATGTGCAACTTACAGTTACTGAACTTAAATATGTAAATACATGTCTTCTTCAGAGTTCAAGCCATGTGGGATCTTGGTATTTAACATTATTATGTATCTCAACTCCATCTGCCTCAATTTTAACTCCCGGTTTCCACCTCGTCTACTCTTAGGGATGGAGTCGATCACAAAATAAGAGAGTTCCTTAGTATCTCCACCATGGACTTCATTTATATGCCTCACTACGGGATATGTCTTGTCATTATTTTTAATTGCTCTTAAGTGTTGAATGATCCTGACATGCACCATATGAATAGTGCTCCCCACATACATTTTGGGACATGAACATTGCAGTATGTACACTACGTAGTCGCTTCTACAATTAAAAGAGCGACGTATAGACCATGGTATGTTTAAAAGGGGCGTTTGGATCTCAAACTTATTCAAGCCATGGTTACATGCCTTGCATTTTTGGCATTTGGTGAAACCAGGATTGGCCTTCAACCATCCCTCCTTCTCACGAACTTTAGGGCTGCTCACCACCAGTTGCTGCCTCATTGCCTTTGCCCATTTAAATGTCAGTAGGGGTTTACATGCAATTGTACTACCCACTACTGGGTCACTTTTGACCAGGTGCCAATGTCTAATCATGCAAGCTCTCACCTTAGTATGATAGACATTGTACACCGTGATCATTCTTACATCATTCTTACTTCATTCTGTTTGATTTTAGTTTTGGCTGTATTATCCGGAAAGAGTAGTGAATCCCTTGCAATCTTTTCTACTTTACTTTGGGATTGTTTTAGGACATGGGGACTGTACCCTTGCTCTGTGAACCTTTGAGAGACTTTGATCTCTGCATCCCTTAACGATGACACCTCACTACAGTTTCTCTTCATGTGTAAGTGCTCTGCATATGGAATGCTGCATTTTAGTTTCTGAGGATGGAAACTGGAGGAATGTAAAATAGAGTTTCCTGCCGTAGGTTTCCTGTGTGTGCAGGTATGTATCATCATTTTTTATAAATATCTCCAGATCTAAAAAACACACTTGGCAATCACTGATTGAACTGGTGAACTGTAAGTTCAACGCATTATTGTTCAGGGCATTTATAAACTCATTAGCTGAATCTTTCGATCCTCTCCATAGGATGAATAGGTCATCGATAAATCTTGACCAAATAATCACATTATCTTACCATTGTTCAGCATGTTCGATTTTGAGCACCTGCTCCTCCCACCAGCCCATGTGAAGGTTGACATAACTGGGGGCGAAGCAGGTGCCCATAGATGTGCCTCTAACTTTTTTTATCCGTCGATTCCCAAAGAGAAAAAAGCTATTCTAGAGGCACATCCTCGCCATTTCCAATAACATCTCAGAATGTTGGTAAAGGCTTATGGGTCGAGTGTTAAGGTAATGTTTCATTGCCCTCAATCCATCCTCGTGTGAAATAGAAGATATGATTCATCCCAGGGAACATTTTGAATCGTCCTTAAAAAAAATCCCCGGTATCTTGTGCATAGGATGGAAGTTTCTTTACAAACTCTTGTGAAAATGTATCTATAAAGCGGGAGGTTGCCTCAAAAGGGCTCCCTGTGGACGAAATTATAGGTCTTCCAGGAGGTTTAATGGAGTTTTTGTGAATCTTTGGGATTAGGTATAATACTGACATGATGGAATTTTCTACCTTTAAAAAGCCATATTCTTCTTTTGAGATTAAACCTAATCCTTTCCATCTAGCCAAATTCTTGTGATACTTATTCTTCACTTCAACTCGATTGCTCTGAGGGACTTCCTGATAACATTTTGTGTCTTTGAGTTGTAGGTTTGCTTCTGCAGTATACATACTGAGTGGCCACAAGACAATATTGCCCCCTTTATCCGATTGACGGACCACAATGTTGCTCCTCGCCTGAATTTTGCTTACCACCCTAGAGTACTGTTTTTCTTTTTGATTAATACCCATGACAAATTCTACACTGGATGATAAAGACAATGCTTTTAAATCAGTAATAACTAAATCTGAAAAAATATTAATTGAATCTCTTGGTGTATTAGGGATAAAATTAGATTTTGATTTAAATGGTGTTTTCACACTCCCACAGATGTCCAATCCTAATGAATCTGCAGTCTCCCTACAGGATCTTGGTGGGGTGCTTCCTTCAATGTCCTTCTCCAATTGTTCTAATTCATATAGAACTTTCAAGTCTCCAACATCCAAGTTCGTAGCAGTGTCTCCTGAGGTTGTGGTTCCAGTCCACTCGGGTCGGCTTTATTGTGAAAAAACATTTTTAGCTTCAGTTTTCGGACAAATTGATAAAAAGTTATCCTTGTTTGTCCGTAATTGAAGTTTGTCCTGCTACAATAAGAGAAGCCTAAGGAAAGGGCTTGGACCTCAACCTCCGTTAATTCTAGGTCTGAGAGGTTAACCATGGCCAATGACACATTCACTTCTGCTGCCTGATTTCCTTGGTTCTGACTCCTGAACAGAGTTCCATGCCTTCTCGGTTTTCTTTTTCACGTCCTTGATAATTTTTAACTCTTTTCTGTGGTCTTTGTCTGATGTTTAATGTCCTGTCCAACCGTAAAAAGTGCAATTCATCAATAACTGTAGAAGGCACCTCATTGCTCATAGTCTTGCTCGATTGTCCAGATGTGTCCTTTTGGTCTGTTTCTAATTCCAAGCTAAATTCCGAGCTCATTTCAGTTGCTATTTTCTTGTTAAAATCTCTCTTGACAGGCCCCACACTATCAGACATCTTTTGTCGGCGCAGATTGTCAAAACAACGCGCTAATGTGTAGATCTGGCCTCTTTGGTAGTCCAGTCTATCCCTTGTAAATTTAATAGCTTTGCGGTCTCTAATTGTTTGTTCATCTTTTGTCATTTTTGCATCCAAGTCTTTCTCAAATTTATTGACTGCATCAGGTTGGGCCAGTTTGTTGATTTCCTCTCTTAGACATTTGATTTCTTCTAATATTTTTTCTTTATCCCGTTTTGCATACTTTATTAAAATTCTCATCATGTTATGCGAAGATTCTGCACTGTTATCCCACTCTTGCAGCATTTCTGGGTCTGGGTTTTCAAAGGTGGGAGCTATTGAGACTCGCGGTCCCCAAAGGACAATTCCCACTTCCAAGTATTTTTCCAGGGATCCAACCACCCACCACTTTGCAATCTCTGTTCTGTTCAATTTCTCTAGCCTGCACATTTTCGCTTGCAGGCTATTTTCCGGTGGGGTTTTACTTGTTGATTTGTCCCAAATTGACCCACCCACTGCCGCTTCATCGAAAATGGCAGTGGCAGCTTCCTCTCTGTCCTTCAGCCAATTCTCCATTGTATTCTTCGAATTGAGCAAATTACACTTGCTCAGAAACACACCGGTGCACAGATATGATTCACTGCATACCATGCCTTGCCGGTCAGTTTCAAAACTGCGCTGCTCCCCGATTTGGTACTCGCTGCGCTGAGGAAATCACAGTCGCTTACCCGTTCGCAGGCGTCTTCCTGCACTCCGTTCGCAGGGGCTTCTTGCTCTCCGCAGCACTCTTCTGGCTGTCTCTCCTTTCACAGGGGGGGGGGGTGCTCACGTTATGCGCTGCATTCACCACTCTGTTTCTGCCAGTTCCTGCGAGGCTCCTAATCAAGGGCGTGTCAGTGCAGCAGCACCTAGCAGTCGGCGGCAAACTACAAACTCCAAATTCCAGCTCATAACACTGGACACTGACACCGCAGGTAAGTAAAATATTGCACTCTTTATTAAGCTGTTACCAATGTTGTAACGTGTTTCGGCAGCGTTGCTGCCTTGCTCACACAACAAGCACCATTAATGCTTGTATTTTTGTAAGAGTTGGCTGATCACATGATCTCCGAGACATGGAAGACATACTTCTTTCGCATTCACCGGGAACACTTTGTATTACACGAATATAATTCACAAAACTCATATCATTGAGTATACTTTGCAAACCTTATAGATGTTACAAAACATTGTTTGTATTGTTCCCATTACCTAGTTTTTTCCTTTGCATTGATAGCACAATTATATCTCAATAATGAGTATGCAATTTCTCGAAATACATTACGGTGTATTGCCCATTTCCTAATGCCCACTTAGGTCATATTAAATCATTCATAGTGCTGAGAGAGCAAAAGTTTGTTCTACCTAGTCTGAATAGCGTCATATATATATATATATATATATATATATATATATATATATATATATATATATATATATATATATATATATATATATATATATATATATATATATATATATATGCCAACATTAGTACCACACAAGTGGGAGGGACACAGAAAACGGCAGTCAGCGCTTCACTTTCAAAGTGTTTATTGTGGCAACGCGTTTCAACCTAAGCAGGTCTTCGTCACAGCCAATTTCCATAATGTGCCCCATCGCCCATAAAAATAGCTGTACGGGTGAGAGAAAATGGAAAAAATACTACTGTCAGCAGTATATCTCAGGATCAAGGCAATGTAAAAACAGACTATGCAAATTAATAAAGCATGATGTGCATTCAGTTTGTAATACATTTGAAAAATAAAACATTTCCACAAATGTAAAATAGATCTAAAATTGTTTTAAGATGCAAACAAAATCAGGAACTCAAATTTCATTGCCATACAAAACAGAATGCACCCCCATGGTTGACACGAGAAATCTCATGCCATAACCTGAATCACTGAGATAGGTCATTTCAGTGGCCAAGTGGCCTCACCAGATACAACTTTTCGAAAACAGTCAAATCATGACATAACCAAATATCAGCAAAATGGCTAAATATGTGATTGGGAACCCATTTCGTCACCTCAGCATATTACATGGAGCAGAAATAATGGCCAAGTGGCCTTATACAGATTTGATAATGATGCAAGAAACATTCAAATCAAGATATTACAACCCTTCTCCTCATATCTGGAAACCTGAAAACATTTTAAAAACTGTTCACCCCTTCGGAAAATGAGCAATAAAGTGAAGTGTAACTATATATATATATATATACATATATATATATTCACTGAAAAAAACCATAGGTTTCAGGCACGTTATAGTTAGAAATTAGCATTTAAAAAACCTTTGAAATTCACTGAAAAAACCATAGGTTTTAGGGACAGTTATAGTTAGTTGGATATTTCACTCGTACAAAACCCGTGAAATTCCCCCGTTATAGTTAGTTCAGCTAACTATAACTCGTGCCCCCGCAATGCACTGCTGATGACGTCACATATTACATCACTCATGACATGGTCAGTGACATGACTGATGACATCACTGATGACATCTCAAATGACATCACTGATGACATCATGCAGTGACTGTGTTTCTGTAAAGTTTAAATATTTTTAATATATATAGGAAAAGACGTATTGAAGAATGAGTGGGTGTATAAGTGTCTGTATGGATGATTTAGTAGGTGCGTGACTGACTCTATAAGTGAGTGATTTAACGTATCTTACTGAATGCATGGGTTAGTGACTAAACTGGGTGAATGTCTGTATCCGTCTGTCTGTTGCTGTGTAAGTGGCTGCATGTGTTTGTGAATAGCTACATGAGTGTCTATATGAGTTATTGAATGGTTGTCTGAGTATCTGTATGGGTGCCTGAGTGTTTGTGTGGGAGGGGTGTGTGCGACTCTGTGCATAGATGTGTGAGTGGGTGATTCACTGGGTGGATGGTTTCAAGAGTGCATCTGTGATAGACTGTATGGGTGGGTAAGTGTGTGTAAGAGTGTGTTAGTGAGTGAATGTATGTCCCAGTGGTACATGTGTGACTAACTACATATGTGAAAGGCAGTATATATGTGTGTTGGAGTATATAAATAGCTATAAGCGAGAGTGAGTGATTGTGATAGTGGCTGTATGGATGAGTGTGTGCTTGTATCAGTGATTGTATAAGAGCGTAACAATGTGCTAGTATTTGTATGATTAAGTGAGCTGGTGTGTGTATAACTGTATAGGTGAGTAAATGGCAGTGTGTTTAATTATTTGCATGACTGACTAGGTGTGTGAGTACCTCTATGGATGAATGGCGGTGTTTGAGTGTCTATATAGGAGTAAGAGTGCATATGATAGTCCTGTACTGAGTGACCATAAGTATGAGTGACTGTACGGGTGAGTGAGTGGATGTGTGTGTGTAGACCTAAGAATCAGTGAGTGGGTAATTGGTGTTGGAGTGTCTATGGTTTTGCGAATGGCAGTCTGTAATTTAGAGTGGGTGTATCAAAGGTTATATTAGGGTGTGAGGAGGTGCATCAGATTATCACGTGGATGATGTCATCAGTGATGTCATCAGTGATGTCATTTGAGATGTCATCAGTGATGTCATCAGTGATGTCACTGACCATGTCATGAGTGATGTAATATGTGACGTCATCAGCAGTGCATTGAGGGGGGGCGCGAGTTATAGTTAGCTGAACTAACTATAACGGGGAATTTCACGGGTTTTGTACGAGTGCAATGTCCAACTAACTATAACTGTCCCTAAAACCTATGGTTTTTTCAGTGAATTTCAAAGGTTTTTTAAATGCTAATTTGTAACTATAACGTCCCTAAAACCTATGGTTTTTTCAGTGAATTTCAAAGGTTTTTTAAATGCTAATTTGTAACTATAACATGTCTGAAACCTACGGTTTTTTCAGTGAATTTCAAAGGTTTTGTAAATGCCAATTTCTTAAATGTATTAATTGTTATATACATTTTTTTCATACTGATTTCGAAATTTTTTAGAAAACATTTTTTTTACATATTTTATTTTTTAAATTACATTGTAATTATATTATACATTACAAAAAATACTTTCTCAGAATGAATTACTTTAGTTTAAATACTTTGCACATAGGCAATAGACTTTTAAGTACAGTAGTTACAGTTGTTGCAATGGGCAACACATTTTCAAACACAATGCAACATTCAGCTCAATGTGAATTTCTAGTTAAATGCAATTAGTTACTTTATGGATTACTTTTCTAACCACAGGACTGGATCCTAGATTCAGTCCTGGGACATCTCCTGTAAACAGTTGAGTAAAAGCGTTTTGGTTACAGTCGTGATTTTTAAGGAATATTATTGTACTTTAAAAGTTGACACTTAGAAACTTTTTCTCATAGAATGACCAATGTTATCCTATGGAAGGAAATTCACTTAGGAGGTAAAAACTGTTATCGTTACTTTTTGTTACTCAGTGTTGGATCCTGGATCCAGCACTGGTGCATCTCCTGTAAACAGTTGAAAGAATGCGTTTAAGTCATACAGGCGATTTTTAAGGAATATTTGTAGTTTGTGAAAATCGACACTGAAACTTTTCTGCTGAAAACCAGACAAAGGATTCCTAAGGAAGAAAATATAAGTTACTGGTAAGTACGGTTAAAATTACTTTTCAGGGTCAGTGCTGGGCTAAAAGATGCAGCACTGGGTTCTCTCCTGATAACAGGTGAGTAAATTGGAATTCGTACTTTGGTTGATTTTAGAGGAATATTATAAAGTTCCAAAACTCTACACTTAGAAGAATTTCCAAGTGAAACCAGTCAATGTTAGCCTATGAAGGAAATTCAAGTTACCGGTAAGTACGGTTAAAATTTATTTTGAGGATCAGTACTGGGCTGAAAGATGCAGCACTGAGGTCTCTCCTGATAACAGGTGAGTAAATCAGAATTCGGATTTCGGCTGATTTTAGAGGAATATTTTAAAGTACCAAAATCAACACTTAGAAACTTTTTCAGCAAAAAGCAGGCAATGATATCCTATGGAAGGAAATTCAAGTTACCGGTAAGTACGGTTAAAATTACTTTTGAGGATCAGTACTGGGCTGAAACATGCAGCACTGAGGTCTCTCCTGATAACAGGTGAGTAAATCGGAAATCGTATTTCGGCTGATTTTAGAGGAATATTTTAAAGTTCCAAAACTCCACACTTAGAAGAATTTCCAAGTGAAACCAGTCAATGTTAGCCTATGGAAGGAAATTCAAGTTACTGGTAAGTACGGTTAAAATTACTTTTCAGGACCAGTACTGGGCTGAAAGATGCAGCACTGAGGTCTCTCCTGATAACAGGTGAGTAAATCAGAATTCGGATTTCGGCTGATTTTAGAGGAATATTTGTATGTTTCAAAAATCAAAACTTAGAAGAATTTCCAAGTGAAACCAGTCAATGTTAGCCTATGAAGGAAATTCAAGTTACCGGTAAGTACGGTTAAAATTACTTTTCAGGATCAGTACTGGTCTGAAAGATGCAGCACTGAGGTCTCTCCTGATAACAGGTGAGTAAATCGGAATTCGTATTTCGGCTGATTTTAGAGGAATATTTTAAAGTTCCAAAACTCCACACTTAGAAGAATTTCCAAGTGAAACCAGTCAATGTTAGCCTATGAAGGAAATTCAAGTTACCGGTAAGTACGGTTAAAATTACTTTTCAGGATCAGTACTGGGCTGAAAGATGCAGCACTGAGGTCTCTCCTGATAACAGGTGAGTAAATCGGAATTCGTATTTCGGCTGATTTTAGAGGAATATTTTAAAGTTCCAAAACTCCACACTTAGAAGAATTTCCAAGTGAAACCAGTCAATGTTAGCCTATGAAGGAAATTCAAGTTACCGGTAAGTACGGTTAAAATTACTTTTCAGGACCAGTACTGGGCTGAAAGATGCATCACTGAGGTCTCTCCTGATAACAGGTGAGTAAATCGGAATTCGTATTTCGGCTGATTTTAGAGGAATATTTTAAAGTTCCAAAACTCCACACTTAGAAGAATTTCCAATTGAAACCAGTCAATGTTAGCCTATGGAAGGAAATTCAAGTTACTGGTAAGTACGGTTAAAATTACTTTTCAGGACCAGTACTGGGCTGAAAGATACAGCACTGAGGTCTCTCCTTATAACAGGTGAGTAAATCGGAATTCGTATTTCGGCTGATTTTAGAGGAATATTTGCACAATGGTGAAGGGAGGGGGCGGGGCCTGAGGTGACATCTGTGCAAACGCGCCCCGTGGCGCGTTTTAAGTTGGGGGATTAAGTCCCCTTGAATCCTGAGGGTCCCTAGGGGCCAACTAGCCCACCAGGAACCTCCAATATGCGCCAGGGGGCTGCGTTGCACAGACGTGTAGAGAGGCCACACCCCTTTTACACCTCTCTGCAACGCAGCTCTGTGGCGCTTTCTGGATGTACCTGTTGGGCTAGTTGGCCCTCAGGGACCCTCAGGATTGAAGGGGATTTAATTCCCATCTTAAAACGCGCCACGGGGCCTGTTTGCACACATGTCACCTGAAGCCCCGCCCCTCCTTTCACCACTGTGCAAACGCGCCCCGTGGCGCGTTTTAAGTTGGGGGATTAAGTCCCCTTGAATCCTGAGGGTCCCCGGAGTCCAACTAGCCCACCATATACCTCCAAAAAGCGCCACAGAGCTGCGTTGCAGAGAGGTGTAAAAGGGGTGTGGCTTTTCTACACGTCTCTGCAAGGCAGCCCCTGGCGCATACTGGAGGTTCCTGGTGGGCTAGTTGGCCCTCAGGGACCCCCAGTATTCAAGGGGAATTTGTTCCCCCTCTGCAAACGCGCCAGGGGGCGCGTTTGCAGAGTGGTGAAGGAAGGGGCGGGGCCTGCGGGGCCGATCGTTTTTTTTTTGTTTTGTTTGTTTTTTGTCTCTGAAGGGGGGCTGTGTGGCCCCCTTCCTTTTTTTCTCTTTTTGGGCCCTGGGGACCCCATCCCCCAGGGCCTTACCCCTTTTTTAAATTACAAAAAAAAAACGGGAAGGGGGCCGCGTGGCCCCCTTCCCTGGGCCTGTATTGGCCCCGGGGACCCCATCCCCCGGGGCATAGCCTCTATATTTATTATTTTGAGGGGGCAGCGTGGCCCCCTCCTCTGGCCATTTTAAGGCCCCGGGGACCCCATCCCCCGGGGCCGGCCTTTCCATTTTTTTTTTAACATTTTTTTTTCTCTTTTTTGGAGAGGGGGCCGCGTGGCCCCCCTCCCGGGCCACTACTTGCCCTGGGGACCCCATCCCCCGGGGCTGGCCCTCTCCGTTGGGGACTGTGGGGGTCCCCAATCCCCCACAGTCCCGCCGGCTCCCCACGTCCCTTGGGAGCCGGCATTGCTGTTCCACATGGGGAGCAGCTGACATGCTGCTCCCCATGTGGAAAGCAATCACTTTGGATATTGGAAGAGAGAGCAGGTTTCCCTGCTCTCTCTTCCAATATCCAAAGCAGTTTGCTATGGCAGGACGGGAGCCGCGAGGCTCCCGTCCCTGCCATAGCAAACTACAGTGTCCCGGGGTAGGCACCCCGGGACACTGCAGGAGCCGGCCCTGGGGGGTGGTGGTCCCCAGGGCCATCAAGGGCTTCCAGGAGGGGGCCGCGCGGCCCCCTCCCATTCAGTACACAGCCCCGGGGAGGTGGTGGTCCCCGGGGCTCTGGGAGTCCGTAACGGACCCCCATATGTAAAATGCTTAGTGCCCCGGGGAGGTGGCGGTCCCGGGCGTGTGGGGGGCTGGAGCCCCCCACACTGGTTTTATTTTTAATTTAAAAAAGCCCCGGGAGGTGGTGGTCCTCGGGGCTGCGGGAGGGCTCAGAGCCCTCCCGCACCATTTTTCAAAAAAGCCCCGGGGTTGGCGGTCCCCGGGCTTGGGGGCCCTTTGAGGCCCCCACACATTAAATTATCCCCCCCACCATGCCCCCAGGACCGGGCCACCCGGGGCCATTAACATCGAGCGCGGGAGACCGCGCTCGATTTTTTTTCGGCAGGATTCGCGCACCCTGAGCGCATCCTGCCAATTTTTAAAACATTTTTTTTTTTTTTTGCCCAGGGGTCCTTGTGGGACCCCCTGAGCAAACCTAGGGGGTCAGGGTGTTTCTACCCTGCCCCCTTTGTGCGCTTTGCGCACTTGTTTCTGTCCCTCGGTTCTACCGAGGGACAAAATGGCTGCCAACATTTCCTGAATCGGAATGTTGACAGCCAGCTGACAGCCAATTAACATGCAGCTCGTGATCGGAACGGTGCGCGCAGGGTGCGCTGAGGGTACGCGGACCCTACTCGGCCATAGATATCACTAACTTTTTACTTTTCATTTTTCAGCAACTACTGAATGGATTTACACCATTTAACAAAAGGGTTCTTTCTGAACCAAGAACTACCTCTTTGCCAAATTTGGTGTAATTCCGTTCAGCAGTTCGGGCTGTAGCCGTGTCTAAAGTTTCCTATGGAAAAGTGCATGGGGAAACGCGTTTGGGACCCCCTTTTTCTCGGCCCTCGCTTGACGAATCCCCCGAGACTTTCAGGGTAGGAGCGGACCGGAGCGGGCCACAAAGTTTGAAAATTTCGCAAGATACGTCAACCGGCAAGAGAGTTATTTCAAATAGAATGTCGCGGATTTCCTATGGATAATAGGTTGTAACTATAACTATCTACTGGCGACCGCCAGTAGATAATTATAGTTAGGAACACGTTTCCATAGGAAAAGCATTTTTTGATTTGCTTATAACTTTGGCGTCGTTTGACGAATGTTTACGAAATTTTCCAAAAAACTTTTCTTTTCAGATGAGCTCCTATGTTAAAAGTTTGGGGGTGATTCGTCAAGGGGGGGCTGAGAAAAAAGGGGGGTCCCAAAACGTGTTTACTCCATGCAATTTCCATAGGAAACTTTAGACAAGGCTACAGGTCAAACTGCTTAATGGAATTACGCCAAATTTGGCAGGGAGAAAGGTCTTGGTCCAGAAAGCACGCTTTTGTTTAAATGGAGTAAGTCCGTTCAGTAGTTTTAGAGAAATATCAAAATTTACAGATATCGATATTTGAGAATTCTGACATCTGATTGGCTGAGGCGTTGCGAGCACGAGCGTGCGGCTCATTGGCTGCAAACTGTTGAAACTAGGAAGTGTTTGTGACTGAGCTGAAAGGCGTAGGGGGAAAAATAAGAGAATAATTGTATAACAGGGTATAGTAGGAACAATGTGGTCTTAGTTTAAGCAGTCTGTATGGTGCAGAGGCAGGGAGTTTGAATGTTGCATAGGCCGTGGAAATCATGTCTGCAGAACAACGGTGCATGGTATTGTGGCAAGGTTGCGTAGGCTCTGGAAATCCCCTTGGGAAAGCAATGTGCCGTATTGCGGTAAGCAGTGTGTAGGGTGCACACACGGGTAGTGTGAATGTTGCGTAGGCTGTGGAAATCACGTCCGCAAAACAACGATGCGCGGTATTGCGGCAATGTTCAGTAGGCTGTAGAAATCATATCGGGAAAATAACAATGCGCCGTATTGCAGCCTTCCTTTACCTTCCTTTAATATAATGCGCAGTAATGTTTACTTATAATGCGGTGTTCACTTTTATCACGGACAGTGAACAAAATTAACGTTTAATTGGCTGAGGTGTTCCAACAACGAGCTCAATGTTCATTGGCTGCGAACCATTAAAAGTAAAAGTGTTGCCAGCCATTCCCTCCCCCTGCGTGGAGTAGAAAGGACAACTGATTGGCTCACGTGTTCCAAGCAGGAACTTCCAGAGGTTAATGTTCATTGGCTGCGAACCATTGAAAGTAGAAGTGTTGCCAGCCATTTCCTCCCCATCCGCGGAGTAGCAGGGACATCTGATTGGTTGACGTGTTCCAAGCAGGACGTTCCCAAGCTTAATGTTCATTGGCTGTAAACCATTGAAAGTAGAAGTGTTGCCAGCCATTCTCTCACTCCCGCGGAGCATCAGGGACATCTGATTGGGTAATGTGTTCCAAGCAGGACCTTCCCAAGCTTAATGTTCATTGGCTGTGAAGCATTAAAAGTAGAAGTGTTGGCAGCGATTCCCTCCCCCTTTGCGGAACACCATGGACATTTTATTGGCTAAAGTGTTCCGAGTACAAGTTTGCTCATTATTGGTTGGGAACGTTTGACTGTTGTGAAGCGTTTTGTGACGCACTTCAATGGAGTACGGGAAAACAAAGTAGTAGCGGGGAGGGTAGGAACACTATTAACTCTGTAAAGTGGTCACAAGGTGGTGAACAGGGATTGTGAAGGTAAATTTTTTTTTATATATTTTAAGGGCTATTTATATAATTGGCGTGGGGTGTACAAATCACGGCGGGAAAATAACAGAGTGTGTTGCGGTCTTCTTTTTATTAAGTGTGCGGGTGGGATACTTCCCAGTAGCACTATTTACTTAGAATGTTGTGTTTACTTTTCTGACGGGGAGGTGTGGTTGCGCAGCAAAAATTTCAGTCTAGGTTTCAAACTGTTTTTATTAAGCAATTAAAAATAAACTTTCTTCGAAAACTAAAGCTGTATATATCAAAGAGGTGACAAATAAAAACGCAATTCATAAAATATCCCTTAAGCGTGGCCACACCCTCCCTTTTTTTCTGCTATAGTTTGTAAAAGTGTTGCCCCATATTCTTGATAATATAAGAGGGCATGAGTTACTTTTAGATAGAGTAGAAAAGAAGTGCTACAAGAAACACTCCCGCACTACATCATCTCAGGTCACAAGAACAATAACAAGTAAAAAACTGTTAAACACAAATGACTTTATATTACATAGAAATGTACGCTTCATCATTTCTTACAATTTCTATTCTGTAGAACTCTGGAAAGTTCAGTCGTAGTGCTTAGAGGTCGCTCACTGCTTCGTTAACACATCACGGACTCCTTTAAGAACATATAGGATAGTAGTAATATATACACTACTATTCCTATCAATTCTATAGGGAGAAGGAGAATAGAAACCACAACAGAGAAAAAGAGAAATACAAAAAATCATTCAAAAATGTAGGGTTTATCAAAGGCATTCAGTAAGAAAGTGTCTATGCAAACAATCTTTTTTTATACTGCAATTTCGAAAAATACTCTCACTGTAAAAATATCTGATCAAGTAAGTTATAATCAATCAATCAATCAATCAGGGGTTTGTTAAAGCGCGACTACTCACCCGTAAGGGTCTCAAGGCGCTGGGGGGGGGGGTGCAGGTTCCATCCATCAAGGAGGGGGTCTGTCAAAAAGCCAGGTTTTGAGGTTTCTTGCGAAGATGGGGAGCGATGTTGTCTGTCTGAGGTGGAGCGGAAGGGCGTTCCATGCTTTGGCCGCGAGGAAGGAGAAGGAGCGGCCTCCCGATCTGGTCTTTCTGGTGCGGGGGACCATGGCGTAGGAGAGCTGGGCTGATCGTAGGGTCCTTTGGGGTGCGTGGAATTTGAGTCGGCTGTTCAGGTATGCTGGTCCGGTGCCGTGGAGGGCCTTGTGTGCGTGGGTGAGCATCTTGAAGGTGATTCTCGCCTCAACAGGGAGCCAGTGGAGTGTGCGCAGGTGCTGGGAGATGTGGCAGTGTTTTGGCAGGTTGAGGACCAGTCTTGCGGCGGCGTTCTGGATGTTCTGTAGCTTGCTGGTGAGGTTTTTGTTTATTCCGGCATAGAGTGCGTTGCCGTAGTCGAGTCTGCTGGTGACCAGGGCGTGAGTGACGGTCTTTCGGTGTTCGAGGGGGATCCATTTGAAGGTCTTACGAAGGAGGCGGAGGGTGTGGAAGCAGGAAGACGAGACAGAGTTGATCTGGCGGTCCATTTTGAGCTCGGAGTCCAGGATGATTCCCAGGTTGCGTGCGTGGTCCGTGGGGGTTGGCGGGTTTCCGAGGGCGGGGGGCCACCAGGTGTCGCTCCAGGCATCGGGGTTTGGGCCCATGATGAGTACTTCTGTTTTGTTGGTGTTTAGTTGTAGGCAGCTGTTTTTCATCCATTTGGCGACGGCTTCCATGCCTTCTCGAAAGTTGCGTCTGGCGGTGTTGGGCTCGTTGGATAGGGAGAGGATGAGCTGGGTGTCGTCTGCGTATGACACGATGTTGAGTCCGTAGGTTCTGGACGATGGGGGCGAGTGGAGCCATGTAGACGTTGAAGAGCGTCGGGCTGAGGGAGGAGCCCTGGGGGACTCCGCAGGTGGTAGGTGTGGGGTCCGAGAGGAAAGGGGGAGTCTGACCCGCTAGCGTCCTGCCGGAGAGGAAGCAGCGGATCCAGTCGAGGGCCTTGTCCTGGATTCCTGCATCGTAGAGTCTGCGTATTAGGGTGCGGTGGGAGACTGTGTCGAACGCCGCTGATAGGTCGAGGAGGATGAGGGCTACTGTTTCTCCTTTGTCCAGTAGGGTGCGGATGTCGTCTGTTGCGGCGAGGAGGGCGGTTTCCGTACTGTGGTTTTTTCTGAAGCCGGATTGGGAGGAGTCGAGAATGTTGTGTTCTTCAATGAATGTGGCGAGTTGGCTGTTGATGGCTTTCTCGATGACTTTCGCTGGGAACGGGAGCAGGGAGATGGGTCTGTAGTTTTTGAGGTCGGTGGGGTCCGCTGAGGGTTTCTTTAGGAGGAGGTTGACCTCGGCGTGTTTCCAGTCGTCGGGGAACGAGGCGGTCGCCAGGGAGCGTTTGATGGTGTGGCGGAGCATGGGTGCGATGGTGTCGGCGGCTCTGTTGAAGATGTGGTGGGGGCAGGGGTCCCTGAGTGGATTGACTTCATTGTCTTCAGTGTGTCTTCCGTGGTGAGGGCTGTCCAGTCGTCAATCGCTGGTTTCCGGGTGTCGGGGGTGGTTGGTGAGGGTTCAGTGTGTTGGTTGTCTTCGTCGAAGTTGTCGTAGATGCTCTTGATTTTGTGGTGGAAAAAGGTGCTGAGTTTGTCGCAGAGGTCTTGTGAGGGAGGGATGTCGGTAGACTCGCTAGTGGGTTGGGCGAACTCCTTGATGATGCTGAAGAGTTCCTTGCTGTTGTGCATGTGGGTGGAGATTCTGTCTTCAATCGCTTTTTCCTCGTTTCTCTGATGAGTTGATGGTGGGCGTTGGTGGCGGCTCTGAAGTTGTCGTGGGCTTCTGTGGATTTGGTGTTCCTCCAGGCCTTTCGAGGCGGCGGCATGTGCTTCTGGACTCTCGAGTTCGGTGGTAAACCATCTGGCTTTCTTGGCGCGTGTATTGTTGTTTTTCTTGAGGGGGCTATGGTGTTGGTGCTGTCCGTGATCCATCTATGCAGGGTTCGGGCTGCGGTGTTGGGGTCGTCATTTTCCGCGATGGTTGGGGTGGAGTTGTTGAGTGAGGAGGTGAGCTGGTCATCGGTGATTTTGGTCCAGTTTCTTCGTGGAAGCAGGTGCTGGTGTCTGTGGATGGTGGGTGTTCTGAAGGTGAAGTGGACGATGGTCGGTCCATGGGAGTTCGGTGGTGTGGCTGAAGGTGATGGAGTTTCCTGTAGTGAAGAGGGGGTCGAGGGTGTGTCCTGCTGAGTGCGTGGGCTCGGTCACGATCTGGCGCATTCCAATGTTGTGGAGGTTGTCCAGGAGGGATGTGGTGTTGGGGTCCAGTTGGTTGTCGAGGTGGAAGTTGAGGTCTCCCAGCAGGGTGTAGTTGGTGGATGCGATGGCCTGCGGGGAGATAATGTCCGTGATGGAGTTGGTGAAGGGTCCGCGGGGTCCAGGTAGATGAGGGTTCCTCGGAGGGTGGCGGTGGGGCTGGCCAGTATCTTGAAGTGAAGGTGTTCCATCAGTTCTGTGGGCTCGTCTGGGAGTGTGCTCAGGCGGAGGCTGGATTTGTGGACGATGGTGATTCCTCCTCCTGGGCGGGTGGGGCGGTCCTTCCTGGAGATCTTGTATCCTTGGGGGATGGCGATGTCCGGTCCCGAGGTGGTGTTGGTCCAGGTTTCGGTGAAGAACGCTACGTCCGGGGTGGTGCTGTCGAGGAGGTCCCAGATTTCTGTGGCGTGTTTGTGGAGGGATCGGACGTTGAGGAGGATGCATTGCAGGGTCTTCGGTTCGGTTGTGTTCTTGTGGGCGGGTTGTGCTGGATCCGTGTTCTTGGCGGTGCTGCAGGTGTGCCGGCAGCGGTGACAGCTGAAGGGTCCGTGGGAGTCGGCTGGTGATGCTAGCTTGCAGTTGTTGTTGCGGCCTGGGTTGAGTGCGTGGAGTGCTGCTGGGTCGTAGAGTTGGCGGGCGGAGGTCCAGGGTTCCTGGCGCTGGTTGCGGTCGGGTCGCGGACGGGCGCAGACGGGCTTGCCTTTGACACGCCTTCGGCGCGCCAGCGGCGCGGCCGCGCAGTGGCCACCATTAAGTAGGGGTCGGGGAGGGCTGGACAGCTGGGAGGCGGGAGCGGGGAGGGGAGCTGGATTGGCCGGTCGCGCTGGGGGGGAGGGGCCGCGGGGGCAGCAGCGGCGGGGAAAGGTAAAGGGAGGAAATAAGGGATAAAGAAAAAAAGGGAAAATAGGCAGAAATAAGGCACAAAAGAGCAGAGATGCAGAAAGGTGAAAGATAAAAGAGGGTAGAAAAACTAGTGAAAACTAGTGAAAGGGCAGAGCGAGAGGATGGGAAAATGAGCAGAAATAAGGTACAAAAGAGCAGAGATGCAGAAAAGTGCAGAAAGGTGAAAGATAAAGGAGGGTAGAAAAACGAGTGAAAACAAGTGAAAGGGCAGAGCGAGAGGAAGGGAAAATGAGCAGAAATAAGGCACAAAAGAGCAGAGATGCAGAAAAGTGCAGAAAGGTGAAAGATAAAAAAGGGTAGAAAAACGAGTGAAAGAGCAGAGTTAGAGGAAGGAGACAGAGGTCCACTGGACCACCAGGGATGAGGCGCAGGGAAACCTGCGGGTGGAGGAGGGCCTCGATCACCAACACTCAAGAGTGCAGGGGCAGGGGCAGGCCTCACTTAATGGTGGAGCTGCGAGGGTGGGAGAGCAATTTCACTGACAATGACAATAAAGGTCAGTAAGCTGTATTTCAGATGGTTTGCTCCTGGCAGCGACAAATCTCCAATTCCTGTTGTGTGAAAATATGACACTCAACTACAATATAGAGAGTGACACTGATTGCACACAAAAAGGAAAAGGAAAATGAAGTCATGAACAGAAAACAAGATCAATAACGAAATACTTTCCAGCAGTGAATATGTTCAGAGCTTCTTTTATCCGAGACTTCGAAATCTTTGAACTTCGCGCCGACGGGTCATAAACTCCTCTGAGATCATAATGACTGTGAATATTACAATATACATACTCACACTATATGATCCCAAGGGGGAAACAGAGTAAGAAGCAGAAGCTGCTGACGTTACATATAAATCTTTAGTCTTCGCGCCGACGGGTCATAAACTCCTCTGAGATCTCAATTACTGTTAATATTTTAATATACATATTTACAGTATATGATCCCAAGGGGGAAACAGAGTAAGAACCAGAAGCTGCTGACGTTACATATAAATCTTTAGTCTTCGCGCTGACGGGTCACAATCTCTCTGAGATCATAATGTGTGGTTATTATAATATACATACTCACACTATATGATCTCAAGGGGGAAATAGACTACAAACTAGAAGCTGCTGACGTTACATATAAATCTTTAGTCTTCGCGCCGACGGGTCACCAACACCTCTGAGGTCAAGTACAGTGTCAATATTATAATATACAAAGTCACACTATATAATCTCAAAGGAGCCAGAAAAGGAACAATGTTTGCTGTATTCTGTCTGTTTCTGAAAACAAGCTGCTGACGTTACATATAAATGGCAAAAACAACCAATAACACTTTTTTCTAAATACAAATGTTTAAATATTGACAAATAGCTACGCATTATAAATATCTACTATGCCATAATCAAACAACTTACAACTCTGGAATATGCTTTGTTGCCGCAAAACAAGAATCCGACGCTAGAAAAGGGAACGTGCATCACAGAATGGACACGCATAAATAACTCGCATAAACTAAACTAATCCAACAACGGGTGTGGTTTATATACTTTTTGGTTATTGAGTAGTCTGTGGAAGGAAGATGCGGCTCCGCCCATTTAGATGTCACGTTTTACAGTTGACACGTGCTCACATTTTCACTGTTTAACTTGTGCCCTAGTTGGGAAAAGTTACAAAATGTGAAGCGGTAAAGGTTTCGATTTCGATCCTAACACGTATAAGGTCCTTAATATGTACATACGTTGGAGAGCTTAAAAACCGTTACCTCGGCAAACCGTGTCATTTCCATTCTCATGACTACAAACATCTATTAATTGCCGTAATTCTAAATAGAAGACATAAAAAAAATATTGTTCAGAATAGAAAAAAAAAAGACGTGCTAATATTTCTCATCACTATGGTTTTAAATTTAAAAAATGCCAGCATTTGTAAAGCGTACAGCTTCCCCCGGAAAGGTGTGCCGGTGCTCGGGGGCGTTGGGAAGATTAAGCAAGGTGTTGCCCACAGTGACATAGTGGTAGGCTAACATGCCGCTGGAGCCGAGAATCTAACTGTGAACGCTGTTGTTCGAAGTCAGGTATCATAACTGCTGCGTCACACATTTTCCACACTTAAATGTTAATTAGTGCTAATTAAGTTTTAAACATTGTTAAATTATAACTTATAACGGACTACTGTTACAGTTAGTTTTTCACTACAAAAAGTATGCACGTCTTTTTTAAAATTTACTTAAAAACAATATAGGTTTCAGGGACATTGTAGTTAGAAATTAGCATTTATAAAACCTTTGAAATTCACAGAAAAAACCATAGGTTTTACAGACGTTATAGTTAGAAATTAGCATTTAAAACTTTAGAAATTCAGTGAAAAACCATAGGTTTTAGGGACGTTATAGTTAGTTGACATTTTACTCATATAAAACCAGAGAAATTCCACCGTTATAGTTAGTTCAGCTAACTATAACTCACGCACCCGCAATGCACTGCTCATGACGTCACATATTACATCATTCATGACATGGTCAGTGACATCACTGATGACATCACTGATGGCATCTCAAATGACATCACTGATGACATCACTGATGACATCATCCCGTGACTGTGGTTTCTGTAATTTTTAAATATGTTTTATATATATTCCTAGGTGTATTGAAGAATGAGTGGGTGTATAAGTGTCTGGATAGAGGATTTAGTAGGAGGGTGACTGGCTGTATAAGTGAGTGATTAAATGTGTCTTACTGAATGCATGGGTTGGTGACTAAACTGTGTGAATGTCTGTATCAGTCTGTCTGTTGTTGTGCAAGCTGCTGCATGGGTTGGTCAGTAGCTATATGAGTGTCTATACTTCAACTCTCACATACACTGCCTTTTACATATGTAGTTACTTGGACATGTACCACTGAGACATCCATTCACTCACCAACACACCGATACACACACTCACGCACCCATACACGTGTTTCCACATGCACTGTTGAACCATACATCCAGTGAATCAACCACTCACACATTTATGCACAGAGTCACACACCTCAGACCCACCCACACACACACTCAATCTCCCCCAAAAAATACTCAAACAACCAATCAATAACCTATATAGACACTCATATAGCTACTGACCAACCCATGCAGCAGCTTGCACAACAACAGACAGACTGATACAGACATTCACACAGTTTAGTCACCAACCCATGCATTCAGTAAGACACATTTAATCACTCACTTATACAGCCAGTCACCCTCCTACTAAATCCTCTATCCAGACACTTATACACCCACTCATTCTTCAATACACCTAGGAATATATATAAAACATATTTAAAAATTACAGAAACACACAGTCACGGGATGATGTCATCAGTGATGTCATCAGTGATGTCATTTGAGATGCCATCAGTGATGTCATCAGTGATGTCACTGACCATGTCATGAATGATGTAATATGTGACGTCATGAGCAGTGCATTATGGGTGCGCGAAGTTATAGTTAGCGGAACTAACTATAACGGTGGAATTTCTCTGGTTTTATATGAGTGAAATGTCCAACTAACTATAACGTCCCTAAAACCAATGGTTTTTTTCACTGAATTTCTAAAGTTTTTTAAATGCTAATTTCTAACTATAACGTCTGTAAAACCTATGGTTTTTCTGTGAATATATATATATATATACATATATATATATATATATATATATATATATATATATATATATATATATGAATAAACACAGTCCCAACTTCAAAATTGGTGAAGAAACACAGGTACAGACCACAACGTGCTGCTGGTAGAAATTTCAGTGCAAATTTATTCCGTGCAAATCGGCATGACGCTTTCGGCCGTGTTACCACGACCTTGATCACATGACACGCTAGGAATGATTTTTTCTTTAAATAGTCACACAACATACCATCCTCCCTGCTCGGCCAATGACATCACACAATGAAACTAAACAACATACTACTAGAATCAGGAAAAGACATATACATTTACAAATGAGATTATGTAAACATTATGCACATATTATAAATATTTACCACAGTGGTTTATAATTTATACTAAAAATTCCTGATCTTAAAAAACATCGTGTGTTGTTATGACAGACAGCACTGGAGGCTAATTACAAATAAACACCACAAAATTAAAGTGAAAGTGCTAAAAATTAAAATAAAATGATAATAATAATAAACAGAGAAACGGGGTTTACCCCACTTATTTCTCAGCCGCTATTAGAGTCATAGTTAGGCCCGGAGGTACAACTAAAATTATGTGAAAAATAAAAAAGAGAGAGAATCTATAGCGGATTCAACTAAATAGACAACAGTATTGTACAGATCATATTAGAAACCAGACACCCTCTAGTGGGGGAGATCAAAAACCACCCATTGAAAATAATGATGCTAAATAAGATTGAATAAAATTAAAATTAAAATTAAAATTAAATGCCACCAGTACACAATAATGTTATGTTCTTAAATCCACTGAAACTAGCTAAGTGATCGGAAAGTTCCTAAAGGCCTATACCACTTCTGTTCGTTACATAATATAATTGGTTCAGAGATATATCTGTCATCACTCTATTAAGAATACTGATGTTGCTAATTGATATTAAAGTGCATGTGCAAAATATCATAACATACATGACATAAATAGGTATAAATCATTAAAACCAATGTATAAAACAAATAACGTACCCTGAAGAGTGGTAAAGCAGTCCAAGTTCAACATTACATTTGAACGGTAATTATATAAAGTGCAAGTGCACTAGCACCGATAAGTCTTAGCAGCATGTGGACTCAAACTATGTACTATTGGATAATATATGTTCAAAATTTAGCATTGTGTGGAAAGGCAGTTTATAAGCAGCACAAGGAGAACAGTCCAAAAAACTAAAACTATCAATAGAAGTATGTGCAAAGTAGCAAAAATGTGCAAAATAGCAGGAAAATAGCAGCATAAGGGGAACATTTCTTACATATCATTTAACAACTGTCTCATAACTGTTGAAACAGATGATGACATAAATTGAGGTCACAAACGATGGAATAAAGTAAAATATCCGTGCCGCATCATAAAACCGTCTAAAAATCCAGTAACAAAGCCCTGATAAAAACCTAACAAAACCTAAAAGGTTAAAATCAGGTTAAAACCAGAGCACAAACTGGCTAAAAGATCGGTTAAAATAATGCTCACACTTAGAATCATCTGTAAAAGAGTAGCTAAATACAGTGACGCATGACCACAGAGAGTACTCATAAGAAATTGTGCAAATCCTCTCTGTATTGAGCCCGTTGGCATCTTAGTATCAAGCAGCAATATGTAATGTGATTCCAGTTGCCTTAATCTTTTTCTCTGTTCCCACCTCTTGATAGTTTGGGTACCGCATCAATAACAAAATATCTTAATTCATTTAGGTTATTGTGGTGAACTAGTTTAAAATGTCGCGCCACAGGGTAACTAGGGTCGGAGTTCACGATTGCACGCAGGTGTTGTAAAATGCGAGTGAATACCTGTAACTTGGTGCTACCAACATATTTCAACTTGCAGGAACACTCAAGTATATACACTGCATAGTCCGTTTTGCAAGTGAAAAAACCTTTATTTTAGTAGGATTGGTTTCAAAGGCATTTGTGAACTCAAACGTTGTGGTGCCAAATTTACAGGCCCTACACGCGCTGCATTTAAAAAACCCTGTGCGTTTAGACAGCCAGGTACCGATCTTAGTTATCTCAGGACTAGTTCTAACCAAGGCATCCCTCATAGAGGGAGCCCGCCTGAAGGTAACCTGAGGTAGATTAGGTACCAGTTGGGACATGGTGAGATCAGTTTGGACTATAGGCCAGTTCTTATAAATAACCTTTCTTATTTCCTTATATATACCTTCCTTATATATACCCGGACGAAGGCCTCTGGCCGAAACGCGTAGGTCGATTGTTTGTTCCTTGATGCGCTTTGCACTTTGCACGTTTCAATGGAGAATAATGGAGGACATAAACAACAAGCATTTGCAATGCAATCGGTCTCGCCTTTGGGACCTTATAAGTATTTAGCTATGCATCATATTACCCATTGGACCACCTGCACTCACTTTTTAGTTAAAGCCCATTGCTATCAAACACCCCGTCTTGTCAAGCACTAACTCCGGACGTCAGGCCAACCTATCGCCCACTTTTGCTACTATTGTCCACCTTACCACTGCATCTCCCACAAAACATTAGGCCAACCGGCTCTCCTGCTGAAGTCACTTCCCTACCACCATCACCATTTACTAATCCCACAGTAAATACTTTGTCAACAGTCTCTCCTGTTCAAATCACACTCCTGCCGCATCCCCACCCTAAGCACTAGGCCAACAGCCTCTCATGCGGACGCCACTCCCCTGTTATCAATATTCCTCATCACGCTAAACCCATAGCAATAGCAACTTTGCTCACGTTACTTCCTTGGCATCACTAATGCCTAAGCTACTCCATGCCAACAATCTATTCTGCTGACGTCACTCCCTGCCATGGCCACTGCCACCCTGCATGCTACTACACCTTGTAGCCACTTCCCTTACTTCACTCCTAGCCCTCCGTACTGTGCAGGTTTGTATCATTGAACCCCATGAAGGTAGCATACAGACCCCAGCCCTCCCATTTTATACCCCAGTTCACGTTTATAAAGAACTGCTGTTCCTGGTATGGGCTCATACCCGATATCACATCACCCGATGTCACAATAATGGAGAAAGCTTGCAATCCTGGGGGAATCTCACACACTGCTAGGGGAGCTCAGGCTACTGGAGGAAGCTAAAACTGCAGGAAAAAGCTTGCAATGCAAGGGGAATCTCACACTGCTCTACTGGAGCAAGTTCAGAATGCCTTGGAAAGCTCATACAGCCAAGAGAATCTTACACTTATGGGGACATTTTACACTCATGGGGGAATTGTACACTCATGGAGGGAATCTCAAGCAACTGGGGGAAGCTTGCACTGCTGGAGAAGCTTGCACTGCTGGAGAAGCTTGCACTGCTGGGGAAGCTCGCAATGCTGGGAGAATCTCACACACTGCTGGAGAAAGCTTGCAATGCTTATGGAATCTCACACTGCTCTGCTAGAGGACATTCATTCTGCTGGGAAGCTCATACTGCTAGAAGAAGCTTGTAGCGCTCACAGTTTCTCTCAGTGCTGCAGGAAAAGGACCATGCTGGAGAAACTCCCATTGTGGGAGCCCAAGAGTAATGACAGAGGGAACTTGTGCTGCTGGGTGAAGCTTGCGCTGCTGGATGAAGCTCGCGCTGCTGGATGAAGCTCGCATTATTGGAGTCGAAGAGCAATGGCAGACGAAACTCGCACTGCTGAAGGAATCTCACACTGATAGAGGAAGCTTGCAATGCTCGGGGAATCTCGCACATTGCTAGGGACGCTCAGGCTACCGGAGGAAGCTGGCACTGCTGGAGAAAGCTTGCAATGCGGGAAGAATCTACTATTGTGCAGGAGACAGTTTAAACTGCCTTGGGAATATCGCACAGTGCCGAATGAAGCTTGCAATGCTTGGGGGTGCTCACACTGCTCTGCTAGAGTGAGTTCAGATCGCTGTGGGTAGCTCATGCAGCCGGGGTCTCACACTTAACACCCGACATGCAGTGAAGAGCCTGGCTGGGGGTGGAGAAGAAAGGAGAGAAGAAACCCGCAACAGATGCAGAGAACACAGGGAGAAGGTTGTGATAAAAGGAGCGAGATAAAAAAGTCACGAATCAGAGAAAAGAATATAAAGCAAGAAAGAGAAAAGGCAAGACAGAATGAAAGGTACAGCCAGAAGACTAGGAGAAGAAAGGAGAGGAGAAGACAGCAGCAGAGGCAGAGAGAGGTACAGCACTGTGAGAAAGCGGCGAGAGAAAGATACAAAGGGAAGTGAAAGAAGCTGAAATAGAGAGAAATAATGGAAATAGAGGATGGGGAAAGAGAGGCAAAAATGTTGAAAGTGAGGCAGAGATGTAGGAAATGAGGCAGAGAGAGGAAAAATAGGACGTAGAGAGGGATGTGATTTTGGTTTTGTTGCTGTGCAGTGTGAAGTTTGTAATAAAGAAAAGTGATCCAGGCATCTGCGTGTGCGGACATCAAATTTCCATTGTAGTCACAAAAAATATGCATGTTAGAACTGTTTCGTTTTTTGAAGATGTTTTTGATTGTTTATTTTTGATATTTTCCCAATGCCGTCGGTCATTTTGTCAGGACACTCTGCAGCGTTGAATGAGGGGCAATTAAAAGCAGCTTCCTGTTAGAAAGTGTGCAGTGCTGCTCCTTGCTTTGTACTACAGTCCCCCAGACCTCTGCACGTGCACAACCAATATTATACCAATGTTAGTGAACATTGGGACTGCAGAAAGAGACCGGATCCGATTTCACATAGAGAGCTGGGGGTTGTTGTTTGTTGTGCAATCCGAAACAAACCACAACTAGCTGAGTCTGTTTCCACAAAGAAGACCTTATTGTCACTAAGGATAGAACCGTGGGCAGCACAAGAAGAACTTACCGTCACTGACAACAATGCTCTTTCTTACCAGCCACAGTGTCTGGTCTTTTTTGGCTGCGGATGTCACTGGCAGTAAGACACAATGGGGTGCGGGACATTTACAGGTGATGCACCGTCTCCATTAGCGCCCACCCCTTCCATCGCCGCCATTGTATAAAAGCAGTCGCTCTGTTGAGAGTCAGATGTTTAGCGCTTCACATCTCCCTAAATCACGATACTCGTTGATTCCCGACGTGCCGAAGATCACACAGATAACCCTACAGACAGGAGGACAATTCCCAGGTGACACCGTGAGGAGAAAAGTCGGACAGAATGCACAGTGTGGCTCATTAATTTCTGCAGAAGGGGTGTGTGCAAAGGGTCAGACGGCAACTATCTGTGCGACATCAGGAGTTGTTTGGGGCATTTGGAGCCAGTGCGGTCTTCACAAAAATAAAGTACGCAACAGAGTGCTGATATGAGAGGGAAAGTGAAAAGTTTCTTCCATTTTTGTAAGAGAAAAAAAACAGAACGAGGGAGGCCGCTGAACCGAATCATTTCATTCCGCATTTGTTTTGCTTGCAGATTGGCGGTCTGACAGCAGGGTGACTGTACCATAGTTTAATTAGCTTTATTTTACGCAGCTAATTTCCGGCGCACGGGAATCGGCTCGAGTTTTTATGGTGGAACAGTTGCCTTTTTCATTACGACCCTACATTATGACTCGCTTTTGCAGTTATTTTCCTTTATACCCATTCACATAGAAACCGAGAAACTCATTTACAGTAGCAATAATAACATCCTTTTTTTCCCTTCGTATTTTGAAGTTTTTGGGTCGGAGTGGTGATTGTTCGCCTGAAGTGCATCATTACCTCGCTCACGATTTTTAAAGCTTAAAATGTATAGCCCACTTACCCGAGCCCGGTTCTTGCTCACGGGACTGAAGATATCCACCACCAGCACGGCTTGCAGGGGCAGCTCCTCTTCCTGCTGAGCTCCAGCCGGCCCCGGTACTTGTGCGCTTCCTCTCCGTCTTGGTACAGTGGCCGCCATGTCTAGCTGAAGACGTAGGCCACGCGCGATGACGTCAAAGAGTATCTGCTGTCAGTGACAGGGTGCCGTGGACAAGGAAAAGAGACTACAGCATACAGACATCAAAGCAAAAACGTCTGTATTGCGCATGTGTTTTGCATATTGCCATGTTTTGGTCAGGCACAATGTCGCGCGACACCAAAAAAGAGTGCGATCACCCAGCCAATCCCACAACAAACAAGCATTTCTTAATGCAATAGGACTCGTATTTACGCGAGACCTATTGCATTGGAAATGGGAGGGTGGGGGTCCAGGAAGGCACGAACGGCAGTGGGAGGGGCTGGGGGGGCGAAAAGTCACGGACTGCGGGAGGGGGCGGGGGGGACACAGGGCCAGAAATAATTTTGGAGTAAAGGGGCCAATAGCCAGGGAAGGATATAAATGACAACATGGCCGTCAGGAGGAGGGACTAACAAGCCGAAAACGAATCAAAATGCAGCATTTATGATTCAAGCCAATGAAAAGCATGGTCGGAAAGTGGGCGGAGCTTCCCCCCACTATACTGTATACTGCATGTCTCGCAAAGCGAACAGCGCGTTGCGCTGCAACGCTATGCGAGACCTAAAAAGTAAAAATAAAAATTATGATTGCCTAAACAACTACGACTTGCCTGGAAATTGCTGACGTGAGTGCTGCCTTTCTGTGCCCCTCTGAGATCCTGATACATGCAAGTGGAGGGAAAACGCAGGAAACACCTTTTCTATATATATATATATATATATATATAAAACCACCTACTGGTAGTCGACAACAGGTAGTTATAGTTAGGACCTAGTTTCCATAGGAAAAGCATTTACAACGTTGGCATCGTTTGACCAATCTGCATGAACTTTTGCCATAAAAAGTGTCACAGTTTGTACTATTGATTGGGAAAGTTTAGGGGGTGATCCGTGCATTGGGGACCAAGAATTTGGGGCGTAAAATAAGGTTGCATTTGTAATGTTAATTCCCATAGGTACCTTTAGCCACCACTACAGTGACAGCCCCTTTGACCCCGACAAATGTAGTTCGTAATCTAGGGATCAGTTTTGATGGTAAATTAAGCCTTGAGTCCCAAGTGAATCAGACAGTTGGGAAATGCTTTGCCCTGCTGAGGGTGTTACGAAGAATTCTCCCACTGTTGCCTAAGTATACCAGGCCACTGATAGTGAGAAGCATTATCCTTAGCCAACTGGATTATTGTAACGCTCTACTTCTGGAGTCTCCCAAATATTTGATGGAGAAACTCCAGAGAATTCAGTCAATGGCAGCCAAGCTGGCACTTATGAGACCTCGCCAGTCTTCTCTTTCTCAGGCCCTGGCTGAGCTCCACTGGCTCCCAGTTGTACAGAGGGTGCAATTTAAATCTATGTGCATAGTTTTTAAAGCTTTACATGGCATTGGGCCCAAGCCCTTACAGAGTAGATTTGAATGGTATGTTCCTCCGCGCAATCTTCGCTCCTCCTCAGCAAAACTGGTGAGAGTGCCTAGGTTCAGAAAAGTCAGATCTGGTGGAAGAGCTTTCTGCGTTGCAGCAGCTTCGGCGTGGAACAAATTACCATCTGAACTTAGACAGATAGATGATCTATTGTCTTTCAGAAAGATATTGAAGACCTGGCTCTTTCCCAGGGTATAATATAGTGTTTTTTCAACTGTCCCTATATTCTAGGATAATTGACCTTTGTGCTCAAGCGCCAGGATACCCGTGGGGTCGCAGTGCGCTCTATAAATTTTATATACAATACAATACAATACCTCTGAACGGACTTTCACCAAATTTGGCAGGGAGGTAGATGTCAGCTCAAGGAAGTGCCTTTTGCTTATTTGGTGTAAATCGGTTCAGTAGTTTTTGAGAAATTTAACGTCAAAATTATAGTGATATCTCTGGCCGCAGATATTTCGAGAAGGTTTTGCGATGATTCGCAAATACATGCGCCAACAGGAATGCTCTGATTGGCTGGATGGAACCTGAATAGAAAGTTGCAGCTGCTATTTTATTGCTCAGGAACGTTCCCGGGGCTGGAAATCTGTGTGAAAGCCCACATAAGATGTCAGGGTAGAGATACTCTGACCTCATGGTTGAGAAATGGAGGTGTTAGTGATAGAAGTTATATGTCCAAAATTCATTTTTTTAATCGTGCTCAATATTTGCGATGACGACGCGACTGCCAGCGCGTCCCCCCGTGTACTATCACGGGGACATCACGACTATCAACATCAGCGCGAATATTGGTGAAAATTTTTTTTAAATATATCAATGAATCATTAGTATGCATTCTTATAGAGATATTGATAAATGTTTTTATAGAGTTATTTATATAGTGAGTTATCTACTGTGATGGTTAGAATTAATTATATACTTCTAATTTTCTTATGTGGTGGTGACTATTGAATAGCTGCTTTTGCTTACCGCATTCGCGACGTGCCAGCGGGGATCGCAATGACCGAAGTCATCGCGATTTCCAGCCTCACCGCGAAAACTGAAAATAGGTTTTAGAGATGGATGTTCTAGAAAACAGTAGAAATACATAAGTTTGAAGTGTACAGTAATTAACCTCTAGTGTGTAGAATACTGTACTGCGTGTGCATATATGTGTTTTTACTTTATGGGAAAGGCACAATCGTCGCGGTAAACGACGCCATTGTGACGCCCGAATAAGTGCAAAGATGGGAAATAGTTCTAGAAGATGGTTTTTTAAGAAACTTAGTAAAAAAAATATGAGTTTTAACATGCTTTGAAAGAAGTATGTATATAATAATGTGTGCAGGGCAATGTTCAGAATGGATATTTTTACATATTTTTTGGGGATACGTTGGTGGCCATTGAATGTCTGCTTTTGTTGTCTGTTTTTGCAACGTGTCCGCAGGGATCATGACATCATCGTGAAGATTCCAAAAAATTTAAGAAAGAAAAAACCTTTAGAAAAAAACTTCACAATATTTCGGGTATCAGGGTGGCTCTGACAACCTTGTGTGCATTTGGCTGCAATCCATTAAAGACCGCATTCAGGTTACTTAGAAACAAACTGTTACCTTCATCTGTAAAGTACACTCCATCATTTCTATAAATTCCATGCGATGGTCTCTGAGGAATGCAAAAATAGTTTTATTCACATGTTTCCTGGCTTTGTCAATCTGTGGACAAAATTGATTTGACCACTTCCATTTCTGTCTTTGGCTTATATTAGAGTACACCAAGACAGTGTGAGGGAAAAGCGACATCAGTTCTGCAAAGGTTTCTTTTATTAGGATTTCCAGCCCTACCCAGTCAATGTGCCTAAGTCATTGCCATCAAAGTGCACAATCAAAAGGTGAAGAGCTTGGGAATCCACAATGGATTTAACTAAAGCCAGCAACTGATGTAACTTTAACCCTCTCTGGCCAAACCAAGTAATCTGCACATTTGGCGAACCCAAGTTCCTGTCAATACCACTCTTTTTTGTAGCCTCTTTAGCCCAATAGATATAGCTGTGTCCCACAGTCCATACTCTAAGCATTTTGAAGTTAAAGTGCAGTAGTAGTCAGGCAAGGCTGGAGCTGAATGAGGTAGTTTTCCAAAGGAAAAGAAGTTAAAATGAGGAGTTTTAAAATATATATATCGGTCGTGTCTTGGATGGATCAGGAAGAAGTCTTATTATTGTCTGTTGTTTAAAAAAAGAAATGTAATCTAGACATTGATATGCTTTGAATCTGTGTAGTAAACCACACCTGCTGTATCTCATTTGGAAGTAGCATGTCCCTTCTAGAATGTGCTGTGAACTTGTGACCTACTGGCTCCACTGGGGTGCTAGATACACTGAGCTAAGACTGTATTGTGGGGGGGAAGGGTGTTAAAGAGACAGAACATTTTTTAAAAGGCTGAGGAGTGATGACACAATGTAAGTATGGCAAGTTTTAATTTCCAACTCAGGACTATGTAATTAACTGTTGTGTAGTATTAACATTTCAGAAAAATTAAGCTAGATATAGGTTTGAACTCCCGTTTTTTTCACGATTATTCTGCAATGATCGCGAAAACATTGTGAAAACGCACCGACAGAAACCTCATTTTGAAAGAGAGGGAAAGGGTTAACTGATGCTAACCATTCACAACTGGAGGTGAAGTCTAAAATGAAAGACATGATTTCATTTTCTGCTTTTCTCATGATAGGGTGGAAAGTTGAAGAGCTTGCCATTTTAGAATTGCTTTGTATGAGAGTGGTGTACCATTCTTGTGCTTAGTTTTTACAAATCTTAACAGTGTCAAAACTATGCAAAGAAAACCTAAAACAAACAATATAATCTACTAAATGAATTTAGTAGCTAATATATAACTTTGTAATTTCTTTAGAAATGCACATTAGAAATGAAGATGTATATGGGAGTTTGATTAAAAGAGGTATCACAGTGATGCGAAAAAATATATCAGATGAACTGTATGTATTAGAGGGTATGTGTTTAAGAGGTTAGTGGTGAATGTTTTGCGAAGTAACAGACAAACAAATTAGTGCCTCTTTATTACATTGTGTATTTTATTGAAAAATACGATGAAAAATACGAGCATAGTCTTGTGGAAAGTTGAAATGAGGAACGAAGAAGGTTTTAAATGTCTAACCATCATGTGCAGAATAGATACTATGCTATTTGCATTCTGGGAGTTGTAGTGCTTTTAGTAACATTATGAAACAGGAATAGTGTATTGAGAAATAAAAGATGAGAACATGTTGTCCGCATGTATATGATTTAGAAAGAAGTAATAATTATTAGGTATGCATTGGGAAGTGTTTGTCAATGTGGTTTTTAACTTATATGACCACTTTGCATATGCTTAGGTGGTGAGATATGGTTTTTGTGCTTGCACATAGTTATATATACAGTGGGACTTTTGAGTTTGCTTAAAGATGCAGAGAGATATATATTTTGGGAAAGATGGCTTGAAGGTGTACATCTATTACGAAATCGCATATATGTTTACATGGTGATCTATGTTCAGTAAGGCTAATGAAAATGTTATGTATATGGTGAGGGTAGTGTTTTTCTTTAAACATGCATTGTTTAAAATTGAGAAGGATTAATAGTGGAGAATGCCTCGATAATTCTTGTGCTAGCTTCATTTCGAGTGTAACTATTGTTTGAGATCTGCTGAATATATGTTTTAGAAGCAGAAGAAGTATTTAAGAAATGATGTAGGTATACCATTCGCAAAAGGTTTTGTGCTTTGAAAAATTTCAAAATGTTGTTTTCATTTCAGAAACTTACTGATGCATGTGCAAGCTAAGTAACAAATCAATGTATGTTTATAGAGGGCCATGTATGCAATTATATATCAAGTGTGATACCTAGATTTTTTACTCACACATATCTCAGAAAAAAAGCATGTATACAGTAAAACATGTAGTTTGATACTGAAGAAGGAGAAAACCAATGAGTAAGAGATATAGTGACAACTGTTATGTATCTAACACCAATGAAGGTACTTTCTCAGTCAGTCAGGCAGTATTCAGGCACTCATGGAATCGCCCAGCCACTATTCAGGCAGTCATCAAATCAGTGATTTACTATCCATGGAGTTATTCAATTATCCAGAAACTACACATGTACTCTTGCAATCAGGCAGGCAGAAATTATGTAGTCATTGAAGTATGCAGGCACTATGTATACATTCATCTAAACACCTAGTTTACCAACTATTGACCTATGCAATTAACAAGGCTGTAACTATGCAATCATTATATCATTTGCTCAGAACCCCTGCAGCCATCTAAACACCCACTTAGAACCCATGCAATTATTGAAATACTGACGCACCTGCGTGCACTGATGAAACACTCAGGCTCTACTCATGCACTTATGTATACATAGAGAGTACAGTTGTAGTAAACCTATCACTCATCCAGTACCTATGCAGTCATTTAGTTACTGATCCAATAGTCTTGCACTAATATAATCACCCCAGCAGTACACTTACTTTCATCCAATCTCTCAAGATTTAACAATGGAATCATGCAGTCACTCAGACACTAATCATGCACTCATCTAATTAGGTAGGTACTACTGATGCACTTATTTAATTCTCCAGGCACTACTCATGTAGTTATATAAGCATCCAGGCACTACCTGTTCAGTCAACCAAAAAGAAATGGGCAGTATCCAATTGCTGAAACACTATTTATGCACTCATCCAATAGGTTAGGTTCTATGCATGGGCTTAAACAATCATGTTTGCAATATCAATGCACCTATATACTATATATGCACTCTTGTAATTATCCATGTACTAGACCTGCACTCATTTGATCATCCTAGCAATATCTATGCACGTATTGATTTATTGAAGCATTAGTCACACACTTGTCGAATCATTCAGGCTCTACTCATGCACTCATCCAAACACCCAGATACTAATTGTATACTCATGCAAACATGCAGGCACTATGTATGCATAGTTATGACATAGTTATTGAATCATCTAGGCACTACTTGTATCCTCCATGAATCACCTAGGCACTACCGAGGCACTGATTCAATAATCCAGGGAGTATTGATGTATTCAATCACAAACCCATGTATTTACAAGTTTTACTGAGGAATATGTAGTCTTTAGACAATATCGGTGATAGGTTTACTACAATGGTATTCTCTACGTAATTACATGAGTGCATGAGAAGAGCCTGAGTGTTTCATCAGTGCATGTGTGTGCCTCAGTATTTCAATGACTGCATGGGTTGTCAGTGGGTGTTTAGATGGCTGCATAGGTTCTGCGCAAATGTTATAATGATTGCATAGTTACAGTCTTGCAAATTTAGTGAGAAATTTCAAAAAAGTGTAGAAGAAGGAGAGATGCAGTGAAACTGAAAGAATGAGTTGAGAGAGTAGTTGAAAAGGCCTTTGCTTTGAAGAGGAGGCTTTTCATTTTGATTCTAAATAGAATGACGACTCTTGACAAATTAGTGTTGTGCATGAGGAGACAAAACCAGAAGAAAATATTAGTGAATAGAAGTAACTGTTGTTCAGTTTTTAGTTGAGAATGGATGCATACTTCTAGTAGAGATCCATTGTTTAATGAAGAAAGCTATCTCCAGGATAACAGATTAATTCATGGTATTGATTAAAGAGGACGATGTTATGAAATGAAGAATGGTAGTCCTATAGCAAAAGAGGTGATGGTACCTAGAAATGTAGAAGAAGTTATTGCAGAAGAGGTACAAGGAAGGTATAGTCAGTGTACTCTATACAAATGGAATTGTAGTAGTGTTTCTAGTATTAGATAGCAATCCATTGATATATTAAGAAATTTCCTACGTATAAAGGTGAAGTTTAAAACTCCAAATAAGCTATACCACTCAACAATGTAAACTTAAGGTATGAGGCTGTATTATGTGAAAACTCCTGCTTTATGTTTAAGAGAAATTAATAGAGCACTTTTGCATAGTAGTGTGGCAGGCGTAGAAAAGGTTTGTGGTCCTGAGCAGGATTATAGCAGGATTCTTTTTAAAAAGTCTGGGAGAGGTGACGTCCCTGGGGCTGCAGGCCTGCATTTAATGAACATAGCCCTGGGGAGGTGGCGGTCCGCATGCATTTTGATGATTGCCCCCGGGACCTGGCCCACCCAGGAGCTTAAAGAAAACAAAGCGTGAAAGCCTGCGCTTCTTTTTTTTTTTGGGGTGCGGGATTTGCGGAAGAAACTCGACTCCCACTGAATTTTATTTAAAAAAAATACTTTTTTGGGACCTGGGGGTCCCTGTGGGACCCCCTGAGCAGGCCTAGGGTGTCAGGGTGTTTCTACCCTGCCCCCTTTTCCTGTTTTTAGTCCTTTTCTTACCTTTTTTCGGTTCAACCGAGTCATAAGATGGCTGGCAACACTTCCGGGCTGGAATTGTTGGTAGCCAATCAGATCGCCTCGTGTCTATATGTGGACATCTGAGAAATGTATTTCTCAGCAATTACCAAACGGATTTACACAATTTAACAAAATGAGTGCTTTCTGGACCAAGAGCTACCTTTTTGCCAAATTTGGTGTAGTTCCGTTCAGCTGTTCGGGCTGTAGCTGTGTCTAAAGTTGCCTATGGAAATTAACATGGAGATAACGTGTTTTGGGCCCTTCCCTTTATCTTTGCCCCCGCTTGACGAATCACCCCAAAACCTTTAACACAGGAGCTGACCTGACCGCCCCATTAGTTTGAAACTTTCACAAAGATTCGTCAAACGGCGCCAAAGATATTGGCAAAAGAAAAATGCTTTTTGAATAGAAACAAGGTCCTAACTATAACTACCTACTGGTATATATATATATATATCGAGATATATATATATATATATATGAATGAAAGAACCTTTCATCAATTATCTTTTGTTCTCTGCTTAACTAACGTTAACATTTTGTTTATTCCTGCCTTCCTGCCATAGCACAAGATAGCACAAGACTGTACACTTTAATATATACAACAGAAGTATGCTGTCACTCTAAACTAGCTTGATAAGGTTGGACAGGTTTCCATTAACCAATTACTTTTGGTACTTATGTACACTATGATGCAGCCGCGGTCCGTGCAGGTAACAGTGGTGGGGCGGTGGGGCGGTGGGGCTGGGTAAGGGGATTTTGAGTGACGATGCCAAAGAAAAATTAAATAAATAATAAATTTCCCCTCGGCATCGTCCCTCGAAATCCCTCCTTACATGGCCCCACTGCTGTTACCTGCACGGACCGCGGCTGCGAGGATGTCATCACAAGTGTTACATAGTAACCAAAACATTTCTTGAAACTTGCAATACTGACTGATTAGCAATAAGCTTTGGCATATTTACTTATCCAGTAAAAAACAATCACAATTCAATAGCGAAGCAAAGGTATATACACAATTTTTGTTTTAAAGCCATGCCCCCTCAACTTTCTGATGGGCATATGAGGCAGTTGCATTTAACTCAAGAGGGACATTTAGTCATAATTTGAGTTATTGCAGCTTTATTATAGACTTATTAAGCAGTTGCTTCTGACTTAAGAGGTACCTCTAGTAAGGTTTTGAAGGGCTGCAGACATGTTAAAAACTGCAAGCTGTTGCTTCTGACTTGAGGAGAACATCTAGTAATTTCTTGAAGTACTGTAGCTATGTGGAAGGCCAGACCTATTGGCTTTTCACATTGCTTGTTTTATGTGTCTTCATGTGACTAGCTTAATGTGTATTTTTGTAGATCATGATTGTGAGAAGTTGGCCTGGTATATGCTGTCCACTAATTATAGTGGGCACCTTGCACCAGTCCAAACAACCCCTTATTGGAGATAGGTTAAAGACAACCTTTATTGAAAGCTATCCTAGTGGTAGCTATGGAGAGCAGCCTTCAGGCTAAGTCTTGAAGGAATGTAAAGCAGCTTGTTTTACCAGTCTATAATCTCTTGAGTGACCAAATGAAAGAGCACCACACCAGGTATATATTCAAAATATATGTATTTATTGCTAAACACACCCCTCTAGTCTCTTTATGAGGCTAGAGTTCGAAGTACATAAGTTATAAGATATTAAATCACAGTAATAGCACAAATACACGTTTGGGCCCTAGGGGCGTACCAAACCATATACCAATAAAGTGGTATGCGAACCACGACTGAACTAGACACTAGGCCTAGAGCCTCTAGAAGTGCTTGGACCACAAGGAACCACCCAAGGTAGTGACACAGGGGACCCACGGGAGACGCGTGCAGTGTAAATACACAACCGCGATACGCCGTTAACTTCTATGGAGAAAGTCGGGATCGGGAAAGTAGAGGAAAGGGACACTTAAAAGAGGACTAGGACAAAACCCTTTGAGATCTAGGACTTTGAAGAGTCTCTACCCACGGGAGCACCGGAGTACTCGTGTTACCTCACCCAGGGAAGCCGGGTGCATAGGTGCCTTTCGGGGTCGGGTTTCGTCGTCGATTCGAATGGCGATCTGCTGCAAAGTGCTGCTGGCGGCCAAGAGAAAAGTGTCCGGGTGGATCCAAAAGTGGATTGGAGTTCTGAAGAACCTGAAAGCAGAGGGGACAGAGTCTGGGTCACTAGCCAGTGACCAGGAAGGCGATGGACAGATGCCCACCGATGTCGAGTGCTTCAGGTGCATTGACGGTCGTCTTGACTCTTCAGCCACGAGGTCCAGGAGGCGTTGTCGGTGACCAGGAGCAGGATTCGGGCTGGTACACGATGTCTGTCGAGTGCTGAGGTGTCGGCGACCGGATTGGAACCAACAAGCCTTGGCAACGGCAAGTCTCTGTGAAGATGTAGATCGTCGATGGTGGAGACCAGCAAGGTCTGTGGAACTCACCCAGCAAGGGTAAGTGAGGGCAGGCCGGGAGCAACCAGGATGCCAAGTAAGAAAAGGATTGGCCTTCGTTAAGGGCTACTAGCCAACGGGCTAGCGACCGCAAAGGAGCCTCGTGACGCCACACGTGGAGCTGGCTTACAGGACACTCGTGGAGTGGGGGCCAGTGATCTTCAGTGCAGGTGGTGCTGGAGGCTAGGGCTACTCGGAGCCCAAAGCACGACTTCTTGGGAGACCCAGAAGAGGATGCACTTGCAAATGTGCTTGGTGTCCAGGGGTCACGGTCTCAAGTCACCCACGATAGCCACGGGCCTCAGCTTTGCTGGGGACTCAGGGTAGCCTCGGGGAAGTCTGAGAATCCACCTCTGGTGATGCGATGACTTCGGCGTCCGACGGGAGCTTCAGAAATGCGAACTGGACAGATGCTTCTTTGGTGCCTGCCAAGCAGGGGAGTCACTCCTTGACCCCAAGGGAGATTCTTCAGTCCTCTAATCTTGTCGTAGAGCGTCGAAGGTCCAGGATTCAGTTTCAGAGTTTCGTCCAGGTATAATCTAAAGTCCTAAGGACTGGGTTCCTACCTTTATTCTAAAAATAGGGGTTGGACTACTCTGTGGCCCCACCTATGGGTGGGTCAGGGCAGAGGGGTGGCTACACCCCTTTCCCTTTGTCCAGTTTGCGCCGCCCCTGATCCGGTTTGAACTGGGGTATGCACAGGGACACCAAATGTGCCCCCAGTGCAGGACTTCAAAGCACCCGAAAGTGCTCCCGCCCAGCCCCAATACACATTATCCTGTCTGGGGAGGTGGTCACACCTCCCTGGGACAGGAAACCTATTGTCCAGGCCTCCCCTGCCGGAGTTTCGTCCAGCAGCAGGAGGCCAGACTCGTGTCTGTGGCAGCAGCATCCATTTTGTGATGCCAGGGCTCTGGAAAGAAGTTACCGGACTCGTCAGAGTTAACATATCTTTCCCTCTAGAAGGGTGGAATGCTACCCCGCCACCAGGATTGGTGGGGGGTAGTATTCCAAGATGTTTGACACCAAACACAACATGTTTAGGTGCAGCCATTCCAAAGTTAGCATTTTACCGCGAGGATATAATGCGCTTAAGAGTATATGGTCAGGCTGCACTACAAACAGCATCAGAGATGGTCTCCGAACGCTGCAGAGGGGCCCTGCTCATGCAGGGGCACCCTCTCACATAGGAACCATGCACTCTGCCTTTAGGATTGATAAGGCCTGCCTTAGGAGTGACTTATAGGTTTATATGTGTGTATGTATTTCGTGATATAGGTAACCTATATCACAGTAAGGGGTGCATGCACCACCTTACCCAGGCTGCAGTAGCAGACCTGTGGTGTCAGTTTGGATGGCCTTCCAGGGGTGGCATAATACATGCTGCAGCCCCTGGCAGGCCTCTGAGGTACCTATGCCCTTGGTACATAGTATACCATATACTAGGGACTTATAAGGGCACTCCAGATCCCAATCAGTGATGTGCCTAAGGCACATGGAAACCATTTTAGAGAGGAAGCAGCTAGGCTGGGGTTCTGATTAGCAGGGCCCCAGCCAGACTAATGTCGAAAAACAGTGAAGCATCAGCAAAAAGTGGGGGTACCCATGTGAAGCAGATCCTACTCTCCTACACAACCCCCCCAAACGTAGGGACATTAAACTAACCTTGCCCAGTTAAGTCTTCATGTTCTAAGTGGAAATACCTAGAGAGTCCATCTGCATTCGCATGGTTACTCCCAGGCCTATGTTCCACTGTAAAGTCCATCCCCTGTAGGGAAATGGACCACCTAAGCAGTTTGGGGTTTTCACCCTTCATTTGTTTTAGCCATAAGAGGGGCTTATGGTCTGTCTGAACCAGGAAGTGTGTACCAAACAAGTATGGCCTCAACTTCAAGCCCAGACCACAGCAAAGGCCTCCCTCTCTATGGCTGACCAACGTTTCTCTCTAGGGGTCAGCCTTCTGCTAATAAAAGCTACTGGCTGATCCTGACCTTCTTCATTCAATTGTGACAGTACAGCCCCTACCCCCAATTCAGATGCATCAGTTTGAACAATGAACTTCTTGGAGTAATCAGGACTCTGCAGAATTGGAGCAGTGCACATGGCCTGCTTGAGGTCATCAAATGCCTTTTGACAGCTAACTGTCCACTGAACCTTTTTGGGCATTTTCTTAGAAGTTAAGTCATTCAGGGGTGTCACTATTGATCCATACCCCTTGACAAATCTCCTATAGTACCCAGTCAGGCCTAAGAAGGCTCTCACCTGAGTCTGGGTAGTGGGAGAAGTCCAGTCCATGATGGTCTGGATCTTGCTCTGCAAAGGTTGAACCTGGCCTCCACCCACAAGGTGGCCCAGGTACACAACCTGACTCTGCCCTATCTGGCACTTAGTGGCCTTGATAGTCAGGCCTGCCTTTTGCAGGGCCTGTAAAACATTCCTGAGGTGGACCAGGTGATCCTCCCAGGTGGAGCTAAAGACAGCAATATCATCTAGATAAGCTGCACTATAGGCCTCCAGTCCTGTGAGAACTGTATTCACCAACCTCTGGAAAGTGGCAGGTGCATTCTTCAGACCAAAGGGCATTACCACAAATTGATAATGCCCACTAGGGGTTGAGAATGCTGTTTTGGGCTTTGCAGTATCAGCTAGTCTGATCTGCCAGTAGCCAGCTGTTAGGTCAAATGTGCTGAGATATTTGGCAGAGGCCAAAGTATCTATGAGCTCATCTGCCCTGGGTATTGGATGGGCATCAGTCCTAGTGACTCCATTGAGACCCCTGTAGTCTACACAGAACCTCATCTCTCTCTTTCCACCACTGGTGTGAGGTTTCGGTACAAGGACTACTGGACTAGCCCAAGGGCTATCTGAGGGTTCAATAACTCCCAATTCCAACATTTTCTGGACTTCAGTCCTGATACAGTCCCTGACATGGACAGGTTGCCTATAAATCTTGTTTTTAATAGGCAGACTGTCCCCAGTGTCCACTTCATGAGTGCACCAGGTGGTCTGACTGGGTGTCAGTGAAAACATATGTCTAAACTGATTGAGGACTTGCCTGCAATCAGTTTGTTGCTGGGTAGTGAGGCTGCCTGCCAAGGCTACACCATCAACTGACCCATCGTCAGGGTTCTGTGAGAGCAGGTCAGGGAGTGGGTCACTCTCTTCCTCCTGCCCTTCATCAGTAGCCATGAGCAAGCCCATGTCTGCCCTGTCCACATATGGTTTTAACCTGTTGACATGGAGAACCCTGTGGGGACTCCTGGGTGTTCCTAGGTCCACTAAATAAGTGACCTCACCCTTCTGCTCAACAATAGTGTGGGGTCCACTCCATTTATCTTGGAGAGCTGCTGGGGCCACTGGCTCCAACACCCACACCTTCTGTCCTGGCTGGTAAACAGTCAGAACAGCCTTTGGTCATGCCAGGCCTTCTGAAGTTCCTGGCTAGCCTCAAGGTTTTTGGTTGCCTTTTCATGTACTCAGCCATCCTGGAGCGGAGACCAAGTACATAGTCCACTATATCTTGCTTCGGGGGCTTGAGAGGTAACTCCCATCCTTCCTTCACCAAGCACAGTGGACCCCTCACAGGGTGGCCAAACAGAAGTTCAAAAGGGCTGTAACCAACCCCTTCTGAGGCACCTCCCTATATGCGAATAAAAGGCAGGGCAAGAGTATGTCCCATCTACGCCTAAGCTTTTCTGGGAACCCTTTAATCATGCCCTTCAAGGTTTTGTTGAATCTCTCAACTAAACCATTGCATTGTGGGTGATAGGGTGTGGTGAATTTATAAGTCACTCCACACTCCTTCCACATTGCTTTTAAGTACCCAGACATGAAGTTAGCACCCCTGTCTGATACTACCTCCTTAGGAAAGCCCACTCTTGAGAAGATTCCCAGGAGGGCCCTTGCCACCACAGGTGCTGTAGTGGTCCTGAGGGGAATAGCTTCTGGGTACCTGGTGGCATGATCCACTACCACCAGGATAAACCTGTGCCCAGAGGCTGTTTGGGGATCCATGGGACCAACAATGTCAATCCCTACCCTTTCAAAGGGCACCCCCACCACAGGTAGTGGTATCAGGGGGCCTTTGTAGTGCCACCTGCTTTGCCACTGGCTTGGCAGGTTACACAGGAGCGACAAAACTCCTTACTGTCTTCAGACATGTGGGGCCAGTGAAAGTGAGGGACAATTCTGACCCAAGTCTTGTTCTGGCCCAGGTGACCTGCTAAGGGAATATCATGGGCTAGGGTCAATAGGAAGCCCCTGAACTTCAAAGGTATTACCAACCTCCTGGTAGCACCAGGCTTGGGGTCTCTACTCTCTGAGTACAGGAGTCCATCATCCCAATACACTGTATGGGGACCACTAGCTTTCCCAGCAGCCTCAGCAGCAGCTTGCTGTCTGAGGGGTTCAAGGGAGGGGCAGCTCTGCTGCTCCTGGCTCAGATCTGCCCTAGAAGGTCCCCCTGTCCCCAAGAACTCAACCTGGTCAGGTTCAAGTTCCTCTGGGACAGTTCCTTCTTCAGGGCTGAGATCATCCCCCTCAAGGGACTGATCTTCCTCCTGAGCCAAGGGGGAAGGCACTGCCTTAACCCTACTACTCCTCCTCTTGGAAGGCACTTGGTCCATTCTTCCAGAATCCAAGGCCTGGTCAGTGCTCGACATTTTGGCTTGTGACCTGGTCACAGCAAACACATCTGCAGGGATCCCCAGCATTTCTGCATGGGTCCTGAGCTCCACTTCTGCCCAAGGAAAAGTCTCTAAGTCATTGCCAAGCAAGCATTCGACTGGTAGGTTTGCACTTACCACAACCTTCTTAAGGCCAGTTACCCCTCCCCAGGAGAAGTTAACAACTGCCAGAGTATGGTCTGTTCTGACATTGCTAGCATTGGTCACTTGGTACATCTCACCAAGCATAACTTGCCCAGGTAGCACAAGGTCTTGTGTCACCATTGTGACACTTGCCCCTGTGTCCCTAAATGCCAAAGCCTCACGTCCATTAATTAAAGGCTGTTGTCTGTACTTGCCCAGATTACTGGGACTCACAGTGGAGGTCACATCCATGCCTCCATCACAGACTAACACAGCCTGAGTCAGTTCTCTGACTAAGTCAGAGCCCAACTCAGTTCCCAGGGTGAACCCTACTAAACCCTTTGCTGGAGCACTTCCACCAACTGTACTAGGGGGAACAGGTGCCTTAGGGGCATTGGTGGGTGCTGGACTGGAGTCTTTGGACTTGGTGCAATCACTGGTCCAGTGGGTCTTTTGCTTACAGACCTTGCACCATGGTTTTCTTTGGCCTTTACCTTTGGTAGACTGTGAATCCCCACCAGAAGAAGATTTTTGGGGGCCTGATGAAGACTTTTGATCTTTACCCTTCTCCCCACCCTTGTCAGAGTTCTTAGCATCTTGCTTCTTGGTTTCCCCACCTTGGTTCTGTACCTTCTGCTTCACCCTGGTTCTGACCCATTTGTCTGCCTTCTTTCCCAATTCTTGGGGAGAGGTCAGATCAGAGTCTACCAGGTATTGATGCAACAGCTGATTTTGACAGTTATTAAGAATCTGCTCCCTCATTATCAGATTGTACAATCCTGAGAAGTCACACACCTTACTGCCCATCAACCAGCCTTCCAGAGCCTTGGCAGAACAATCCACATAGTCTACCCAGTCTTGAGTCTGTGCTTTTGGGTGTCTCTGAACTTCAACCTGTACTGTTCAGTGGTTAGGCCAAACCCATCAATAAGAGCACTCTTCAAGACCTTGTAATTATCAGCATCCTCCTCTCTAACAGTGAGGAGCTTATCTCTACCTTTGTCAGCAAAGGAGAGCCACAAGATTGCTGCCCACTGCTCCTGAGGGACCTTCTGTACTTTACAGGCCCTCTGTAAAGCAGTTATCCATTTGTGGATATCATCCCCACTCTGGTAGGGAGGGACAATCTTGCTCAGGTTCCTATGGTCATAGGACCTTTCCCTGTCTCTAGGGACATGGCTGCCACCATGGGACTCTAGTCCCAACTTTCTTCTCTCTCTAAGGAGATCTAGGGATTCCCTATCTAAAGCCAATTGCTTTTTTCTGATCTCCAGCTGAGTTTCCTCATACTGGACCAGTCTGGTTTTCCTCTCATGAGAGGATTCCCTCCTGTGAGAAGAGACAGAGCTCCCTATAGAGGTGCCAGAGTGGTTAGACTCCTGAGAAGGAGATCTAGACTTCCTGGGCACACTCTTAATCCTTCCTGGGGGGACAAAGAGGGCATCATCTTGATCATCCTCATCACCATCCACAGGAGGGATTGGGTTTTCCAGGTCAGGGTCATTGTCACCCTCCTGGCCAGTTTCAGAGGGGGGCTGGGGGTATTGGTACCCCTAGCGTCCTCCTCTTCTCCTGCCCCACCCTCAGCTCCTACCCCTTCAGTCCCTACAGGCTTACTAAGGTCATAAGCCACCAACAGCTCCTTGAGGTGTTGGGTGGTGGGGCTTTGGCCTGTCCTTATTTTTCTCAAGTTACATAAAGCTCTCAATTCCAAGAATGGGAGTGTATCATACTTGGAGGGTGGAAGCTCAATGGCTTCCTGCAAGGATTCTTTGGATCCTGCCCTTAAAGACATTACTAGTGTGGTGTGGTGTATGCACTACCTACTCTAGTGTGGCCTACTAAACTCTCTTGAGTTGTAGAAAGGGTTGTGCTATCCCTCAACACACAACTCTAAGTTCAGTAGAACTTACTGTATTCTAAGCTTAAATTATATGTACCTTAGGTACCTTTAGTGGTTTTCAGTTGATCAATTCAATTGAGATTATCTGGTAAAACAATAGCAAGCTGGTATCCCACACGCTGCACACCAATGTGAGAAGTTGGCCTGGTATATGCTGTCCACTAATTATAGTGGGCACCTTGCACCAGTCCAAACAACCCCTTATTGGAGATAGGTTAAAGACAACCTTTATTGAAAGCTATCCTAGTGGTAGCTATGGAGAGCAGCCTTCAGGCTAAGTCTTGAAGGAATGTAAAGCAGCTTGTTTTACCAGTCTATAATCTCTTGAGTGACCAAATGAAAGAGCACCACACCAGGTATATATTCAAAATATATGTATTTATTGCTAAACACACCCCTCTAGTCTCTTTATGAGGCTAGAGTTCGAAGTACATAAGTTATAAGATATTAAATCACAGTAATAGCACAAATACACGTTTGGGCCCTAGGGGCGTACCAAACCATATACCAATAAAGTGGTATGCGAACCACGACTGAACTAGACACTAGGCCTAGAGCCTCTAGAAGTGCTTGGACCACAAGGAACCACCCAAGGTAGTGACACAGGGGACCCACGGGAGACGCGTGCAGTGTAAATACACAACCGCGATACGCCGTTAACTTCTATGGAGAAAGTCGGGATCGGGAAAGTAGAGGAAAGGGACACTTAAAAGAGGACTAGGACAAAACCCTTTGAGATCTAGGACTTTGAAGAGTCTCTACCCACGGGAGCACCGGAGTACTCGTGTTACCTCACCCAGGGAAACCGGGTGCATAGGTGCCTTTCGGGGTCGGGTTTCGTCGTCGATTCGAATGGAGATCTGCTGCAAAGTGCTGCTGGCGGCCAAGAGAAAAGTGTCTGGGTGGATCCAAGAGTGGATCGGAGTTCTGAAGAACCTGAAAGCAGAGGGGACAGAGTCTGGGTCACTAGCCAGTGACCAGGAAGGCGATGGACAGATGCCCACCGATGTCGAGTGCTTCAGGTGCGTTGACGGTCGTCTTGACTCTTCAGCCACGAGATCCAGGAGGCGTTGTCGGCGACCAGGAGCAGGATTCGGGCTGGTACACGATGTCTGTCGAGTGCTGAGGTGTCGGCGACCAGATTGGACCCAACAAGCCTTGGCAACGGCAAGTCTCGGTGAAGATGTAGATCGTCAATGGTGCAGACCAGCAAGGTCTGTGGAACTCACCCAGCGAGGGTAAGTGAGGGCAGGCCTGGAGCAACCAGGATTCCAAGTAAGAAAAGGATTGGCCTTCGTTAAGGGCTACTAGCCAACGGGCTAGCGACCGCGAAGGAGCCTCGTGACGCCGCACGTGGAGCTGGCTTACTGGACACTCGTGGAGTGGGGGCCAGTGATCTTCAGTGCAGGTGGTGCTGGAGGCTAGGGCTACTCGAAGCCCAAAGCACGACTTCTTGGGAGACCCAGAAGAGGATGCACTTGCAAATGTGCTCGGTGTCCAGGGGTCACGGTCTCAAGTCACCCACGATAGCCACGGGCCTCAGCTTTGCTGGGGACTCAGGGTAGCCTCGGGAAGTCTGAGAATCCACCTCGGGTGATGCGATGACTTCGGCGTCCGACGGGAGCTTCAGAAATGCGAACCGGACAGATGCTTCTTTGGTGCCTGCCAAGCAGGGGAGTCACTCCTTGACCCCAAGGGAGATTCTTCAGTCCTCTAATCTTGTCGTAGAGAGTCGAAGGTCCAGGATTCAGTTTCAGAGTTTCGTCCAGGTATAATCTAAAGTCCTAAGGACTGGGTTCCTACCTTTATTCTAAAAATAGGGGTTGGACTACTCTGTGGCCCCACCTATGGGTGGGTCAGGGCAGAGGGGTGGCTACACCCCTTTCCCTTTGTCCAGTTCGCACCAAAGCAGGGGCTGCAAGCCCCTGATCCGGTTTGAACTGGGGTATGCACAGGGACAACAAATGTGCCCCCAGTGCAGGACTTCAAAGCACCCGAAAGTGCTCCCGCCCAGCCCCAATACACATTATCCTGTCTGGGGAGGTGGTCACACCTCCCTGGGACAGGAAACCTATTGTCCAGGCCTCCCCTGCCGGAGTTTCGTCCAGCAGCAGGAGGCCAGACTCGTGTCTGTGGCAGCAGCATCCATTTTGTGATGCCAGGGCTCTGGAAAGAAGTTACCGGACTCGTCAGAGTTAACATGTCTTTCCCTCTAGAAGGGTGGAATGCTACCCCCGCCGCCAGGATTGGCGGGGGGTAGTATTCCAAGATGTTTGACACCAAACACGACATGTTTAGGTGCAGCCATTCCAAAGTTAGCATTTTACCGCGAGGATATAATGCGCTTAAGAGTATATGGTCAGGCTGCACTACAAACAGCATCAGAGATGGTCTCCGAACGCTGCAGAGGGGCCCTGCTCATGCAGGGTCACCCTCTCACATAGGAACCATGCACTCTGCCTTTAGGATTGATAAGGCCTGCCTTAGGAGTGACTTATAGGTTTATATGTGTGTATGTATTTCGTGATATAGGTAACCTATATCACAGTAAGGGGTGCATGCACCACCTTACCCAGGCTGCAGTAGCAGACCTGTGGTGTCAGTTTGGATGGCCTTCCAGGGGTGGCATAATACATGCTGCAGCCCCTGGCAGGCCTCTGAGGTACCTATGCCCTTGGTACATAGTATACCATATACTAGGGACTTATAAGGGCACTCCAGATCCCAATCAGTGATGTGCCTAAGGCACATGGAAACCATTTTAGAGAGGAAGCAGCTAGGCTGGGGTTCTGATTAGCAGGGCCCCAGCCAGACTAATGTCGAAAAACAGTGAAGCATCAGCAAAAAGTGGGGGTACCCATGTGAAGCAGATCCTACTCTCCTACACAGATGCGTGCAATTTCTTTCCATTAACATTAGTGTCCAAATGTGGGATTTTACATTGTCTTGTACTTTTTTCCAACCCTCTATGGTAGAGCTATGCTATATTTTACTATTAAACAGGCAACCACAAGTGCAGTTACCTTGCAGACAACAGGGTCATGAATGGTGCAGCAGGTGCAGTAGCACTGGGACAAAAGTTGTCAGAACTCCTCTAAACTCATAATATTGCTATATTTGAGTACTAAACAGGCAGTCACAATTGCAGTTACTTGCAGTTAAAAGGGACTTGATTTGAATGGTGTAGAAGTACCAGGGCCAAAAGCTCTCGGGACCCCAATAACCCAGATTTTTGCTAACACTTAAAACTAAACAGGCAGTCAGAAGTGCAGTTACCTTGCAGACAACAGGGTCAATATTACAATGGTGCAGCAGGTGCAGTGACACTAGGACCAAAAGCTCTATGTACCCCACTAAACACCTAAAATTGCTACGTTTTACTACTAAACAGGCAGACACAAGTGCAGTTACCTTGCAGATAACAAGGTCATGGTGAATGGTGCAGCAAGTGCAGTGGCACCGGACCCAAAGGTTGTCAGAACTCCTCTAAACACCTAAAATTGCTATATTTGACTACAATGCAGGCAGTCACAATTGTAGTTTCCTTTCAGTTCAAAGGGGCTTGATTTAAATGGTGCTGCAGTGGCACCAGGGCCAAAAGTTGTCATAACCTCACTAAACACCAAATATTGCTATATTTTACTACTAGGCAGGCAGTCACAAATGCAGTTATCTTGCAGGCATTAGGGGAATGATTTGAATGGGGCAGCAGGTGCAATGGCACCGGGCCCAAAATTTGTCAAAACTCCTCTAAACACATAATATTGTGTTGTATCTTCCCTCCTATTCTCTGTTGGTACTGTGGCCCTATGCTGCAGTGAAGTGTTCTTATGTTCCATTCCAGGCATCACCTTGTAGAATGTTGGGTTGTTGCCTGGTTGCCTTGGGTTTGTTTTGAAAGGTTCAGAGAGCAGTTGGAGTTGGGGCTGTAACGACCCTCTGCTCCTGTCTGCTGTGTAGCTGATCTGAATAAATCTTGTCTGATCTCAACACCGCCTGCCGGCTGAATTACTACAAATTTGTGGCGACGATCCTGAGCTACACAGTCACACGCTGGACCTTGCGTGCATCTCTTCACATTGTGGACTGATATCTATCCTCCCATGCCGCTGTAAGACTGTTCTCATTTCTTACTCCACCGCCGGATTTCCTGTCAGTCCACCTCACTAGCTCTTCTCATCACTCAGCGTTCTCTGCGAACCCTGCCTGCTTGCGCGAAAACTAAAGTTAACTCACCGCGAACGCCATCCTCTGCCTCCTGTTCTGCTTCGGATTCAAGGGTTTTTCTTGTAACGCCTTTCCGATCGTCTTTCACACGCAGACGCAAGCCGTATTTCTCCTTTCGCGCCTACGCCTGCGCAGTTGTAGGCCTCAATTTGCCTGGCCTCCTTGCCTGACTGCGCACGCACCACGTCAAGCTGCGACATTACGCGTGTGCCTAGCAACCATACGGCATCGGCAACGCAAGCCTCATTCTGCCCGATCTGCCCGTCTGTGCGCTCGATACGTCTTCACGTCACCTAGCAACCTTACAAGCGGTTGACTAGCAACTCCCCAGTAGATTTTCTCTACAGCTGTTCACGTGGATCAGCATGTTTATTATTCGCTTTCACCTTCAGCTGTGAACACGCAACGGTGATTCACACACCATTAACTGCGTTCGCTTTCACCTTCAACTGTGAACACGCAACGGTGATTCACACACCATTAGCTGCGTTTGTACTCTTTCAGCGGTGAACACGCAACGGTGATTCACACACCCATTTAACATTGGCACGCTCAGCTGTGAACACATCACAGTGATTTACACACCTTTTTAACTTGGGAACCTTTGCTTCGGCAATTTTCAGCACGCATTTGTTTCCGTGATGTGAATCATACGACGGTGATTCACACACCTTCTGCACTTTTTTCTTTTTTTTTGCACATCCTGCTTTAATCAATCGTGCTTAGTGCAAATTATTCTTTCCTACCACACTTACCATTTTCTACTTACGTGTATCTCTGTCATTTCTTTAACTTTCTTCACTGCCTGTTTTCCTTTTCCTCTTCTGATTTATCTTTCTGTCTGTCTTTCCCTTATAAATATGCAGTCTGTAGCTCCTCCTCCTTCCTTTCTTGAATCTCCAGGAGAACCTCCTGTTAGATGGGAGATTTGGTTTGATGCCTTTCAAACATACCTTGGAGCCATCGGTGCCTCAAGGTTTAGCTGTGAGCGCAAGAAATGTCTCCTCCTGCATTCTCTAGGTTTTGAAGGTCGTTCAATTTTCAAACATCTCCCTGAAATCATTCATCTTCCACATGATGACGTTGATGACTTTCAAGATACTATTTCCAAACACAAAATAAGGTTTGATAAACAGCCTAGTTTGATGGTTCTCCGTCACAAATTTTTTAAACAACATCAGTCTGAGAATGAAGATGTGGACTCCTACATCTCTAGCTTACGCAGACTTGCTGCTGTGTGTCAGTTCGATGCTTTTACTGACCAATTGATCCGCGATCAATTTGTGTGCCATTGCAGGGATAAACAAATCCATCAAAAGCTTCTTTCGCTTGCCAATCCTTCTCTTGAAGAAACAATCAAAATAGCCATAAGCATTGAAACATCTCAAGTGTCATTAAAGGAACTGGAAGAAAAAATGTCTGATCCAGTTAACGCCGTCATCAGCAATACCAAAGAGAAACAAAACGACTCCAAGCAGTCTTCCCTTAGAAATAACACTTCTAAGAACTCTAATACAGGGAGAAGCACACTTGAACCTTACAACTTCAGGCAGATGTGTTATCGCTGTGGAAATCCGCCTCATTCGAGGGGAGCTAAGTGTCCTGGTGCTAATGTAGTTTGCAGTTATTGTAAAAAATAGGGCATTTTGCAAAAGTTTGCATGAAAAAAAGAACAATCAAAAGAAGACTGTTGCATGCGTTCTAGAACCTGAACAAGAATCTGATTCTGAGGTCATTTCTGTTATCAGGGATTCTGATGAGCATGTGTCTAATGTTAACGATTCATGTGAATGTGTTGACCCTATTGTTGAGATTGGTATTGGTGGGAAACCACTTGATTTACTTGTTGACTCTGGTGCCAGGATCACCATGCTAACGCAAAAATTATTTTCAGAAACATGGGGCAACAGACCACTACAACCCCCAGACCGCTCGCCGGTCTCATACGAAGGACGAAAGAATGATCTTCTTGGTTTTTTTGAAGATGTGCTTGTTTTCAAGGATAGGAAAATTAGTGGTAAAATTTATGTTGCCGTAAAAGGGTTGAACATTCTTGGGTGGTATCATCAAGGATTATTCGGGATGGGTCTCAGACCTGATAGATCTGAGCAAGTCCTGGTTGTCTCTGAGGATCAACATCTTTGTAAATGGAAAGAACGTTTTCCATCCGTTTTTGGAGGAGGTCTGGGAACTGTGTGTGGTTTCAAGCATAAAATTGTTGTTAAAGATGGGGCTCATCCTATTAAACACAAATTGAGGGGTGTACCTTTCAGTGTGAGAGACGACCTTGAGAGAGAGCTCAAGTCTCTCTGCGATCAAGGGATTATTGAACCTACAGAGTCGTCACTCTGGTTGTCACCTTTGGTTGTCGCACGTAAGAAATGTGGGAAATTGCGTGTCTGTGTGGACTTGCGATCTCTCAATAAGGAGATCTGGGTTGACTCTCATCCTCTTCCGAAAATTTCTGATTTGTTTGCTAGTGTAAGGGGGTCTCGTTTCTTCTCAAAGCTGGACCTCGCTAGCGCTCACCATACAGATTGAGTTGGACCCTTCATCATGTCCTCTCACAGCATTCGTCTCTCCCTTAGGCACGTTTCAGTACAGACGTATGCCTTTCGGGCTTGCCTCCGCGGCTTCGGTTTTTCAACGAGTCATGCAAAATATGTTGGGGGGAATTGATGGAGTGCTGGTCTTTCAAGATGATGTATTAATCCACTCCAAAGATATCCCTACTCACAATTTTTTACTCGAGAAGGTCCTTGAAATTTTCAAAAAACATGGTGTGGTTGTGAAGTCCGAAAAATGCAAATTTCTCACTGATGAAATCGAATATTTAGGCCATATGATCTCTAGTGAGGGAATCAGACCCAGGCAAGGACTGTTGGATGCTATCACCCAAGCCCCCGCTCCATCAGATAAGGCTGGTGTCAAGTCTTTACTTGGTCTCCTAGAATACTACTCGAAGTTTGTTCAGAATTATGCCACTCTTGTGAGACCTATTAGTGCCCTCCTTAGTAAAGGAGTTGTGTTTGCATGGTCTAATGAGTGTGAGACTGCTTTGCGGTGCGTTAAAGACTCCCTCATTAATAGCAGTGCCCTCAAACCTTTTGACCCAGATTTATCCTCCTGCATAACTGTGGATGCAAGCCAAGTGGGGTTAGGTGCCGTGTTGACACAGAATGCCAATAATACTGAAAACACAGTCGCCTTTGCCTCCAGAGTGCTGAGGAATGGGGAGTCTCAGTACTCAGTCATCGAGAAGGAACTTTTGTCTTGCTTGTGGGCCATTGAAAAGTTCCGCCCTTATATCTGGGGAAAGCGGTTCTTGTTGAGGACTGACCACAAGCCTCTTATCAACATACTGGGAGCTGGAAATGGTAAATGTTGTTCCCCTAGAATCCTCCGTATGGTATCTCGTCTCATGCAGTACCAGTTTGATGTCATACATGTCTCTGGTGGTAGAAATCTCAGAGCAGACTATTTGTCTCGTTTCCCCATGAGTGACAAGCATGGGGAGGGTATTCTTTATGATATAGGGGAAGAGGACTCTGATGACTGTCTTGTCGCCTCTCTTGATTTGCCTGAACATGGTCTCGGGACTGAAGACTAATGGGTCAAGTCTCTTGCTGGTGATGATGTTTTATAGCGTGTATGTGAGTTTGTTAGGTCAGGATGGCCAAGAGAGCGTGTTCACCCTCAATGTCTACAACCCTTTTGGAAGGTGGCTTCAGAGATTTCTTTGGAAGGGGGTGTTTTGTTACGTGATGACAAACTTATTCCTCCACAGTGTCTCAGAAAAGACATCATAACTAAAGCACATGAAGGGCATTTGGGGTCAACGCTCACTAAGCGTCGTGTCCGAGAGTGTTTCTGGTGGCCTTCCATGGACGCTGATGTTAATGAGTTCGTTGATGTATGTTCCATTTGTCGATCAGCCGACAAAGGGTTGAAGGTTGTTACTCCACCCCTTCTTCCGATTGAATGTCCCTATGAACCCTGGTCCAAGGTGGGGTTAGACATCATGGGTCCCCTAGAAATTTTGCCTGGTGGGTGTCACTTTATCTTAGTGCTTGTCGACTATGCTTCAAAACGGCCTGAAGTAAAGCTGGTTAAAGAAGTCTCCACTGCTAATGTTATCCTTTTTCTCAAGGAGGTTTTTATGAGGGAAGGGTTCCCTTATGCCATGGTAACAGATAACGGTACCCAATTCACCAGTGCTAATTTCGAATCCTTCCTGCAGTCTTGTAATATTAAACATGTAAAAAGCTCACTTTATCACCCACAGTCCAATGGGCTTGTGGAGCGCATGAACAGGGTTGTGGGTGAGTGCATCAGGTGGGCGAGATCTCATAATTGTGATATTCCTACCTCAATTAATAGTATGCTCTGGTTCTACAGAACCACTCCGCACTCCACAACTAAAGTCTCGCCTTTTGAGCTTTTGAGGGGAAGGAGGGCAAACACTAGTTTTAAACCCGCGTGGATGAACAAATGGATCAAGTCCGTTCCTGATGTTGACAGCCTCATGGTATTGGTGAGAGGGAATATTGCTAATTCTCAATCCAAACAGAAATCCTGGTTTGATAACAAGAAAGCTGTTAAGACTGTTCCTGTTGCAGTGGGTGATCTTGTGCGAGTGAAATCTGCCTTACCTGTAAAGAAGGGTGAGAGCAAGTTTGGCTTCCCCATTTCTGTCACCAGGGTGGGTAGGAATGCTGTACAGGTTGAAGGGGGGAAGTGGTGGAATGTTGGGAAAATTGTTAAAGTTAGAAATACTGTTCTTTCTTCCCAAACTGTACCTCAGTGTCTTGAGGTTGCTGGACCCTCCGGGTCGTTCCTTAGAAGGAGCTCTAGATCAAGAATCTTGCCTAGTAGGTACCGTCATTGAATTGCTTCTACTATTACTGATTTTCATGTATCATTTGTTTTGTTGTTTTGTTAGTTTGTTTGTTTTTGTTGTCTGTTTATTGAGAAAGGAGGATATGTTGTATCTTCCCTCCTATTCTCTGTTGGTACTGTGGCCCTATGCTGCAGTGGAGTGTTCTTATGTTCCATTCCAGGCATCACCTTGTAGAATGTTGGGTTGTTGCCTGGTTGCCTTGGGTTTGTTTTGAAAGGTTGGAGTTGGGGATGTAACGACCCTCTGCTCCTGTCTGCTGTGTAGCTGATCTGAATAAATCTTGTCTGATCTCAACACCGCCTGCCGGCTGAATTACTACATATTGCTATTACATCAATTAATTATATTATTTCCCTCTTTCATTTCCTTTTTAGGTCTCGCATATGCAGCGCATGCGCTGCCTCTACGAGGCATCAAGTAATCTGTATGTGTTGGCAAGCAGCCGGTAGTTTCTCCTGCCGCTTGCCATTTGGTGAATGTTGGCACAGCTCCTGTTAGCTGGCTTTTTACTGGCTGTTGATGTCAAACTGACTTCCGTGTAGTCCGGAAGCAGCGGTCACTAACTACAGTTTTCGTCCGCCAGATCGCACTTTTTTTTTTGTCGCGCATCTCTGCCTGACGTAAACATGGCAGCGACGCATGCGCAAGGCTGCGGCAGGAGCCGGTGTGCGCGAGGGGTGGGCTGCGCATGCTGCTTGTTTTATTTCTCCCAATCCGTATTTTTTTTTGTACGTAGGAGAGCCAACGCCTAGACTCGAACCCGGTGCGCCAATCACAAAGTCTGCCACTCTATAGGTTATGCCACACCCTCTCAGACGCTAACTTGTTTGTTCATGCTACACCTCTACAACCATGCCGCACTGGTGAAAGGGCCACGCACGGAGCCAGCGCTGCTGCTGTAGATCTGCTTCTAACAGCTCACATCAGGCACTATCTTCCGGAGCAGTCCTCTGTTCCCTGGTGTGTCCCTTCTCCGGACAACTCCAGGGGCCTCAGCCATTAAAATCGAGCAGTGCACAGGGCTGGTGGGTAGGAGACAATTTGAGAGGTGAGGAGACATGTTCACCTGCGGTAGGAGAGTGTGAGGGGCAGAGTGTGTTTCATTAAACTTTGTTGCTGTTTCGTTTTTATTCACTCACCGTTCCTGGTTTTCTCTCTTTACCGAGGCTCCGGCCGCCGCGCTTCATGTTTGCCATAAATCACCTCATCTCACCGTGGCATCCCCCACCACCTCCCGCAAGTCGCTGCTGCTCCGGAAGTGCTGCTGGAGATTAAAAGAGGCAGACTCCATTGCAAAATGCATATCTGCAGGTCCTGTGTCAACGTCATCCAATGCCAGGCACAGAAGCGCCTCCATTTTGAAGTCTGTATTTTAGCATTTCAGATAGGGTAGACACAAGGGAGTGTGGCTGAGCTGTCTAAGCCACAGGATTAAAGCTCCAGTCTCTCCGGAGGTGTGGGTTCGAATCCCACTGCTACAGATGACTTTTTTTTTCTAGTGTAATGTCTGTATCATATTTCGTTCAGGTACATGACTGTAGGACATTTTTATTTTGAAAATATTAGGATCGGGTCTCTTTTCATCAGGAAGCGATATTGCTACTATTGTTAACAGTAACAATTGTACGACGAAATCTGGTTTTGGCGTGCAGATTTAAAGACATTTGACTAACAGGATGCTCTCTAACCACTTTGGATCTGATGATATTTTGCAATCTTTCTACTTAACGCAACAAAGAAAGTCATTAGTCTGACGTTGTGTTTTTTATCCAAGCAGAAGCAAGGTTTAAGTATGAAGTACAAAAGTGATCCGATGTGTTTGTAATAATGTAAATGTTACTGACGAATAAGTTACGCTTTCCTAATAGGCTATTAGAAAATGATCCTGGGAGACCTGATAGCATTAATTACATTCATTATGCCCTGAGATAAAACTGGGATACATTACAGGTGTTACTTTTGTAGCTGTAGTTTACCACAAGCTCAGCCGTAAGAACATGCCCTATATCACTGCACTTTGGGACAAACAGCCCCGAACCTGTACACAATCAGTTCAGATTAACAGTTTCAGAACAAGCTGCACTTAACAAAGGTTATATTTCCATGTATATGATGTCTTGCTTCAGCCCCCTACCAAACCTCACGTTCATTCATAAAGAGACCAGGAAGGTAAACTGCTTGCATCAAAATTATGTGACTGAGTTATATTTCGGAGTAAATAATACGTTTAAATGACAGTAAATTGAAAGTGCATCCACTTGCTTTGGAAATACATTTGCTATTGTCTTCACGGACAGTTTCCAATGCTTATGTGCCACCTTTTAACTTATTAATTAAATGCTGTTTAACAGTGCAGTAGTCCAGTAACCACCCTATTGTCTGTTATGTTGCGCAGTGAAATGTTAAACTCTGTCTTTCTTTACAGAGCATTTAATGCTATTTGCCACCTGCATAATCAAATCATAAGTGTCATAAGAATAGGAGTTAACTACTAGTAGGGCACTCTGAAGCAGGGGGGCAACTCTTTATATGAGACAGAACAAGCTCATCTCAGCAGAACGGCTAGTGGTCGAATGGGCAGTATTTCCACTTCTCAGCTGGGCAGTCATATTTTACTTGAGATAATGGGACACTTATTTTTACAGTGTTGTGTTGTAAATGTATCCGTAAGAGCACTTGTCAGCATGGCTATTGTGTATTTAATGGGCTTAATCTGCACTCCTCAATAGGATCGCTGTACTTTCAGTAGGACAGTTGCAGCTCTTCCCAGCAGGCAATGCCATTCTATAAAGAGAGGGTTTTAAAACAACTAAGCATTGTTACTATTGTTTTAGTGGAGCATTTAGTGGAGCATTACTATAAGTTCTGTTATAGTTTAAATAGAACAGTAAGAGCACTTTTCAAAATGCATGCTAAATATGTAACAAGACAGTATCAGAACTTAGTCTGCCTCCAGTCCACCCACTACCTCAATCCACTCCAACCCACTCCACCCTATTCCACCCCACACCACTCTACAACACTTCACTCTCACAATGCACTCTACAACACTCTCTGCCACTGAACTCTACTCATCTCTACGGCACCCTATGACAGTCTACTTCACCAAATTCTGTCTGTGACACTCTACTCCTCCCACTCCACTCTAGGACACTGGCAACTGCCACATAGCAACAATCCACACAAATACACTCCACATCATGCCACATAATTCCAATCAGCATAATTTCACTGAACACCACACATTTCCACGCAACACAAATACACTCTGAACATTTCCATTCCACACCACATAATACGGAAGAGAAATTACATAATGCAACTCAACAACACTTTTACCCAACACACCATATGCATCCAATCCATACCACAAAATTCAACAACACACCACATAATTAAATTCCACAACATACCACTACACAACACAAAATACCATTACACATATTTACACTCCACAAAACACAATCTCACTCAATATAATTTCAACTACACTCAAAACCACATAATTACTATCCACATAATTCCACTGCACACCATGCCACATAATTCCACTACATACATCCACTCCACATGACACAATTCCACAACAAACAATAAGACTCTCTCATATGGTTGCCTTCAGATCTCCAAGCACAGTATCTTTCTCGTACCTTTTCAAAGTTTCCAAACCTCAGGCCCATGCTATCCTCCTGTTATTAGCGTGTCTTCTGCGTACACTTTATAAGTCTGTAGCCTGCTGTTCCCTTCTTTCTCACACACTTTCTGCTCCTCTGTCCATAGTTCATTCACGACTTCCTGCACAAACTACCTATCCATCTCTATCCTCCTTTCTATCTATTCTATGCAGCTCTCACCCTTATGTATTCACCGTGCCACATAATTCCACGCAAATACACTTCACACCGCACAATTCCACAACTAACAATTCCAACACAACCCATATAATTCCACTCCACACAACATACACCCACTACACTCCAAACCAAAACACATAGGTAAAAGACATTGTCATTTACAATGCCAATCGCTCTAACTCCTACAAATGCGAGACCTATTGCATTGCAAATGCTTGTTCAAAATGTTGCTATTGCTTACCCGCACTACACCACTAGTAACAGCACAATATATTGCCTTTTTGTACATAAACAAGTCATAACAATTGAACAGACTTTCTTTAACTTATATTGTAAATCTACTCAGCAAGCTACAACTTACAACAAAAAACAGCTTACTATTAATCACATAGGTGAAACCTAATGCATTCACCTGTGCTTGCTGGGATTCAAAATTGATGCAGGTTAATATTTCCACTGGGATATTGTTAACCTCCACCTTCTGAAAGTTTAACATATCACTCAATATTTTTTACCATGACGAGGGGTTGAGTTAGCTGAAAAATTGTAACAAAGAAGGACACTTGTTTAGAACTGGAGACCCCAAAGTGTGTCTGGCCTGTGGCCCTAAAATTCCGCTGGGTGGCTCTGAATTGTGGTATCTTTGATAAATTAGTTCATTGTTTCTACCTTCTTCGTGGCAATTTCAATATCTGTCTTTATTGGTTTCTGCGTTAATCCATTAGGTTCCTGTTGTGTGACTTACTTTAAGTTAAGGCTAATTTGCTGTATTTTAAGGTATTATTGCCTGGCCTGTACACGTCATGGGTAGTTTTGGGTGTAACCTTTTTGAATTGGGCTCAGCTTATACTTCAGTATGTGTGTTGTGGGTTTGCGTGGCCTTTCCTGTGCTCCTCCTAAGTTCCTCCTCGCCCCTCCATTTTGAAGTAGATTGTCCACATTTTCGGATCAGTCCAAACAACATCCACACCTGTGTAGTTCTCCACCCTTACGAAGCGGTAACCCCTGAAAATGCCCATTCCGTCGTGAATCCAATAGGGAATCAGAAGCCTAAAGGTGTCTCTGGACAACTTACTACCAACTAAGGCTAAGTCGAAGTTGGTTAGAGCACACAAATGCGCTCTTTCTAGCTGTGAGAAAATAGAATTTTTACTGAACGCCTTTATACATCAATCATCTACACCTGTTTTCCAGAGTTCCGCATACAGTAGACTTTAACCAGGTAGACGTGGCTCAGCGGTTAAGGCGATGGATTTGTAATCCTTTGGGGTCTCACCGCGCAGCCTCGAATCCTGCAGACTATGAGGTACTGTTTTAGCAGCATTGGGTAAAATTAAATAAAAAAGAACATTTACTAACATAATCTCCAACGATCGACTCGCCTTCAATGTTTATTTTGAATGTTTACTCAGCACAGGTTTTTACTAATCGTGCGGCGAATTGGTCAGGATGCTACATGGGTAAACCAAATGTGAATGTTTATTAAAGCGTACGTTTAAGTGACAGTATTCTAAGCAGACTGAAAACAAAACATCACCTTAACAGTAAGTAGCATCCATAGGTAGTTACCAGAAAATGTAGACTCTGACAATTTTCTGTACTCCACTTTGAAAATAATATAGAAATTTATGGTGAGAACGTTCGTAAAAAGATAGAGTGTAACTCTTAAATCATGGATATGTTGTTAGAGTCAGTCAGTAGGTCTGGAGGAGCAAACAATCAACCGAGGAAGTTGCAGAAGCATGTAAATAATAATTAATCAAAAGTAACATCGTGGACATATATGAAAAAACACTGTTTTTTTGACAATGAATCCACTACGATAAAACCACTGTAAGCGTCAAATATAAAAAAATGGCAGAGGTGGGATTCGAACCCACGCCTCCAGAGAGACTGGAGCCTAATTCTAGCGCCTTAGACTGCCAGGCCACGCTACCACACAGAACAGTGTGCATCAAAGATGGATAATCTCTGCTCTAGGAACTCGTGGACATATATGAAAAAACATTGGGGCATATTATCAAGCCCCTATCGCCACCACAACGTCACTTTTTGTGAGGTTGTGGTGGCGATAGGGTCAGCGCCCTATTATCAAGGCGGCGTTAAGCCACTTAACGTGGCTTAAAGCCACGTTAAGTGGCTTAACACTGCCTTGATAATAGGGCCCCTTTCACGCTAAACTTAGTGTGAAAGGGGGCGTGCAGTGGGTGTTGTGGTGGGCGTTCCACCGCAACACCCATTGAAGTCGACCCTGACACCTATTATCAAGTTTGGCGATAATAGGTGGCAGCGCCGAACTTAAGACCAGAAAAATCCTGGTCTTAAGGTGGCGAAACGAGGAGAAATGCTTTATTTGTCCTCGTTTTTGCTTTTTCCATGTGTGCTGTCTTGTGCAGCACACATGGAAAAAGCAAAATGCCATGGTTTGTTCATGTACAGGAAGGTGTGCCTTCCTGTACATGAACAAACCGTTTTTCAAAATGCCATTTTGTAACTTCCATGTGTGCTGCACGAAGCAGCACACATGAAAGTTACACAATGGCATTTTAGGTTTGTTTATGTGCAGGAAGGAACTCCTTCCTACACATAAACAAACCTCCCTGCTCGCAGACACCCTTGCACTCTGGTGCAAGGGTGCCTGCACTGGCGCTAAGTTGTGTAACTTAGTGCCATCGCAGGGGGAAACGCCAGGCTGCACCATATCCTTGTTAATATGGTGCAGCCTGGCGTTTCCGAAGTGGCGAAGAGAGGCGTTAAGCCAAGACGGCTAACGCCTCTCTCCGCCACTTCCGTGGTAATATGCCCCGTTGTTTTTTTTACAATGAATTCACTTCGATAAATCCCCTGTAAGCGTCAGATATAAAAGTTGAAGGGGAGGAATAGAAATGACTCACTGGAGAAGAAGAGGGCGGGTGCCTGGTGGGTAATCGTTACTGAACATTATATCGAGTCTCCAGCAATTATTGTAAAATACACAACTCTCTGACAGAGGATTTTTAAAACCAGTGTAGAAACATCTGCTCTGAATATGTCAACGTGACTTGATAATTTTCTAAGGATAGTGCATCGTGCTGGGATAATTTATTAAGTCATGACCTCATAAAGAGTAGTTCATTAAAAGTTACGCACCAAGGCCCACAACAGAGATTCTTCATATATTGATGATGATAGAGCGCAGTGATATTCTGAAAATTGTAGGGGTACATTATATTCATGAATAGTCCGTACCCGCATATATTCTTATGTGTGTGTTAATTTAGTTAGAATTTGTGTTGTAATAATCAGTGGTAAATGAAGTGTTAGGATGAGTAGGGCCATTAATGAAACGTAAAATGGCATTTAGAGGGAATTATATAACTTTCGATGTTCATTGCAAATGCTTAATGAAGTCGTTTATGTGTAATGTAATGTATTAGATTTAAACGTGCATCATGTTGGAGTTGTACAGGTATAGGTGATTAATTGTGTTCAAATGTGATGAAAATAGTGCTTATAGATGTAACGTTTAAATGCGTGTTTAATTTGATGTTAAAGGCCTAGATGGAGTATTTGCTCTTTCGTGCTAAGAAAGGCCTATTCGTTTTTCTTATGTTAGCTGGTTTATGTAGGCCTGAAATGTATTGTCCCCTGGTGAGGCTCTCATTTGGAGACAGTCAGTGAAATTCATGTGCGTGCAAGGTTGTTCTGTTCTCATGCTTCTGTTGCAGGTGCAAGGACATCGTCCTCGTTAGTTAGAATAACGCTTTTGTTTTAGGAGTTAGGTAGGGAGGAAACCTGTTACAAAGTCTTCAGGAATGCCGATAATTGTGAGTTGTGCTGAAGAAGCCTGAGACCCAAGGACACACCAACCGTCGCTGGACCGAGTACAAGTTTTGGTGGAAAATTGCCTACGAGAGGTGCCTGACCAGAGGAGGTGTTTCAGGGGGCGTGTTTATTAATTGGGCATTTTGTATTAGGGACAGTGCCCCGAGGGAGATTTTTCAGAAGTGTCAGAGAGCAGAGAGAGAGCAGAGAGACGTTAGAGGGTAGAAGAAGGGATCGATTCTTAGAATGAAGACTTAAAACGAATTTGGGATTTGGGCTTCTGACCTTTACAACGTGAGTGTACTTCTTAGGAAGTCTTCACGAGCTGAGATCTTTTCTCGATCTTGCTTGGAAATTGCTAAGTAGGGATGCCACTCTAGGATAGAGTAGGGATAGATTAATGGATTTCCTTTACAGCCACAAATGAAGACTAATGTAGATGTTCAAGAGAAATGGAAGGTGCACTCGTTGCGGAGTCAATCAAGCAAGCCAAATTTGTTCCAAAATTACTTCTTTTATTTGATTAATCTTTAAAACAGGCACACAGCCAATGCGTTTCGTTCCCAATTGCCAGAGGGAACTTCGTCAGGGCTGTAACAATTATAAACAAAACGTGACATCAATAACACATTAACATTACATCCAAAAGACATTGATAATTGAAGACGACCCACAAAATCATATAACAAGACCTCACATAAACATTACATACATAAAGCAACCATGATTGAAACACGAACAAGAACCACATATTCAAAGAAAATATGTTACATAACACTAAAATTAAAAAATACACAGTTTCACATCGAAAATACATATATATAAATTACAGAGACAAGGACGACATTTTCTTGCAAAAGGGAGAGAACATTCGTATCAAAAAGTGTTAAACAACCCAACCTATAAAATACAGTAACCCTATCAATAAATAAGTAATATGGAAAGGGCCCTCACCCAGTTTGAGCAGTAAGGAAAACCCAAAATTAGTGGAACTCACTAGTTGCAGATTTCAGGTCAAGGAAACCTTCGGGTGAGGTTAAATATTAGTGTATGCTATTTCTCACCTCTTAAATATCCAACTGATTGGTCGATATGATTTCTATGATAGGTAGGTATGAACCTCGGAAGACACAGTCAGCCTCAAATAAGAGAACGGCATATATAGCGAGATCTATAACAAAAAAAGGGGGAAATAAGCTGGTAAGGAAAGTATTTAACCTGAATACCGCAAAGCTAGTAGCCTGGTGGTAGCAACATAGTACCGATGCTAAAGAGTACTGACATAAGATCAGCCTCATAGCTATGCACACTAGGCAACCTTAATACCCATCAGACAATTATGGCTCCCCAAGACAGGGTATTCCTAAAGTAGTACCTAATGCTTATTGCAACAGTAAGACTCACCTCACACCCAAGAAATGGAGGGTTCCAAATATCCAAAATTAATTAGAAATAAAACAAGGTCCAAGTAACCGCTTTCACTTCAAGGGACTTATTGATTAGAAGTTCCTGATGTGCGGCCTGTCAATAAAGATGACGGATATCAGTAACTTCACAAAGTATTCCAATACGTCCCGAGTGGGGAACCAGAGACAATTGATATGATTGTAATAAATTTACTAGCAGTCAACGCAATATTCAGAGAGGGTCACCCTTAGTAATTGTCAGCCAAGTCTAAGACCAGAAAAAAACGTAGTAGCAACAGAACAGAGAAGGAACTACTATAAAGAAAGCACCATGACAAACAAGTGGAACTCCCGAAAATGGTGAGATGCATTATAAAAGAAAAGTGCAATCAAAAATGAAAGATCCACAATAACTATGGCAAGCGCTTATCTATAACAGGCGCTCAAAAGATGTTGTAAAGATGCAATGGGATACTAATGCCGACAAGGCTCCGTATGTGAAAAAGATACCTGCATAACGTAGTAAGTTACCACAATCATGGCGCCGCTATGGAATAAACGCGCGCTCATTACCAAGTGAGTTAAACAATAATATAGGCATGTCCTAAGGCGCAATCATAGTAGCGAAGCCGCATTGTAATTAACTTGCGCTCTATTTCAAATCAAAACCAAAAATATTATATTACATGTCATACGGATCAACCATAGTCATGGTGCCGCAACGACATTGAAATGTGCTTGTTGCACAGAAGAGCTCGTGCAAATGACCAACTAATATACCCAGTACCGACCCCCACAATCTCTGTTTTGATGTATATTACAGAGTGTAAATAGCGATCAAAATAAAATCTAGACCTTCATCTCGTGAAGAACCTATTCAAGTATTCAATAACCGCTTAAGTTCACGGTAATCGGGCGCAAATCTTACCTGTAAACCATCGTAATCTCACGTGACGGCATGATAACCGGCAGGGATGATCCGGGCAAAGTGGCGCCATTATTTAAAGCCCATAACACCCGCTACGTCACTCTCGGAATTCCGGTCACCTGGTCGGATGGTGGATGTAGAGATAAAGGTAGGAAAACGTCTCAAAGGTAAAAAGGGTAAAGTTTAAAACAGAGGGTGGCCATCTTGGAGTGACTTCCTGGTGCTAAAGCGCGAAAGGGTTGTCAAGCTCGATTGAGTGAGAAGACACGCTAAGGTAACCCAAGGTTCGGACAATAAAGCCATATTACCTAATCTATAAGTATCAACTAAGTATAAAACGGGCACAGTAGCGCATAGAAGCAGCAAAACCAGTACTCAAGACCTGATCTTATCTACATCAGGGTCCAAAACGGAGGCGGCCATCTTGGAGTGACTTCCTAGTGCCAAAGCGCAAGGGGGTTATAAAACTGGATTGTGTAAAAATGTGCCAAAGTAAACCAAAATTCGGACAGTAAAGCCATAATATCTGATATATAAATATCAACTAAGTATAACACGAGCATAATAGTGCATAGAAGCAGCAAAACCAGTACTCAAGACCTGGTTTTGCTGTTTCTATGCGCTACTGTGCCCGTTTAGTTGCCTAGTGTGTATAGCAATGAGGCTGATCTTATGTCAGTACTCTTTAGCATCAGTACTATGTTGCTACCACCAGGCCACTAGCTTTGCGGTCTTCAGGTTAAATACTTTCCCTACCAGCTTATTTCCCCCTTTTTTGTTATAGATCTCGCTATATATGCCGTTCTCTTATTTGAGGCTGACTGTGTCTTCCGAGGTTCATACCTACCTATCATAGAAATTATATCGACCAATCAGTTGGATATTTAATAGGTGAGAAATAGCATACACTAATATTTAACCTCCCCCAAAGGTTTCTACTTTCTTTTACCTGAAATCTGCAGCTAGTGAGTTCCACTAATTTTGGGTTTTCCTTACTGCCCAAACTGGGTGAGGGCCCTTTCCATATTACTTATTTATTGATAGGGTTACTGTATTTTATAGGTTGGGTTGTTTAACACTTTTTGATATGAATGTTCTCTCCGTTTTACAAGAAAATGTCGTCCTTGTCTCTGTAATTTATATATATGTATTTTCGATGTGAAACTGTGTATTTTTTAATTTTAGTGTTATGTAACATATTTGCTTTGAATATGTGGGTCTTGCTCGTGTTTCAATCATGGTTGCTTTATGTATGTAATGTTTATGTGAGGTCTTGTTATATGATTTTGTGGGTCGTCTTCAATTATCAATGTCTTTTGGATGTAATGTTAATGTGTTATTGATATCACGTTTTGTTTATAATTGTTACAGCCCTGACTAAGTTCCCTCTGGCAATTGGGAACGAAACGCGTTGGCTATGTGCCAGTTTTAAAGATTAATCAAATAAAAGAAGTAATATTGGAACGAATTTGTCTTGCTTGATTGACTCCGCAACGAGTGCACCTTCCATTTCTCTTGAACATTTGGCCACTATTTGCACCTCCGGACGGCGGGTGCAGGAAGTGATTGCACCATTTACTAATAGATTGTACATAAGGATTGGATGTGCTTGACCCTGGTCAGCCGTTTGTTCTTTTGCTGTTAATTTGTTTAATTGACTGTCTAGCACTCTTTTCCTACTACTACTTATTAATATATCAAAATGTCTAAATTTCAGGATGGTAGAGAAGAGATGGCCCTGAATCTATTTAGCACTAGTTCTATCAATACCCCTGTAACACAAGCTACTCCCATCACGACTAGTTTAAAAACATTGTTCCTCAGACTTGAGAGATTGAAAAAACAAGAATTATCCCGCTGGTGGGACGGGATAACCCTTCAGCAATATTTGAGTAATAAGAAAATCCCATGAGGGTTAAGAATTCTGATCTTCCCAAAGTTTGAGGACCTTAATGAAGAACTCCTCAACGAGTGGGAGGGTAACCTTGAGAATGCTTCACAAATAATGATGCAAATATTGATATGCCATGCAAGAGATACGGGAGAGAAATTACAGGAAGAAATAGAAAATGTAGAGAAGGAAATTAATGCAATGGAAGAAAAGGAACTTATAAATAAAAATTTTGCAATACTCAAAAAGGTTATGGAAGAATACCAACTCTACCGCAAAGACAAGAAACTTAAAAAAGTCAGGAGAGATGACAGGGACTATCGAGATGTGCGCGTGTACACATTCGCCAAAAAAATCGATAATGTCCAAGGAGGTGAGGAGAAAAAGAGACCCCGGGAGGAAAGAGAGGAGAACGATGAGGCACGCTCTATCAGTAGTGCCTCCTCTTCATCATTGAATAGTGTAGCATCAAACGTCACACAAGATATCCCTTTAGCAGAGGGAGCTTCTTCTTTTTAGAAGGAGCTTGCCAAATTATGAATAAGCAGCCGGCTGCAACAAAAAAGAGATCAGCCAAAACCTGCAGGGGAGGCAGGAGGTCAAAAGGCAGGTACAGGCACAGGTCGGGGGTCTTTGAACAAGGGGAATACGGGAGCCAGATCCAAATAATAAATGACAATGTGATATGCAATTTGACATTATGTGAAAATATACCCAATGAAAATGATTTGAAAATTGTAAACTTGTCGAATAAAGTGCTTGACAAAGATGAAACGTCGATTCTGAGCAAAGGCTTGAATTTCTGTCCTACTCAGGGTGGTGATCCTACAAATGTTCACATTGATATGTATAAATTTGTCAGAGTGTTGAAATTAAGAGATTACTTTTCACAAACAACCAAAAACACAGAGCGCAGTGAGATTCCATGTGTCACAAGACAGACCATTGGGGATATTCGTAATGTCCAATTATTGCTGAGTTTGGATGATGATGTTAGCCCTGAGATGCCAACATTGCTAAGTGACTTTGAAATTGAACAAGATCCGAAAACCTTTAGTGGTTTAAAACCCAGATCCAAATTTGTGCCCGCACTTAATTACCACCCGAACATTGACGCTTTTTATGACAAGGTCACTAAGGATTTGTACAAGATGGAAATGTCTAGGAAAACCCCCACATCCATTGACCACAATATTACCACCAAAGAAAGGGAAGCCTTGAACAGACTCAAATCTGATGAAGAGAGGCAGATAAGAGCGGTAATGTTGTGGTGATGAATTTCTGTGATTACATGTCAGAAATCGAACGCCAATTGAATAGTGAGCAGTGTTACAAGAAAATATCTGTCAATCCTGTTCAGAACTTAACACAATTGATCAATTTAAAATTGAACTAATGGAAAGAGATTGGCCTTCTGACTGAGGATGAATTTGAATACCTTAGGGTATACTGTCCTACGTACCCATGTATTTACGTCCTGCCCAAAGTTCATAAAGGGGGGCGTTTTCCCCCCGGGCGCCCGATTATTTCAGGGGTGGGAGCACCCACTGAAAAAATCTCAGAATTCGTTGACCTAAGGCTTCAAAAACATGTTGCGGACCTACCATCATTTATCAGAGACAGTAAGGACATACTTGTCAAACTGAAAGATTTCCAGTGGTCTGAAGGCTTAATGTTTGTTACCTTTGATGTTGTAGGTTTATATACCTGCATACTAAAGGAATTTGGGATACTGGCAGTGTGGACATTTCTGGATAAAGAGAGTGCCAACTTGTATGAATTTAACGAGATGATTTTAGAAATGATAAATCTCATCTTGGATAATAACTTCTTTCTGCATGATAAATGCTCGTTCCAGCAAATACTTGGGACTGCCATGGGCTCCAGGTTTGCTCCCTCGTACGCCTGCCTTTTCATGGGTTGGTTCGAGAGGGAGTATGCCTGGAGCCGCCGTGCCTCCCCCTGGACAGAATATATTGTGTACTGGGGGAGGTACATTGACGACATTATCTGTCTATGGTCAGGATCCAGTGAACAGTTGCAGCAATACTTCTTGTACCTAAACGCAAACGACTTCAATGTTAGGTTCACAATGAACTGGGACAAAGAGAGGATCAACTTTCTGGATATACAGCTTTACATCAAGGATCAGGTGATCGAGAGTACACTGTACAGGAAGGGCACAGCATGCAATGGGGTTCTCCATGCTGGTAGTGCCCATTCGAAGTCTGTCATCAATAACATTCCCTTTGGTGAGATGACGCGAATTCGCCGGAATTGTAGTGAGGAGGACACCTACTGGAGAAATATCCATGAATGCGAAAAGAGATTTCTTAAAAGAGGATATAGAAAAGAGATTTTGAATAAAGCTATCGCCAAAGCAACACATCTAACGAGGGAAGACACCCTCCGTGATATTCCCAAAAAATGGAAAGGGATTGTAAATGAGAGGACAGTGAGTTTAGTCACACAGTACAACACCAATAGCAGTAAAGTCCACAATATCCTTAAAAAGAACTGGGGCTTGCTACTAGATGTACCCGGGTTGAAAAATTGCATTTCTGATGTACCCTCAATAACTTATCGCAGGGGAAAAACGTTGCGTGATGCATTATGTCCGAGCTATGTCACCAACAAACAAAGTCAGAACACTTGGTTACCCCCTAAACCACTAGGCTTTTACACCTGTGCTTCCTGTAATGTTTGTCCTTTTGGTTGCAACAAAACCACCAGCTTCACATACAACAATTCTGTGCCCTATAACATAGCACACTTTATAAATTGTAACACAACGCATGTAATCTATGTTTTAGGATGCGATTGTGGCACCATTTATGTAGGTAATGATATTGCTTAGTCAACTTTCTATTGTGCTCTCTTCATACACAGTTGATACTCCAACTGGGTAAAATAGTCCTCTCTTTTGAAATCTGGTTGGGTTTCTGTTGAGCGCCCCCCCGTATACTGCCATCATCATGTCTAGTTATATTTTGTTCATACTTTTTACTCGGCCCATCGCTGACAATAAGAGGGGCCTCTTGTATCATGATTGACCCTCATGTAGATAAGATCAGGTCTTGAGTACTGGTTTTGCTGCTTCTATGCACTATTATGCTCGTGTTATACTTAGTTGATATTTATATATCAGATATTATGGCTTTACTGTCTAAATTTTGGTTTACTTTGGCGCGTTTTTACACAATCCAGTTTTATAACCCCTTTGCGCTTTGGCACTAGGAAGTCACTCCAAGATGGCCGCCCCCGTTTTGGACCCTGATGTAGGTAAGATCAGGTCTTGAGTACTGGTTTTGCTGCTTCTATGCGCTACTGTGCCCGTTTTATACTTAGTTGATACTTATAGATTAGGTAATATGGCTTTATTGTCCGAACCTTGGGTTACCTTAGCGCGTCTTCTCACTCAATCAAGCTTGACAACCCTTTCGCGCTTTAGCACCAAGAAGCCACTCCAAGATGGCCGCCTCCGTTTTAAACTTTACCCTTTTTACCTTTGAGACGTTTTCCTACCTTTATCTCTACATCCACCATCCGACCAGGTGACCGGAATTCCGCGAGTAACGTAGCGGGTGTTATGGGCTTTAAATAATGGCGCCACTTTGCCCGGGTCATCCCTGCCGGTTATCATGCCGTCACGTGAGATTAGGATGGTTTACAGGTAAGATTTGCACCCGATTACCGTGAAGTTAAGCGGTTATTGAATACTTGAATAGGTTCTCCACGAGATGAAGGTCTAGATTTTATTTTGATCGCTATTTACACTCTGTAATATACATCAAAACAGAGATTGTGGGGGTCGGTACTGGGTATATTCATTTGTCATTTGCACGAGCTCTTCTGTGCAACGAGCACGTTTCAATGTCGTTGCGGCACCATGACTATGGTTGATCCGTATGACATGTAATATAATATTTTTGGTTTTGATTTGAAATAGAGCGCAAGTTAATTACAATGCGGCTTCGCTACTATGATTGCGCCTTAGGACATGCCTATATTATTGTTTAACTCACTTGGTAATGAGCGCGTGTTTATTCCATAGCAGCGTCATGATTGTGGTAACTTACTACGTTTTACAGGTATCTTTTTCACATACGGAGCCTTGTCGGAATTAGTATCCCATTGCATCTTTACGACATCTTTTGAGCGCCTGTTATAGATAAGCGCTTGCCATAGTTATTGTGGATCTTTTATTTTTGATTGCACTTTTCTTTTATAATGCATCTCACCATTTTCGGGAGTTCCACTTGTTTGTCATGGTGCTTTCTTTATAGTAATTCCTTCTCTGTTCTGTTGCTACTACACTTTTTTCTGGTCTTAGACTTGGCTGACAATTACTAAGGGTGACCCTTCTGAATATTGCGTTGGCTGCTAGTAAATTTATTACAATCATATCAATTGTCTCTGGTTCCCCACTCGGGACGTATTGGAATACTTTGTGAAGTTACTGATATCCGTCATCTTTATTGACAGGCCGCACATCAGGAACTTCTAATCAATAAGTCCCTTGAAGTGAAAGCGGTTACTTGGACCTTGTTTTATTTCTAATTAATTTTGAATATTTGGAACCCTCCATTTCTTGGGTGTGAGGTGAGTCTTACTACTGTTGCAATAAGCATTAGGTACTACTTTAGGAATATCCTGTCTTGGGGAGCCATAATTGTCTGATGGATATTATAGTTGCCTAGTGTGCATAGCTATGAGGCTGATCTTATGTCAGTACTCTTTAGCATCGGTACTATGTTGCTACCACCAGGCCACTAGCTTTGTGGTCTTCAGGTTAAATACTTTCCTTACCAGCTTATTTCCCCCTTTTTTAGGTCTCGCCTACGCAGCGCGCATGCGCTGAATAGGCAAAAAGACCTTTTCCAATCGATTCGGCTTTTCAGCCAAAAACGTGCACGCGTTCCATTGCCTTCAATGGCAACGAGTGCACGTTTGGCGATTCACTTGCGGGAGCGAGCGGCGCCATATGGGAACAATTATTGCTCCTGGCGCCGCTCGCTCCCGCAAGGGAATCGCGCAGGCCCCCTCCTCTCCCCCCTCCCCTTGCTGCCGTGCGAGGCGCGCGCGCGCTTGTTTCTATCGCAGACCCACCCCTACCCACTCAGGTGTGATTTGATCCTCACCGGGCTCCGTACTGGAATGTCACCGCATGACGTCACGAGCCTCCCTGCAGCGGAGGCAGCGTAGACAGTGGAGCATGAAGTTTTGGAGTAAACGGTCCTAAGTAACCGGGCATGGAGGAAGCGAGTCCGGGTACGGTGGCTGGTGAGGAGATGGCTTCGGAGAATTCCCGAGGTCAGTGGTGGGAGGGAAGAATGGCGCCACGGGGTGCAGTGGGGCAAAATAAACATTTAAGTGATAGGGCTGAGGTAGAGGAGGGCAACATTGAGTGAGGTGGAGGGGTATTCTGCTGGAATGTAGCGAGGGAATAGCAACCGCCCATTGAACTTATACCTGGTCCAGCCCTCCAACCCCAGGGACCATTAGTCCTCGTCCAGTACCTTTACCTCCGTCCCAGGCTCTTAACTTTACCGCCCCATCAGCCCAGACCAGAAACTACATCTGGAGTCCCCTTGATAAATTGCAGCACTCTCCGTCCTTCCGTGGACCAGTACCTCCCCCACCCTACATTTGACTAGGCACGCCTCTTTTCTGGATTAAACACCCTTTGAATGGACCATTGACTGACTCCGTGTCACTCTCCATTCGTCTACATCGGCTTACCTCATTCTCTTTGGCAAGACGTCCACTTGCCCTAAATCAGCCCACTGCCCACCCATCACCTCCCCTGCTCACCCTGACCAGTGTACCTTCTTTCCCTCGTGTTTCATGTTTCTCCTGTGAAGGGAATACACTTAATACTTGAATTTACTCTACTTATGGTGGCTCGAGCCAGGCAAAGACTGTCACCATGACCGCATCTCACGACTCGTCCTTCCTGGCACTAGTGTGTTACACCCACACAAAACACTCGAACACATCAGCTTTTTGTTTAGTTTATTAACAAATACGATGAACTCTAAGCTTGGACTATAAGCAAGGTACATACAAGCTTCATAGGTCTTTACAAGTAAACCTATTGCTGCAGCCGCCTCACGCCCATGTATGTAGCTAGTAGGCAAAGAAGAAACCGTGGCGATTAATGAAGGCAGCGAAGGATTTAAGAAGTTATGCATTTTTAATGTTGGTTGGTATACTTATTGTTTTACGCCCATCAACCTGATACCTATGAAACACAAACACTGATTATGATCTTTTAGATCATGCTCTGCTTTACCAGCGCTCTGCCTGAGTGAGCCTATGACAGTAACAAATATAAAGTCTCACTTATAAATGCGGAAAGACCATTTGGAATTTGTTTCACCTAATCTAAGTCGCATGTATCTCTCTTACATTTAATGGGCTGCTTCAGCCTACCTCGCACTCAAACTGAACACATTTGAAAACCTTTGTTAGCACATAAAAACATACTTTTCACTCCTATTGAGTAAATAGAATGTGCTGCTTGTATTTTTGAAGTAATGTTTTTGTGTTGTATAAGTGAGGCATGCTATAGATATTCACCGTAAATGCTTCTCAGTAGTGGCATTTAACTTTTTCTTTGAGAAATATACCTTCGAGCTCTGGCCAATACGCCACATCCTCTCTACATGTAAGGTTGCTGTAATTTATGTAGTATTCCACCGTAATAGTGAATTTTGAGCCATTTATCATTTGTGCCGCAGACGGGCACAGAAACTCAGCCCACGCCTCTAGCGTAGATTAGAAGTTCACACAGCGAGCAAAGATGTGCTTTATGTGGTTCTAGACTTCAGGGCCTCGTTCATCACATCCTTATCACGTCATTACGACCTTGACATGTTGACCCGTGTGCAGTGTCCTGGTTACACAGGCGTTTACTGAGTAATAAATTATAATGACACACGTTACACTAGGTGGCATGGATACATCACAAACGGGTAGGTGCCTACTCAGGCGCAGTTGCATCTTTGCCAAAGACACTCATTACTACAAAGAAGGACGCATTGACAAAAGCAAGAGGCCTGCCTTTTTTATTGTGAAAAGCTTGTGTGTGTTGTACGCAGATTACATTTTGTAAGGTAGCTGTGTGCACAGAACAGTTTTGTAAAAGAGGCTGTGCGATTAACACCGAAAGAATAGGAGATGCTGTTTGCTAAGAGTTGTAAAAGGGACTTTTTAGAGAGTGAAGCATGTTTAGTGGAAGAGCAAAAAAACAAGCATTGGCATAGCCAATAGGTCTCGCCTTTGGGACCTTATAAGTGTTTAGCCATGCAACAGTTGATGTTGTTGCACCAAGGATATTGTGCTGCATAACTAAATACTTATAAGGTCCCAAAAGCGAGACCTATTGGCTATGCCAATGCTTGTTTGTTATAGATCTCGCTATACATGCCGTTCTCTTATTTGAGGCTGACTGTGTCTTCCGAGGTTCATACCTACCTATCATAGAAATCATATCGACCAATCAGTTGGATATTTAAGAGGTGAGAAATAGCATACACTAATATTTAACCTCACCCAAAGGTTTCTACTTTCCTTTACCTGAAATCTGCAACTAGTGAGTTCCACTAATTTTGGGTTTTCCTTACTGCTCAAACTGGGTGAGGGCCCTTTCCATATTACTTATTTATTGATAGGGTTACTGTATTTTATAGGTTGGCTTGTTTAACACTTTTTGATACGAATGTTCTCTCCTTTTCAAAGAAAATGTCGTCCTTGTCTCTGTAATTTATATATATGTATTTTCGATGTGAAACTGTGTATTTTTTAATTTTAGTGTTATGTAACATATTTGCTTTGAATATGTGGGTCTTGTTCGTGTTTCAATCATGGATGCTTTATGTATGTAATGTTTATGTGAGGTCTTGTTATATGATTTTGTGGGTCGTCTTCAATTATCAATGTCTTTTGGATGTAATGTTAATGTGTTATTGATGTCACGTTTTGTTTATACTTGTTACAGCCCTGACGAAGTTCCCTCTGGCAATTGGGAACGAAACGCGTTGGCTGTGTGCCAGTTTTAAAGATTAATCAAATAAAAGAAGTAATTTTGGAACGAATTTAGCTTGCTTGATTGACTCCGCAACGAGTGCACCTTCCATTTCTCTTGAACATTTGGCCAGTATTTGCACCTCCGGACGGCGGGTGCAAAAGTGATTGCACCATTTACTAATAGATTGTACATAAGGATTGGATGTGCTTGACCCTGGTCAGCCGTTTGTTCTTTTGCTGTTAATTAGACTAATATAGATGTTGGTGCAGTTATTGCCTGTTTAGTATTTTTGGAATTACTTATTCTTTTTATGCTATATCGGATTAGATTGGTTCGTAGGATGGACTTTGTATTAGTGCCTTTGTATTTTTTCAACCTCGTCCTGAGGTGCTTGTATGTTCAGTTATTTTTGGTTTTGTAATAAACCCCTAAACTTGGAATTCGGAGTCAGTGATCTTTTTCGAGTGTTACTTAAATTGATATGCTAGTTTGTTATGAATACATTGTTTCTCCCCTTTACACCTCTCAGCAGGTAATAAAGGTCCAGTAGACCGAGGGTTCCTAGTAAACTTTTAAAGTGGAATTCGGCTTTATCAGTTGGTAGCGAGAGGATGGTTACCTCTGTAGTAAGGGGAGACGTAGAGAAGGGTAGTCATTGAGTCCCCATAGAGCCCAAGTGATGGTTATCCAGTGGATTGTGAGCAGAGGACGACGGCGTTTGATGGAAACCGACGACGAGTGACGGTGCGGCGGAAACAGCAGTTCGTGGTGGAGTGAGTATGAACAGGCATCTATGTCTGCAGGATTGCGGTGTTGTTTTGATTGTGTAATGTCTTGCGGAGTTGGGATGAAAGTTGAGTGATTGTGGTTGGGCCGAACTCGTGCGGTCCATGAGATTTGATTATTGATATCCCGGGATAAGAGATTGTGGTGTAGAAAATAACCCAGAGTTGAAATTGTCTGACCAGAGATTGTGGGAGTCATGAGACATCGTTGACTAACCCACCGGTGATAGGGAAACGCGTGTGTGAGTGCGTGAGTTACCGACGCAGGTCGTGGGTTACTGCATATGGAACATCGAGTGATTGGATCCTATCGATTAAGTACATGACTGTCCGGCCGTTCGTGGGCAGATAGTCTCGGGCAATTGTCCGGTCGTTTCGCGGACAGACGGTTGCCAGAGTGAGGTCAACAATTACGTGAGACTGTCCGGTCGTTTTGTGGACAGACAGTCAGAGAAGTGACTGTTCGGTCGTTTGGTGGACAAACAGTTATTTTAGCATATGAGTGAGACGCGTGAGTGTGCGAGAGACGAATTGTAAAGGAGGGGAACTGCTGCATGAGGAGGAAGAGTGACGTCAGAGAGTGTCGCGCTGTGATAGGTCGGTTGGTGTGAAGCCGCACTGGTATTGGAGGATTGTCATCAGGAAGTCGAGTGAAAGCAAGTGAAGAAAACGTTGATTTCATCACGAAATGTTTTAAAGTTTTACAAGACATGTGTAGAGGAGACAGACGAGTGGTTACTCGAAAATTGGCATAAAATGACTGAAAATGGGGGAGAATTGACTTTTCCGCATTATGGCACTTTCAGGCTGGAAGTGTTGTACCAATTGAAAACGGTGATGTCCTCATTGCGACCTTTACCCAGATCAACACAGTTTGAGGCACTACATGCATGGATAAGAGCAGCACATGATAGGAAAAGAGACCGAAGCCAGGAAAGGGTGAAAAAGTCAATCAGGGCGTTTCAGGACGCGCAATGGGACGCATTGGAGAAGAGATGGAGGGTGGAAACTATTGAAGGGGATAGGCTATTCCCGTTGATGATAAAAGTAGGTGAGGCCCAGAAGAAGTGGGGTGAGGAAGACGATAGTGACACAGATGACAGCTTGCTAGATAGACTGCTATTAGAAAGACCACCTCCATATAATCCAGATTCCGTAGAGGGAAAAGCCATATCAACAGAGGGAACTGGAGAATCGCAGACTCAACCTAGTGCGAGAGTAGTCGGAAGAATATCAACAAGAACAGAAGGGATGGGAACACAGACACCAGCAAGCATCGAAGCTAACGGAGTTACAGTTGTTACAAGGCTACAGGATGCTCTTACAGTGCCGGTTACCATCGGCCCCATAGTGTCAGTATATGACTCAGATCAGGCAGGAAATGGAAGTCTAGCGCGGCCAGTAGCAGGAGAAGGGACTGGCTCAGGATGGAGTGGCATAGTGAGTGGAATAGGTCACCTTCCAAGACCCATGGAATCAAGTACGCCTTTGCCAGCCACTGCAGACTCCTCTAGAAGACAGGGAGATGTAAGAACGTCTTTGGCCAATTCAAGATCTGACATAAGGATGTGGGAACCCCCAGTGAGAAGCCCTAATGATAGGATGACAGGAGACTGGGATCGAGGGAATTCAGGAAGCCGACCAGTCCTAGAGAACATAGTGGAAGGGAACCGATGTGGGGATCAGAGCAGTGAGAATGAAGAGTCGAGTGGTGCAGCAAGTCGAGGAATTCTTAGAACTGCTATAAGAGCCAAAATGCTGGATGTGATGAGATTAAAAGCTGAGGTAGATGAGATAATTAGTGGGAACCTGCCGTTGGAAAGAGTAGAGCTTTATGGACCAGACGAGTTGTTGTTTGTAGCAAAAGATGTAACTCGCAAGGCGAGATCAGCGCATGAGAAACTGACAGGCTTGGCAAGGAGACACGAGGTGGATCTGTCCAAAACAAAGATGTTACAGTGCCGGTTACCATCGGCCCCATAGTGTCAGTATATGACTCAGATCAGGCAGGAAATGGAAGTCTAGCGCGGCCAGTAGCAGGAGAAGGGACTGGCTCAGGATGGAGTGGCATAGTGAGTGGAATAGGTCACCTTCCAAGACCCATGGAATCAAGTACGCCTTTGCCAGCCACTGCAGACTCCTCTAGAAGACAGGGAGATGTAAGAACGTCTTTGGCCAATTCAAGATCTGACATAAGGATGTGGGAACCCCCAGTGAGAAGCCCTAATGATAGGATGACAGGAGACTGGGATCGAGGGAATTCAGAAAGCCGACCAGTCCTAGAGAACATAGTGGAAGGGAACCGATGTGGGGATCAGAGCAGTGAGAATGAAGAGTCGAGTGGTGCAGCAAGTCGAGGAATTCTTAGAACTGCTATAAGAGCCAAAATGCTGGATGTGATGAGATTAAAAGCTGAGGTAGATGAGATAATTAGTGGGAACCTGCCGTTGGAAAGAGTAGAGCTTTATGGACCAGACGAGTTGTTGTTTGTAGCAAAGATGTAACTCGCAAGGCGAGATCAGCGCATGAGAAACTGACAGGCTTGGCAAGGAGACACGAGGTGGATCTGTCCAAAACAAAGATGTTACAGGGAAGTCACCGGTTACAGTACAGTGACCAGGAACTGGAAGAGAAGAGAGTGATAGGGCTGAAAAGTCATATTCGAGAATTGATTGTAGGAATACGTGCATGGAGCATGCTTGACAAACGGGAGGAAAGATGGTCCAAAAAGAAGTGCACTAAAAAGAGTGTAGGAGAGACACCGCCTCCAGGAGGAGGGATGATAGGAGTGGGAAATTTCCCTTTGTGAGAGGTACAAAACGGAGGGCATGTGCATGTGCCTTGTAGTAGAGGTGATTTGGCAGCGTTTACAAACGAATTTCCTCGGCTGAGGGAGAAACCTGTCGAGTGGTACAAGCAGGTCGACCGATTTGTTAAAATCTCGAAGGTGTTGTGGGTTGACCTGAACACATTGTTTGATATTGTAGTACCAAGTGATTTGTGAGCAGCTTGTAAAGTTGCAGTTGATTGGCCAACTTCTGAACCAGACAGGGATTCTGTTACCAATGGTCCTTCACCAATTGTTATGAAAAGTTTGAGCAAGTAATTACATGGCTGAAATCCAAAATCTCACCACAAGACATTGATTGGGTTAAGATAGATCGAACTGTTCAGGAACCAAAAGAGTCCGTACACGAATATTACGAGAGGCTCTTACAAGCCTTTAAGCAGTACAGTGGGCTAGACACGTTAGACCCCAAAGACATGGGACAATTTGTTTCCAAGTTCGTCTTGGGTCTGAGACCAGAAATCAGCTTCATGATTTAGCAGCATTTTATCTGCTGGCAGAACAAGTCGGTGGACGAAATACTGCGGTACGCCAGGTACTGCAGCGATGAAGTGGACTCGAAACACAGGAAGCTTAAGGATAAGCTAATGCTGGTCCAAATGCAAAACGCTGACAGGGAAGTTCAGACACAGCCAAGTGGAGGGACGCTAGGGAAAAGACAGGGAAACAATCAAGGAGGGATCCAGAATGGGCAGGGTCCAGAAAGGGGGAAACCTAAAGACCCTAAGACAGGGATGGATGTGGCAACATTGAAAAAGACAACTGAGTGCCACCTTTGTCACAAGATCGGGCATTGGAAGCGCGAGTGTAGATTGAATCCAGTGAACCAAGTGCAACAAGAGGAAGAGACGGTGCAGGTATCTGAGGTCGTCAATACAGTGATGGGACCTAGGTCCATGCAAGGGGGGACATTGTGCCTGCAGGTGCAAGTTCCGCAACCTCCAAGAATTCCACAGGGAAATCGAACATACCAGCAGTTGCCCCTTTTCGAGGATTGCAATGATTGCAGCTCAGACCGGTTGAAATGACGGTGCCTGAGGGGGGAGGAAGACTGCACTCTTGGGGCAGTCTTAGAGGTAGACCAGAGGGGACCGTTTGTCGAGGCGGATGTTGATGGTCATCCCACCACCTTTTTGGTTGATACTGGTGCTACCCATTCTACTGTGAGATCTGCAGTAGTTCCCAACCTACCCCTCTCGGGACAATCAATCCAAGTAGTAGGAGTGGTGAATAAGAAGATGACTAACCCATTGACTGAGCCGATTCCTGTGAGGATAGGAACTTTCCGAGATCGACACCAATTTGTGGTGTGCGACTCAAGTCCAGTCTGTTTGCTATGACGTGACCTTTTGTGCAAATTGAATTGTACTATCTATTGCACCCCCAAGGGAGTGGAATTACAGGCAAATGATGATGATGCCACCTTCAAGGTTGCAAATCAGCATTTTTGCATAGAGATGTACCCTATGTTAACAGTGGAAGAGCTTCCACTTGACCTAAGAGACTCTGTTTCATTGGATATGTGGGATTTTACAGGAGAAGAGATTGGACTAATTAGAGGTGTTGAGCCAGTTAAGATCCAGGTTAAGCAAAATGTTGAGTTTCCGAGAACACCCCAGTATAATCTGTCACCTGAAACGATCACAGGGATTAAACCTGTAATCGATTCCATGATTCAGCAGGGAATCCTGAAGAAGATAATGGGCAGGCCATGCAACTCACCCATTATGGGATTACAGAAACCGAGTGGGAAATTCAGAATCGTACAAGCCCTGCGAAAGGTCAATGCGATTGTGGTTCCGTGTTGTCCAGTGGTACCGAATCCATCAGTGATACTATTCCAGATTCCATGTGAAGCCGAGTGGTTCACGGTGATTGACTTGTGCCAAGCATTCTTTTCGATACCCTTGCACGAGGAGAGCCAATTTTTGTTTGCTTTCCGTCTGGAAGATCGTGTGTTAACATGGTGTCGTATTCCTCAAGGGTATACAGAGAGTCCATCAATCTTTAATCAGATCTTGAAGAAGAATCTCGAGTATCTTGTACTACCGCTGAATTCTGTTCTCGTGTAGTACATTGACAATCTCCTCATTGCGTCAGAAGCGGAGGATGCTTGCAGGATTGATACGATTGCCTTACTGAATCATTTAGGGAAGAATGGACACAAAGTATCCCCAAACAAGTTGCAGTACTGTCTGAGTGAGGTTCAGTACTTGGGTCATCGAATTGAGAAAGGCAAGAGAAAGGTGTCACCAGATCGAATTGAGGCGATCATGAACATGACTGTGCCTACCACTCAGAAGGAAGTCAGAATGTTCTTGGGAATGGTTGGTTACTGTTGCCAATGGATTCCCAAATTCTCACTGAAGGCGAAAACTCTGCAGAGGCTGACACATAAGGATGTGAGTGATCCTGTACCCTGGGACCATGACTGTCTGATTGCGTTCTTGGAGTTGAGAGAGGGCTTATGTCGTGCTCCGGCTCTGGGAATGCCTGACTAAAACAAGTCCTTTTCATTGTTCTGTTCGAGAAGGTTGTGCATTGTCAGTCCTGACTCAGAGTCATGGAAGTGTCCGTAGACCAGTTGCCTACTTTTCAGCTACTTTAGATCCAGTAGCTTCAGCGTTGCCTTGATGTCTCAAATCCGTTGCTGCAACAGGTGTCAGCATTGAGAGGTGTGAAAGCATTGTTATGGGTCACCCGCTAACGGTCTATGTTCTGCATTCTGTTGAGCTTTTGATGACAAGGACTAAAACACAGCACCTGACAAACAATAGACTCACACGCTACGAGCAAGTCATACTTGCCGCGGAGAATGTGACTCTGAAAAGGTGTTCTGTTTTAAATCTTGCTGCATTGATGCCATTACCAAATGTAGATGATGAAGATTGTGAAGACCATGACTGTCTTGATGTGACTGAACTTTGCACCAAACCGACACCTGACATTGTTGATGAACCTCTGCCCGACCCTGATGAAATTTTCTTTGTCGATGGTTCATGTCTAAGAGACAATGTGGGTCATTTGAGAGCAGAGTTTGCTGTATGTACCATTACTGGAGTGGTTGAAGCTGCTTGCTTAGAAGGAGTATACTCCGCACAAGTGTCCGAAATCATTGCTTTGACTCGCGCCTGTTTGGCAGCTGATCAGATTCGAATCACCATCTACACCGACAGCCAGTATGGGTTCGGTGTAGTCCATGACTTCAGACAGCTATGGTCACAGAGGGGTTTCCTGACATCATCTGGATCTCCCATCAGGAATGGAGAATATGTGAGACAACTGTTGGAAGCGTTGCAACGTCCCAGGGAAATAGCAGTGGTACAGTGCGCTGCACATGGGAGGAGGACGGATTTTGTTTCCATTGGGAATAAGTATGCAGATGAAATTGCACGTTTTTGCGCTGAACAAGGGTGTATATTTACTGGAGATTACACTGGAGAGAGCCAAGAAAGAACCGAGCTCAGCATGATGTTAGCCATGGCAGACACTTGGGAGGAACTCAAGAACGTGCAGGAAGGAGCTTCAGATCAGGAAAGAGATGTATGGAGCAGATCAGGATGTAAGAAGGGGGATGTTGGCATTTGGGTTTCAAGTGATGGTCGAGCAGTGTTACCAGATGACCTATTGAGCCCATTGGCAAGGCAAATTCATGGTGCTGTGCATCTAGGAAGAGACGCTATGGTGCGAGTGTTCAGACAAACGTGGTACAATCCATGGTTTCGTGCCTTTGCTGAAGCAGTGTGTCATAGGTGTGTTACCTGCCAACAAATGAATGCTGGGAAGAAACTGTGGTTGCACTGAGTCACATTAGGAGGTCGGGAGGACCTTTCAATAGGATACAGCTTGATTTTATTGAAATGCCTAGGTGCAACGGACTGAGGTACATTCTAGTGGTGGTGTGTGTGTTTTCACGATGGGTGGAAGCTTACCCAACACGGAGGTGTGACACCCTTACAGTAGCAAATCTATTATTGAGAGAGTTGATCCCCAGGTTCGGTTTTCCAACTTCGTTGGAATCGGATAGAGGAACACACTTCCACAGCGAGATCATGAAATTGCTTTGCTCTGCTTTAAATGTTGATCAGAGACTCCATTGTAGCTATCGACCAGAGGCTTCTGAGATAGTAGAGCAGATTAATGGAACTTTGAAAGCACGGATGGCAAAGGTGTGTTCATCTACATCTCTGAAGTGGCCTGATGCGCTGCCTCTGGTGTTGATGAGTGTTCGTAGTGTCCCAGATAGGAGGACCGGTCTTTCCCCGCATGAAATCCTTATGGGGAGGGCGATGCGATTGCCAGCAATACCATTCTCAGCCTTGATAAACATCACTTATGACTTAATCCTTGATTACTGCAAAGGACTAACTGATGTGGTCCGTTCTATGTCTCAGCAGGTGGAACCTGCTGCTGTTCCGGCTTCAAGAGATCTCTGCCACGACCTGTGCCCGGGTGACTGGGTGCTTGTCCGCAAACACGTGAGGAAGAGCTGTTTCGATGCTCGGTGGCGAGGCCCTTACCAGGTGATACTTGTAACAAACACAGCGGTGAAGTGCAGAGGGTTGCCGAACTGGATCCATGCTTCCCACACCCACCGAGTTTCAGAACCCTTGGAAGAAACCGCTCCTCTCGAGAATGAAAATCCAGCTGTGGCGGCAGGGCCACGAGAGAGGACAAGCCAAGCTATGAGGGTTGCTGACAAAGCTGGTTGCTCACCAGACCAGGCTGAGGAGGGTTACGCTACACACAACCCAGGTATTGACTCAGAGAAAGAAGGTAATGTTGCGAGTGATATAGAGTCAGACTCAGCCGAAGGAAGTGGTGCGCAGAGAGTTCGAGAAGAAAGCAAAAGGGCTGACCGAGCAAAAGAATCGTGGCCTGAAAGCCAGAGAAGGCTGAACCTACGATTGGCCCCTGAAAGAGATCTTGCCCCTGTGTCCGAGGCATTTGAATCAGAAGTGAATGAAGAAGAACAAGACCAAGGAGGCCTGAGAAGGACAAGAGTGCCTTGCCAGAGATACGCTGCCCCGGAGTGGACTTACGTAGTAACTGATGCCGGGAGTAGTGAGTTCCGGGAGGCTGAGGTCCGTGCGAGTGATCAGCATGAATCCTCTACTGAAAATTGATGTGGGACTGATAGTTCCAGGACTTGAAGTTGAAGGAGTGCTGACAATTACGGTCCCAAAACCTCCAGTTTTGAGCAAGGTGCGAATTCTGATATTGCATCAATTAGTTTTCCCAACGTTTGGATTTGAAGCATCACCTCATGAAATGGTAGATGTTCGTCTTGAAATTTTGCAACTTGTTTTAGCTGCAATTGGATCTGAACTTATCATAGATTGCGAATGAACTGTGTGTTATAAATAGGTGTTTCAAAGAAGATAACCTAGGCCTGAGTGGAAGAAGAATAAAATTAGGTTTTTTTCAGTAGAAGAAGAAAGAGGGCTAGGGAAGTCTTTTTGGACTGTGTAAATAAATTCAGAGGTACTGAACTTTGAACAAATTTCCAGGATTTCAATGAACTTTGTTTGAGTTTTGAGCAGCAATTTGAGGTGGAAAGAAGAGACTTTTGTGTATCCTCTAATTTGAATCGCTGTGACCAAAGAAAATGGAGTCTGGAAATCCGAACCGTAGGTCCAAGTGTGCGCTAGGTGCTTCCATAGTGGGAGTGATAGTTTTAATAGTTATAGTTATTGTAGTGTCAGTTATTGTTCCACATGAGGTAGAAGTCGTAGAGGTGAAAGGGACACCTACACTCAGTACTTCTAGCAAAAAGGAGGGTACCATAGGAGCTGAAAAGGCTATGCTAGATCAAAATAGTCGTAGATTGCATGTAGATTTGTCTAGAGGTGATTTTAAGCTTAATGCGTATGCCAAGCTGCTATATGAATATGTTGAGACGATGGATGTGAGCGACTGTTATGTGTGTATGCAATTGCCTGCATCAGTGGATGAGGGCATTAGATATCATCATCTTCCATTGACTTATGGAATTTCATGTAGTTTGCTGCTTAGTATGTTTTATGGGAGAGGTCATTATGAATACTTCTTTTCCAATTACGATGCGGTGCTTTCAGAGGTTCCAGCATACAAGCACCTGAACAAGTATGATTATTATAAGCAGGAGGATAGGATTGGGAAGTATTTCATACCGACTACAACGTTAGATACCACTTATGCACATAGACATAATTTGACGTGCTCACTAACAGAGATAGAAAAGAAATTTGTAGATCAAGTGGAGGATAGATATAGACAACTAACACAAACACGTGACACTGGAGAAAGTCCATTAGATTGGATGAAGGAGGAGATGGCTCACAGAGCGAAAGGGAGCTATGGCCCTATAGCATTAGATCTAGTGCAAAAGGGAAGTTGTGTGTGAAACGTGTCCAGACTTATTATGATAAGGTTTATGTGGGACAGAGTGCGTGTGATCACGTTTTCACCATGGAAGAGTCAGCAAAGAACTTTTTGCAGGGTCCGGTACAAGTGGTGCCAACGGTATACTTTGCATGTGGGAAAAACGCTTATGTGAGATTGCCTGCCAATTGGTACGGTACTTGTTATCTGGCAGCTGTTTTCCCCAAGATATACCATGTAGAGGAGCTAGAACTCCTGGAAGGAGGAATGCATTCTAGAGTAAGGAGAGATTCAAGTGCAGGAGGAGTGATTGGAGATATTTTTGGAGCTGTAATACCAAGTTTGGGAGTGATTTTGAATGATGTGAAGATTAGAAAGCTGGCGACTGTTGTGGACAAGTTGTCGACGAATGCAGCTAAATCACTATTGCTTGTTGATGGAGAGATGTTGTCGATAAGGGCGATGGTGATGCAGAACCGTCGTGCTCTGGATGTCTTATTGGCAAAAGAGGGCGGAGTCTGTAAAATGCTGAAAGTGCAAGAGTGCTGTACTTATATACCAGATAATAGTAAAGATCTGAAGAAGTATATAAGTAACATCACTGAGATTCATCATGAGATCCAGGATCTGGCTGAAGAAGGAGTTTGGGAGAAAGTTGCAAAAGGGTTTGGTAGAGTGGGGAGTTGGTTTGCGAGCTTGGGAAAAGGTATTCTTGGTTACATTTTGAGACCTATCATTATAATCGTGGTCTGTGTGATTTGCCTGTGGGGTTTTGTGAGGGCTTATCAGTTGTATAGGGCGAATCAAGTCGAAAGATCCCTTAGGGAGAGAGAGGTAAGGATGTCTAGACTGCAAGACAGTCATTATGAGAATATCAAGAATCTGGAAAGGTTCCGACAGGGAAGAATGGCTACGAGCTCTGTTTAGGTCGGTTCTTTCTCCAGGGAATTGTGATTTTGTTGATGACACTAGTCATCAGAGGGGGGAACTGATAGAGCGCAGTGATATTCTGAAAATTGTAGGGGTACCTTATATTCATGAATAGTCCGTACCCGCATATATTCTTATGTGTGTGTTAATTTAGTTAGAATTTGTGTTGTAATAATCAGTGGTAAATGAAGTGTTAGGATGAGTAGGGCCATTCATGAAACGTAAAATGGCATTTAGAGGGAATTATGTAACTTTCGATGTTCATTGCAAATGCTTAATGAAGTAGTTTATGTGTAGTGTAATGTATTAGATTTAAACGTGCATCATGTTGGAGTTGCACACGTATAGGTGATTAATTGTGTTCAAATGTGATGAAAATAGTGCTTATAGATGTAACGTTTAAATGCGTGTTTAATTTGATGTTAAAGGCCTAGATGGAGTATTTGCTCTTTCGTGCTAAGAAAGGCCTATTCGTTTTTCTTATGTTAGCTGGTTTATGTAGGCCTGAAATGTATTTTCCCCTGGTAAGGCTCTCATTTGGAGACAGTCAGCGAAATTCATGTGCGTGCAAGGTTGTTCTGTTCTCATGCTTCTGTTGCAGGTGCAAGGACATCGTCCTCCTTAGTTAGAATAACGCTTTTGTATTAGGAGTTAGGTATGGAGGAAACCTGTTACAAAGTCTTCAGGAATGCCGATAATTGTGAGTTGTGCTGAAGAAGCCTGAGACCCAAGGACACACCAACCGTCGCTGGACCGAGTACAAGTTTTGGTGGAAAATTACCTACGAGAGGTGCCTGGCCAGAGGAGGTGTTTCAGGGGGCATGTTTATTAATTGGGCATTTTGTATTAGGGACAGTGCCCCGAGCGAGATTTTTCAGAAGTGTCAGAGAGCAGAGAGACGTTAGAGGGTAGAAGAAGGGATCAATTCTTAGAATGAAGACTTAGAACGAATTTTTGATTTGGGCTTCTGACCTTTACAACGTGAGTGTACTTGTTAGGAAGTCTTCACGAGCTGAAATCTTTTCTCGATCTTGCTTGGAAATTGCTAAGTAGGGATGCCACTTTAGGATAGAGTAGGGATAGTTTAATGGATTTCCTTTACAGCCACTAATGAAGACTAATATAGATGTTGGTGCAGTTATTGCCTGTTTAGTATTTTTGGAATTACTTATTCTTTTTATGCTATATCGGATTAGATTGGTTCGTAGGATGGAATTTGTATTAGTGCCTTTGTATTTTTTCAATCTCGTCCTGAGGTGCTTGTATGTTCAGTTATTTTTGGTTTTGTAATAGACCCCTAAACTTGGAATTCGGAGTCAGTGATCTTTTCCGAGTGTTACTTAAATTGATATGCTAGTTTGTTATGAATACATTGTTTCTCCCCTTTACACTTCTCAGCAGGTAATAAAGGTCCAGTCGACCGAGGGTTCCTAGTAAACTTTTATAGTGGAATCCGGCTTTATCAATGAAATCAGCTTTAATGCCCCTCCCCAGCCTCACCAATATACCCAAATCTGCCAAGTGAGGTGATGTCTTGCCTGGTATCTTCACAGTCTGCTCCTTTTTAGGTCTATCCTACCAGACAGGTCATTTGCTTGCTTTTTATTTGTCAGATTGTGTGGGCTTTACTTTCTCTGTTTGTGTTTTCCCCTCCCCTAGAGCATGGACTCATTTCTTTTTGTCCTTCCACTGCTTACTTTTCAAGCACTACTTTTCTTCCTTTTAGTTATGCACTCTATTAGAGAGCATCTTTTTTCCATCTATCTCCCTCGTGTGCTTCTCTTGCTCTCTCTGCCGCTCTGTTGTTCTCTCTCACAAGTGTGCTTCTCCCCAGCCAAACTCCATGACACAGTCGCCTGAGTCTCACTGCCCCCCCCACTTTGCCCATGTGCTTCTCCCCTCCCCTGCGCTGCTCTTAATACGTGTCATGCTAGCTCCACCCGGACAGTCCATGTCACTTCTGTCTCCCCGCCAGCCCTCTTCGTTGCTTCTGCCTCCCACGCCGGCCTTCCCCGTTTCCTGTAGCTTCCCCTATGTCCACTGCCTCATTAAATCGCTCTTGTACTACTTTTTTTTTCTTTTTATTTACCGATCCAACTTGGATCAGTAAATTGAAAGAAAAAAACAATTTTGTCATTTGGTAGGCACATTCCCAGGTAGTGCTTGCTCCTATAAAATGTTGCATCCTGCCATTTCATAGGCTTTTCTTTTTCTTCTTTAGCCATGCTGCACAGCATCAGGAATGTTCTAAAGCATGGCTAAAAACTTTTGGGAAAGCCTATCTGTCCCAAAGGTAAAACCAATTAGCTCTGCCAATGCTTGTTTTTTTTTTAGCCAGCAGCACTTTACATGATCAGGTCTTTAAGCTCACATTGAAAAGGTAAAAGTGACGCTAAAACCCCCAAAATGCAACACTGTGCAGTGTAAAACTCCAGTACTGCTGAAAGGTGCCTTCGATAACATGGAACCCAAGTGGAAGCTCTGAGTGCTCTTCACATTACAGTCACAGCCACAAACAGGATGGAACGCCTTTCTGAAGGAACTAAGCAAAACAGGAACATATGAAACCAAACATTTAAAATCGATGGGGCAGATTTACAAGAAACTGACGCATCTCTGCGTTAGAGCAGAGATGCGTCAGTTTCCTTGCGGCATGCAAAAAAACCCATGCGCCACCATGGATGCGTCGCATTTACAATGCGGCGCACCATGGCGCAAGGATTGACAGATGCATCACGCATCTGTTGGAGCAAAGGTTACGCATTGCTGGTGTTGTGTCGCAAGCACGACGCAACAACAGCAATGCTCAGAAAGGCATATACCTATTATGCTGCGTCACTCCTTACGCCTGCTTCAAGCAGGCGTGAGGGTTTGACGCAGTCGCATCGTAGAAGTGGCGCAGTGAAATCTTGTAGATTTCACTGCGTCACTTTTACGAGACTTTCCTGCGTCGGAACACCCACCCTGCATACATTATACCTGATATAATGTGGCGCAGAGCTTTACAACGTGACGCATCTCCCTAGATGCATCACGTTGTAAATGTGTTGCAACGTGGCGCATTGTTTACGCTGCATCACAAAAGTGACACAACGGCGGCACAAAGGTGTCACAAGGGGCTTGTAAATCTGCCCCGATGTGTTTATTGTGTTTCACCTGTTTCTCAACCGAACTGCGCGCCAAATGTTTAAATGAGCCCTGAAGTAAACAAGCACCATGGATGGTGAAATACCCTTTACCCTGCACATCTCAATTCTGAGAGTATGATTGTCAGCACACACACTTGTTATTTTGATGTGGAATTATTAGCTTGTCTCCAGATAATGTTCATTACAATGAGTTCTAGTCTATCTCGCCATGTTTCTTGTATTGTATTTGCATTTCTATAGGGCTTCATAGCATAGGTGAGGTGTCTTGTGCTATGTGGACAGGTGGCACAAGTGGCATTCTGTGGGACCCGCTTGGTAGAGAGAGTGTTCACACATAGAGTGACCGATGTGGGATATGTTTCTGTGAGGGCTGAGCAGTTCTACTTTTATTGTTTTTTAAGTTGCTGCACCTCAGCGTGTTGTGGTGTGAACACATGTGAGAGATATGGTGCTTAATCCCATAAGGATTTGATGTGTTTGGTTGGAAGGGTGAGCGAATGAAGTGTGGACTACGTTGGAAGCACTTTGTGCTTGATTGGCATTGAATGCCCATATCATGGAGCAGTTGTGTAGCTAGCTACACGTATGTTTGGAGGGTACAGAGAACGAGTGATTGTTAGCTGTTCATGTGCCTGTGCCTACCATCTTCGAGGAAGGTTTGGTTCTGGTCAAGTGTTGCATGCTTCTTGTTTTTATGTGATTCATGCCTATCTTACTGGTGAATGGCTCCTTCTGCTGCTTGGTGGGAGCCCTCTTCATGAATTTCACGTCTTGAATGTTTCTTGACTTTGCAATGAGGGAGCTTCATAGATTTCCTGCCTGTAAAGAGAAGAAGGTTCCTCCAATGCACTTCATCTAGCGTGAGGATATGATGATCGGAGGTGCAGATTTGGAACAGAGGATTCTGTTTGATATTTTTGTAGTATGATTTGGATGACAGATGGGACCTTGCTGTGGATGGCTTTGGATCAACGCATAGTTCCTTGAAGGTGGAAATTCTGACAATGAGCAAACAGTGAAGCGGAAGACTATTGAGTTGTGATTCCGTAGGCAAGGGTTTTGGCGTTATCTTGCTGAAATTTAGATTCTTTGCAGGCTTTGGAGTAGTAAGAGCAGGGCTGGTGCACTGGAGCTTTTGACAGAAACCTACACGCAGGAACATGCTTCAAACATGCTTGCATTGTGTGGAATGCACTTCCTGGGAACTGGTTCACTCAGAGGAGCAGGGAAAAGCCGCTTCAGGTTATGACCATTCACTGGTGTTTTAGTTAGATCATGTTGCTGGAGGTTGACCTAGTTACAAGGGCCAGATGGATGTTTGCTGATAGTTCCTCCATTCTCTGCAGATTTGCCCTTGCAGTTTTGGAAGAGTTCATTTTCAGATGTTTACTCAACAACACCTGGTTGACTAGGTACATGAGTATGAGGTACATTCCCGGTCTCCAGGTAGAGCCCCCATTGCCACAGTCACACTTTAGCACCTTAATGTCAGGATGTTCAAACAGATGCATTTTTCTCTAGACCTGTGAAATTTAACTGAGGATTTTTGGCGTCTCAGACAAAATGAAAGTTTGCCATTTGAACGGTCTACCGTTCCTAGCACAGAAGCCACTTCTTAGGCCATTTAATGCAATCCAACACTCTTTTGTGATGGTGCCATAAAGCAGCTCTATACAGTGGCCTTAATGTGTCGCCCCACGTAAAAATCCCCCCAAACCCCGAGATGAAAAATAAAATAGTAATTCATTACCATTTCATTTTTCATCCTCCTGTCCTGAACCGAGCATCAGGACAGGGACAGGGCAGGTGCTGAATGACGTCATGTGAACAGTGGCTCTGCCACCTCAATGCATTTCATTTCATGTCCCCCAAGGGTGGGACTATCAACAATGATTTAGTAACACACAACACTGATATTGTAAACAGAAAGACAATCAATTTGAATTTTTTTTAATGTATTTGAAAAAATCATGTATTTTAGGATAATGACATAACAAGACACATATCAAACCTACACAACAAACATAGGTGATTAACTACAATAATGACATAAAAAAGTAATAGACTGTGACTGTACACATCTCAACAATACAAACTTTACATAGAAAACACATTACATGGAACATCAATTTTTCTTTTTGTAGCGTTGTATTCACAGTGACAGAAACCCTAGCAAGACCTCCTTTATTGTATGGGTCTGGTTGGTCAACAACGCTAGATTATGAACGTCGAAGTTTTGACCCCTAAAACGTGTGTGTATCAATTACATCACTGTAGGGTCTTCATCAGGACAAAGAAACAGTTGTGCATAGCCTGTTCAGGAAGAGAAATAAGTGTATTTTAGAAATCAGTGTGTGCGTGAAGGTAAAAGGAAAGCGAAGCCAAGAAAAAGAGCTCACTTTCCGAAGAGTCTAATGAAGCTCAACTGATTTGACAGTTTACAACCTGCACCATCAGTCGCAGGATTTAATAGATCCGGAGCCCGCCGGGCTGACCGGGACTTCAATTATGCTAGAGGTGAAGAGGTCTTCCTCCTGTCACAAATCATAAGGGCCTATTAGGGGTTACGTTTAGGTAATGGTCCTGAAAATTAAAAATAAATGAGGCCAGGGTCCTACCTGGAGAGCTAAGTGTCTCAGTGATTCAATAAAGTTATCTAGAAGTATCAGGGGCACACCTGCTCCCAGTAAATCTGTATCAAAGACATAAATTACATAAAAAATTGTTAGGACTGAATCCCTAGGTGAACACCCCACCATCGTGTGAAATCATGGGCTGTAAAGAATTTAAATCACTCACCTCCGGCGTAACAGGCTCGGAGAGCGATGATGGCGTCTCATGCCTACAATGCTGCACACATCATATATCAACCAGACACGTCGGTGCCAGTGTCTGTATTTGACCGACAACTTCAAGGTTAAATTTCATCCAATTCTGCACAAACATGAGAAAAATAGATGGAATATCGTAGTCATCGCCCTCCAGTATCTATGCGCAACAACTACCCATTACACCTTGGTGAAAACTTACCTCCGGCGTCTCACGCTCGGAGTTCACTGTGTGAGCACGCTGCCCATTGCATGCTCCCTTTAAAAATGATTCCACAGCACGCCCGGCATTCGTGTGCACGCTAGACTACCGTATATCTAGAGTAGTGAATCGCGCTGGTCATGCGCGTTAAGTTGGAAACACCGCCAAATGAAAAATCGACTAATAGTCGATTTAACTCGTCCCGTTTGGATACAATGTGGCGTGGCTCGATGATCCTGATACCTGGGTTGTCTCCACTCGAAGAGAGGTAATGATGGACTGACTAGAGTCAATAAAGGAGAATAAAGTCATCATGACAAAAGTGAGTTGATGCCAATTGAAGAGATACATCAGAATAATCAGAAAGGAAAGAAATTCCAGAAAAGTTAAATTTGTACATAGAGATAACGAATTAATTCATAGTCGTTAATGCTGCTTGACTAGGAACGATTATCCTGAATACTTGTACATATAATGGCAAATTACAGGATAACACAGGATCCCAAGATTAGTGGAAAAACCCACGCCCCTGTGGACTGTGTCCGGCATGGAGTGAAACACTTCAATTCAGGGCAAAGTGCAGGGTACCATGTAATGCTATATACACACGTCTCCAGTGAATGTGTGTATATGTGACTTGCAGGTGTTTACAGCAAATCATTAAATATATATAAATTCACATTTCAGTCTGCTGGATCAAGGTTTAACAAAAACTGGAAACAATTCTAATAAAGGCAAGGTACCTAACATTGTTAACATATTACATATGTGACTTGCTTTGCAGTTTTCTGCTTTCAGCGCCGGGACGCCCCTTTGCTGGGGCAGCCGCGCGCTCTACAAATTCTATAACATAACATAGCATATACCCGTCTCTTTCCAAAGTTGGTGTGCCAGATACAAGTGTATGTCCACAATACGTTAAACTTGTAAGTATAAATTTCCAATCATCATTAACACTTGTTACAATAACATCATTACATATGACAGTACGTCCTGTATATTGATGTACCCATAACAATCAATTTGCTACGACACAGAACCCTTAAGTATTGCATGGAAATACCTCTAGTCTGTGATTGTACTAACCTGTACAGAGTAGGGAAATTTGCCTGGAGATCTCCTCAGATTCATTTAGTACCTTGTTAACCGAATCGAGGAGATGTAGCCACTTACATTCACATAAGTTTAATGTTACTGCTAGATCACCATCTCTGGGATTGGGTAGGATTCTCTCCAAAACCGATCACTTAAGACCATCAATTGGATGATGCATTTCCGTAAAGTGATCGACCAATGGTGCCCCTTGTACCCAATAGCGTATCCTTGAACAGTGCTGAAGGATTCTAGTCTTGACCTTTTGTTTCATTTGCCCAACATGTATTTTACTACACGGGCACATGATGATGTAAATCACGTCTTTGGTGTTGCAGTTTGTATCGTGCTGGAGGAGAAACTGTTTCCAAGCATACATGAAGTGTTTTTGCTCTATCTCCATGTCACATGCTTTGCAGTGTCCACATTTAAAGTGGCCCTGCAAGGGTGGTAACATCAGTTGTGTACGTATATTGGCAGAAGGTTTAGCCCTAAGATATGAACTCACCACATGGTCTCTGATATTCTTCCCTCTTTTGAAAGCAAAAAGTGGTGGTTCCGTGGTACCTATCTCATCTGATACAAATGACCAATTACAATTGATGATTTTCTTTATTTCATTGCTCTTATTCCCGAATGTGGTGACACAAACAACTCGGCCATTGGCTATTTTCCTTTCTTGATTTACCTGTAAAAGTGTTTCTCTGTGGCAATACCAGGCCCTCTTGCGCGCTTTTCTCAAAAGGCCCCTGGGGTAACCACAGTCACTTAGTCTGTTGATGAGTGAATCTGACTCCATAAAGAAATCTTCCCTATGGGCACAATTCCTACAAAACCTAAGAAATTGTCCATAGGGAAGATTATCTCATAGGTTTTTAGGATGAAGACTAGAACATCCCAATAGAGTATTGCACTCAAGTGGTTTCCTGAAGAGAAATGTCAGTTCTCTTGAATGGTCTGAGTTTTGTACCAACAGCTCCAGCAAACAGTTTTAACACAAAGATAGAACTACACCATTTTTATAGAAAAATATGCTTGAGGCATTACTTGTACAAAAACCCTAATCCCACTAATATGAATAGGAGCCCTGCTACACCGCTCCGTACTCCATCTACCTTTACACCTCCTTTACATCTAATGTCAAGCAAAGTTCTTGCTTTTGAACAAGTTGTTCTGAGAGACGTGCTGAGGCTCTTTGAAGAAAAAAAGTACATCAAGCACAATATTAGCAAAGATGAGACGGTCAGTCTTGAATCTCTAAGACAGAATAATGACTTAGTAATTAAGCCAGCAGATAAAGGGGGTTCTATTGTGGTCCAAAACAGGGAAGACTACATCACAGAAATCCTAACACAACTACAGGTTGCAGAAAACTATAAGAAGATTCAGGGAGACCCTACTAAAGAGGTGGCAAAATTGATACACCAACTCACCACCAAAGGTCTCAACCAGGGTTACGTGAGTGAGCTAGAATTTGGTTACCTAAATCAAAAAGAGCCCCGTATTCCCACGATTTACACTCTCCCGAAGGTAAACAAAAACAGGGACAAACCACCAGGGAGGCCGATAGTATCTGCCTGTGGGTCAGTTTTAGAGTCTCATCATCGCTATGTGGACATATTTTTACAGCCCTGGGTATCTAAAACCAAATCTTATATACTTGACACGATGGAAGTCATCAATTGGATTGAGGATTTTCCATTTGACAAAGAAAGACAGTTATTAGTTACTTTGGATGTGTCTTCTCTATACACCAGCATTCCACAAGAAGAAGCCTTAGTGGTAGCCGGTGCAGTTCTAGAACAAAGGGATAGGCCACACTTTGTACCCACTGATTTTATTATAAATCTCTTGGAAATAGCTATGACCACAAATTTCTTCATGTTTCAAAAGGACTTGGGGGCATATTATCAAGGGGCCGCGATAAGATTATCGCCGCTTTAGCGTCCGTTTTCGGGCGAAAAGCAGCGATAATATTATCGCTTTATTGACAAGGACACGCAAGCGCGTGTTTCCTTGCCTTAGCGCCCGTTGTCAGCACGCCTCGCATCGCATCGCTAATGAGATGCAAGGGGGGCGTGCCTGACAAAACCCCAAGTGAAAATATCGCTAACCCAGCTTCGCGATATTATCAACGAGGGGTAGCGATATTTGAAATCGCGTTAACTATGCCTTAACGCTGGAATTTAACGTCTGTTAAATTCCAGACTAAGGCATACCTAACATGGGGGTGGATTGTGTGGCTAAGACCACAGGCACTATCATCAAGGATATCGCTGTTTTCCATGAAACATCGCTGGAAAACCAGCGATGTTCCATGGAAAACACCGCTATCGCTGGAATAATTATCACCATTGCGCTAAGCGTTGTTAATACAGCGCTAGCATGGCGATAATTTCCAGCGATAGCCGGCGATAACAATTCTCATGCTAAGCATGGCCAGCGATAATTTTCGCTGCCGCTTGATAATATGCCCCTTCTTTTTTCAAACCAAGGGAGTTGCCATGGGGGCAGGCTTTGCTCTAGACATAGCAAATCTCTACATGGACAACTATGAGGATAAGTTCATTTACAGTGCAGATAATCCTTTCATAGATAACATAACTCTATGGAAGCGATATATCGATGATGTCCTTATGATCTGGACAGGTAACTCTCAAATATTACAGGACTTCTATATGTGGCTGAATGGCAGGTCAAGCGACATACAATTCACGATGACTTTTAGCCAAGATCAGATCAATTTTCTAGACTTAACAATCAAAACTGAGGCAAATGTCTTATATACCACTCTATTGGGATATTCTAGTCATCATCCTAGAAACCTACGAGATAATCTTCCCTATGGACAAATTCTTAGGTTGCGTAGGAATTGTGCCCATAGGGAAGATTTCTTTATGGAATCGGATTCACTCATCAACAGACTAAGTGACCGTGGTTACCCCAGGGGCCTTTTGAGAAAAGCGTGCAAGAGGACCTGGTATTGCCGCAGGGAAACACTTTTATAGGTAAATCAAGAAAGGAAAATAGCCAATGACCGAGTTGTTTGTGTCACTACATTCAGGAATAGGAGCAACGAAATAAAGAAAATCATCAATCGTAATTGGTCACTTGTATCAGATGAGATAGGTACCACGGAACCACCACTTTTTGCTTTCAAAAGAGGGAAGAATATCAGAGACCATGTGGTGAGTTCATATCTTAGGGCTAAACCTTCTGCCAATATACGTACACAACTGATGTTACCACCCTTGCAGGGCCACTTTAAATGTGGGCACTGCAAAGCGTGTGACATGGCGATAGAGCAAAAACACTTCATGTATGCTGGGAAACAGTTTCTCCTCCAGCACCATACAAACTGCCACACCAAAGATGTGATTTACATCATCATGTGCCCGTGTAGTAAAGTATATGTTGGGCAAACAGAGCAAAAGGTCAAGACTAGAATCCTACGGCACTGTTCAAGGATACGCTGTCGGGTATAAGGGGCACCATTGGTCGATCACTTCACGGAAATGCATCATCCAATTGATAGTCTTAAGTGGTGGGTTTTGGAGAGAATCCTACCCAATCCCAGAGGTGGTGATCTAGCAGCCACATTAAACTTACGTGAATGTAAGTGGATACATCTCCTCGATTCGGTTAACAAGGGACTAAATGAATCTGAGGAGATCTCCAGGCAAATTTCCCTACTCTGTACAGGTTAATACAATCACAGACTAGAGGTAGTTCCATGCAATACTTAAGATAGAGGTTCTGTGTTTTAGCAACTTGATTGTTATGGGTAAATCAATATACAGTACGTACTGTCATATGTAATGATGTTATTGTAACAATTGTTAATGATGATTGGAATTGTATACTTACAAGTTTAACATATTGCGGACATACACAATATTTAATATGCTAACAATGTTAGGTACCTTGCCTTTATTAGAATTGTTTCCAGTTTTTGTTAAACCTTGATCCAGCAGACTGAAATGTGAATTTATATATATTTAATGATTTGCTGTAAACACCTGCAAGTCACATATACACACATTCACTGGGGACGTGTGTATATAGCAGTACATGGTACACTGCACTTTGCCCTGAATTGAAGTGTTTCACTCCATGCCCGACACAGTCCACAGGGCGTGGGTTTTTCCACTAATCTTGGGATCCTGTGTTATCCTGTAATTTGCCATTATATGTACAAGTATTCAGGATAATCGTTCATAGTCAAGCAGCAAAAACGACTATCAATTAATTTGTTATCTCTATGTACAAATTTAACTTTCTGGAATTTCTTTCCTTTCTGATTATTCTGATTTATCTCTTCGATTGGCATCAACTCACTTTTGTCATGATAATTTTATTCTCCTTTATTGATTCTAGTCAGTCCATCATTACCCCTCTTCGAGTGGAGACAACCCAGGTATCGGGATAATCGAGCCATGCCACATTGTATCCAAATGGGACGAGTTAAATCGACTATTAGTCCCTTTTTCATTTGGAGGTGTTTCCAACTTAACGCGCATGACCAGCGTGATTCCCTACTCTAGATATACAGTAGTCTAGCATGCACGCGGACGCCGGGAGCGGTGTGCAATCATTTTTAGAGGGAGCATGCAACAGGCAGCATGCTCACACAGTGAACGCCGAGCACGAGATGCTGGAGGTACGTTTTCACCACGGTGTAATGGGTAGTTTTGGCGCATAGATACTGGAGCGTAAAGACTACAATTTTCCATCTATTTTTCTCATGTTTGTGCAGAATTGGATGAAATCTAACCTTAAAGTTGTCGGTTAAATACAGACACTGGCACCGACCGTGTCTGGTTGATATATGATGTGTGCAGCATTGTAGGCATAAGACATCATCATCGCTCTCCCAGCGTGTTACGCCAGAGGTGAGTGATTTAAATTCTTTACAGCCCATGATTTCACATGGTGGTGGGGTGTTCACCTAGGGATTCAATCCTAACATTTTTTTATGTAATTAATTATGTATTTGATACAGATTTACTTGGAGCAGGTGTGCCCCTGATACTTCTAGATAACTTTATTGAATCACTGAGACACGTGGTTCTCCAGGTAGGACCCTGGCCACATTTATTTTTACATTTCAGGACCATTTCCTATACGTAACCGCTAATAGGTCCTTATGATTTGTGACAGGAGGAAGATCTCTTCACCTCCAGCATAATTGAAGTACCGGTCAGCCCGGCGGGCTCCGGATCTATTAAATCCTGCGACTGTTGATGCAGGTTGTTAACTTTCAAATCAGTTGAGCTTCATTAGTCTCTTTGGAAGGTGAGCTCTTTTTCTTGGCTTCGCTTTCCTTTTACCTTCACGCACACACTGATTTCTAAAATACACTTATTTCTCTTCCTGAACAGGCCATACACAACTGTTTTTTTGTCCTGATGAAGACCCTACATTAATGTCATTGATACACATTTTTAGGGGTCGAAATGTCGACATTCATAATCTAGCGTTGTTGCCCAACCAGACCCATTCAATAAAGGAGGTCTTGCTAGGGTTTCTGTTACTGTGAATACAACGCTACAAAAAGAAAAATTGATGTTCCATGTAATGTGTTTTCTATGTAAAGTTTGTATTGTTGAGATGTGTACTGTCACAGTCTATTACTTTTTTATGTCATTATTGTAGTTAAACACCTATGTTTGTTGTGTAGGTTTGATATGTGTCTTGTTATGTCATTATCCTAAAATACATGATTTTTTCAAATACATTAACATTTTTTTAAATGTATTGTCTTTCTGTTTACAATATCAGTGTTGTGTGTTACTAAATCATTGTTGATAGTCCCATCCTTGTGGGACATGAAATGAAATGCATTGAGGTGGCAGAGCCACTGTTCACATAACGTACTTATCCCCAGGTTCTGCATGTTACTGGGTTACCCCATTGAGATTATCAATTAAGGTGCTGAATGACAGCAGCAGGGTGGAGTGTGGGCTGTATGTGCAACTTTTCAAAGTGTGCATGTCCCTTTGGCCGGCCGTCTTGAGACGGCCAGCCAGACATGCACACTTTGAAACCTCTAACCTAGCTGTCGTAGGACAGCTAGGTTAGAGCAAGTGCATGCCTCCAGAGCGCTCTGGAGCGCTGAGTGAGGCCGCTCCTCCAATCAGGGTGCTGCTCTCACAGCATGAGAGCAGTGCCAAGATTACTCAGGAGAGTTTCCTGGTGGCCGAGCTACAGTCGTGAGAGGTCCGGAGCAGGAGTAAGTTTACCTTTATTTTAAGTTTATGTGCGCACCCATTTATTTTTATATTTTTAAATTTTATTTGAGCGCGCACCTTTGCCCCCACCCGTTGATGCCAGCCGCCACTGTACAAAAGCTCAAAACTAAGATATGGCAGGGTGAAACCCATCAAATACCCTGCTGTCTACAGCATGCTCAATAGTCCTTAATGGTCTAAGCATGGTTCCCTGATGCTCTTGGTTGCAAACTCAGTGTTGCACAGGAAGATGCACACCAGGCAGGCTAGTCCAAGTAGGATCCAGAAGACCAACAGCTGAATGCACTCTCTAACTATAGTTGAGATGGTCAGCGGTTCTCTTTGCTCAAGACTACACTTGTGTGTTGTGAGAGCAAGACCCTGTGAAAAGTATATGGCTTGCTTTCCCGACACAATCCTTCAATGTTTAACATTTCTTTGAAGTTGTTGGCTAAACCTTGAATGTTTTCCTTATACTTCCCAAAAGTAGATGCAGAAAAACATCATACACTGGATATACTGATATCTTAGTATGAATATATACTATGTACAGTAATGTCCACTACAGTAATGTCCAGGAATTTCCAGTAACGCCAACTACAAAGGGGCAGATTTACAAGTCGCTTGTGCCACCGGTGCGTCACTTTTTGTGATGCACTGGCGGCGCATTTTAGTGCCCCATAATTACAAGGACAGGAAAAGCCACCCTGCGTGACTTTTCCTGTTCTTGTAAATATGGCCCCTTTGCACGCAGCACTTTGCGTGAAAGGGGCGTTCCATGGGTGTTGCTGTGGGTGTTCCCACGCAACACCCATGGACCCAGACACATTTCCAGATTTACAAGAAATCGTAAATCTGGAAATGCATATTAATGCTACGCCTGGGGAGGTGTAGAGAGGCGCAACGAGGAGAAATACATTTATTTCTCCTAGTTTGTTTCCTCTTTCTTTGCGTACTGCATTCTGCAGCATGCATAGAAAGAGGAAATCACCCCTGGTGATTCTTTATGTACAGGAAGGGTCAGGGCCAGAATGGCCGTAGCGGGCAACGGGCATTTCACCTGTGGGCCGGAAGGGTGGGGGCCGGTTTTGGACCGATAGGGGCCTGTTTTGGTACAGGGGGCCGGTTTTGAAGCAATGCTGCAATATCGGCTCCTTGTACCAAAAGCAGCAGCAAGTTTTGCCCCCAGCACCCTCCCTTTGCCCCCCCCCCACACCTCTCCGCGGCCGGTCCAACTTAAATGCCAGGGCTGGTTTGCATTACCAGTCCGGCCCTGGGAAGGGTTCCCGTTCTGCACGTCAACAATCAGTAAAACAATAAAGTTTTGCAAGTTCAATGTGTGCTAATGCAGCACACATAGGTTGAACACGGCCATTTCTGATTGTTTATGTGCAGGAAGGGAACCCTTCCTGCACATGTGCAGGCACCAGGCGCCAGCCAGATACCAAGATACCAAAAGGAGCAACAGAGAACACATATTAATCACATAGAAGCAAGCCTGTTAGAGGGGCACACGAAGTAACAAATAGAAAGCGATGGGAGGGCCTTAAGCCCACAGAGTAGATACAGCATGTCTCGAAGAGACAGCACATATGCTGCCTAGGAGAGACCTAAAAAAGAAGCCTATGAACAAATGTAAATGGCTGCCCTAATGACCACCAAAAAGCAAAAGCAGTCAAAAGATAAGGGCCGGCATTAGGGCAGGTGGCGCCCGGTTCGACAATATTTTTTGGCACCCCCCTCTACCCTCATATGACCTTCTTCTCAGATTTCCTCACTCCCACCTAGGTAAAAGTGCCCCTCGTCTCTCCATGGCCCCTCTCTCAAATGCATTTCATTTTTTTTAAAGCGCTGGTAAAGGCTGGCTTTACCAATCCACTCAGCTATCCACATTGAATACAGATGTGTTCTTTGCAGCAGGCACATTAACCCTTTGCGCTACTTTATGGTGCATCAAAACAACTGCCACTAGACAAATCTCAAATCTCTCCCTCTAGCAAAAACGTTAATCACAAGTGTTTTCAATGGCATATTTATTGCTGCCTGAAAGCTGGGCACACAAGGAACTCTGCAGTAGGTGATTTTAAATAGAACATTATTGCTAAACACACTGCCCCCCGAGGTCTGTGCCCCCCTTTCAGGTCAGCGCCCAGTGCGACCGCACCAGACACACCCCCCTAAAGCCGGTCCTGCGAATTATACCCACATTTGGTATGCATTCAAGGCGATCCAGAAGCCCATAAAAAGACTCCCGCAGTTAAGGTTGAGAATGCAAAAGTTTATTGAAAAACATCTATAGCCCACAGGAGACTAATACTGAGTACCCTAAACAGAAAAAAACAAAAACACAACAGTGCAATAAAAATGGATATGACTGAAAAACACTAAGAAATAGAAGAAATACATCCCTAAGACTCCATAATTTCATGATTTCCATTGTAATTACACTCTAGTCCCTTCCTCTCCACATTGACATGGCCTACATCCTCTAGTCCAGATGCCAGGCTCTTCAGCAACAAATAAACAAAATGAGATCAACACAAAAAGAAGAAAAACACCTTCCCTCAAGCACAATCCCATCAAAAGAAATATTTTGCAAAGAATTGAACCCATACTAATTGGTGATGCAGAAAATGCAGCCAAAGAATTAGTAGGGCTTTCCCTCGATTATTAAAAATGGCAAGAATTCAGTAAAGAAGAGGGAGAAAACTTCAGTAAAGAAGAGGACGTTGCTACTGTATGTACAGTACGAGTCAAAATAGTAAAACTAACCTCTCTGGAGTCCAACACTTTCCCTACTGTTGTATAGACTAGAGTGTGAATAGTAAATATCACCTCTATGGAATCTGGAATCCAACACTTTCCCTACTGTTGGTTAGACTGGATTGAGAATAGTAATTCTAACCCCTCCAGAGTCCAACACTGTTCCTACTGCTGCACAGATTGGAATGAGAATAATAAATTGAACCCCTTTAGTGTCCAACACTTTCCTACTTTTGCATGAACTAGAGGGAATAGTAAATCTAACTCTTCTGGAGCCCAATACTTTCCGTACTGTTTAATAGGATAGAGTTGGAATGATCAAACAAGTTTTGGAAATTAAACATTTTATGTAATGTTTTTTAACCTGCATTTATAGTAATTTGTATCATTGCTATTTAATATTGTAAGTTTAATTTTTTTTAATTATCTTTATAATTTAGGGTATAAATATATGTATATATATATATGTATAGATATATATGTATATATATATGTGTATATATATATATATCTCCCAAAGACGAATCCCACCATACCGTACCGAACTCACAACGGGTGCATCTGCTTCGGTGATGGTAGGTTCACGTTACAAACAACTCCAGATATTTGCAGAGCACTCGCGGGGTCAATTTAATATCTCTCATTCAAGCAAACGCGTTTCAGCCATTTCTGCCTTCCTCAGTGCTTATGAATTAAATGTGCGGCACATAGCTGTTACGATCTTTTTAAAATGTTCCAATCTTTGCTCTCATTGGAGGACTCCATAACCAATGGTGGGGGACTAAAGTCATTTCACACAATGTGAGTAACTGTGGACGCCATGTTAGCACGATGTTGCTACAATAAAATTCATATGGCAGCCCCCGTGTTTCTCCTTGTCCTGATACTTTAACATCTCTCCTTGATAGGAATCGAAACACACAGGGACTACAGTTCACATTATGGGGCTAACCATGGTTCCATATATATAGTCCCGCTCCATCCAGCGTGCCATTGACCCCTCGCTTGCCTCTATATTCGGAAAATCGTCTGCAGGTACCAATTAAATAATCGGATATCCTTAAGTTTGTATAACTCAGAAACACGTAGGATGGCATTCTTTCCCAAAGCTGCGGTTCAGGCATGTGTAAAATTACTTCCAAAGACGAATCCCACCATAACGTGCCGAACTCACAGCGGGTGCATCTGCTTCCGTGATGGTAGGTTCATGTTACAAACAACTCCAGATATTTGCAGAGCACTCACGGGGTCAATTTAATATCTTTAATTCAAGCAAACGCGTTTCAGCGATTTCTGCCTTCCTCAGTGCTTATGAATTAAATATGTGGCACAGAGCTGTTACGATCTTTTCTAAATGTCCCAATCTTTGCTCTCATTGGAGGTCTCCATAACCAATGGTGGGGGACTAAAGTAATTTCACACAATGTGAGTAACTGTGGATGCCATGTTAGCACGATGTTGCTACAATAAAATTCATATGGCAGCCCCCGTTTTTCTCCTTGTCCTGATACTTTAACATCTCTCCTTGATAGGAATCGAAACACACAGGGACTACAGTTCACATTATAGGACTAACCATGGTTCCATATATATAGTCCCGCTCCATCCAGCGTGCCATTGACCCTCACTTGCCGCTATATTCGGAAAATCGTCCGCAGGTACCAATTAAATAATCAGATATATATGTATATATAGAGATAGAGACTCCTTGCTTTGGCATGGTGCCTCAGAGCTGCCAAATCGCCGGCAGTGCTCGTGTTGCAGTGCTCTGACACGTGCTGCAAAATAATTCGATAATTCGGAAATTCCGGTTTCTTGCCAAAGGTAAAGAAACCACAGCACTCCAGTGCTGATTTAATCCATTTTCTTTTATTTACGGAAGAAGCTTCTACGCGTTTCGGTGCTCATGCACCTTAGTCACGATGTAGATCATTTCTTTCTTTCGGGTTTTACATCATAAATCATGCGTTGAACATTTCATACACACTGAGAAAGGACTTCAACAGCTTTGTTTTTTTAGTTTTTGGCCACCATATTTAAACATGTTTATATCACATTTTGAGGCAATGAATCACTCTTATTTTATTCTACATGTGTAGAACTGTTTTGCCATCCCAAATTGCTTACTTTTTAAATTAGGTTTTAAATAAACAAACATTTTCTCAAACATCTCGTGGTAAATTGTCACTTTTTCTTGGAAATCAAATTTCAAAATTAATTACAACTGAATATATCTAACATGTACCAGGATTGAACATGGAGAACACCAAAATGAATTTCTTCCACAAGTTGTCTACTCTCAACTTGCTGATTGTCAACACCTTTAACCATGTGCTTCTTCCAGCTGTCCTCTCCTATAAGAAAACACACAATAATAAAATACAATTAATGAAAATTAAAATAACAAAAACATTGATCCTAGGTTCTGCCTTTAAGGAATTTCTTCAGGCAAACGGTCTAGTGAAGATTACAGATGTACATATAGCTCTTTGTCCACATTGAGCCCTTGTGGATCCCTGCTGTCCATTTCTAAGATGTATCAGGATTCTAACCTCCTAAGCTCCTTCTCTCTGTTCCCTCCTCTTGATTTTTTGGGCACACTATCTAGCACACTGTATTTCAGTAGTTAGTGGTCACTATTGTGTTCCTTGTGAAAATGTCTTGCAACTGGGTAGGTGTTGTCTTTATTCTTGATTGCCCTTAAATGCTGGAGAATTCTTTTGTGTACTGGTAAAATGGTGCTACCAATGTATCTTTTAGGGCAAGGACAAGTATGAACACTGCATGTTGCATTTTACACCTAAAGTTCCTTTTGACTTTAAGTTTTTTTCCTAATGGGGTGATAAGTTCAGTCAGATTCTTACCATGCTCACATGCTTTGCATCTTGTAAACTTTCTAAATCCTGGATTGGGTCTTAGCCAAGTCTCAATTGTGGCTGTTATGTCACTTTTAACCAAACAATCTCTCATAGACCTCGCTCTTCTAAACGTGATCTGTGGTCTCTTGGTCATTTCCCTCCCTATGAGAGGGTCATTTCGGATTAAGTGCCAGTGCTTGCATATTGCCCTTCTCATCATCTGATGTTTAGTGTGAAAGGTTGTAATAAACCTTAATTCATGGTCAATTGCTTTAACTTGCTTCTCTTTCCTGCCATCCTTGTTGAAAAGTAAATCTTCCCTCTTTACTTTAGAGACTCTGTTTGTGCTTTTAACACTTCTTCGGTGTATTCCCTTTCCTTTAATCTTGACAGCATTCCATCCTTTGTAGCCACATACTGCCTCTCATCACTGCAAATGCGTTTGGCTGTTAGCAATTCTCCAAAAGGTATATTGTTTTTTAAAATTTAGGGATGGAAGCTGTTTGCATGCAGGATACTGTTTCCTGCTGTTGGTTTCCTAAAAACCATTGCGGTTAGTCTCGAATTTCTACCTGCTACCCTGACGCCAAAAAGTCAACCTGTTCTTTACTCATAATGCATGTGAATTTTAGGTTGAGATTGTTTTCATTTATCTACTCTACGAATTGTTTTGTCATTTCCTCTTCACCTTTCCATAGGGCGAAGATATCATCTATGTATCTGACCCACAACGTGATGTTTTCTGCCCATTTGATCAGTTTGGGTTTGTTGAGGACCTGCTCATCCCACCAGCCCATATGCAAATTCGCATAACTGGGGGCAAAGCAGGTGCCCAACGGATTAAATGAGAATTGGAATTTTTTTGTTTAAAAACTTAAATAAAGGAGTATTCATTTGTATTGTTAAAAATGTTGATAACACTGTGAAATTGATACAGTATTGTAATCACACATTGTACTTATTTAACAATGACATTAAAAGAAGCCCACTTGGGTAGTATCAAGCAAGGCCAGTTTGAAGAGGAAGAGCATTTTTTGACATGCCTATAACTTTGGAGTAGTTTGACCAATCTTCATGAAATTTTCCCAAAAACGTGTCAAGGTAGGTTCTGATTGTCATGGAAAGTTTGGGGGTGATCTGTGCCATGGGGACCAAGAATTTGGGGTGCGAAATAAGGATGCATTTGCAATGTTAATTCCCATGGGAACCTTTCGCCTAACCTACGGCCCGAACTGCTGAACAGACTTACACCAAATTTGGCAGGGAGGTAGATGTTGGTTCACGGAAGTGCTTTTTGCCTATTTGCTGTAAATCTGTTCAGTCGTTTTTGTGAAATTGAAGCTGAAAATTATAGTGATATCTCTGGTCACGGATATTTAACAACAGTTTCACGAATAATCGCGAATGCACGTGCCAACGGGAGTGCTCTGATTGACTGGAGGGAACCTGAACAGAAAGCTGCAGCCGCCATTTTATTAATTGGGACAGGTTCCTGGGGCTGAACATTTCTGAAAAAGATAACATAAGGGGTCAGAGTGGAAGTACTCTGACCACATGTTTGAGGAATGGGGGTGTTAGTGACACAAGTTATGTGCCCAAAATAGATATCATGACGATGACGCAACTGTGTGCGGAGCTCCTGGTGTACCATCGCAGGGACATCGCAACGACTGACGTCGTCACGAATATTGGTAGAAACATAAAAAAATATATATTTGTACACACTAAGTAGTTACTGTCACACGCTCATGTACCTACTCACATATTCACTCAGACACTTATACACCCATTCACATAATCAATGTCACACTTATATATCCAGTCACATACCCACTCAGATACTGATGTACCCACTGTCACACCGATTCAGGTACTCATGCATGTACTTACAGACTCACTTGGAGAGTGATGCACCCATGCACAGACCCACTCAGACACTTATACACCCACTTACAGACCCAGTGTGAGACTTTTGCTTTCACTGACACAACCACTGATAGTGAGACCCACTCAGCCACTTCTGCACCAACTCATAGATCCAGTCACAGGCTCATGTACCCATTCACAAATGCAGTCAGAGACTCATACACCCACTCACAGACCTATTAAGACACTCATGCACCCACTCAGAGACCCACTCAGACACCCAGTCATAGAGTGACTCTGACATTCATGCATCAACTCACAGACCCACTGAGAGACTTATATTTCCACTTACACACCCACTAAGACATTGATTGACTCAGTCACAGATCCAGTCTGACAATTACGTACTGACTCAGACAGCCACTGAGAGACTAATACTTCCACCCATACATTCACTGATAGATAGATGCACTCAGAGACTTATGCAGCCAGTGACACACTTACTGAAAGACTCATGAGTCTACTCTGATATCCACTCACAGACTTATGTATGCAGTGACATGCCCACTCAGAGACTTATGCATGCACTCACAAAACCGAGTGAATCATTAATACAGACTGTAATAGAGATATTGAGATATTGACAAATGTTTTTATAGAGTTAATTAGATAGTGATTTATTTAGTGTGATAGTTAGAATTATTAAGATAGTTATAATTGTTGAATGTGGTGGTGGCAATTGAATTCCTGCATTTGCTTTGTATTTTCGAGAAGTATTCGCGGAGATCGCGATTACCGACATCATCACTATCTCTAGAGTCACAGCGAATAAAGAAAATAGGTTTTAGAGATGGTTTTTATAGAATCTCTCGAGATAAACATGACTTTAGAGAATACTGTCAGAAACCCCTGGTGTGTAAAATACTGTAATATGTGTGAATATATGTGTTTTAGACTTTATGGTAAAGGTGTAATCGTAGCAGTTCACGACATCATTGTGATAACCCGAATAACCTCAAAAATGGAAATTAGGTCTGAAAGATGGATTTGAAGAAACTTAGTACAAAAATATGAGTTTAAACATGCTTTGAAAGAAGTGTAGTGCAATGTTCAAAATGGATTTTTTTACATATTATTTTTGGATGTGTTGGTGGTCATTGAATGTCCGCTTTTGTTTTCCGTTTTCGCGACATATTAGCGATGATTGCGACGTCATTGTGAAGATCCCCAAAAACTAAAAAAAAAACCCTTTAGAAAAAAACGTCACAATATTTCGGGTACTAGAGTGGCTCTGACAAGAGCCGTTGTGTTGGTTGTGTGTATATGGCTGCTACACATAAGACCAGAAGCAGAGTTTCAGGTTACTTAGAAACACCCTGTTGCCTTCATCTGTAAAGTGCACTCCATCATTTCTATAAATTCCATGCATGTCAAAACGCAGATTGTTGTTATAGATACAGCCCATGCGATGGTCTCTGAGGAATGCAGAAACAGTTTTATTAACATGTTTCTTTCCTTGCTTTGTCAATCTGTGGACAGAATTGATTTGACCACTTCCATTACTGTCTTTGGCATATATTAGAGTACACCAAGACAGTGTGAGGAAAAAGCGACATCAGTTCTGCAAAGGTTTCTTTGATTCGGATTTCCAGCCCTAGCCCAGTCAATGTGCCTAGGTCATTGCCACCACAGTGCACAATCATGAGGTGATGAGCTTGGGAATCCACAATAGATTTAGCCAAAGCCAGCAACTGATGAAACGTTAACCCTCTCTGGCCAAACCAAGTAATCTGCACATTTGGCAAACCCAAGGCCCTGTCAAAACCTCTCTTTTTTGCATACTCTTTAGCCCAATAGCTATAGCTGTGGCCCACAATCCATAGTCTAAGCTTTTCAAAGTGAAGGATGCAATAGTAGTCATTTGAAGGCTGGGGCTGAATGAGGTAGTTTTCCAAAGGAAAAGTAGTTAAAATGGAGGTGTTTTAAAAATATATATATACATATATATATTTCATTGGATGCTATCTGCATGAAAGTGTCAGGGTTACTTACAGTAACGCAGGAGCGATATGACAGATGATAGGTCCCCACACCCCACCAGTCGTTCACCGCACCAAACTATGTCAAAGCGCCAGAGACAGACTGGGGGAAGAAGGGAAGATAACAAAGGGAAGGGATGACCAGCGTTTCTCAGTTCAGGCACAGAACTCAAAGGTTTGGAAATACTCTGAAAAGAAAGGAGAAGAGAACATCAGTATTAATAGACAGGGGAGAAGACTTGTGTAATAAAGGTTGTCTTTTCTTTATTACTCAACTACCTTATGATTTCCCTTCTTCAATCTGATCCTTGCTCAACTGGTTGGTGAATATATCTTCTGTAGAGAGAAGGAGAGAGTTGGTGGCACTATGCTCTGAAGGCTGGAGTTAAACACTACAGGAAAGAAAAAAGGTTAACTATGTACATGAGAGAGACACACCTACCACAGTCTTGAGTATAGATTTCAGGAGAATTTTCAGGTAAGAGGTAAAGCAGAAAATTAAAATATTCCTTCTGATTGATTAGGAATGATAACTCAAACAAAAAGTATAATGATGTCCCCTTTTATTTGCAGGGGAAAATTCAAGGCAGCAAAAAGGAGGCTAGTCTTCACAGAAAGGGGGTGCAGAATAGGAGAGCTCAGCAGATAAGTATAGCTCTCTATAGATCTTGTTTTATTTGAGAATGATTCACAGTAAAGAACTAATTTACTTTCTTTTGTTTTTATTTTAGTCGTTTTTTAGGAAATACCAAGGAAGCTTCTTCAAGGCACCGCCGCAGCCCAAGAACTAAATGGGGAACTAGGAATCACCACCGCAGCCGGGGCTTGTGAGGAGTTACTGCCGCCACCGCCAGGATAGGAAGGAACCACAGCCGCAACCCAGGAACAAGTCAGGGAGCAAGCCCGAACTCACCGCCGCAGCCAGAGTTGTGAGGAATCGCCGCCGGGACCGGAGCTGCCTAGAAATAATGAGGACTCAACACCACAGCCGGGGCTTGCGAGGGGTTACTGCCGCCACCACCCAGGATAGAAAGGAGTCACCGTCGCAACCCTGGAACAAGTCAGGGAGCAAGCTGGAACTCACCGCCGCAGCCAGAGTCGTGAGGAATCACCTCCGGGACCGGAGCTGCCTGGAAACAATGCTGCTGCCAAAAAGGCCAAGGGAGGAATTGCAGCCACGAATGGAGCAGAAGGAAATCACTGCCCCACCACCCGGACGATCAGGTAGGCGAAGTTGAGGGACGCCCAAAACCCGGAAGTGCATCAGTCAATGTAGATTTCCACCAGAAACAAAAGAACGCAAAGAGTTCTGGTGTTAAGAGCGAGGACTTTTATACCTCGCTGCCCTGCGTGCTGCTGAACGAAGACCAGCAGGCACAACAGTACACCCCCCTCAGGACCCCTCCCACAGGCTTGGGTTTCTTAGGATAATGTCTGTGGAAAAGGGCATGAACTTGATTCGCAGATTCCCAGGTGTGCTCCTCAACCCCATAGCTTTTCCAATGTATCAGATATTGTAATTGATTTTTCACCCTTCGGGAGTCAATAATTGCTTCTACTTCATATTCATGATCATCATTCACTTCCACAGGAGGAGGACGAACAGGTAATTTTGTACCCACTGTTACTGGTTTTAACAACGAAACATGGAAAACAGGATGTATCTTTAAGGTAGCAGGAAGATCTAATTTCATGGCAACTGGATTGATAACCTTGTTGATTGAGAAAGGGCCTATAAAGCGTGGTTTAAACTTACAAGACCCCTTCAGTGTAATGTTCTTGGTGGCTACCATACCTTGTCTCCGACGGCATACTTTGGTTCTGCCCGTCTGTGAAGATCTACCTCCGTCTTGTACATAGCCTTGGCTCTCTCTAAGTTTGTGATAGCTGACTTTTGAATGTTTCGGAGGTTTTGTACAAAGCCAGAGGCTTCGGGAACAGGGTTAGTAACAGAAGGGGGAGATAAAAAGAGTTGAGGATGGAAACCATAATTACAATAGAAAGGGGAATAAGCGATAGAAGAATGATTGCTATTATTGTAAGGAAATTCAGCCATCCAAATCAGTGTATCCCAATCTGACGAGGAATACAGAAGGTGAAAACGCAGATATTGCTCTAAACACTGATTCACTTTCTCAGTTTGGTCATTAGTTTGGGGGTTATGAGCAGAAGAATATTGGACATCAATTTGTAACAGTGATCCTAAGCCTTTCCAAAAATGTGAGACAAATTGAGAATCCCTGTCAGAAATGATAACGGTGGGGAGGCCGTGTAGCTTGACTATGTGCTGTGCAAACAAGGGGGCTAGTTGTTTAGAAGTAGGAATCGACCTCAATGGGATGAAATGAGCCATCTTGGTTAACAAATCCACAACCACCAAGAGGGTTGTGTTGCCTTGCGAGGTCTTTGGTAATTCTGTTATAAAATCCTTAGAAATTTTGTGCCAAGGACTGGGAGGTATGGGTAACGGGTTTAATATACCAACAGTAGCTTGATTGGAAGCTTTTCCCTAAGCACACAACGAACAGGTTTGGATGCAATTCTTGGTATCCTTAGCCATATTAGGCCACCAACAATATCTGCGTAAGAGTGCCAATGATTTTTTGTATCCTGGGTGCCCTGAAAGAGGAAGTGTATGACACCATTCTAAGGTCTGTCGCTGTAGAGGTCATGTAGGTATTACTAAACCCCCTTGAATATATAATAGATTGTTAATCATAGTGCCATTATGTTTTTCACTAATATTTCTATATCTGTGGTTTTTTGAGCTTCTGTAACTGCTTTCATGTAATCCTCTTCAGAGAGACCAGCACCTATGATACATTATCTGGCTATTAGAGATGGAGGTTAGGTTACTGTTTCCTCAAACTCATAACTTCATTAGGATAGGACGTCTGCTTTTCCATTCTTCCTTCCAGCCTGAAATTGTATAATAAAGTTGAACTCGCTAAAAAAGTGAGTCCAACGCAGCTGCCTCATTGATAGAGCTTTGGCCGATTTTAGGAATTGTAGATTGCGATGATCTGTCAAAACGGTGACTCTATGGAGTGCCCCCAATTAGTATTGACACCATTCTTCAAAAGCCTTTTTAATGGCAAGCAGTTCTTTGTCACCAACAGCATAATTTTGTTCAGTGGGGGTTAGTTTATGCGAATAATAGGCTACCGGATGCAATTGTCCAGAGCTTGGATCTGCTTGAGATAAAACTCCCCCTACTGCCATCTGAGAGGCATCCACTTCTACAATAAAGGGGTAAGATGGATTAGGATGTCTTAAGATGGGAGCCTGAGTAAATTTTTCTTTCAATTTACAGAAAGCCTCTTCGGCTGCTTTAGTCCATTCAAAGGGAATTCCTTTTCTAAGTAAACGAAAATGGAAGAAGCTAATTCAGAAAAGTTCTCAATAAAACGTCTATAAAAGTTGGCGAAACCAAGAAAACTCTGTATTTCTTTTACCGATCGTGGTGATTGCCAACGAGTTATAGCAACTACTTTTTGTGTGTCCATGCTGATACCTTGAGAGGATAAGACAAACCCAAAAAAGCTCACCTGTGAATTATGGAATTGGCATTTGTCTAATTTACAATACAAATGGTTATCTCGAAGTCTCTCAAGCACAGTGTCTGTGTTTGTTTGGAGGATGGTAGCTAGCGCCAGGACACCATAGGGTAACAGTTGCGCTTTACAAATGCCCCTAACATTAACATTAACACTCCGCACGTGTCTTATATGTTTTCTCTCAGAAGAAGAGTAAATTAAAATGAGATCAATATATGCAATGACATAGGAATCCAGCATATCTTTCAGTACTTCGTTAATAAAAAATTGGAAGGCAGACGGAGCATTACACAACCCAAAGGGCATTGCCAGCTATTCATACAGACGAACTTAGTACAAAACGCTGTTTTCCATTCATCTCCCTCTTTAACTCCTATGAGATGGTATGCTCCTTGCAAATCCAACTTAGTAAATATTGTGGCATGTTTAACCTGATCTAATAAAGAAGGAATCAAAGGTAGCGTGTACCTGTTTTTTATAGTTACATCATTGAGAGCTCTATAGTCTATACAACAGCGAGGACCCCTTCCCGTTTCGGAATAAAAAATGAAGGCGAAGAGGGAGGTGATCGGGAAGGACGGATGAATCCGATTCGCAACTTATCATCAAGATACTCATGAAGGTATATATTTTCCTTCTCAGTTAGCGCATAACTGGGTATACGAGCTCCTGCTATCAAATCAATTCTACAGTCGTATACTCTATGTGGCGGGAGTGTGAGAGCCTTTTCTTTATCAAAAACATTTCTTAAGTCATGGTAACAAAAGGGCAAGTCAGGGAGTACAATGGCATCAACTACTGCCACTTTTCTGGGCTGTTCTTGGAGTTGTTGACATGACTCGCCACAATATGTTGATGTGAAAGATACTGATAAGTTTGGCCAATCAATAAAAGGATTATGCTGACAGAGCCAGGGAAGGCCTAACAAGACAGGAAACTGAGGTGACTGGATTAGATCAAAAGAAATCTTTTCGTAATGAGAATTTTGTATTACAAGAGTGACATCTATGGTGGCATACTTTATGGGACCTGATTTAAGATTACTGCCATCAATAGTTTTAACATACTCCCAAGAGGGCCTATTGACAAAAGGAATTGTTTTACTCTTGGCCCAGGATAAACCCATGAAGTTACCGGTGGCGCCGGAGTCTAGCATGACCGGTACATCTAGAGACATTTGCTCCCATTTCAATTGTGATGATAGAAAAAAATTATGAGGTAAGGTTTGAATTTGAACTGCAGGTTGTGAGACAAGTAACCCTGAACCATCTGAAGTCTCTGTCTCTTCAGACTTCGGGTATAGGAGTTTGCCGACCCTCCATTATTCTGAGGTTTCACTGGACAAAGTCTAAGAAAGTGCCTTGCAAAACAGTATCACAGTGAAATGAAAAAAGATATCAGATGAACTGTATTTATTTGAGGGTATGTGTTTAAGAGGTTAGTTGTGTGTTTTGGGAAGTAACAGAAAGTGAATGAGTGCCTCTTTATTGCATTGTGTACTTTTTTGAAAAATAATAGTATAGTATTGTGGAAAGTTGCAATGAGGAACTTAGAATGCTTTAAATGTCTAAACATGATGTGCAGAATAACATCTGTTATTTGCATTCTGGGAGTTGTAGTACTTTTAGTAACATTATTAAACAGGCATAATGTAGTCACATATAAAAGATGAGAACATGTTGCCCGCCTGTATATGAATTAGAAAGAAGAAATATTTGTTAGGTAGGTATTGGGAAGTGTTTGTCAATGTGGTTTTTAACTTATATGACCGCTTTGCATATGCTTAGTTGGTGAGATATGGTTCTTGTGGTTGCACATAGCTATATATATGGTAGGACTTTTGAGTTTACTTAAATTGCAGAGAGCTATATATTTTTGGAAAGATGGCTTCAAGGTGTACATCTATTAAGAAATTGCATATGTTTATATGGCGATCTATGTATAGTAAGGCTGATAATAATTTAATGAATATGGTGAGGGTTGTACTGTTGCAGGGATTCTGCACACACACAGAACTATGCGCAGGATTATGTGACCTCGTGTATAGGGGCTAAGCCTTCCTACCGCCTTAGTACCCACGAGCCCAGGATCGACTAGCTATAGTGTCTCACTCGCTCTCCTACTCACAAACTGAGAAACCAGTGATTAGACACCCCAGAACACAATACTACCGGGTCTCTCAGGAATTGCAGTAACAAGACACACCTTTTCGCTCACACTCTCGTACTTGTCCACAAAAAGATCTGACAGAGACACGAAGATAGTTGAAAATATTTATTTTAACTAACGTGCTCTAAAATGCAGTATACGTGCCACAACTAGCAGCAAAATGCATAATATCAATACAGTTAGCATTGCAGCAAGGCCATATATCATAAAGGGAGATGTCATTTTATAAAGACAGTGGATAAATGACTATAAGGCCTAACCACCCTCCCCTTGGTAAGCATAAGTATTATTATATAATCTCTGGGCTTTGTCAGCAGACCCCATACCTCAGGCCATAGATCGTATTTCTACATCACAGGTGCGGGTTGCTCTTCACCCTGGAAAGGTCCCTCTCCAAGTGTGTGTTACCTAAACATGCATACCATAATACCAAAGTACGATCCTCCAGCAAACACATCTGCATTGGTATGTTTTGTCTAAGTGCTAGGGCCTGACCAGAACAGAATAACAAGAGGCAGTGTTTATCGACCTTGCTCACAATGTTCAGACTAAACTCCAGGAACATGCAGTGAACGAGCGCAGCAGAGAGTTCTCATGTGTAAGGCATAAACAGAGTCTCGCAAAATTAAAGACATGTAGTGTCGTGCGCAAAAGCTGCATCATGGCTACCGGGCTCTTGCTAACTTAAAGATGTTGACTATGAATCTAGCGCCCATGTGACAGTACTTTTTTTTTTTTTATTTGTATAAAATTGAGCAGGATTAATAGTGCAGAATGCTTCAAGAGTTCTTGTGCTAGCTTCATTTGGAGCGTAACGTTTGTTTGAGAAATGTTGAATATATGTTTTAGAAGCAGAAGAAGTATTTGAGAAATGACATCGGTATGCCATTCACAAAAGATTTTGTGCTTTGAAAAATTAAAAAATTTTGTTTTTCGTTTTTGAAACTTACTGATGCATGTGCACGCTCAGTAACAAAGCAATGTATGCTCTTAGTGTGCCATGTATGCAATTATATATCAAGTGTGATATCTAGACTTCACTCACACATAGCTCAGTAGAAAAGCATATATACAGTAAAACAGGAAGTTTGATACTGGCAGAAGGAGAATACCAATGAGTCAGAGATATAGTCACAACTGTTATGTATCTAACAGCAATAAAGGTACTTTCACAGTCAGTCAGGCAGTATTCAGGGACGCATGCAATCACCTAGCCACTAGTTAGGCAGTCATCAAATCAGTGATTCACTATCCATGGAGTTATTCAATTACCTAGACACTGCACATGTACTCTTCGAATCAGGCAGGCAGAAATTATGTAGATATTGAACTATGCAGGCACAACCTACAAATTAATCTAATCACCCAGACACTAACCATTTACTTATGCAATTAAAAAGGCTGTAACTATGCAGTCATTGCAACCCTTGCGCAGAACCTACACAGCCATCTAAACACCCACTTGCAACCCATGCAGTCATTGAAATACTGAGGCACACTCATGCACTCATGCAAACACAAAGGCACTACACATGCACTCATCTAATTACATGGAGAGTACTATTGTAGTAAACCTATCATCCATCCAGTACCTATGCACTCATGTACATACTGAGGCAACACTCTTGTACTAAAACAATCACCCCAGGAGTACACTTACTTTCATCCAATCTCTCAAGCTTTACCAATGGAGTCATGCAATCACTCAGACACTAGTCATGCACTCATCTAATCAGCCAGGCACTACTGATGCACTCATTCAATTATTCATGCACTACCCATATAGTTATCTAAACACCCAGGCACTACCTATTCACTGAACTAAAAACACATGGGCAGTAGCCATGTAGTCATCCAATCACTGAACACTACTTATGCAGTCATCTAATCTGCTAGGTGCTATGCATGTACTTAAACAATCATGTATGCACTGTCCATGCACTCTATAAATCACCTATATACTATCTATGCACTCCTGCAATTATCCAGGCACTAGCGTTGCACTCATTAAATCATCCAAACACTATCTATGCATGTATTTAATTACTAAGCCATTAGTCATGCACTTATCTAATCATTCAGGCACTACTCATACACTCATCCAAACACACAGATAGTAATGATATACTCATGCAAACACACAGGCAGTAACACTGCAGATATGGAATGACCCATGGAGTTCTCATATACTCAGGGAATCATTCAGGCACTACCTGTATCCTCAGATAATTACCTAGGCACTACCTAGGCACTAATTCAATCATCCAGGGAGTATTCATGTATTCAACCACAAACACATGTATTTACAAGTTTGATTGAGGAATATGTAGTCTTTTAGAACCATCTGATAAATTATATGAATTATATATATATAATTATATATGAATTATATACGGAAGAGGTGTAGCGCAGCGGCCAGGGTGCCTGACTCCGGACCACAGGGTTCACAGTTCGATCCCCGGTGCCGGCGGCAGGTTAGCCCAGCACCATATGACTCTGGGCAATAGCTTGCTTAATCTTCCCGAGGGCCCCCAGCGCCGGGACACCTCTCCGGAGGTAGCTGTGCGCTTTACAAATGCTGGTATTATTATTATGCAAGCTGTGACACACTCTTTGCATGTACTTGGAAGAATTAGTGAGCTATAGGCTTTGATATAGATTAATGTGCAGATTGTTATATGCATAATTTCCCAAAATTTAAATGTGATGCATTTAAGTAGAGCAGTACTGAGATACTAAATACACCAGTGACACCGCGGTAGAGAGGCACGCAAATAGCTCTTATGTTGTGTTTTCGGATTTACAGTGTTGAGACACTGAATGTACTTCTACACTTGGGGCTAAATTTACAAGAAAGTAATGTAGCATGGAGCCGCAAGCCATTTGGCTGCGCTGTGCTGCATTACTTTCAAAGCAAAGGGATGCATCATATTTACAACAATATGACAGATACCTATGCTCTCCCCTGTGCTGGCGCACAACTGGCTGCCATGTGCCAATGGTGGCAACCTTGCACCTTGGTGCAAGGGTGCCTGTGTTGCAGGGATGATTGTTTTTTGTGCAGGAAGGGACACCTTCACCAATGCTTCCTCTCAGCCAAGTCTGCCCCCCAAATTGTTTCCAATTTTTCATCAGGCTCACACTCCTAAAATAATAAATCAGCTTAGGAGCTCTACTCTCCAGGTGCTGATGGACCAACATCCTACGGATCACCTCGGCTGCCCAGCATCTTGCTTTCATACAAATGACCTGACCAATCAAAACTCTTCCTCAAGCAATTCTAAGACTGAAAATGTCTTAGCAATGACCTCTCTGGCAAACGATTTCCCGCAATCGTCAGAAACTCACATAGGTAAGATCCCGGATCAGAACACGGTGGCTTCACCTTCTAGAATACTTGCCAGTAGACATCTATATCAGCATACTCCAACTAGCATGATGCAGACAGTCAACAATCCTGGTAACACAAATCACTTAAACCCTTCTTAAGAAACATTAGACATGCACATCAGTGGAACTTCCAAGAACCATCACAATCCAAATGGCTCTTGTAGCAACCCCTTGAGAAATCTTTCAAGTTCTGGGAATCTAAATGCTGATTCATTTACAGAAGAGACAGTTAATTTGACATGGGACGGCCAACAAACCTCAATGAAGGTAACGTTTACTCCAACGTACATATCACAGGGTCAGAATGACACCTTGAACAGGGGAAATATTCTTTGTCTCCTGCAACATGTTTCATCCCTGACCCAATCTTCAATCTAATGACATTCTTAGAGCCCAGTTTGACAGACTTCCGATATCCAGGAATACAGAATCTATGATTGTAACTTGGAGAACCCTGTCAATTGAGACAATCACTTTGCCCTATGGGGCATCAATAGATGACCAATGGAATAAGAAAAATACCCCCACATTCTGAACAACAATTGTTTTTCACGAAAAAGTAAACCGGCTTCAAGTATCCTAAGGGGAGCAAATGGCCCCTCAAACTCCATCTGGTCGAGCAACCTTAGGATTCAAGTCTGCCCGAATAAAAGCCAGCAGTAAACATGTGGTCCAAGCCAACTCAAGCACAAATTCAGATGCAGACTGGGCCTGGATTGTAGCATCGATATCAGCTAAATCGAATAACTGCTCACAGCACTTCCTACAAGAGCTTGCACACAGGGCCAGTCTACTGTAAGCCCAACCTTACCATAATCTTCTAGAACGTAGCAGGCCTAAAGCAGATGTTAACTCAAGATGAGGCATTAAAATTTATCATGGATGTCGACTTCCTTTGCCTGCAAGAAACATGGGCACTGTCTCCGGTCCCGATAGCAGGCTTTCATGATCTACACATACTGGAAACAAAAACAAAACATTTTGGACATCCATCTGGCAGCCCTGCAATTTAATCAGCCACTAAGGCTAATCTTGATATCGCTATAGTGGACACGGATTGCCCATCAATCTTGTCAGTCACCATTAAGGGGTGTACTCCTAACACAAGGGGGAAATCAATTTTTTTAATCAACATCCATAGAAGCTGCAGAAATGTCATGATTTCATCCTTCTGCTTGGTGCTCACTGATTTAGTCTGCAGATTCCCCACTTATGAGGCCATTATGAGACCATAATAACTGGTGACTTCAAAATTCACAATTTAGACAGTACTGAAGAACTGCACCATTATTTTTATTTTATTTATTTATTTATTTGTAAGCGCAACATTCATCCAAGAGGATAGCACGGCGCTAGGAAAGCAAACACCTAAAATGAGAGTAAGGTAACATTCAGAGCTCTAGTTGTTTAATTAAACCCTAGGGAACAGGTGGGTTTTTAGCTTTTTTCTAAAAAACATATAGTCATCGGTAAGACGAATTTCCAGCGGGAGTTCGTTCCAATGTGTTGCTGCCAAATGAGAGAAGGAGCGGCCCCTTGCTCTGGTCTTCTTAATGCGTTTTGTTTTTGCCCGTGCCTTATTGCACGACCTTAAGTTCCGAGTTGGGACATGGAATTCAATTTTATTCTTTTATTTTATTCTTCATTATTTTAACCCTTTTTCATTAGTGGATATAATGGCCTGGTTAAAAACCTATGAACTCAAATTCTTGTATGATAATCAAGAAGGTAAAAAACTGCTTACACATTCATACACTGATTTGGAGGCATTCAATGCCAGACTACACCTTTGAAAGTGCGTGGTTACTGGCTAAATGCAATTCCTATACCGTAATGGAACGCAACAAAAGGGATCACTACTCAGCTACAATATGGTTTGACTTAGAGCTCTCTATATGCAACCCTTTGAATATATTTGGTGAGCCACACAGGTTTCGAAAGAACCTTGCTGGTCAGGCAAATAAAGGGGGGCAAGACACAGCTGGACTTATTCATCAGCCTGAAGAAGAACGTGTCAACAACGCTTGCCAACTCGGGGAACCTACAACGCGACAAGGACGTAATTACTAACTTGGGGGCAGATTTACAAGCCCCTTGCGCCACTTTGCGTCACTTTCCCCATGTTAAAAGTGACGCAAAAGTGGCGCAAGGGGCTTGTAAATCTGCCCCTTGGTGTTCTGCAATGTGGGGGGGCAAGAGAAATCATTGCCCATTGAACACTAAGGAGTTCAGTTTGAAGAACGCCCCTTGGTTTTCTACTGGACTAATATTAAACAAACCCGCTCTGAATGCTGCTGCTAGAAGATACAGGAAGGATAGAACTACCAGGGTGCCTCACAGCAGTTAAATAACAAAAGGAAAGCTCACTACTCTCTTCTGTGGAAGCTAAAAGCAAGATATGTGGAGTTGGAATGGACACACCTATATTCTCTTCTGTTTTGTAAAAACCAAGAGAAGCTCTGGCTCTATTTCAATGCATTAAACAATAAATCTGTCATCAGAGGGAATGGTGTTCCAGCAACGAAATGGGTAGAATACATACAGAACCTATATGGCGATCCGGACTCCATGGCCCGAGATAGCAAATTTCACACAAGGCAGAGACCTGACCCAGATTGTGAAGAAGCGGCAACTGTCTCTATGATATTGAACCGGGATTCTGTGTATAACGCCATCAAAGCCTGGCGAACCAATGGGGGCCATGTACCAACGGCCCCCCAAGTGCACTGACGCAGATCTTTGGGCCGGCTGCCTCACTCCACTTTATGTGGACTGTTTTCAGAGGTCCCACAAACTTGAAAGGGCTCCATTCTCCACCCAATTCACAAATAGGGGAGCAATGCAATTCCAGGGAACTAGCGGTTAATTTCATAACTGGATGTAAATGCGAAAACCTACGTGAACTTGAGATGTGGGTGGCTGAAGGCAATATTGTACTCTTGTATCACACTGGATTTAGTCAGCATTCCTCTACTACTGACAACATTGTTTCTCTGTCATACCTGGCATATAGTGCTTCCATTTTTTTACGGCCGCCGGCCCGCCCTCCAGAATAGAAGCTAAATCGAAGAAATAGGTCGCATACAGCTTGAGGAAAGCTGACTTGGCAACTGCTCATTCTATCACTTACGCCGCTCCAATTCTTGAATCATACAGTGAAGCGAAGCTGCAATCACACTTAGGAGCATATTCACAAGAACGTGTGATGACCACCGCAAGTTTAGCTTAACGCAACTTTGCACATCGCAGTCTATCGTGGGAAAACAATGCTGTGTTAACGTAGTATTCCCAACCTGGTGGCACCATGCGATAGCCCCACTATAAAGCGTCAAATGACCGCGATAAAATTAACGCGACGCCGCAAAAATGGGAAACACGAACGCAAATAAAGTTGCGATGAGGCCAACCGCGATACAAAAATCAGCGATAACCAGCGACAGGCCTGCAATCCCCACGCGTCATGTGGGAAAATGCACTATAAAAGCTGAACAAGAAAAACACACCATAAACAAAATAAACTGCGTAGCAACATGGAGGCACCCGGAACGAGTGCCCAGGTCAACGCGAACCCCACAAGCCCCACAGACCACCAGCAAGAAACCTCGGGGTCGGTGAAGGCCAAGGAGAAGAGGAAGAGGAAGACGGGGTACAGTCCGCATGACAACCGGATCGTCGTCATGGAGGTGACAGAGCACCAACAACAACTGTCCATCACCTCCACCGTGTCATTGGCAACACAGACGGAAAAATGGCATTCCATCATGAATGCAGCCGGAGTGTCGAGGAGGCCAAGATGCGCTGGCACGATGTGAAAAGCCAAACCAAGCAGAAACCCGCTGCCAACAGGAAGGCAGCAACGGCGAATGGAGGTGGGAGTCCTGCACCACAGGAGGAGCTGGAGCAAATGGCGGCCACAGTCATCAGTGTGGAGATGGTGCAAGGAGTCGGGAGTCCGGACACTGCTCGACACGACCTGACACAACAGCAACAGGGTGAGTAATGAACAGGGACTGTGGGGACGGGGGGACGGGCACAATGGCACACATGCACAATGACGTGTAGCACACCGCACACCCACAATGACCCTGGGTCATGTCCCTGATCCCCGTTGCACACTGCAGCACACATACAAACATCAAGTAGGCCCCCGTCCACCATGTGCCCAAAGGGGTCCCCCCCCACACATCACCAATTACACAACACACACATGCACCCGTGCGAAACACAGCAGATGCGTATGTGAGAGCCACACTGACAATGCAAGTGACATCACATGACCAGCAGCATGGCTGGAGTACAATCACCATGACACTGTGCACGCCACGAGACTGAGGTGGCTGAGTGTGGACCACATCCGGAAAGGAGCAGGTCACACTCTGACACATCCACCTGCACAAACAACCACTGACGTCAACAACACATCTGCAGACAAACAATGCTCAAGAGTACAAAAACCGTCCAAGAGCACAAATGACCCAAGTCGCCAACATCACAGCACCTCAAAAGCACAAAAGCCAAAGGCACACCGCCTCCAAGGGATAAGGGGCAGCAAAATCACTGCTGCAGGTGCGACTCCCACACAATGCAGCACACACACATAGCAATGACAGCACACCCACATGGACGACAATGTGGTACACAGTCCAACACCTACACTGCAGAACAGAGGACACAACTGGGTCCGCCTGTGCATAGAAAATGGCCAATCACATCTGACATAGCAGGAAACTGTGAGATGCAAATGTACGTGTACAACCTCACCTACGTCATGTAGTCCAAAAGTCCACTGTCCAGCATCAAATAGTCTGCCCCTCCCAAACAGTCACAATGTACATTGTCATGCAGTCTGTATGTAAACTTGAACAATGCGGCAACATACATGCCAACACAATGTCAACAAGCATCTCCCCTTCACATTGCAGAGGGACAAACAACACCTCCAGCAGAGCAAACCAGACAACTCTACAGTGATGCTGAAGAGGACCTCCACACTTCCGACACCAACACCCCACAACAGTCCATGGACATCTTAGGCAATCGACCTCCAGGAGCAGGGCAGCACCGCTGCATCGAGGATACCCCACCCCCTGCACAGACAACACAGCTGGACGCGCCCCCCACCCCGGCTGGCTCCTAGCAGCCCACCGAAGCACACATCGCATTCCAAGGCCAGGTGTCAGACTGCCAGATGGGGGTGGCCGAACATGTGCGGGTGGGGTACTACCTCATGGAAGCCGAACTAGATCACATACGTGGGTGTCTAAGTCCCATCAGGGACTACCTACACTCCCCAACGGAGACCCATACTGTGACAGAGACACATGCCTTTGCACATTTCCAGTACTGCACCACACCCAGAGCCACGGGATAATCATCCACACCCCCACGCTGGACTGGCGTACGCCGGTACAGTTCACTCCTCTTACGTATTGAGTGGGGGGACGACAAAGCTACATGTGCAATGTCCCACCCGCTGCCTGCAGTGACATGGCTGCGTCCTCTGTACATGGCACAATTTAATGTTGTAGGGCCCGGGGCACAAATGCATACATCATGAGCACACGGACACACTCAGATAGTTCGTTGAACTGGCTATGGGCACGTGCGCTCGACACCTTTATTGGCATGGTCACATGTACAGTGACGCATGTGCTGGATGTGTCTGGGGTGAGTGTAAGCCAGCCCTCATGGAGTTGTTGGTGCTGGCAACAACTTGAACAGTGATCACAATTAAAGCGGAAACAGAAAACACCAGCATAACAGAAACAACTGTGAAGCATCATGGTGGTAGCCGGAGAAAGTACAGTGTTCACCCAACATGCAAGCAGAATGGTCCATGATTTGTGGTGCACTGAGTTAGTGGCACCTGAAGAGCTGAGCAGGGAACAAGCTGATGATGGCACCCACGACTGGTGTGAGCAACTCTGATAGTCTGGCAGTAAGACACTTACGACTCTGGTACCTGTTGTTTGGAGTTGGTCCTGGCGGTGGTGGCGTGTGCATCCTGCGATGATGCGACGTCCGGGCAGGCCAGGACTCGATTTGATGTGTGAGCCCAGGTGGGCCGCAGTTGAGGCCGGAGGCAGCAGACAGCGCAGGGCCACAGACACATGGCCTTGATGACCCCCAGTCCATTGACCCAGAGGCCATTCAATATGCTATCAGACAGGGGCCATGACTTGAGCTGCACAGAGTTAGTGACCCGGATGCACTGCGGCTGGCACAGGCACACCGCCACGAGACGGTGACTTGCGGTGCAGTGAGATAGGGCCACGCGAGGTGAGCGGGTCTTCGTCGTTGTCGAAGGTGAATGTAGCGGAGGTTTGCGGGGGACAGTGGAAGGTGTCCTCCAGGGCATGATGCAGAGGGCAGAAGCCGGCCAGAAGTGGCAAATGGAGGAGTGGAATGCTACAGGCTCGTTTTTGCCACAAAAGTCAGTATCACCGACATGATGATGAAGACAAGCCCCAGTCCATAGACTCAGTCGCCACCAAAGTTCAACCAGAAAGTGTCCATGGATGTCGGGAAACAGACTTAGTGGCACCGGAGCTGAAAGTGGATGCAGTCTGCGATGAGGCCAGTACAATGATGTCAAGTCTGCCATAAATGATTCATGACTGAATTCCCAATGTGTCACCTACTCGACCGCAGTGTAGGCCGAATGCGTAGTCATGAAGGGCCCACAGACCCATGTGGTTGGGATGCCATGCACAGACTTTGTGTCACCACATCGAAGGGAGTATAGTGATATGAACTCTGAATTGATATGTGTACTCGGCCATTGCATAATCAAGACTCAGGTCCAAATGTGTGACCTACTTGACCGTAGTGTAGGCCCGAGGCAGTGGTGGAGTACGTCAACGAAAAAGGAGTAAAGCGGGCCTGTGTCGCGGAGGCCGTGATGGTCTGAGGAGGCTGCCAAGGTCGCAGGCTTCGGGCTTGGAGCTTGCGCCGGCATGTGGTGGACCCTCTTTGACACACGCCGGTGTCGGCAGGTGAGCAGTGAGGCCTGGCTGCACAGGGGCGGGCATGACGGGTTCGGGGACCAGCGGCCCGGGGTGCAGCAGGCGCACAGGATCGCAGGCCACACTGCTCATGGCGTCGGCCTCATGGCGGGGTGGGAGGCGCCGCCCTGGCAGACACGTTGGGCATTCCGGAAGAGAACCACACCCAGAGCTACGTGCTTTTTATTCACACCCCTACGCTGGCCTGGCGTATGCCCGGCCAGCCCACTCCGCACACGCTTACAGGGGGGGACGTCACAAGCTACATTTCTGCGGGCTTCCCCACTGGCTGGGGTGACATGGTTGCGTCCACTGTCCACTACACTCCAGACACCAGCAGTGCATGTAGACATGGATATGTTTGTGGTCTGCTTACTGCAGTCTGTCCAGCACATCTCCGCCACACTTGGCATTGTGTACATTCTCATTCATGGGTCACTTGCCTCCTTCGCACATGCCTGGTTCCCACCTCTCCCCACATTCCGGTATTGTGTGGCTGAGGTGCCATGCCATTGATGGCTCATGTACATGGCTAACCAAGGTTGCCACAGTAAGTTGTGCTGTCGTGTGGGTTGCGTGATTGTGGAGTTGAGGGGTGTGGTGTGTTCATTTGGTACTTGCCAACGTGCAGTGCATTTCCATAGGTGCCATCTTGGAAGTGCTGGTTGATGTTGGACTGTCGGAAGATGAAGGGATCATGCACACTGCCTGGGTAGTTGGCTACGACATTGGTGAAGAGTCCCCCGTGGTCCACTATTGCCTGCACGTTGATGGGATGCGTGTGCTTTCTGTTGCGGTACTTGTGTGCGGTGTCGGCAGGGGGCACAAGTAGGACATGTGTGCAGCCGATTGCCCCCAACACGTGTGGGAATCCAGCTATGGCGTATAGTCCTTGCTTGGTCTCCAGCTGTTCCTGCGCATTGTGGGGGACGTATAGGTACTGGGGTACCTAGCTGATGATGGCATCCAGGACAGGTGTGAGGAACTTGGAAGGGGCTGGCTGTGCGACTCCTCCGACTCTGGCGGTTGTTGGTTGGGAGATACCAGAGGCCAACAGGTGCAGCACAGCCAGCAGCTTTGTGTGCGGAGGGATGTTGGTTGTCCGCTTTGTTGGTACCATCAGCCTGTGGGCAATGATGTTCAGGATGCGGAGGATGGTTGTCCTTTTGAGCCTGTAGTGGGCATTGACGTTGTCTGGTGTTAGGTCTGTGAGGCTGGTGCATTTCCTGAAGGTCCGCTGTCTTTGTCTGCGCTGCCTCTGTGATGGTCCGGGGGGGGTGGCGGTGGGTGTTGTTGCCCTCTTGGGGCTCCGGGTTGCATGGTGAGTGGCTCCATGGCATCTGTTGTTCTTCATGTGTAGCTCTGGGCTGGGCTCCCTTTGATGGTGCAGGTTGTCATCCGACTTTACACCAGGTCGGAGCAGGTGTTAATTTCCTGCTGCTAACGCACCTTATCGCCTGTTTTGTGGTCTTACCGCCAATGTGGCTGGTCGTTGAGAATGTTGAGGTGTGGTGTTGTCCCGGATTTTTGCTCGGGAACGCCTACTCTGCATCTCATTAGCGATAGTTGCTGGGGTCATCTGTGGCGATGTTTTTTGCGGATGCTTTTGCATGTTAAATGGTGGTTTCGGTTGTTAGCACCAGCTTGTGAATGGGGCGATAAATTTATCGCGAATTTGGCTGCGATAAAGTGCCGATAACTCGGCGATAGCTCCTTGAGAATATGCCCCTTAAAGTCAGCCTTAACCAAGGAAACTAGGAATTGCATCCTCAGGGCGTGACTCATGGTTTTCCAATGAATGATTTTCGACTGGAATGGGGAGGAACATCAGAGAGTATACTCTGTAGATTTAGCGTTTATAAAAGAGAACCCATGCTACATTTACTCTGCTGCTGTTCGGAGTTCTTTTTACTGCACAAGGCACTTTACTAAAACCAATGTTCAGGTCGAATAGGGTCTCCTCCGGTAAAGAGGCAGTGGAATTTTGCATGTCCACTCAGGTTCCCATGTACTTTACTCGCTTTGGAAAATTTGTCAACAAGATCCAGCAGTGAAGGACTTGTTTGTGTTGTTTATCGATACTGCAGGAGAGCCAATGTTTTTAAGGTATATTTATTCATTCTTGAAATGGAGTATATTACCTTATCGTTCTGCTCTATCTTCCGATTCGTGCTTACATGTTCCTAATCGATTTCATTGCAATTTTTTAAAATGTTTTATTGTGAATAATTGAATCAATTTTAATTCATTGACACAAATAAAACTATTTATTCAGTCTTCATTTAGTCAGGTTACCACAGCCCTGCCAGATCCTATTCTGCAACTTCAGTCCTGTCTTTAATACCCGAAGTCCCAGATATTGAAACTGTTTCTTTCACGACACTAGCACCCAGAAGACTCCTATGCTTTTACATATTCTCCTTCTGGTTCTTTTATTTACATTGCTTTCCACTCTTCATGCATCTGTAATGTATGCTAATGAAATGACAGAAAATATGGCTACTTCAATAAATTGAAAGATCGACCTATGTCCAGCCATTGATAACCTGTTGTCTCAGAACTAAAAATGCAGTTCTTCTATGCAATGGTTTAATTTAAGATTTAATTTATAATGTACCCTATCAAAACAGGCACAGATTACAGAGTCAACCTATCAATCCAACTTTCCCATTTTCCCATTTTTTGTTTTGCAAGAAAAGCAGCTCAGTAGGCTCTTTGACATAAGGGCATATTCTCAAGGACTTATCGCCGAGTTAGCGGCACTTTATCGCAGCCAAAGCGGCGAAAGATTTATCACCCTATTCACAAGCTGGTGCTAACAGCCGATATTGCCAGTTTTCCTGCGATAGCAGCCGCAAAAAACATTGCCACGGATGACACCGGCAACTAACGCTAATGAGATGCAGAGTAGGCGTTCCTGTGCAAAAAGCAGCAAAAACACCACTTTGCAATATTCTCTACGACCAGCCAGATTGGCGATAAGATCCCAAAACAGGCGATAAGGCACGTTAGCAGCAGGGATTTAACACCTGCTCTTACCTGGTGTTAAGTCGGACGACAACCTGCACCACAAAAGGGAGCCCAGACCAGAGCCACACCTGAAGAACAACAGATGCCATGGAGCGACTGATCATGCAGCGCAGACAAAGACAGCGGACCTTCAGAAAACGCACCAGCCTCACAGACTTAACACCAGAGGATGTCATTGCCCACTACAGGCTCAAAAGGACAACCATCCTCTGCATCTTGACCATCATTGCCCACAGGCTGACGGTACCAACACAGCGGACAACCAACATCCCTCCGCAGACAAAGCTGCTGGCTGTGCTGCACCTGTCGGCCTCTGGTACCTTCCAACCAACAACTGCCAGAGTCGGAGGAGTCTCACAGCCAGCCCTATCCAAGTTCCTCACACCTATCTTGGATGCCATCATCAGCTTGGTACCCCAGCACCTTTACTTCCCACACACTGCACAGGAACAGCTGGAGACCAAGCAAGGCTTCTACGCCATAGCTTGCTTCCAGCACGTGTTGGGGGCAATCGACTGCACACATGTACTCCTCGTGCCCCCTGCCGCCACTGCACACAATTACCGCAATAGGAAGCACACGCACTCCATCAATGTGCAGGCAATAGTGGATCACATGGGACTCTTCACCAATGTCCTCGCCAACTACCCAGGCAGTGTGCATGATTCCTTCATCTTCCGACAGTCCATCATCAACCAGCGCTTTGAGGCTGGCACCTATGGGAATGCATTGCTCGTTGGTAAGTACCAAATGAACACACCACACACCTCAACTACACAGTCATGCAGCTCATGACTCTGGGAATGCACACGTTACAAACTCACATACAACATGCCAAACAACATGCCCACCTACCAGACACGACAGCACAACTTACTGTGGTAACCTGGGCTAGCCATGTACACAAGCCATCAATGGCATGGCACCTCAGCCACACAATAGCAGAATGTGGGGAGAGGTGGGAACCAGGCATGTGCAAAGGAGGCAAGTGACCCATGAATGAGAATGTACACAATGCCAAGTGTGGCGTTGATGTGCTGGCCAGACTGCAGTATGCAGACCACAGACATGTCCGTGTCGACATATACTGTTGGTGTTTGGAGTGTAGTGGATAGTGGACACAACCATGTCACCCCAGGCAGTGGGGAAGATCACGGAAATGTAGCTTGTTACTTCCCCCCCTGTGAGCGTGAGCGGAGTGGCCTGGCCCGGCGTACGCCAGGCCAGCGTAGGGGTGTGAATAAAAAGCCCATTGCTCTGGGCGTGGTTCTCTTCCGGAATGACCAACGTGTCTGCCAGGGCGGCGCCTCTCAGCCCGCCACGAGGCTGACGCCGTGAGCGGCGGTGCCTGCAATCCTGTGCGCCTGCTGCACCCCAGGCCGCTGGACCCCAGACCCGTCTTGGCCGCCCCTGCGCAATCAGGCCTCACTGCTCACCTGCCGACACCGGCGTGTGTCAAAGAGGGCCCACCTCGTGCCGGTGCAAACTCCAAGCACGAGGCCCGCGACCTTGGCAGCCTCCTCAAACCATCACGGCCTCCGCGACACAGGCCCCCAGCACTCCTTTCTCGTTGACGTACTCCACCGCTGCTTCCGGCCTACACTGCGGTCCAGTAGGTCACACATTTGGAACTGAGTCTTGATTTCATGATGGCCGAGTTCATATGTTAATGGCAGCATTTATATCACTGTACTCCCTTCGATCTGGTGCCACCAACTCTGTGCATCGCAAGCCAACGACACATGTCTGTGGGCCCTTGATGACTGCTGCCTTCGGCCTACACTGCAGTGAAGTAGGTTACACATTTGAAACTGAGTCTTGATTATTCAATGGCCGAGTTCACATCATTGTACGCAAGGAGAGGAGTAAGAGGACGACGCGGTTCAGTCTGGAGGAAAAAAGGTTTATCATTATGGAGGTGATCGAACACCACCAACAACTGCTCTGGTGGCACTAACTCTGTGCATCGCAAGCCAACGACACGTGGCTGTGGGCCCCTGCTGACCGCTGCCTCCGGCCTACACTGCAGTCAAGTAGGTCACACATTTGGAACTGAGTCTTGATCTTTTCATGGCAGAGTTTATACCATTGTACAGGCCTCATCGCAGACTGCATCCCCTTTCAGCTCTGGTGCCACTAACTCTGTGCCCCGAAATTCAGGGACACTCTCTGGATGAACTTTGGTGGCGTCTGAGTCTATGGCCTGGGGGTTGTCTTCATCATCATGTAGCTGATACTGACTTGGTGTTAAAAATGAGTCTGTAGCATTCATCTCCTCCATATTGCCTGTTTCTGCTTGGTTCTGCCCTCTGCATCATGCCCTGGAAGAACACCTTCCACTGTCCCCCGAAACACTCCGCGACATTCACCTTCGACATTGACCCGCTCAGCTCTCGTGGCCCTACCTCAGTGCACCGCAAGTCACCGTCCCGTGGCGGTGTGCCTGTGCCGGCTGCAGTGCATCCGGGGCCACTAACCCTGTGCAGCTCAAGTCGTGGACCTTTGCTGTTTGCACTTTGAACTTCTGATTGTCTGATCGCTGTTGTAGTTGTTGCCAGGACCAACCACTCCCTGAGGGCTGGCTTACACTCACCCCACACCCATCCAGCACAGGCGTCACTGGACATGTGACCCTGGCAATAAAAGGGGCTGGGCGCACGTGCCCGTAGCCAGTTCCACAAACTATCTAAGTGTGTCCGTGTGGTCATTATGTATTCATGAGGGCCCCGGGCCCTACCACATTACATTGTGCTGTGTACAGCAGACACGACCATGTCACCTCAGGCAGTGGGGAAGACCTGGGACATGTAGCTGTGTCGTACCCCCCTGTAAGCGTAAGCGGAGTTGACTGGCGTAGGACAGTCCAGCGTAGGGGTGTGGATAATCAGCCCGGGGCTCTGGGCATTGCTAAGTGTTGGCCTTGCCAAGGAAGTAACTAATGCGTTTGTCTCTGTTGTAGTGTCGGCGCCACCCGTCATGCAATGGACAATTTTGCGATGTAGCATGCCCCCGGAGTGCGGGCTCGGCTGAAGGGATGAATGAAGGAGCGCAAGCCCGCTCGGGGTCCGGGATCATACTGTTGTGTGTGTCGCTATTACCGCAGCATAGGCCAAAGGTCTACCCTCAACCGCATCGCGAGTTCAGCCAGCTTTGAACTCTACATCTGTGTCCGCCCTATCCTTACCGTAGGCCTACACACACGTGGTCGCCCACCTTCAACGCACAACATCACAGTGTCATTGTCAGGCTTGTGGACATGCGCAGACAGGCATGACAATGATGTGCCGTAGGAGTGCAAGTGATGCAACCGCGCTGCGCACACTAGTAAATAGGCTCGCAGGGAGGGAGGAGCAGCAGTGAGGCTACGTATTACACATTGATGCCGCTCATTTGCTACAAGCAGTACCTGTCAAACAGGAATCACTAAGTCACACATATCACACACCAATGAACTAGTGACCCTGCCAACACATCATGCAGAACCAACTTTTGACTCATGTCTCTCTGCACTGTCACAGGTGATCAAGGGTATGCACTCTGCCCTTGGATAATGACACCCCTCCGAGCCCCGAACACACAGGCCCTGAGGCAGTACAATGCGGCCCACATACGCACCAGGGGCATTGTGGAACGCACATTTGGCATCTTGAAGTCACGTTTCAGGTGCCTGGACATCACAGGTGGAAGGCTCCTGTACAGCCCAGGCATCGTGTGCAAGATTATCATTGCATGTTGTGTGTTGCACAACATATGTGTACGCACCAATGCCCCATGGCTACAAGTGCCAGGTGCACCGGACGATGATGAGGAAGATGAGGCAGGTGGACCACACCCCACTGCAGCAGCAGCAGGAATAGCCCGTAGGAACACCATCATTGACAATTTCTTCACATGAGCACGTCACATTGTCACAGTCCTTAGCAATCATGGGACAGTACAAAATGACCACAGGCACAGCATGTGCAAATTAATTCATTACAACACACATTCCCTGTGTGAATGTTACTCCTCTGTACAAGCACATCACTCTGACAAGTGTAAGTGCAACATGTAGTGCTAACAATCTCATAAATTGGAAATAGATGGTGGGTGTGTCACCTCTGTACAGAGAGGCTGCTTAGGGTGTCACGTATTCAAAATGCCATTTCTGTGTGTCAAAGATAGTACGGAATCCCACTCATCAGTCCCAAATCATTACATATAGGCTGTCATTTGTGACCTACAATTGACAACAGGGCTTCTTTTGGGGTCAAATATGTACCACCATGATGCAGGGATGCACCCTGTGACTCAAGTCCCACAACATGAGCTACATGGACGTAAGGGGGAATCACTGCCCCTACATTCGTCCATGCTTTCATACTTGATTAATCATAGACATGACACATCTGTGTGTATTAGAATGTATTATTCACGTTCAGTGGAGTGTTGAAGCTGTCTTAGTACTGGGCCATGCAGACAACACTTTACAATGTTGCCCCGTGGAGGGCCAGGCAGAGTCCTTTAGGGATTGACAAGTTACTCAGAAGGGGAAGAGTCCAGTCCGCAGGCTGATTGCTGTGTCATTGTTGAGCATACAAAATATGGCAGTCCATGTCGAGGTCCAAGGTTAGTGTCGCAGAGTGTGTCGGGGGACAGTGGAAGGTGTTATTCCAGGGCATGATGCAGAGGGCAGACCCAAGCAGAAGCAAGCCATATGGCGGAGATGAATGCTACTGCTTCCTCCTTACCACTGAGGCAGATTCATCCTCATCTTCATCCTCTGACGTTTCATGTGCCTCACATGTGGGTGGTGGTGTTTGGTTTGCAGCACTGTGTGACACTGACACATCAGGGGCCAGAGATGTGGATGTAGAAGTAGCAGCAGCATTCATCTGCGCAATGTCTTGTGGCATCACTCCCATGATGAGGATCTGCAGGGCATGGAAGATCCCATCTACAGCTTTCTCATGTGCAGCCGTGGTAGCCATTCTTTGTGCCTGCATCCGCTCCATGTTCTCCATGACCCTCCTTATGTTTCCCAAATCACGGATGACATCGCTGTAGCCACTCTGACTAGACAGTTGTTGTTGTCTCCGAGTCATGACTCCAGCGACGCCAGCCATGGATTGTTGGATGGCATAGGGCGGACTGTGGGTGTCCGTTAAGGAGTGTAAGTGGTCCCTGATGGGACTTAGACACCCACGTATGGCATCTAGTTTGGCTGCCATGAGGTCGAACCCCACCCGCACCTGTTCAGCCAGCTCCTTCTGGCAGTCTAATACACGGCGTTGGAATGCCATGTGTTCTTCGGTGAGGTGCTGGGAGCCAGACGTGGTGGTGGGTGCTTCCTGCTGTGTGGTCTGTGCAGGGGTGGGATCACCTCGATGGTGCTGGGCTGCCCTGCTACTGGAGGTGGGGTGCGGAGGTTGTCCATGAACCGTTGGAGTTCGTCGTAGTCGATGTCCTGGGGGTCGTCTCCATCATCACTGACGGGATGTAGGGTCTGCTCTGCAGGAGGTGTTGATTGTCCCTCTGCAATGTAAAGGGGAGATGCAGTTTCACAGTGTGTTCCATGTATGTTGACGCATTGGCGGAGTTTACATACAGACTGCATGACAATGTACATTGTGACTGTTTGTGAGGAGATGCCTATTTGATGCGGAACAGTGGACATTTGTACTACATCACGGATGTAAGGTTGTACTCGTACATTGTCATCTCACAGGTTCCTGCTATGCCAGATGTGATTGGCCATTTTGTACACACATGCGGCACCAGTTGTGTCCTGTGTTCTGTTGTGAAAGTGTTGCAGTTTGTACCACATTGTTGTCAATGTTGAGGTGCTCTTATTCTTATGTGTGTGTGCTGCATTGTGGGTGAGTCGGCCCTGCAGCTCTGATTTGTCTGCCCCTTATCCCTTTCAGGCGGTGTGCCTTTGACTTCTGTGCTTCTACAGTGCTGAGATGTTGCGGACTTTGGTAAATTGGGCTCTTGGTCGAGTTGTGACTCTTGGGCATGGTTTGTCCGCAGATGTGTTGTTGACGTCAGGGGTTGTTTGTGCACGTGGATGTGTCAGAGTGTGACCTGCTCCTTTCCGGATGTGGTCCACACTTAGTCACCTCAGTGTCGTGGCGTGCACCATGTCATGATAATTGGACTGCAGCCATGCTAATCGTCATGCAGTGTCACTTGCATTGTCAGTGTGGCTCACGGACCCGCAGCTTTGGGTTCAGCACATGTGTATGGGTTTGTTGTGTGATTAGTGATGTGTGGGGAGGGCTCCCTCCGGGCACATTGTCGACGGGGGCCTACTTGCTGTTCCTATGTGTGCTGCAGTATGCCAAGGAGATCAGGGACATAATCCAGAGTCATTGTGGGTGTGCAGTGTGCTCTACTTAATTGTGCATGTGTGCCATTGTGCCCATCTCTCCCCGTCCCCCCAGTCCCTGGTCGGTACTCACCATGTTGATGTTGTGTCAGGTCATGTTGAGCAGTGTCCGGATCCACTACTCCTGGCACCGTATCCCGACTGATGACTGTGGCCACCATTTTCTCCATGTCATCCAGCTCCTGGTGTGCCGCTGGACCCCCACCTCCAATCTGCGTTGCTGCTTTCATGTTGGCATCGAGTTTATTCTTGGTTTTGCCCTTCACATCATTCCAGCGCCTCTTGACCTCTTCCATTGTCCTCTTCAACTCTGCAACTGCATTCACATGGTCCAAGATAGTCTGCCATGTTTGCGTCTTTGTTGCCAATGACACGTTGGAGGTGACGAACAGTTGTTGGTAGTGTTCTATCACCTCCGTAACGATGATCCTGTTTTTCTGCGGACTGAACCGCGTCTTCCTCTTCTCCTTGACCTTCCCCGACCCCGAGGTTCCTTGCTGGTCGTCTGTGGGGCTTGTGGGGTTGTGGGGTTCGCGTTGTCCTCTGCACTCAGTCCGGGTGCATCCATGGTGCTACGCAGTTTAACTTTTTTTTTTCTTTTCTTTTTTTCTGCTTTTATGGTGCATTTTCCCGCATGACGCGTGGGAATTGTAGGCCTGTCGCTGGTTATCGCTGATTTTTGTATCGTGATTTGGGGCATCGCAACTTTTTTCGCATTCGTGTTTCGCATTTTTTTGGCGTTGCGTTAATTTAAATGCGGTCATTTGGCGCGTTATCGTGAGACTGTCGCATGGTGCCGCCGGGTTGAGAATACAACGTTAACACAGTGTTATTTTCCCGTGATGGACTGCGATGTGCAAAGTTGCGTTAAGCTAATTTTGCGATAATTATCACACGTTCTTGGGAATATCCCCCTTAATCTTTAGCTGGAACCAAGTTGCTTGGCTTTTCAGATATATGTATTTTATTCACACCTAACATCATGCTTAAGTATGCTTGTTAAATGTTGATTGAACATTTACCCATCAGCCTGTTTTGTTGAGTGGAGACGTGTGCCTTTCTATGATAAGTGTTATTGACATTACAAAATAGCATTTGGCCACTGAATGAAAATCCATCCCAATTTGAAAGTCCAACCAAACATATGCACAATAATTTCCCTTGCCACTTTTAATCTGTTCATCTAACAAAAGTGTTTTCCAGAACTGTGTACGCAATGATTTATTTTGACACATTTTTCTATTATATATGATTGAATTCAGTTGGCACATTGTTTTACTGATGCATTGGATTTAGATTTACATGACTTTAAATGACATCTTAAGTCTGGTATGATAAACGTGCTGTAGAAATCCATTAGGCATGCATTCTTTGTTGACAAATGGCATTTTATTTGCTATTAAGTGTGTATAATAGTAGGATGAGTTAACGGTGGTGATATTCGGACATTTGCTACAGAATATTCGTCTAATGCAGTGGCAGCTGAAACATATTTGAAATAGCCTCTTCTAGAATTTTGAAAATAATTTGGCTTTCCTGTTAGAAGGGTTTCTGTTTGTATTAAAAAGGAGTTACAAAACGATGTAATTAAATTACTATGCATCAGTAAACAGGCAATTGTTTTTCCCTGAGCCTATCATCAGACCCTGCAGTGCACCCTTAGCTGCTGCGTTCTAGGAAGCATATATTCCATTTATGGACAGTAGTTTTACAGAAATTGTATTGTGATTTTGTGTGACTTTCAGCATTCCACTGAAACTAGTTAATCTTAAAAAATTCTGCAGTTTAGAAAGGGAAAAGTGAATCTACCCCTCTTCCTCAAAGTTCACTTTCACAAATGCGGTTAAGTTTGGAGTGGAAATAGTAAATCTAACCCCCTAAATTCCAATGCTTTGTCTAAAATGGCTACTTTTGAAGTAGGAATAGTAAATATAACCCAAAAGGCCCAACATTTTACCAAATGTGGCTTTGTTTTGAGAGAGACTTGTAAATCCATACCCCCCCGCCCCCCAAAGTGCAACGCTTTTCCCAGTGTGGCTCAGTTTGGAATGGAAATAGAAAATATAAACCTCCTCTGCTTAGTCCAATACTTGTCCAAGTTTGGCTAAGTTTGGAGTGTAAAGAGTAAATCTAACAATCCCCTTCAAAGTCTAACACTCCCCCAATATAACTAAGCTTGGAGTGTGAATATTAACTATAACACCGAAAGTCCAACACTTCCTGATATGTTGCTAGGTTTGGTGTGGGAAAAGTAAATCTAACCCCCCCAAAGTCCTACATTTTCCTTAATGTGTCAATGTCTGGAGTGAGAGTAGTAAATCTAACTCCCCCCTCCAAATCGAATACTTTCTCCATTGTGGCTAGGGTTGGAGTGGGGACAGTAAATCAAACCCCCTATAATCCAGTACTTTCACCAGTGTAGATATGTTTGGAGTGGGAATAGTAAATCTAATTCCCACAAAGTCGAGCACTTTCCCCATTGTGGCTGAGCTTGGAATGGGAATAGTAAATCTACCCACTCCGAAGTCCAAAACTTTGCCCAGTATTGCAAGTTTGGTGCGGTAATAGTATATCTAAGCCCCACAGCCACCTCCAGCGTCCAACACTTTCCCTTGTGTGGTTAAATTTGGAGGGGGAGTAGTAAATCTCAACCTCATTAAAGTCCAAGACTTTACCCAAAATGTAAATGTAATTTCTCCAAATTATTCTGTATTTGCATTAGTTGGTTAGATTTGATTTTGAAGCATTAATATTTGATTTATTAATAACAGAACATTAGTTTGAACATTTATGAGCTATTTCACACTTTTTGCTTTTACTTTTTATTAAAAAAGAACACAGTTCAATGTAACATAGTTTGTTGACAGTAATATATGTTTAATTTTTAAGAAACAAATTTAAAGTTTGCATAAATGAATATATATATATATATATATATATATATATATATATATATGTCATTTGAGATGTAATCAGTGATGTCATAAATTATGTCATAGAACATGTCATAAGTGATGTAATATGTGAGGTCATAAGCAGTGCATGACAGGGGCACAATTTATAGTTACCTCTGCTCACTATAATTGGTGAATATCTGTGTTTTATTTTTAGCTAAAAATGCTAATGTTATCACTGACATATTCACCTAATGATAACATTACTTTAACTTTGTTTTTTTCAGTAACTTTGTAAGGTTTTTTAAACAAAAACAGATCTTTTTATCACATCTAACTAAAACGCTGCTTTAACCTTTGTTTTGTTCAGTGAATTTCTAAGTTTTTTTAAATGCAAAGTAATATTTCATCACCATACGTAAAGCCGAAATGCTGCCACACAAGGGCATTTGGCTGTGCACGGCCAGGGTTTGGCCACAGGGTTTGGCTTTCCACCAGGCCTTGTGGCCAAGTCACCAGCAGGCAGCCAACCCCACACTGCACACAGCCTTTGACATTGCACAGCGAAGGGTTGGCTACAGGATGCACCTGCCACCATGCAAAGTGGCCACACCCACAGCAGGCTGCCAAACTGACACCATGCACAGCTTTTGGTGTGCACAGCATAGGGTTGGTCTTCGGGCCCATGGACCCCAACCCCAGAGGCCAGAACATATATATTAAGCATCCCCTCTCCCTGAGCCTTAATTGGCCCCTGAGACCTCATCCCCAGAGCCAGTTTCAATACAAAAGGGTATGAGGCAGCGTGGCTCCCTCCCCAAGCCTTAAAAGTTCCCAGGGCCCCCAGATCCAAATACAAATAAATAGGAGAGGGGGGCATGCAGCCCCCCTCCCTGAGCCTTCTTTGGTTCTGGGGACCCAAAACCCGGTGCCAAAATCTAAGGGGGGGGTGCATCCCCGTCTCTAAACCTAAATAGGCCCAGTGGACCCCATCCCCCAGGGCCAAATACAATAAAAAAGAGGAAGGCCCCCCTCCCCTGACCCTTCTTGGGCCCCAGGGGCCTCATTCCCCGGGACCAAAATCTAAGGGGAGGGGCTCCTCTCACCAAGCCCTAATAGGCCCCCAGGGCCCCATCACCTGGAGCCAAATACAATAAAAAGGGGAGGGGGTCATGTGGCCCCCTTCCCCGAGCCCTATTAGTCCCCAGGGACCCCCATTTCTTGGGGCCAAATATAATAGAAAAGGGTGATTAGGGTTGAACGTCCCCCATCCCCGAGCCTTATTAGGCCCCAGAGATCCCATCCCCTAGGGCCGTCTGTTTTTTTGAAAGGGGAGTGGGGCCCATGGGCCCTTCCCCGAGCATTATTTGGGCATGGAGTCACATTCCTCAGGGCTGCATGACATTATTTAGGGGCCGGGGGCATGTGGCATTCTTCCCCGAGCCTTCATAGGCCCGAGACCCCATCCCGCCAGGGTCGTGTCTTATTTAAAAGGGGAGAGGGTGGGGGGGCACTCCCTTCCCAAGTCAAATATGTCCCCTGGGACCCCATCCTCCGGGGCCTTCCTGCAATATAGGTGGGTGCCCCGGTACCCACCTTTGGCACCCACAAACAACATTTTGGGGGCAGGGGGAGCCCCAGGGCATTGCTGCCACATGGAGGGAGTAGCTGCTTTTTGTATGCTCCCTCCTGGTGGGAGAAATATCTTTTCACAAGTCTGCTCCCTGCCGGTGGGAGCATTTTTAAATCTTCAGCCGGCTGGGAGCAGACTGTGGGGCATATGTATGAAGCCTAGTTCCCGTTCGCAAACGGGCCGATTCTCAGAATCGGCCCGTTTGCGAACGGGAAATAGCCTTTTGGGAGGTATCATCCCAAGACGAGTCCTGGCCTGATTTTTGAATGCGGGCAGTTACTACCATTCATGTTGAGAAAGCTGCCACTCGAGTCGAGTAGAAAATATACTCAAGCAGCAGAAAGAAGCAGCGCCCTCTGGTGTGCTGCGTGGTGCCATTCGCACTGATTTTACAGCACAGGACAAGCTCCCGTTGCAAAAAATCACAGCAAGCAGCACGACGTGCCAAAATTCTGCCACTTATGGAACTTCATGGAATCTCACTGAGTTTTTATGGAGCTTTGCGGAAATCCGCGAAGTGAAAATCTGCAAGTTTTGCCCATCCCTAAAAAAGCTCCCTGGGCCAATCAGAATGCTCTGTTTTTTAACCGGAGCTTTTGCAAGACTCTCGCAGGAGTCCCTCGGACTTGGCCATCCAGATATCCAAATATGTTTTAACATTAATTTCTCAAAAACTACTGAACAGATTTACACCAAATCACAAAAAGCACCATCTGCAGACTGAGATCTAGCTTTCTGCCAAGTATGATGCAATCGAGTTCAGCAGTTTTTGCGGTAGTACTTCTTAAAGACATTTATGGAATTGGGATTTTGTGTTTTGGGACCCCTCTTTGTTCTCGGCCCCTGCTTGACGGATCACCCAAAAACCTTCTATGCACAAACTAGTCAAAAAGTAGCACTTTTTTGGAAAGTTTTGTTACGATTCATCAAATGGGGCGATAGTTATTAGCAAAATAAAAAAGGCATTTCTTATGGAAATGCTGACCTAACTATAACAACCCATATATATGCCACACCACTCTCCTGCGCTTTGCTGAATTTAAGACACGTACACAAGGGTGTTGTGCAAAGGATTTTAATGTGAAGTAATGGTTAAACTCGTTTTGGCCACAGCCCAATGGTCACGTGTCAAGTTGTCCATTAAGAATTGGCCATCTAGAAATGTCATATTTGATTAATGCGAGCATAAATCCTATAATAATATAGCAATTCATGTGATATAATCTTTAACCAAACATATTGTATGTCCATATTCATGTTCACATAATAAATCAATTGATGCTATTCAACTGTATGACACTCCACAGTACAAAAACTCCACTATATCCTTTTTCAGTATGCCACTGCAATGTACGCTACTCCACTATATGCTATTCCTCTCTATGCCACTCCTCTGTATGTCACTCCACTGTTTGCTATTCCACTGTATGCCATTCCACTATACACTATTCCTCTCTACGCCACTCCAGTTTATACAACTCCACTCTATGCCACTCCATTTTATGCTAGTCGATTGGACACCACTCTATTCTATGCCACACCACTGTACGCTATTCCACTCTACACTGTTGTACTCTGTGCCACTCCACTGCATTCCACTCCAAGCTATTCCACTGTATGCCCCTCCACTCTACATTATTGGACTGTACACAACTTCAACTTTAACTTTGGAAGTAAGGGGGCCCCTGTATACAAGATAAACTTGCCAATAACAAGGAAAATATGAACTGAGAAAAAGAGCCTAGGCAAATGGCTATATATATATACATGCGCGGGCAAAAAAATCTGGAGCATGAATAGTACAATTACATATATGTTAAAAAACATACAGCATAACATATGTTATTATTATCAAATTATTTATTCATCATTTTTTAGAATTTTCTTTTTCATTTCTTAAGATAAATATATGTAAATACATGTCTGATGTTCTGTTTAAATATATTAAAAGAATTTTAACAATTTTAACAGGTGTCCAAATTCAAAGTGAATACATTGAAATTTGCACATATGATACACTAGTATACATTTTTCCCCCTTCTTTTTACTTTTACATTACATCAATTAGTGAAAACATGAATGCTCTTTGTAGACAATACACAATGCGAGTGGCTAAATGATGGAAAAAAGCTGACAGTATGTTGACGCCCCTCCACTCTACGTTATTGGACTGTACACAACTTCAACTTTGCCACTCTACTGTATGGTATTCCACTCAATGCCTCTACACTGTATTGCTACTCCTCTCTATGCCATTCCAGTGTATGCCTTTTTCATACCAGGCACCTTTCATATGGAACCAGCTTCCATTGACCTTAAGACAATGCCCTGACCACTTGAAATTCAGAAAGGCTCTGAAAACCGCCTTTTTTTAGATCAGCCCACTGTCACAACTTCTTCTGCAAATCCACAAGCGCCGAGATACCCCTCAGGGGGTGATTCACGCGCTATATAAGCTTATAAACTAAACTAAACTCTCCACTCTAAGCCACTCCATTCTATGCCACTTTATATCACTCCACTGTATGCTGTTACACTACCCCACTCCACTGTATCCTACTCCATTCTATGCTATTCCATTGAACTTCACTCCACTGTGCACCACTCCAGTCTACACCACTGCACTGTACGCTATTACACCATATGCTACTACATCATACACTATTACACTCTACGTCACTCCATTGTGCAATGCTCAATTCTGTAACACTCCAGTGTATGCCACTCCAGTCTCGGCTCCTCCACTGTATGCTGCATGCAGTCAACTCCACACCGCGCATTACAAATGGTTGGCCCTCACCAAGCGAGAGCAAACACATATTTCCCTGCCTGCACCAGTGAGGGCAGAAAAAACGCTATATCCTGGGGTTGGACGCCATTGTGGGCCCCTCCTCATTTCATGAATGTCCCCAGGACAAAATGGGGTCTGAGGAGGGGGGCTACATGGCCCCCTCTCCCTTTACATATCTGGCCAGGAGATGGGGTTCCCATGGGCAGAAATCAGCTTTGGGAGGGGGCCACATGTCCCATTCATCTCTCCTTTTGTGATTATGGCTGTGCCCTAGTGGATGGGGTCCCTGGGGCCAAAAGTAACCCAGAGAGAGTGGGGCACGTGCCCCTTCCCCCTTTATTTAGTGTCTGGGCCCAGATGATGGGGTCCCTGTGGCTACAATTGGCCTGGGGAGAGGGGCTGCATGCCTCACTCTCCGTTTTTAATAAGGCCGGGCTCTGGGGGATGGGGTCCTTGGGGCCAAAATAGGCCTGAGGAGGGGGGACACTTGGGAGGACAAATTCACACCAAAATTTTAATTAAAACATTTTTGGCCCAGGTGGGGTCCCTGTGGGACTGCACCACCAGGCCTAGGGGGTCAGGGTATTCCTACCCTGCCACCTAGTGGATTTTCTTTGCCTTTATTCTTGGTACTCGGCCGAGTCCCAAGATGGCTGCCACCACTTTGTGGTTGAAGTAGTGCCAGCCAATCACAGCTTTTCTGTTGGCATGTGGATCCATGTCACTAGATATATATATAATAAAATATATATTTGAGAGCCAAACGCAAGGTTCATATACCAGGAGAAATAGTGCTACTAGTGTTTAATTATCCCGCGACCCATTTTGGCCGCAAAGTGCCTTGATCACATAACAACAGTGATGGTATAACCAAGTTTTAAAGCAAACCATAAACATCAACATAAGTGATGGACTGTAAAGCAAAAGTCCTAGTCAGCACCATCTTGGAAGAGTAAGCAAATTACTCTAAAGTGTGAAAAAAGCACAAAGAAAGGGAGAACAATCTTCACAGATGTAATCACAATTTACAAATGTAAAATAAAAACATCATATCATAATTAGGGCTCCCGGTTTTATGGTATTTATTTATTTAACATTTCCATCTGTCTTCATCCATATTTATTTTTTGGACATTTTTTATGTATTTGTCTCTATTTATTTTGTGTTTTGTGTATAAATGATGTTGTAAAACTGTACATTTCCATATTTATTTAACTGATAGACACACACTCATACTTTGATGTCTGTCTTGATTTAGCTATTTAAGCTGCCAAATATTACGTAACAATACATCCACTAAATATTAGCATTATACCACAAATGTATGTTGACAACTTGACATATGCCATTATTTAAAGAAATTTCATCCTGTTTTTTTAATTTACCATGCTGTTAATCTGCTCAGCTGTTGGGCTACAATTCATGAAATACAGTACGAAGAGTCACTTAGAAGAAGCACAATTTTCTGTATTTAACCACATTTAAAAATAAATGCAGACAGAAAACACAGTGTTTTCTGTCTGTATTTATCTGTAAAAATTCGTAAATAAGGAAAATAGGGAGCCTTAATCATAATCAATGCATCATCATTCTTTCTAAATAAAAAAGGATTATATAGACTTAGAGATACTCCTGGAGAGTTGTTCATGCATTAACCGTGAGAGGTCTATGGATAGCATTGTTAAATACTAGGAAATGTTGGAGAATTGAAAAAATCAGGGTATACAATTCCATTCGCGGAGTGGGCAGATTTCAGGAATTCCGCGCTACGCATCTAACATGGTGTTCCTGCTTAATTCCACCATCCGGCGCATGGCAGAATGATATTTTCATGTGCAAGACTTGTTTTGGCACGCGCTGGCGAGCGTGTCGAGATTTGCTGGCCACTTGTGACACTTGCGAGATTTGCTGGCTGCTAGTGCGGCTTACGTCCGCCACAGAACCTTCCGGCGCCATATCCATGACACTGATGAGCGCGAGCTGCTATGGCTGCATCTTGAGCAGATTCTCTACTCTAGAAGCAGCTACATTTTCTTCCCCAAAAAGTTTTTGGAGTTAATATTCTATTTCAACTGACCCTTCAGGTTGTTTTTAGTGCAGGTAGCATTTATTTATTTTACTTTTTCAACAACAAGGAAGTGCCCCAGAGACTCTAACTTCCTCTTCCTGTCCAGCAGGCTCTTCCCAGTGTTGTCCTTCTCCTGGTCACTTTTCTTTGGGATTTCGAGGTGGAAGAATCACTCTCTTTGTCTTCTGCATACATACCATTGGATTAATGGACTTTGAGTTTGTGATATCACTATTAACTTTTGTAGAAGGGTGTTGTTTCAAATTTTATAGAGGGCATGCACCAGTATTCATTTGTACTTTTATTCGATTTCTAAATTTGATTGTGGTGGGTGGCCTGAAGCTTCAGTAGAGGCCTAGTTCTTTTTCTATATTTATTTGTTTTATCTTTTGTAAGGTAAAAAGGTTACACAGTTCAGTACATTTTCTCCATATTTGTTAAATTTGAACTACTCATTTATTTTACTGTGTGGCCTAGTCTGCCCACAGGCCATCCAACCAGTAGATCCAGTACTAGTCATGGGTACATGAAACAACTGTTTTTGTAGCATATAAAGCTCTAGTCCTGGTTTTCAAAGCTTTTCATAAGATTGGTGCCCCCTATCTAAGAGAAAGATTTCAGCCTTACATTCCTCCACGTACTTTGAGGTCCTCTACCCAGCGTCTGATCTCGACTCCGAAGGTCATGCTCTCCCGGATAGGGGGAAGATCTTTTCAAGCAGTAGCATCTCGTCTTTGGAACAGCCTTCCTCCCCCACTGCGACAGATCCCGGACCTCTTAACTTTTAGGCGGAATCTGAAGACGTGGCTTTTCCAGCTCTAGGCCTTTCCGTTTCTGTGACTTGGGTGGATCTCTGTTGGTTGTTATGGTGGTCTTTTATCTCAGCGCCGGGACACTCTTGGGAGTAGCTGCGCGCTTTATAAATTCCTGATAACATAACATAACATATGTTGGTTTTAAAACATCATTTTGGATAGTGATGACAATTGATTACAATGAAATTGTGTTTTTGGCTTTTGTATTTGTGTGTGTCTGCAAAAAAATTATTTTGTGGGGTAATATTTGATGCCTTGGAAGGATATGTGTTGTTTTTTTATAGCTCACTTCATTTTCAGTTTTAGGCATTGCTGAATTAATGGTAGCATTTTCTTCAGTGTTATCATGCCTCCTTTGTCTGGCTAGTGCGTGTGTATGCTTGCCATAGGCCACCGTTTGTTCTCAATGCCATGTGGCCGGGCCCATTTTGTTTAGTCAGTGACCATAGGCCTGGACATGTTCTTTTTTGTCCATGCCTCCTTGCTAGTTGTTTGACTATGTGGCCGGCGACAATTTTGTGTAGCCAGCCAGTGTGCTTTTGCCACAGGCCTGCTTGTGTTCTTTGTTGTGGCTATGCCTCCTTGCTTGCTGTTTTTGTTTGGCCATGTCACCGGTGGCCATTTTGTGTAGCGAGCCAGTGGGAATTTGCCATAGTCCTGCATTTGTTCTTTGTTGTGGCCATGCCTCCTTGCTTGCTGTTGTTGTTTGACCATGTGGCAGGTGACCATTTTGTGTAGCCAGCCAGTGTGCTATTGTCATAGGCCTGCATGTGCTCTTTGTTGTGGCCATGCCTCCTTGCTTGCTGTGTTGTTTGACCATGTGGCCGGTGGCCATTTTATGTAGCCAGCCAGTGTGCTTTTGCCATAGGCCTGCATGTGTTCTTTATTGTGGCCATGCCTCCTTGCTTGCTGTGGTTTATTGATCATGTGGCCATTGCAATAGGCCTGCATTTGTTCTTTGTTGTATCCATGCCTCCTTGCTAGTTTTTGTACGTTGACCATGTGGCTGGCAACCATTTTGTGCAGCCAGCCACTTTGTAAATCCTTTTTTTCCAGTTTTCAATGCCATTTTCTAAAGAGATTGATAGGAGAGGGCTGTCTTTTTGTTTTTGTTCATTTTTATGTACCTTTCCCTGATATCAATTTAAGATTCTTGAGAATCCTCCTAGTGTATGTATGTATGATCAGGGTTTATAAATTTTTTTCATTTTACCCCGCACCTCCTTACCTCTAAATGTTTTTTTTAATATTTTTCCTCCATCCACCTCCTGTCTGCCATAGGTGCCTGCCGCACACCAGCATTCACTTTTTAAGAATTGTCATTACTCATTCTCCCTTGGACCCCCTGCCTGCCAAAGGCGCATAGCTGCACATCAGCATTCATTTTTTAAGGATTATTCCATGTTCCTCTGGATCCCCTGCCTCCCATATGAGCACACAGACCATCATTCATTTTTTTAAGGATGATTCCAGTTCCCCCTGGACCCACTTGCCAGTCATAGCACACACACACCAGCATTCATTTTTTAAAATTTATCCCATTTACCCTTGGACCGCCTGCCTGCCATAGGTGCACACCAGCATTAATTTTTTTAAGGATTATTCCATTTATCCAAGCACCTCCCTGAGTGCCACAGGTGTCTCCCTTAGATGCACCTAAAGCAAACAGTTACATCTGTATGTTGTTATCCTGATCGAAAATGACATATTATGTTATGGTGGGGTGGTTTGACTTTGGAATAGATACACTATTGTTGGTAATTATTTAGAATAAAAAGTAACCACACTAAATTATATTGTCTGTACTATGAATAATTCAAACTGCAAAAATACCACATCTCACTAAATGTTTTTCTTGCTTGTTTGCTTTTAGGTCCACAAGAGACATCACGCTCAGTACTCAGTACAGTGGAGAGGTGTGGTGCAGCGGCCAGGGCAGCTGACTTTGGAGCACAGGGCTCACGGTTCGATCTCCGGCGGCAGCTCAGCTTAGCACCATGTGACTCTGGGCAATAGCTCACTTAATTTCCACGACGGCCCCCAGCGCCTTGAGACCCGTAAGGGTGAGTAGTTCGCGCTTTACAAATACGGATTTACATTTACATTACTGCCAGACAGAAGACCGGCACAAAGTGACGTGACCACAACACGTGAGTTCTCCAGTCTCTTCCACTTGTGCAGCTAAGTGCCACTGCCAACTGACAGAGCTTCAAGATGGCCCCAAAGAAAAGCGCTGCCAAGAAAGTGGCCAGTGAGGAGGAGAAAAAGAAGCAGATTTTGACCACTGGCGTGTTGCCTCTATCTTTTTTCAGGAGACATGTGCCTGCTGAACTATCTTCAGAGCAGTAAGCTGGGAGCAGCACTTCAGCATCAATGACACCACCCCAACCTAAGCCCAAGGCCATGTCTCTCAGCGAGGCAACCATTGCAATTATGGCAACATGCAGTGAGTCTGAACTGAATTTATCTCAGCCGCACACTAGTACCCAGTCATTGGAGGAAACTGAGTAAACAGGAGCCACAGCCAGCAATAGTAGATCTTCCTGAAGTAGTAGCAGAACAGGAGGTTGAGCTGCATGCTGAGCAAGATATACCTCTTCTTGAACCATTGGCTTCCAGATCCCCACCAAGAAAAAGGAAGGGTACTCCGCCATCTTCTCCAAGCACCCTTCTGATGATCTGGACTTGGATTGGACCCCGGCTGAAATTGAGACCTGCCAGTAGAGACAAGGGGAAAGGAAAGTTCTTGAAAGCCTTGCAATAATGAAAGGGGATGAGGGGGGATGAGCCAGTTATTGTTATGGGAGCTGTCACAGAGAACACAGACATTATCCCTCCTATTCAACATGCTCCGAGTGATGTGGCACTGGTACCACCACCACCAGCAGCTTCCATTTTTGTAAGGCTCCCGCTGAGACTTGCATCTACCACTACCTCATTCAAAGTATGCACTGCAGAGAAGCAATTGTCGACACACCCACATACCTCCAGTTTTTTGGGCATTGGCAGTGGTACCAGTGAGCCATTGGAAAAGTTCTCCTCCCAGTTTGGGGCTTCTTCTTTACGATTAGCAAGGAGTAGGATAATATTGCAATATGCTCCATTTGCCACACAAGTGTTCATCGAGGTAAGCCTAGTTCACACTATGGTACTGGAGGCCAAATTACCTATATGAAAAAATACTAAGCAATCTGCTGGGAGGCACACCTTATATAAATTGCTGCAGGTGGTGGTGGTGGTGAGAGAGGGGAATGAGCTCCAATCACAGTTGATGAGGAAGAATAATTTGACAGCTTTACGCAAAGCAGCCCTGCCCCCAGCAGTGCACCAATATCACCCCGCTCAGCAACCTTGAAATGGCACAAGAGTAAGATGGAGATACCACAGCATACTGTGACTGCCCCAAGACGCACATTGAATCTACAACCTCCTAGTTCTTCTCTCCGGAAGTCGCCTGCATCAGTGGCACCAGAAAAGAATAAAATCCAGGCTACTTTTATGGGCATGCTTTGGCAGGAGGGGCCTACGAACGAAACCACCCAATGGTTTGTGCAATGGGAAGCTGGCTAAAATGTTAGCGCTGGACCTCCTCCCTTTTTCTTTTGTAGAAGAAGTGGGGTTTTTAGAATTTGTGGTGACTATCTCCCTGAAATAGAAGGTTCCCAGCCACACCTATTTTGCCAGATTTGCTGTACCAGCGCTCCATCACAATGCGCTGCAATTGGTTGGACAGGCTTTGCAGCACAGTGCTAATCACACTGGTTACTGACATGTGGACTAGTTTTCAACCCACTGGTTACATATGTATCACTGCCCACTTGATCTTTTTATTGGGTAATAAGTAACATCTATCTAAAGGTCTCAGAGCTGAAGAAACATTTAAATGCATTCATCGGCATACAACAGTAGCCATGTTTGCCATGGAAAATCCCATATAGCTGCAAACATTTTGGAAGACTTTAACAGCAAGGTGTTTGAATGGCTGTGACCCAGAGGTCTCAGAATTGGATTTGTTGCCATGGACAATGGCAGCAATATAGTTAAGGCCATGGCAGCTGGTGGATATTTTAGGGCCCTGCGTTTGGCGCATTGCATCAACCAGACTTTGCAGGACTTTCTCAAAAAAGAAGTCATAGTCAGCAACATACTGACCACCTGCAGAAGAATCTGTGCTTGTTTTAGCCATTCTTTTAAAGCCCGGAAGCAGTTGAGGATCATTCAGCATGCTAATAGAGTACCAGTTAAAGCCCTCATACAGGGGGTGCCAACATTTTGGAACTCGACCTATTACATGTTGCTACGTCTGTTTGAGCAGTACAAACTTATCAATGACTATGTCATTCAAAGAGGATGGGATGCAACTGTTAAAAGCATGACCATGCAGGTGGACAAATTGGACCTAATCAATGCATGACACAGATGCTACTTCTTTTTGATGTTTTCAAACTGGAAGTGAGCTAGGAGGATAGTACAATGAGCCAAGCTGTCCCGTTGTTGCATCTGCTACAGGTCCAGTTAAAAAGCGTGCCTGGTTGCAGGTCTGAACGGAGAAGCGCATGACTTGGTTGACAGCTTAATCCTTTGCTTGGCTGTTAATCCAAGGCTGCAAAAGACATTATGTCATCCAAAGAGTAAATCTCTGTCACAATACTTGATCCACGAAAGGCTGGAAATTAGAGTCCTGGGCAGAAGTTCTGGCATGCAGACTTCAACTTCCCGAGAGGGCAGTGCTGTTGTCTCACAGCAGCCAACACCAACAACAAGACCACTGACAACAACAACAAGAACAAAAGAAAGGGACCCAAACTCTGCAATGGCTTGGTTTCAAGTGGCAGGACTTAAGTCAAATGCAAAGGCGAGGGCAAAAATGGTTGTGCAAGTGGTTGCACCAATGACCATTCAGCGGATGTAAGAGGACTATCTGGATGACCCAAAAGAGGTCTACGTGGTTCAAAACCCATTTATCCATTGGTATGGGAAGATGCACTAATAGCCAGAGCTCAGCAGGCTGGCAATAAAGTATTAAGCTTGTCCAGTAACTAGGGTATCTGCTGAGCGTTTGTTCGGTGCAGCTGGTGAAGTTGTCACAGTGAGAAGGACCAGTCTCCTGCCTCAAAATGAGGAGAGATTGACCATGATCAAATTGAACCTACACTTCATGCCACACAATTACACTGTTCATAAAAGACCAGAGAAGGAGGGTGATTGGTTAGACTCAAGTGTAGTAGCTGACCAACTTCTGGGTGAACCACATGAGTTTGAGGAAGAACTCTCCTTCCGTGACTGAGTAGGCAACTGTAGAACTTTTAAAATATTTATCGTTGAACTGCTTTGACAACAAAAATATGGATATCAGGATATTTCTTTAAGGGACATTATATATATTATTTCTGTCTGACTTATGCAGCCCCACCATTTTAGGCACATGTATGAACGGATTGGAGTTGGATCAGTGTGCAATGAAGAAACCTGCCCATTCCTTTCAAGGACGTTGGCCAATGCCTGCCTCCATCCCATACCTATTCTTCTTTTTTTCATCCCCTAGAAGGGCTGCCTCACTAAATATCATTTGATTTACAAGACAGCCATGTATTGCTCCCATCAAAAGAGCAGACACAATTGTGTACCACCATGCTTGTATTGGGACAGGTAACTTATGCACCAATGAGTGATATATTATTGAGTGATTGTGAGTGATGATTGATGGTTCATGTAGTGGCAGACATCAGGGGAGGGTTCAACTCATTTGTAAACTTGATTTCTATGATTTGCAATGTTTCTGGCCTGATGGGTGCTTTTTCCTGAAGGTCATTGGCCCTTTCACACCTAGGGAGATTTACTTGCAGAGTCCACTCCTTGTTGTGCTTTTTTATGTTTCTTTAGAGACCAGACCAGTCAGTTTAGTTAACAAACACAAATCTACAGAAAACACTCAAATTCTTTTTCTCTTCTTGTTCATCAACAACAGTGCATTACAGAACTTTCTCTCTCAATCTCATTGGGGTCAGGATGGAATCAGACTTATGCATTACTTGGAGTCAGGAATGACTCAGGCGGGACGGCCTCAACAGGCAGAAGAATGAAGTTATCGGCTTCAAAAGGAAACCAACATGATGATGACTCTAATAGGCCTACTGATTTCTGTTGACTGGAGAGAGATGTGTTGATTTGGGAAGTGAGTAGTGTGTTTGCTGGTTCAAATTTGAAACTCTTCTATTATGTGGTTGTGATCAGGGGGGTCCTATTGTAACTGGAGACAGACATGTGATGTTGCATCATCACATGATGCACACACTTGGCTTAATGTTATGGTGACAGTTGTGAGATTGATCAGCCCAGTACATACTGCTACTTGCCCAGGATTGGTAATAAAATTGCTCCCACTTCTCAGTTAATTGCACAAGAGTCATATGAATGATTGCAGCAGCCTATGCTCTTGCTCTGCCTCTGATTCTTGGACACTCCTCATGAAGGTTATTTCTGTCCTTCTCCTTGACTCTACAATATTATTTCTGTTTTACAATCCACAGGATTTCTCTTTCATGAAAGGTGAAAGCTCCATAACACTCCTGCTTACCTTACCAGACTGGTTCAGTGAGGAACCCGAGAAGACGGACATTCCAAGAAAAATGCAGATGCACCAGTCAACTTGGCATTTATACAGTATCATTTGTCTTTTAATAATCATAATTATTCAGAACTATGTGGGTTAACTCCTCCATAAATTTGTGTTTTTCAAACCTAGATGACAGAACTTCTAGATATATAATATATTGCATCTCTGGGGCTGAAGAACTGTTTGCAGTGCAATTTAACTGTCATTCCTTCATTTCCTTTCACAACAGATTTGATGATGATGATGATGTGCTGATCAATATTGTTGTTGTCTAGAGTTTGTCTTTCTCACATCTTTCCCCAACTACCCGTTCTCATCCATTCGTCAAACCAATAAGCCTGTTCCCCCAGGCTGTGTGATGTATATTGAGGTAGGACTTATGAATTTACACCATAAGTGGATCACACACTTGGTAGGGTGGATGTGCTGAAAGAGACACCAACTCACTGCGGGATCTTCTATTACCTGAGCAATAGCCCACATCAGCCCCACTTATCCACCCAGGCATAACACTAAAGGGATCTATAATTTAGATATATAACATCCTTCGTAAACATCATCATTCAGGCCTTGTGTGGCATAAGTGCTTAACCTTGTCCACTCCTGAGTCTACTTCTCCTGACTTGAGGTCTTGGTAAGTTTATTTTTAATTAAATACTAGCTCCCCATTGCTCAGAAGAAGTCTACTGATAGTTTTTGCTATTGTTGGACTTGGCCCTTTTTGCAGGGTCATCCCTGAACTTTTTGCCTTCCTCCTGGTATTTTTTCTGACCTGGTGTTGGTGGTTTTAAGACTCTGGGCACTTTATCGCTGCTGTCCAGTGTAAAGTGCATGTGCTCTCTATGATAAAACATGGTAAGATTGGTCTACACCTGTTTGGTGTATTTAATTTACCTATCAGTCCCTTGTAAAGTGGTAACTCAGATACCCAGGGCCAGTAGATTAAATGCTACTGGAGGGCTTGCAGCGCTGCTTGTGCCACCCACCAAAGTAGCCTTTCAAACCTGTCTCAGGCCTCTGCTATTGCAGGGCCTGCGCATGCAGTTTACTGCCGCTGTGACGTGGCACATAAAGTGGGTGCCACGTCTGTGACTTCCCTTTTACTACATATCTGTCACCCCTAAGGTAGGCCCTAGCTAGCCCTATGGGCAGGGTGCGCTGTAGGTAAAAGGTAGGACATGTGCCTTAACTGTGTGGCATGTCCTGGTAGTGACAAACAGCCATTTTGGTTTCTCACTACTGTGAGGCTGCCCTCTCATAGGAATGCATTGGGGATTCCCTGATATGTGTTTCAGTGGTAATTCCTGATATGAGAGGAGTAGCGTGATCAGGTTTGGTATGTTTGGAATAGTGATAATAAATGCTGTGTAATGGTGTTCACAGATTTATTATCACTATTATAGGAATGCCACTTTTAGAAGCGGGCATTTCTGTGTGCTATGTGTCTTTGTGCCTGCCTGATGTGTATTGCATGTCTGGCTCTGGAGTGACAGGGGCCGGGTAGGTGCAGTGGCTCCAGAGGGGCTGGGTGAGTCAGCGCTAGGCTGAATAGGCCCCTCTGCATTTGGAGTGGTGGGAGGAGTAGCACCTGGGCCTGAATAGTACAGAGCCTGCCTCACACAATGCTGGCTCCGCCCCATGTGATGTATCTGGGGCCAGGACCTACACTGACAAAGGAGGGTGTTGGGCACATGTGTAGTTGCCCCCAGAACTGGTTTGTACCGGGCGCAGAGCCCTGTGCCAGGGGGGAACAAAAGACATGTACAATATAAGTATTGGGGCTGTGACCCCATGACTGTGTATCTGCTTGGAGCTGTGTTTCTGAAGGACTGCTGGATGCCGGAAGGAACCGCCACAAAGGACTGCCCCTCTGCTGGAGGGCCCTATGAGCTGGCCTGCCTGGGCCAAACTCTGCCCTGTGGGACTTTGGGGACTGAGCATGCTGTGAGTGCTTGGATTTCCCTGGCAAGCCATCGGCGTGCTGGAGTGCCCTGCTGTTCCCTGCAGGCAGAATGTGGTGACGTGCTTTCTACAGGGGGAGCTGGGAGCGCTGCCTGCAGTGCTTGGGCGACTTAGTGCCGGGTGAGCGCTTTTGTCGTCTGCTCAAGGAGCGCTGTGCCCAGCATTCTGTTTGTTGTTCAGGAGTCCAAGTCCTGGAGGAATGAGAGGCAAGAGCTGAGGGAAAGAAGTGCTCTCCCTCTCCCTGCGGGTTACTGCCATGGTGCGTAAACTGCCCAAACCCCGACGGAGACTCCGCTCCGTAGTCCGACGAAGGGACAGGAAGCCAGGTGGCTGTTGCCTGACTGTGGGCAGGGCGTCACACCCCCAGGAGAGGAAGCCAGACAGGAGAAGCCTGGTTGTGGGCGGGGTCCGACCCGAGATTACTGGAGCAGAAGAACCGGAGCCTTGCGGGCTCCATTCCGTGACTTCCCGCCTCCCCCCACCTGGTAGAGGGAGAGGCAGGTCCCCAGTGCCCACCGGACGCGGCGAGGGAGACAAGAAGAGCAGAGAGGTCCCGGTGAATAGGATTGTGTGGCCGTGATCGGCCTAGAAGAAGCGACGCCTCCTGAGAGAGCCTGGCGGGGAGGTGAGTTCCCCTGGGAAGAGCCGGCTAGAGGGAAATCACTGTCCCTCATATGTTTTTTGTTATCAGCAAACACGAAGGCAGCTGCAGGGTAGCGGGAGGCCACTTTGGGGGCCATTTCGTTAACTTCGCAGGGGGTGGGGGAGACCAAGTGTGGTTGCCCCGCCCTTGGGGGGCATTGCGCTACTTGGTGGCATCGCGGGGGTCACCCCAACCCTGGACACGAGACCCAGAGAGGTCTCCAATGTTTTTGGCACCAGCAGTTGCTCCTTGGAGATTCATGGCAGCTGCCGGTGGTGTGTCCTGTTAGGGCCTCCTACTGTTCCTGTGGGGAACGCGGGGTGAGTCCACAATGGACCCCTACCTCGGTTACCACGGCGGCTGCACCACGAGTGACAGGCAGCTGCCTCTAGCTAGTGGGGGCCATTTGGTGCATTGTGATGTACTACGGTGCACTACAAAATATGTACAGTGATTATGGTGTATGGTTACCTGCCTTTTTTTTGACAAGTAACTAGAGGCACAAGTGTTTATGTGATTGGGGGTCCGATGGGTTTATGGATAGCTTGTCAACCCTGCAAGTAATGTGAGCCCTGGAATTGGTCTCATGCACATGTGTGATGTCCCTTTGAAAGTGGGTACTTTGGTGCACTATTGCTACTGATAATGTGCAAAATGTGCTATGCTGATGATTAGGATGTAAGCCTAAGGTGTTGATGCTAAGTGCCCTATTGCCAGTAGTTAATGGTTGTTTTCACTAACTGTGACATATGTGATGGTGATGACAGAGGCCCGATTGGCACTGTAGTGTATATAATCCCCTGTAAAATAATACCTAGTGCCAGATGGCACAGTGTATATATGTGATTATGCTCTAATGTGTTTTATGAGTAATACAAAGGCTATTTTTATATAACCTTGTGTGGAGTTTCTTTTGTGGTTGGCCTATTGTGTCGCTGCTGTGTGAGTGTGTTGCACAAACGCTTTACACATTGCCTCTGGGATAAGCCTGACTGCTCTGCCAAGCTACCAAGGGGGTGAGCAGCGGTTATCTTCAGCGTGTAGTGCCCTTACTAGAGTGGTGATTTCTGCCTGGCTTAGGCCCTAGCCAACCAGAAATCCCATTTCTAACAGCTATAATATCAGGTTTATGTGTCATGGTGTTAATCTGGTCTCAGTCTTTGTAAAGTTAAGATAAAAATAACTAACCCACTAACTCTGTGTTTTTTTTTTCAATCTAGTTGCCTGTGATGGGCAATCCTCTTGATTTATCCTACAGTTTGAATTCACCTAGGTGGGAGTGGGACTTCACTTGTGATGTCTCCCCTGTTAGCGCACTAGCCTTCTACTACTACCACCACCATTAAGAAGGTACCTTGGTAAACTCTGCAGTAAGGTTTTGGAAGATTGAGAGAGGTATCAGCCATCACTTCATCTATTCACATAAGAGAACTATGGAGTGAAGTGAACTAGTTGAGTTAGTGAGTGGCAAAGACAATGGCATACCCCCTCTAGTGGGCAATATAGTTACAGAGGATAGTAGGTTAAGGGTATAACTAACTGCTATACGCTTTGATAAGCAGATTAAATAAACAACAGGCTGTGCTAAAAGGCAGCAGTGCAAAGTGAAGCACAAAAAAAAGATTGAAGGCATAATTTAACGGACTTTCCATTTAATTTTCTTAACAATACAATTCCACCCTCTCTGACCACAAAAGGCTCACGCCTCTCCCCAAACAAATCAGTATCACCCCAACCAATGTCCAAAACCATGTCCACAGTTTAACTTCCCATTCCCTTCCCCATTCCCACCCTCCCCACTGACAAGAAAAGTCCCTCCCACCAAAGAAAAAAATAAAAAGAGGGCATCATCAATATAAGCATGAAGGCTTGCCATCTCTCAGCAAACATATGCCAGCTCGTGAAGGACACAGCTTTTAAAATGGTCTGGATATGGGGTAGACAGCAGTGGTGGATTGGGAGGATCCTAGCTGCCAGTGGCACTGCCGATGTTGTGGCCTGATAAGGCGCTGGTGGCTGAACTAGAGGTACTGGGGCCCAGGGCAGTGGCAGATGCCTCTGCCTCCCCCTCCTCCTCCAGAGCCATCAGCCGATGATATTTTGTCTGCATGGCCTCCAACCAGTGCCGCCACAGCCGGGCTGCTATCTCCTGCTGAGATGGTAGACCAGCAGGAGTAGCTATTGCAAGAAAGAAATATAAAAAGAAAAAAGGCAAATTGTAAATAATGCTCCATGTAAACACTTTTTTATATAGTGGCACAGTAGCAGTACATTGCTGGTCCCCTAGGGCTATTGGAATTTTTCAGGTGATTAGTCACAGGGTCAAGTTTTCCCCACACATGCCTCACATAAATGCACTGACTGGCTGCAAGGAATTAAGCCTAAATATCACCAGTTTAAATTTAAGTTATTTTTTCTTTTAAAGGATTTCCTAGTAAATTAATAAACAGATACTTTGTGTGTTAAAGAAAAAAAATACATCTCATTAATGAGTAGGGCATTATGCACTATGCAGCACAATTAATTGTATCCTTGTGCTAAATTAATGGAGGTATGTTAGCTCGTAGAGTACTTTGCTACTCTGTGTCGTCTGCAGCTGGGGCAGTTGTAATGGGCAATGTATTATCTTACTTTAATTCCAATGGCCCTGCTCTTCTCCAACTGCCTTTCAATTCGACCTTGACTCCAAAGAGGCAGATGAATAATAATAATACTACATCACACACGTCACATATAAAATGCGGATAGCCTGTCTTCCGTAAGTAGACAGTGGGAAAAACGATACACTGAACTACAGGGAAAGAAACAGGTTATAGATTTTATTTGGTATGTTTGTCACAGAGAATCCTATCTCCCTAACTGTAAATCAGATACTGTGGGCCAGATGTACGACCCTTTCATTTAGCACCTCGCAATTTGCGACCCATTGCGAGTCGCAAATTGCGAGGTGCTAAATGAAATATACAACAGTGTAATTACACTGTTTTGCGATTCTCAATGGAGTTGCAAATTGCGAGGCTCATTGATATTAAAGAGCCTCTCACAACGTGCAAGCCCATTGGGAATGCCAGCCCTCCCAGGGATGGTGGCGTGCTGGGCTCAGCAGACCACCATGTCTGGGACTGCTTTTTAATAAAGCAGCTTTTCTTTTTTTAAATGCAGCCCGTTTTCCTTAAAGGAAAACGGGATGCATTTAAAAAAAATTTAAATGAAATGTTTTTGTTTCATTTTTTAAGGGCCGGCAGTGGTCCCTGGGACCGCTGCCTGCCCTTAAAAAATATTTTCTCCTGCATTTGCAAAGGGGAAGGGGTCCCCTGGGGACCCCTTCCCTTTTGTGACCCCATTACCACCCTCTTGAAGAGGGTGGTAATTTGCGAGTGTTTTGCAACCGCAATTTCGGTCGCAAAACATTTGTACATGGGGTTGCGCTCGCTATTAGGAAGGGAACGCCCCTTCCTAATAGCGACTCCCAATTCCAAAATAGCGAGTCTTAAATAAATTTCGACTCGCTATTTTGGAATGGTACATACCCCCATTGGTTTTTGCATGCGTAAACGGGTTCGCAAACCCGTTTGCGCATTCAAAAACCGTCGTACATCGGGCCCTGTGTCCCACTTCACTCCTGACCTCGCCCTCCACCGCAAATTCTTTTCAACAAATACATTCATGTGGCAGTAAGGAAACTTACAATGCTGCAGGGTAAGTTAGAGGGATTAAGGTCGGTAGAGGTTTTGCTATAGTATAGTGGGATGTCACTGATCATAACGTGCTAAGCTTAGACTTAGTCAATCACTATAGTTGACGAATGATGAAAGGGAAACATTTGAACAGGTGAAAAACCATTATGGAAGCAATGACATATACATACATAAATCACTTGGCCAGGAAAATGTGGCACATGCAAGAATGGATTTGGACCAGAAATTTGGAAAGAATAAAGGAGTGAAGCACTCCTCAGGAGGTGACTGAGTGGGCTTTGGGGAACACACCTTGTTTTTGATTTGTAATGCATTGAAAACTTTGTAAATGCTGCATTAACTGAAGCAGACAACATTGCACAGCCAACACTGCAGTGCCAAATTGAACCATTCTGCAGTTAGGTCACAGTGGCAAAATTTCATGGGTAGGGAGGCGATAATAGATTATGGGTGGGATATCTGCCTCACTTAAAAAAATACAGTGAGAATACTTAATTTGTCTATAAGCAAGCAATGTGACTTACCACCAACTGGCCCTGCCACTGCTGAGACTCCCCCTCCAACCGGTTCCTCTGTCTCCTCCTGCACACTGGCTCTGCCGCTGGGCCAGGCACTGATGGTCTGTGCGGCTAGAAGAAATTACACATTTTCGATGGCAGATATGCCTCCTAAGTAATTATTACTATTATTTTTTGTTTTATCAAAGTACAACCACAATACCTCACTACAGTTTCGTTAGTTGACAATGTTAGAAAATCCAGACAGTCAAGACTACCAAAAACTTTTTGTAATGGAGGGGCAGGGCTATGATGACTCTGAGTCATTGAAGAAAAATGAAGGGGTGGAATAATGATCAATGAAAGACAGATGGTCTTGGTGGGTGGCAAATGCAATAGGACCGCCTACATTCCTGCCATGCTGCACTGTCATGGAAACTGCTGGTATACTGTATAAATGAATGATAAAACAGCATTGGGGGGGTCCATAATGACTATGGCCACTCTCTCGGTTTGACAGAGCATGAGCAAGCAAAAACAGCCTTCTCAACAAACATGCGTGGTGAACAATAGCTTAATTGGGCCTGCAATATTCACAGTAGAGAACCACAAATATGTTCTCTTAGCCTGACAGTACCAGTCCACAAGATATATAAGGGGAGAAGGAAAGCTTACTAACAAAGCAGAAGAAAGCTACAGACTAGTACATGCAGGAGTATGTCAGCTGCAGAAACTTGAAATATAGAAGAAAAGGATAATGCAGGGATAACAAGAATTTAACAAACATTAGATAGAGGATTTGAAGAAAATGAATCAGTATAAAAAAATAAACAAGGCAAAATTATTCTAATAGTGGGGCGAGGTAAAAGTTAGGAAATAATAATAACAGGACTTACTGGGACCAGCAGAACCATCGGCCACTGCGCTGGTGGTGGTGGTGGTTCCACCTATCATGACATTGGTGATGGCAGCCCTTTCACCCACTTTAGATGCCTTCTTGTCCTTGGGTGTTGATGTAAAAAATAAATAAGATTTAAAAAAAAGATTAGTGGTACAGTTAATCTCCTAAAAGTAGCATTGCACATTTCTAAATCAGATCTCCGATAGTACTAGTGTTGAGTTGAACTATCCCTAATTCCCTAAACCTAAGCCCTATTCCTAATTTCCTAAACCTAAACCAATTTTTTAACTACTAATACATAGCAACGAATGATGTTTGCTTCTCAACCCCCTTTGATGAGCCAACTCAGTCTCCCTTTTCAATGCATAGATGCATTCTACACATCACTGAGAGAATGGGACTGTATGAGCTACATAAAGAAAGGCACAGAGAACGCTAACTCACTGATAGTATTACCACTATCTTAGTGACTGGACAGAGGAGTCTGTCTGTATGACTTCTTAAGCGAGAGCCAACGAGTACAATTAGGTAGCTCTGACGAGTAAGGTTAGGTCGCACTGAGAACCTGACTAGCTCAGCTGGATCTCATAATATTTGTAGCATAAACTTAATTTACGTCTGAGTGTGAGCTGCATGCTATTTAAAAAAAAATTGAAAACAAAAAATAAACAATTATTCACAGAGCCCCGCAAACTCGACACTCAGCAGGTCGATCAGGTTGTGCTCTCTGTCTACCAGGTCGGCCCAGCTGTGTGTCACCTGCTGTGTCATGCTCTGAACCGCAGTGCTCCAGTACACACACTGGTTTGCTCTCCCTCACAGCAGCCAATGCTCACACAGGGCGTACCCTCTCCTAGGCCTGCTGCCGGCATGGAGGGAAAGTGGCGCTGCACATAAAAAACTAGTGCAGTCACCTCCGTCTCTGAAAACATGGGGTGGAGTTGCACCCCTAGGCAGCGCTGGCGACTGCTACTAATCTCTTTATTCACATGCAGAACTTTTGAGTTCATCACAAATAAAATGCTTTTTCAAAGATGTACCTCCTAAAGCACTGATGAATGAAGCACAGGAATCATTAGAAGACCCCACCTCAATAGAAGAGGTGACAGTGCAATCTTTTATTTAAGATCCGGGAAAGCTCCAGGGCCAAACAGGTTCCCGTGGGAATTTTACAAAGCATAAGCATTGATACTGGGCTTGTCTTACCTGAACGCAGTGCAGGAGGCACTACAAGTGACCCGGCTGCCCGCAGACTGGAGACATGCCGAGAAAGTGGTGTTTCTGAAACCGGGACGCCCCCCCTTAACAACATGCATCTTACCACCCGGTATCGCCCTTAAATCTAGATGAAAAATTATTAGCAAAAATCCTAGCTAATTGCCTAAGGCCCCTGATGTGGGATTTGGTAAAAACAGATCAGGTGGGCTTCGTGCCCCATGGAGCAACTTGACATAATATACGACGTGCACACAACGCAATAGCAGCAGTGGATCGGCTAGACAGTCTGCCGGCACTGCTTTTACCGGACATGAATAAAGCATTTGATTTGGTTAGCTGGTCATACCTTTTTACACTCTTGGAACGCTTAAGTTTCAGGGGAACGCTTTATGGCATACATACAACTACCATATACAGACTTGATGGCCTCTGCACGAGTGGCGGATAGGGTCTCGGCATCCTTTCCCACTGAATGAGGCACTAGACAGGGATGCCCCCTGCCACCATTACTATTCGCCTTGGCCATTGAACCACTAGTGGCCTGGGTTTGTAAAGATGCCCTGGTCCGAAGATTTTAATGGAACATAGATATATCGGATTGCATCGCATTATATGCGGATGATGTATTATTCTTCCTCACTGACCCATATAAATCGGGCCCCAGACTACTTCAAATAATGCGAATCTTTGGGAAACTTCCGGCCTTTGTATGAATGTCAATAAATCCACCAAATGGTCGATACGGGGAACACTCGGCAATGGCAAATGGGCAATGGAACTAGAACATGCTACAGATGGTATAAAATACCTGGTGGTCTTACTCTCCAACCACCATCGGACTTCTTGGGAGTGAAACCTGGGACCCATAACCGAAAAGTTAAAGGAGACAATAGGGCTTGGACAGGACTGTCACTATCCCTATACAGTAGATCAGCAATATTTAAAATGATTTCTCTCCCACAGCTACTATATCAATTAGAGTACCACCCGTATCCGATCCCACAAACATGGTTTTCTCGGATTAATGCTATACTAGGAAAATTCCTCTGGGGCGGGCGTGTATAGGGTCGCATTACACACATGCTTCTAATCCACCTACTGCAGGGGCCGTCATATGCACTGGTGCATCTTCAAGTGATCAATGACTGGTGGTATGGATTAGGAGAAGACCCAGCCTACACGGTAGAACGTTGGATACTGGGGGACCCCACGCTACATACATATCTTTATATCAGATCAGACGTTCGAAACCTACTCCCGACCACAAGAGTCATGATACTTGTATGGTGCCAATCTCTCCGACGCATGGGTTGGTGGGGCCGCCTCACAGGCGAGACACTGTTAGGGCACATGGATTATTACCCCAACTGGCCACCCTACAGGGATTTCGAGGTTGGGACCAGATAGAGATCTTCACTTTGGGCAACGTTATGCACAGGCACAACCTTAAATCATTTCAAGACATATGCAAAGAATATTCCATGCCTGAGCCAATTTTTCAGATATCTTCAGCTCTGTCACGCACTGACACCCTACATAGCTGACCTAATGATAGTGCCAGAGTTTAGCCCACTAGAAGGTAAAGTGCTGATGGGCGATCTAGGGGACCATAAATCTTCAAATATTTATGAAACACTCACCACAGATAGCCAGACCCCACTTGCAACCTTGAGAACGGCATGGCAGACAGATTTAGGCCCCCTGGAAAATGATGACTGGACAGAAGCCCTTGAATACCCTAAAACATCAGCAATCTCATCGCGCCACCGTCTAATCCAGTTCAAATACCTTCACAGGGCATACTATACCAGGTATAGGCTGTGTAGAGCGGGACTAATAGCATCCCCTATACGCCTTTGCTTTAGGCATGCTGAGGGTACACTCCTTCATTCCGTATGGACGTGTGGGGCCCTAAACGGATTTTGGGGAGGGGTGTTGAGATGCTTCATGGAAGTTTTGTGATGGGAATTACCTAAGTCCCCAAAGTTAGTCGTACTACAAATCACGGATGAGATAGGAGGCAACCAATATAAACACCACCATTATTCTTAGGTCTCACACTTGTTAAGCAGGACATAGCTCAATTATGGAAAACAGCCACATCACCATAGTGGGGACATGGAAGAAGGGGATGGATTTTTGCATGGGACTAGAAGAGACAGTCTTCAAAGGATGGGGTTGCCCCCAGAAATACAAGAAGTTCTGGCAAAGATGTGAAGACTACAGAGGGATCACCCTGAGACCCCGGAAATCAAAAATCAGATGCATAGACGAGGAAATAAGGTCATATAGATGAGGAGTGTCTGCTTCCCACGCAAAGTAATAATAGGCTATATGGGACGTTGCTTAGAACATACCAGAGAGACATGGACATATTATGCCGCAGCAAGTTTAACGTTTCATTGGTTCTATTTTGCTATATAATGCCAAGATATGTACTATGAAGCTTTATATATATATACATTGAAGAAGGCTAACGCCGAAACGTGTATTTTTGTAAACTTATCGCAATAAATCCTAATTTGTGGATTCACCCAACGGGAGTGCTGGTCCGTTTACTTTTGGAGTGAGGAGCGGAATATATATATATATATTATCTACTGGCGGTCGCCAGTAGATAGTTATAGTTAGGACCTATTATCCATAGGAAATTCATAACATTCTATTCCCATTGACGAATCACCGCGAAATTTTCAAAACTAGTGGGGCGCTCCGGTCCGCTCCTGTCTTGAAAGTTTCGGGGTGATTCATCAAGCGGGGGCCGAGAAAAAAGGGGGGCCCCAAAACGTGTTTTCTCCATGTTAATTCCCATAGGAAATTTTACCCACGGCTACAGCCCGAACTGCCGAACGGAATTACACCAAATTTTGCAAAAGGTAGCGCTTGGTTCAGAAAGCGACCTTTTTAAATGGTGTAAATCCGTTCAGTAGTCGCGGAGAAATTAAAAAAATAAGAGTAAAAAAATCAATTTCCCATAGGAAACTTTATGCAAGGCTACAGCAAAAACTGCTGAACGGAATTACACCAAATTTGGCAAAAAGGTAGTGCTTGGTTCAGAAAGCACACTTTTTAAAAATGGTGTAAATCCGTTCAGTAGTTGCTGAGAAAATCCAAAATAAAAGTTTTGATATCTATGGCCACGGTGGATCCGCGCACCCTCCCGACCACGAGCTGCATGCTAATTGGCTGTCAACACTCCAAGCCAGGAAGTGTTGGCAGCCATCTTGTGCCTCGGTAGAACCGAGGCACAAGAAATTAGTAAAACAAGTGTGCAAAACGCAAAAAGGGGGCAGGGTAGAAACACCCTGACCCCCTAGGCCTGCTCAGGGGGTCCCACAAGGACCCCCAGGGCCCAAAACATTTTTTTTTTTTTAAATCGGCGGGATGCGCTTAGGGTGCGCGGATCACGCCGAGAAAAAAACAAAACGAAGCGCGGTCTTCCGCGCTTTGTAGTTAATTGGCCCCCGGGTGGGCCAAGTCCCGGGGCATGGGGGGTTTATTTAATAATATGGGGGGGCCTGTAAGGCCCCCCAAGCCCCGGGGACCGCCACCCCCCCGGGGCTTTAAAAAAATAATGGACGGGAGGGCTCTCGGCCCTCCTGCAGCCCCGGGGACCGCCACCCCCCGGGGCTTCTTTTAAAAAAAATAATTTACCTGTGTGGGGGGCTCAAGCCCCGGGGACCGCCACCTCCCCGGGGCACTAAAATAAAATGCGAACTTGGGGGTCCGGAACAGACCCCCGAGCCCCCGGGACCACCACCTCCCGGGGGCTGTGCATGTGAAGGGAGGGGGGCCGCGCGGCCCCCCTCCTGGAGCCTGTGGTGGCCCTGGGGACCGCCACCCCCCAGGGCCGGCTCCTGCAGTGTCCCGGGGTGCCTACCCCCGGGACACTGTAGTTTGCTATGACAGGACCTGCTCTCTCTTCCAAAAACCAAAGCAGATTGCTTTTCCACACGGGTAAAAGCAATGCCGGCTCCCGCAGGACGCGGGGAGCCGGCGGGACCGTGGGGGCATTGGGGACCCCCCCACGGTCCCCAACGGAGAGGGCCAGCCCCGGGGGTTGGGGTCCCCGGGGCTAGTAGTGGCCCGGGAGGGGGGCCACGCGGCCCCCCTCCCCAAAATTAAAACAATTTTTTTTAAACTAAATAAATAAATAAAGGCCGCCCCGGGGGATGGGGTCCCGGGGGCCAGTAGAGGCCTCAGGAGGGGGGCCATGCAGCCCCCCTCCATAAACAAAAATATATATTTGGCCATGCCCCAGGGGATGGGGTCCCCGGGGCCGGAATTGGCCAAGGGAGGGGGGCCCACGCGTCCCCCTTCCCGTTAATTTTTTTAATTTTTATTAAAAAAGGGGTCAGGCACCTCTCTGCAACGCAGCTCTGTGGCGCTTACTGGAGGTACCTGGTGGGCTAGTTGGACCCCAGGGACCCTCAGGATTCAAGGGGACTTAAAACGCGCCACGGGGCGCTTTTGCACAGTGGTAAAGGGAGGGGGCGGGGCTTCAGGTGACATGTGTGCAAACAGGCCCCATGGTGCGTTTTAAGATGGGGAATTAAATCCCCTTCAATCCTGAGGGTCCCTGGGGGCCAACTAGACCACCAGGTACCTCCAGTAAGCGCCACGGAGCTGCGTTGCAGAGTGTTGTAAAAAGGGGCGTGGCCTCTGAACACCACTCTACAACGCAGCTCTCTGGCGCATACTGGAGGTATCTGGTGGGCTAGTTGGCCCCTAGGGACCCTCGGGACTGAGGAGGAATTAATTCTCCAACTTAAAACGCGCCACAGGGCGTGTTTGCAGACATGTCACCTCAGGCCCCACCCCCTCCCTTCACCATTGTGCAAATATTCCTCTAAAATCAGCCGAACTACGAATTCCGATTTACTCACCGGTTATCAGGAAAGACCTCAGTACTGCATCTTTGAGCCCAGTGCTGATCCTGAAAAGTAATTCTAACCGTACTTACCAGTAACTTGAATTTCCTTCCATAGGCTAACATTGACTGGTTTCACTTGGAAATTCTTCTAAGTGTGGAGTTTTGGAACTTTATAATATTCCTCTAAAATCAGCTGAACTACGAATTCCAATTTACTCACCTGTGATCAGGAGAGACCTGTGCTGCATCTTTGAGCCCAGTACTGATCCTGAAAAGTAATTTTAACCGTACTTACCAGTAACTTGAATTTCCTTCCATAGGCTAACATTGACTGGTTTCACTTGGAAATTCTTTTAAGTGTGGAGTTTTGGAACTTTATAATATTCCTCTAAAATCAGCCGAACTACGAATTCCAATTTACTCACCTGTTATCAGTAGGCCTGGGCGGTAAATTCCGTTCCGCTCGCGGAATTTGCAGAATTTGGGTAATTTCGCGTTCCGCGGAGAACGTGGAATTACCAAAAATTCCGCGATCCGCGGCTTCGCGGAATTTTTTGCTTGTTCGCGCTTTCAAAATGCGTGTTTGCGAGATATTTCTCCCCGAGCATGCAAACAGCGTTCGCAAACAGGAAAAAAGCATCGCGAACGGGCGGAAAAAGCAATTCCGCGTGTTCGCAGAACTTTTGCGTGCTCGCGGAGATTTTTTACCATTTCGCGGAGCTTTGCGTAGCGCGACTACGCAAATTCCGCCCACCCCTAGTTATCAGGAGAGACCTCAGTGCTGCATCTTTGAGCCCACCACTGACCCTGAAAAGTAATTCTAACCGTACTTACCAGTAACTTGTATTTCCTTCCATAGGAATCCATTGTGTGGTTTTCAGCAGAAAAGTTTCAGTGTCGATTTTCACAAACTACAAATATTCCTTAAAAAATCGCCTGTATGACTTAAACGCATTCTTTCAACTGTTTACAGGAGATGCACCAGTGCTGGATCCAGGATCCACCACTGAGTAAGAAAAAGTAACGATAACACTACTTACCTGCTAAGTGAATTTCCTCCCATAGGCTAACATTGGTGATTCTATGTGAAAAAGTTTCTAAGTGTCAACTTTTAAAATACAATAATATTCCTTAAAAATCACTACTGTAACCAAAACGCTTTTACTCAACTGTTTACAGGAGATGTCCCAGGACTGAATCTAGGATCCAGTCCTGTGGTTAGAAAAGTAATCCATAAAGTAACTAATTGCATTTAACTAGAAATTCACATTGAGCTCAATGTTGCATTGTGTTTGAAATTGTGTTGCCCATTGCAACAACTGTAACTACTGTACTTAAAAGTCTATTGCCTATTTGCAAAGTATTTAAACTAAAGTAATTCATTCTGAGAAAGTATATTTTGTAATGTAATGTATAATGTAATTACAATGCAATTTAAAAAATAAAATATCTAAAAATAAATAGTTTTAAAAAATGTAGTAAATCAGTATCAAAAAAATAAATATGACAATTAATACATTTAAAAATTGTCATTTACAAAACCTTTGAAATTCACTGAAAAAACCATAGGTTTTAGGGGCGTTATAGTTAGAATTTAGCATTTAAAAAACCTTTGAAATTCACTGAAAAAACCATAGGTTTCTGGCACGCTATAGTTAGAAATTAGCATTTAAAAAACCTTTGAAATTCACAGAAAAAACCATAGGTTTCAGATGTGATGTCATCAGTGATGTCACTGACCATGTCATGAGTGATGTAATATGTGACGTCATCAGCAGTGCATTACGGGGGCGCGAGTTATAGTTAGCTGGACTAACTATAACGGGGGAATTTCACGGGTTTTGTACGAGTGAAATGTCCAACTAACTATAACTGTCCCTAAAACCTATGGTTTTTTCAGTGAATATATATATATATATATATATATTCACTGAAAAAACCATAGGTTTTAGGGACAGTTATAGTTAGTTGGACATTGCACTCGTACAAAACCCGTGAAATTCCCCGTTATAGTTAGTCCAGCTAACTATAACTCGCGCCCCCGCAATGCACTGCTGATGACGTCACATATTACATCACTCATGACATGGTCAGTGACATCACTGATGACATCACTGATGACATCTCAAATGACATCACTGATGACATCACTGATGACATCATCCAGTGACTGTGTGTTTCTGTAAAGTTTAAATATTTTTAATATATATAGGAAAAGACGTATTGAAGAATGAGTGGGTGTGTAAGTGTCTGTATGGATGATTTAGTAGGTGCGAGACTGACTGTATAAGTGAGTGATTTAACGTATCTTACTGAATGCATGGGTTAGTGACTAAAGTGGGTGAATGTCTGTATCCGTCTGTCTGTTGCTTTGTAAGTGGCTGCATGTGTTTGAGAATAGCTACATGAGTGTCTATATGAGTTATTGAATGCTTGTGTGAGTATCTGTATGGGTGCCTGAGTGTTTGTGTGGGAGGGGTGTGTGCGACTCTGTGCATAGATGTGTGAGTGGGTGATTCACTGGGTGGATGGTTTCAAGAGTGCATCTGTGATAGACTGTATGGGTGGGTAAGTGTGTGTAAGAGTGTGTTAGTGAGTGAATGTATGTCCCAGTGGTACATGTGTGAGTAACTACATATGTGAAAGGCAGTATATATGTGTGTTGGAGTATATAAATAGCTATAAGCAAGAGTGACTGATTGTGATAGTGGCTGTATGGATGAGTGTGTGCTTGTATCAGTGATTGTATAAGAGCGTAAGAATGTGCTAGTATTTGTATGAGTAAGTGAGCTGGTGTGTGTATAACTGTATAGGTGAGTAAATGGTAGTGTGTTTAATTATTTGCATGACTGACTAGGTGTGTGAGTACCTCTATGGATGAGTGGCGGTGTTTGAGTGTCTATATAGGAGTATGAGTGCATATGATAGTCCTGTACTGAGTGACCGTAAATATGAGTGACTGTTCGGGTGAGTGAGTGGATGTGTGTGTGTAGACCTAAGAATCAGTGAGTGGGTATGTAGTTATTGGTGTTGGAGTGTCTATGGTTTTGCGACTGGCAGTGTGTACTTTAGAGTGGGTGTATCAAAGGTTATATTAGGGTGTGAGAAGATGCATGAAATTATCACATGGATGATGTCATCAGTGATGTCATCAGTGATGTCATTTGAGATGTCATCAGTGATGTCATCAGTGATGTCACTGACCATGTCATGAGTGATGTAATATGTGACGTCATCAGCAGTGCATTGCGGGGCGTGAGTTATAGTTAGCTGGACTAACTATAACGGGGGAATTTCACGGGTTTTGTACGAGTGCAATGTCCAACTAACTATAACTGTCCCTAAAACCTATGGTTTTTTCAGTGAATTTCAAAGGTTTTTTAAATGCTAATTTGTAACTATAACGTCCCTGAAACCTATGGTTTTTTCAGTGAATTTCAAAGGTTTTTTAAATGCTAATTTGTAACTATAACATGTCTGAAACCTACGGTTTTTTCAGTGAATTTCAAAGGTTTTGTAAATGACAATTTTTAAATGTATTAATTGTTATATACATTTTTAAAATACTGATTTACTACATTTTTAGAAACAATTTTTTTTTACATATTTTATTATTTAAATTACATTGTAATTACATTATACATTACATTACAAAAAATACTTTCTCAGAATGAATTACTTTAGTTTAAATACTTTGCACATAGGCAATAGACTTTTAAGTACAGTAGTTACAGTTGTTGCAATGTGCAACACATTTTCAAACACAATGCAACATTCAGCTCAATGTGAATTTCTAGTTAAATGCAATTAGTTACTTTATGGATTACTTTTCTAACCACCTGACTGGATCCTAGATTCAGTCCTGGCACATCTCCTGTAAACAGTTGAGTAAAAGCGTTTTGGTTACAGTCGTGATTTTTAAGGAATATTATTGTACTTTAAAAGTTGACACTTAGAAACTTTTTCTCATAGAATCACCAATGTTATCCTATGGAAGGAAATTCACTTAGCAGGTAAAAACTGTTATCGTTACTTTTTCTTACTCAGTTTTGGATCCTGGATCCAGCACTGGTGCATCTCCTGTAAACAGTTGAATGAATGCGTTTAAGTCATACAGGCGATTTTTAAGGAATATTTGTAGTTTGTGAAAATCGACACTTTGAAAGTTTTCTGCTGAAAACCAGACAATGGATTCCTATGTTAGAAAATATAAGTTACTGGTAAGTACGGTTAAAATTACTTTTCAGGGTCAGTGCTGGGCTAAAAGATGCAGCACTGGGTTCTCTCCTGATAACAGGTGAGTAAATTGGAATTCGTACTTTGGTTGATTTTAGAGGAATATTATAAAGTTCCAAAACTCCACACTTAGAAGAATTTCCAAGAGAAACCAGTCAATGTTAGCCTATGAAGGAAATTCAAGTTACCGGTAAGTACGGTTAAAATTAATTTTGAGGATCAGTACTTGGCTGAAAGATGCAGCACTGAGGTCTCTCCTGATAACAGGTGAGTAAATCAGAATTCGGATTTCGGCTGATTTTAGAGGAATATTTTAAAGTTCCAAAAATCAACACTTAGAAACTTTTTCAGCAAAAAGCAGGCAATGATATCCTATGCAAGGAAATTCAAGTTACTGGTAAGTACGGCTAAAATTACTTTTGAGGATTAGTACTGGGCTGAAAGATGCAGCACTGAGGTCTCTCCTGATAACAGGTGAGTAAATCGGAATTCGTATTTCGGCTGATTTTAGAGGAATATTTTAAAGTTCCAAAACTCCACACTTAGAAGAATTTCCAAGTGAAACCAGTCAATGTTAGCCTATGAAGGAAATTCAAGTTACCGGTAAGTACGGTTAAAATTACTTTTCAGGACCAGTACTGGGCTGAAAGATGCAGCACTGAGGTCTCTCCTGATAACAGGTGAGTAAATCGGAATTCGTATTTCGGCTGATTTTAGAGGAATATTTTAAAGTTCCAAAACTCCACACTTAGAAGAATTTCAAAGTGAAACCAGTCAATGTTAGCCTATGGAAGGAAATTCAAGTTACTGGTAAGTACGGTTAAAATTACTTTTCAGGACCAGTACTGGGCTGAAAGATGCAGCACTGAGGTCTCTCCTGATAACAGGTGAGTAAATCGGAATTCGTATTTCGGCTGATTTTAGAGGAATATTTTAAAGTTCCAAAACTCCACACTTAGAAGAATTTCCAAGTGAAACCAGTCAATGTTAGCCTATGAAGGAAATTCAAGTTACCGGTAAGTACGGTTAAAATTACTTTTCAGGACCAGTACTGGGCTGAAAGATGCAGCACTGAGGTCTCTCCTGATAACAGGTGAGTAAATCGGAATTCGTATTTCGGCTGATTTTAGAGGAATATTTGCACAATGGTGAAGGGAGGGGCGGGGCCTCAGGTGAAATCTGTGCAAACGCGCCCCGTTGCGCGTTTTAAGTTGGGGGATTAAGTCCCCTTGAATCCTGAGGGTCCCTAGGGGCCAACTAGCCCACCAGGAACCTCCAATATGCGCCAGGGGGCTACGTTGCAGAGACGTGTAGAGAGGCCACACCCCTTTTACACCTCTCTGCAACGCAGCTCTGTGGCGCTTTCTGGATGTACCTGTTGGGCTAGTTGGCCCCCAGGGACCCTCAGGATTGAAGGGGATTTAATTCCCCATCTTAAAACGCGCCACGGGGCCTGTTTGCACACATGTCACCTGAAGCCCCGCCCCCTCCCTTCACCACTGTGCAAACGCGCCCGTGGCGCGTTTTAAGTTGGGGGATTAAGTCCCCTTGAATCCTGAGGGTCCCCGGAGTCCAACTAGCCCACCATATACCTCCAAAAAGCGCCACAGAGCTGCGTTGCAGAGAGGTGTAAAAGGGGCGTGGCCTCTGTACACCTCTCTGCAAGGCAGCCCCTGGCGCATACTGGAGGTACCTGGTGGGCTAGTTGGCCCCAGGGACCCCCAGTATTCAAGGGAATTCGTTCCCCTCTGCAAACGCGCCAGGGGCGCGTTTGCAGAGTGGTGAAGGAAGGGGCGGGGCCTGCGGGCCCGATCGTTTTTAAAAAAAAAAAAAAAATTCCCCTGAAGGGGGGCTGTGTGGCCCCTTCCTTTTTCTTTTTTGGGCCCTGGGGACCCCATCCCCCAGGGCCTTACCCCTTTTTAAAATAACCTTTAAAAAAAAAACGGGAAGGGGGCCGCGTGGCCCCCTTCCCTTGGCCTGTATTGGCCCCGGGGACCCCATCCCCCGGGGCATGGCCTCTATATTTTTTTTTTTGAGGGGGGCAGCGTGGCCCCCTCCTCTGGCCATTTTAAGGCCCCGGGGACCCCATCCCCCGGGGCCGGCCTTTCCTTTTTAAAAAAAATTTTTTGCTCTTTTTTTGGGAGGGGGGCCGCGTGGCCCCCTCCCGGGCCACTACTTGCCCCGGGGACCCCATCCCCCGGGGCTGGCCCCTCTCCGTTGGGGGACTGTGGGGGGTCCCCAATCCCCCCACAGTCCCGCCGGCTCCCCACGTCCCTTGGGAGCCGGCATTGCTGTTCCCACATGGGGAGCAGCTGACATGCTGCTCCCCATGTGGAAAAGCAATCGCTTTGGATATTGGAAGAGAGAGCAGGTTTCCCTGCTCTCTCTTCCAATATCCAAAGCAGTTTGCTATGGCAGGACGGGAGCCGCGAGGCTCCCGTCCTGCCATAGCAAACTACAGTGTCCCGGGGTAGGCACCCCGGGACACTGCAGGAGCCGGCCCTGGGGGGTGGTGGTCCCCAGGGCCATCAAGGGCTCCAGGAGGGGGCCGCGCGGCCCTCCTCCTACATCAGCACAGCCCCGGGGAGGTGGTGGTCCCCGGGGCTTCGGGGGTCCAAAACGGACCCCCATTTTAATTTGTTAGTGCCCCGGGAGGTGGCGGTCCCGGGGCGTGTGGGGGGCTGGAGCCCCCACACAGGTTGTTTAATTTTTTAAAAAAAGCCCCGGGGAGGTGGTGGTCCCCGGGGCTGCGGGAGGGCTCAGAGCCCTCCCGCACCATTTTTAAAAGAAAGCCCCGGGGGTGGCGGTCCCCGGGCTTGGGGGCCTTTGAGGCCCCCCATACATAAAATAAACCCCTCAGCATGCCCCCGGGACTTGGGCCACCCGGGGCAAAATACTATCGAAGCGCGGGAGACCGCGCTTCGATTTTTTTTCGGCAGGATTCGCGCACCCTGAGCGCATCCTGCCGATTTTTTTTTTAAATGCTTTTTTTGCCCAGGGGGTCCTTGTGGGACCCCCTGAGCAGGCCTAGGGGTTAGGGTGTTTCTACCCTGCCCCCTTTGTGCGTTTTGCACACTTGTTTCTTTTTTTTTCTCGGCGGGATACGCGCACCCTAAGCGCATCCCGCCAATTTAAAAAAAAAAATCTTTTCTGCCCAGGGGTCCTTGTGGGACCCCCTGAGCAGACCTAGGGGGTCAGGGTGTTTCTACCCTGCCCCCTTTTGCGCTTTGCGCACTTGTTTCTGTCCCTCGGTTCTACCGAGGGACAAAATGGCTGCCAACACTTCCTGAATCGGAATGTTGACAGCCAGCTGACAGCCAATTAGCATGCAGCTCGTGATCGGGACAGTGCGCGCAGGGTGCGCTGAGGGTACGCGTATCCGACGCGCCCATAGATATATATGTACTTTTACTTTTGATTTTCTCAGGAACTACTGAACGGATTTACACCATTTAAGCAAAAGGCACCAGTCTGAACCAAGGACTACCTCTTTGCCAAATTTGGTGTAATTCCGTTCAGCAGTTCGGGCTGTAGCTGCGACTAAAGGTTCCTATGGAAAAATGAATGGGGAAAACGCGTTTTGGGACCCCCCTTTTTTCTCGGCCCCCGCTTCACGTATCACCCCGAGACTTTCAGGGTAGGAGCGGAGCGCCCCAACAAGTTGGAAACTTTCACGAAGATTCGTCAACCAGCGCCAACGTTATTTCAAATAGAATGTCACGGATTTCCTATGGATAATAGGTTGTAACTATAACTATCTACTGGCGACCGCCAGTAGATAATATATATATATATATATATATATATGTATATATTCACTGAAAAAATCATAGGTTTCAGGGACATTATAGTTAGAAATTAGCATTTAAAAGACCTTAGAAATTCACTGAATTAACCACAGGTTTCAGGGACGTTATAGTTAGTTGGACATTTCACTCGTACAAAACCAGAGAAATTCGGCCGTTATAGTTAGTAGAGCTAAGTATAACTCGTGCCCCCGCAATGCAATGCTGATGACGTCACATATTATATCACTCATGACATGGTCAGTGACATCACTGATGACATCACTGATGACATCTCAAATGACATCACTGATGACATCATCCAGTGAATGTTTGTTTCTTTAAAGTTTAAATATGTTTTATATATATATATATATGCCAAGATATATTAAAGAATGAGTGGGTGTATAAGTGTCTGAATGGATGATTTAGTAGGTGCTTGACTGATTGTATAGCTGACTGATTAAGGGTATCTTACTGAATGCATGGGTTAGTGAGTAAACTGTGTAAATGTCTGTATCAGTCTGTCAGTTGGTGTATAAGCGGCTGCATGGGTTGGTGAGTAGCTACATGACTGTCTATATGGGTTATTGATTGGTTGTCTGAGTATCTGTATGGGTGCCTGAGTGTCTTTGTGAGTGGGTGGGGGGTGGGTGACTCTGTGCATAGATGTGTGAGTGGGTGAATCACTGGGTGTATGGGTTCATGAGTGCATCTGTGAAGGGCTGTATGGGTGGGTGAGTGTTTGTATGGGTGTGTTGGTGAGTGAATGGATGTATCAGTGGTATATGTGTGAGTAACTACATATGTGAAAGACAGTATATGTGAGTGTTGGAGTATATAAATGACTATACGTGAGAGTGAGTGATTGAGAGAGTGGCTGTATGGATGAGTGTGTGCTTGTACCAGTGATTGTATAAGAGAGTAAGTATGTGTTAGTATTTGTATAAATAAGTGAGGTGGTCTGTGTATAACTGTATTGGTGAGTAAATGGGTGTGATTGATTCTTTGCATGACTGAGTAGGTGTGTGAGTAAGTCTATGGATCAGTGGCGGTGTGTGAGTGTATGTATAGGTGTATGAGTGCATATGATAGTGCTGTATTGATGAGTGACTGCATGTATGAGTTACTGTATGGGTGAATGAGTGGATGTGTGTGTGTAGACCTAGGAATCACTGAGCGGGTATGTACTAACTGCTATTGGTCTGTCTATGGTTTCGATATTGGTAGTCTGTATTTTAGAGTGGGTGTATAAAAAGTTTTATCAGGGTGTGAGGAGGTGCATCAGATTATCACATGGATGATGTCATCAGTGATGTCATCAGTGATGTCATTTGAGATGTCATCAGTGATGTCATCAGTGATGTCACTGACCATGTCATGAGTGATGTAATATGTGACGTCATCAGCAGTGCATTACGGGGGCGCAAGTTATAGTTAGCTCTACTAACTAAAACAGCTGAATTTCTCTGGTTTTGTACGAGTGAAATGTCCAACTAACTATAACGTCCCTGAAACCTGTGGTTTTTTCAGTGAATATATATATATATATATATATGTATATATATATATATATATATATATATATATATCACATCCCAAAATTTCTCTGTGAAAGAGGCCACATACTCAAGCAGGGCGGCTTCAATGTGGCAGGCACGGAACTTCCTGCCTTAAATCCAAACACACCTTTCTCTTGCACAGAAAAAGCCATTGAAGCCAGATTTCGTGGAGTTCAAGCGCTTTATTAAACAAACATAGTCCTTCGGTAGCCTGTAAATAGTCTCTGTCCCAACGCGTTTCAACTCTGCTATCGAGCCTTGCTCACGGGAAAATATGCATTTGCTTTCAGAAATGACCATGTTTTTTTATAGACTCCTTAATTAAGTGATTTACGGAGCATGAGTGTCATTTACCATTAGCATGCGCAGTGAATACAAATCGGCACTTAGTATTTTCCTGCAGCATTTGAAGTCCTTACAAACATTGCACAGTGTCATTTTTAAAGGCCAGTTCAGTGCGAGGCACTTCAAAGAGCACCATAGCAATGATACAAGTTTGCTGAAATTTTGTGTCCTAGATAGAATTCCGGTACTAGAAAGAGGGGGCAATAGGGTACAACGGTTACGCAGTTTGGAGTCTAAACTGATCATTAAATATGACACTATGTTTCCCAATGGGTTGAATAGGGACAAAGATCTGTTGATACATTTGGGGTGAACAATGTGATACATTGATGTTTCTGTTATTGGAGTCTAAGTTCCGACTTGTATTTCTAAGAAAGTAAGTTTACAAATTTTAAATTTAAGAAGTATGAGGACCTAAAATTGGTTTTATATTTTTTGTAGGTCACACAGGGCATGAAGAATGCAAAATAGCTTATATCTTGTGGGAGCTCCCGAATAGCTGAGTCGCGGTTTTCGCCTGCTGTAAGAAGGTGATGGATCATCACTGTGTATCAGTATGTAGCCCACTGGGGCAGAATTGGACTATTATTGATGAATGAAAGTGGTTCAATGCCCACTGGGGCAGAACTTTCTGAAAACTGTTTTTTCTGTTTAAATTATCAACAAGAGATGCTTACAGTATATGGCATTGAATAACTGTGTATTGGCTTGAGGATTGGTTGATTACCAATATTGAAATATTGCTTTAACTTGTATGTTCCCACGTTAAAAGATGGCTGCCAAAATGAAGTAAAAATACTTTGCCCTGTGAAGTCCTACCTCTATGGTGATGGTGGATCACAGGTACTTATGTGTTACAATGGTGAATGTAAACTTACCCGTGACCAAGATGCTGTGCTTCGAAACACGTCGGGACATTTTGCCTTGCATTAAAAGTCACACACTTGGCTGTGTTATTTGGAAGCGAAGACTGAATTGTGGATATATATATATATATATATATATATTACCAAATAACTGCAACAGTTCAGCGCGCTCTCAGGAAAGCAGAACTCCGAAACAATGAGGTTCCACAGTGTTTATTCCACAACGCGTTTCGATTTCCAACGAAATCTTGATCACGTGAAACGTGCAACATAAACAAAGGACTTAAATAGCCTGAAAGTAAACGTTGAGAACGCAATAGAAAAGGGGACCACACTATAGATAATGGCAGACATATTGGAGTGGTGGCTTGAACAAACACAAAATGTTAAGTATTGCGACACAAATGCACTGGGATACCATTTTTGCAGCTCATACATGACACAAAATCAATGCAAAATACACATTAATAATACGAAATCATACAAAAATCTTGTTGCCGGCAGTGTATTCAATAGGCAGTGAAACTTTATCAAAATCCTAAGACTCACACTCTTGGCAAAAACACAGAAATTATATTATACATGGGCAAAGAGCAAATTGACACTCGCTGTGTCCTGTTAGGGGCAATACAAGGTCTCATCAAGTACAGTGTGTACAGAAGCATCCGAGAAAAAGCATACTGTTACTCGGCAAGTGCCTACAAGTATATTGTCACAAAACTAAAAGAGACACTGCAAAAGGACATCATGACGACTGAATGTCTCACTGTATAAACAAGAGTCAGAGGTGTGAGATAACAGATGTATCATGTTGAAATGTTAAATAAGTAACCTCATCTTGAGTAAACTACCCTCGTGATGTAGAAAATAATACTATCCCACATCATCATCCTGTACCCTAACGTTGGTAAACTCTACCATACCATGGGCAAGTGCACAAAGCCCTACAAGTGCAGGTACAGGCCACATGATAATAAAAATTAAATAATGAAAATAAAAATAAAAAATTAAATGCCCCACAGGAAAATAGAATCAGAGTCCAATGTCGAGCAAGTGTCACTGAGCCAATCAATAAGAAATGTCCATGCCACACGGAGGTCCCATGTTGAGTACATGAGGAGACAGAGCCCTGTCTCTCTAGACTCCACTTACTTGTATACAGGTCATAGCCAATGATACGTGCCGATGTGCAAATGGGGAAAAGGGTAGGTGTCCCGTGCAGGTGAATACAGGTGAGTGGGCCCCTTCCTTTCCTCCTGAAAAAAGAAACAAAAGAACAGGAAAAAGATTTAAAAAGTGTGAACACTTGCTACCTACACCAACTGAAAAGAAATATATATGTTACATGAAATAAACTAATATCATGAACTGCTGTTCTAATGCACAGGAGGAGGAAGATATACAAACATGTATATAAAAGAATGTATAAAAAGAGAGAAAAGAGAGATTAACCATTGTGGTGTAATCCCTCCTAAATCGAGAAGCACAAGCAATATGTATATTTAAAAACGAAAGAAACAGATATGAGATAAAGGGTACACCGAGAGCAAGTCATGAAAATATATCAGACATACACATCATCGAGATCCAAGATAGAGGAACTAAGGATAAAAACTAATGATCCTTAAGATGTATGGCAAGCTCCTCATCCTGGTTCAATCCCCCAGGAGTCTTGGTCTGAAAGTTTATAATGTGTTTGGACTCCCTCTGTCTAAGAGTGAGAACCCTGTTACCACCCCGGGAGTGCCTATCAACCTGTTCGAGGATAAAGAAACTCAAACTAGATGAATTGGAAAAATGCTTGTCTTGAAAATGGCGTGCTACAGGATATTTTTGGTCTAGGTTTGTAATAGCTCTGCTGTGTTCCACTATGCGTTTTTTTGCCATGAGTGTAGTACTGCCAATATACCATAGTTTGCATGTGCATTCTATGGCATATATGACGAAGGTCGAACTGCAGGTAAGGAATTGCGATATCTCCTTCTTAACCACATTATAGTCGACATGATTGCAAAATTTACTGTTTTTACAGGCCTTACAGTGACCACAGGGAAAGAAACCTTTAAGGACGTGCATGTTTCTATCAGAGTAGATGGTGATGTCACTGTGTACTAACAGGTCCCTGACACTCCTGCCTCTCCTATAGGTTATGTTGGGTCTGTTGGGTATGGTGTCCCCAATGACAGTATCAGTTTTCAGTATATCCCAGTTTCTAGTCAGGATCCGCTTGATACGTGATCAAGATTTCGTTGGAAATCGAAACGCGTTGTGGAATAAACACTGTGGAACCTCATTGTTTCGGAGTTCTGCTTTCCTGAGAGCGCGCTGAACTGTTGCAGTTATTTGGTATTATATGACCAGTGTGCTCCGCCGGCGTGCGCGCCACTCTCCAGGGGTCCCCGACAGTCCGGAAGGAGCTCTTTTTGTGTATATATATATATATTTTTATTTTTATTTTTAAAAAATTTTTTTTACTGCTCCAGTCCACCATAGAACACGCTGAGCACTCGGGAGCGGGTGCTGGTCAGGGAACATGGCGGTGGATCTGCGAATTATATCAAGCTCAAGTCTTGAAAAGACCGCACTCACATGAGAGGAGAAAGACTTGATTTATTCAACGAGTCACGAATACAACAGGACACGTTTAAGCTCACACCTTTTTTGACTGTTAGTGTTTATGCAGCACTTCCGTGTATTATATCTACATCAATGGCTCTAATGAGTCTTTCTCCTCTCACGTGAGTGCGGTCTCTTCATTTTCGAAGACTTGAGATTGTATATATATATATTTTGTTTTATTTTTGAACTTTCTTATGGTACAAAACTCAATAAAAATATGCTATGAAAAAAATAAATTTAAAAAACAAACAAAACATGGCAACATTGAAGTTTCCCTTAAAAAAACAGATGAAATTGTGCAAATAATTTCCAAATTTTAAACTGTATCTTTAAAAGCTACAGAATTATCTGTGATTGCATTCAGGGGTAGTTCTGCACAATGCCAACAATATAATCATTTAATAAAGAAACGTAATGGTCTGGTTAATATATTTAAAAAACAATCTACTCAAACACGGTACAGAGAGCAATTTCTAAAGCTCTCCTTTTTTTACAAAAGAAAGTAAAAGGAGATATAAACATTGTTGGAAGAGTCTTAAAACGTTCAAAGTCCCAGCCCACACACTTTAAAACTAGCAGTCAAAGAGTATGTAGTAGACCAGGAACAAGCGCTCAGCAGTCTCATAAAAGCAAGCGTTCACTAGCATCCAAAACAAAGATGATGAGGTACGCCAAAATAATTGCACTAGCCAAGGCTAAATTTGCAGTCATGGTAAAATGCACCACCTCAAAGAGCTATTCTGTCCAAGAGACAAGCCATACCGGTTTGATGTGAAACTCTAAACAGCGTTGGGGTAACAAAAAGCAAAGGTGGATCACTTCTTCCCAAAAAACTGAAGCCTTTACTCAAAAAACTTTAAAAAGCTATAATTCTTGTGATCAGGCTCATAAAAAAGATTGCCCATCAGGAACAAGTTGAGCCTTCCTTAAGCAACCCGCTGATAAGCCCTGCATCACCTCCTGACCATCAATCCCCTATTTCTGTACACATATTTTTAGACAGTATAAGAAGGTACCAGAGAAATGTACAGAGATTTCACACTATAGAGTTCTACAAACAATTTTGTTTTGTTAACCTTAGGTGAATAAGATCTACAGATCAAGGGTTTGTAGTTATTTATCAGGCTGTACAAGCGCTTATAGAATGCTTGTCCCAAATGATTTTTTCCCAGCTCCGTTTCAGCAGACAAGGTCTTCACAGTCCTTTATTTAAAAGACTTTCAGCACAAGATGCATTTGATGCTGTGGAATTTTTGGAAATTATTGAAAAACCTTTACAAAGTAAAGCTGAAGTCACAGTCCTTGGTACCTTCAGAATAGTATCTCTCATGATTTTTTGGAGAGAAGATGCTGTGCCCAGGCTTTTAAAGACCACTATGTAGTGTAAAATCATTGAGAAAAAATGACGTTGGTTATTAAATTTTAACCATGGTAACTGTAACACCGGTCTGGCAGCGAGTATTACAGGGCTGCTCTCAGATAGTCATACAATAGATGCTCTTAGATTATATAGGGCATTACAAACCCATGCTGATCTTGAAATAACCCAAGATAATATGGTAGGATTCAGGGAATTGGGTTTGTTTGAAAATTACTTTGATGTAACTATTAAAGTTCTCTACTATAATAGGTCATGGAAGTACTTCATATCTGGAGAACATTTAAGAACTAAGACTGTGTATATTCTACATCATGACAAGCATTTCTACGGCATATTAAACTTAAAAGGTTTTCTTGGGGCGAAATATGTGTGTCCACATTGTGTCTGTCAGTCTGATAACTGTACACCATACCACAGTCACAAAGTCAAATGTCCGTAATGTAATTTATTCTGTCACTCAAAAAAGTGTTTAATGAAGCACAAAGAACTTGCAAACAGTGGCCTGATACAGTGCACCCCCAAAGCAGATTGTTTGCAATGTGGGTGATACATCAGAGTCTTTCCCAACCCCGCTCTCCTGCATGACATCTTGCAGCCTTGTACTCCCGACCTACGATGTTGGAGCCTTGAATTGCCTCTAGAACACCATATTGGCTCTCTGATCCTCGCTGCCTCAGCCACCAACTACACGACCAGTTGCTAAGCAACTGCCCGGCTGCCATTTCCCTGGGCTACGGTGCTAGCTCATCGCAGGCCTCATCCCTAGATACGCCCACCGCCCTGCCCACCCCCCAGGCTACTTAATGCTAGCCACTGTGCTGCATTAGCGAGCCTTTGTCTTCCCGACCCCGTTCTCTCCCCACTCTCCTGCATGACATCTTGGAGACTTGTACTCCCGGCCTACGACATTGGAGCCTTGAACTGGCATTAAACCAGCGGATCAGCTCTCTGATCCTCGCCTCCCCAGCCACCACCGGCATGACCAGATGCTAGGCAACCGGCAGCCCGCCATTTTCATGGCCTACGATGCTAGCGTGTTGCAAGCCTCGCCTCCCCAGACCAATCGGCCCGCCCACCATTCGCCCCCCCAGGCTACTTAATGCCGGCTGCTGCACAGTCAGTGTGCGGCTGCACGCAGCGGAAGCACAGCAGCATGCCAAAGGCAAACCCCTCTGTGCCCATCCACACCCCAACTGTGCCCAGCACCAGAAACCCCGGCCCACTGACCATCCACTGCTACTCCAACTCTGCTCTCTGAGGAATGGCTGCAGCACCCTCTGCTGCAAGCATTCACCCATAGACACTGAAAGACCTTTCGACTGCCCCACTGCCACTTCACCAGCGACTCCACGGAACCACGGCCCCCACAAAGACCACCGACCACCAGCCCAATCTACGATGCATGCTACTCAACATCCGCTCTCTGACCAAACATGCCATTGAACTCTGGGACACCATCACCACCACCTGCCCCGACGTAGTGTTCCTCACAGAGACCTGGCTCCAGGACTCCTCAGCCCCCAACATAGTAACCACCACTTCAAATGGCTACAAACTGACCCACAGGGACCGGCCAGTCAGACCCAGGGGAGGAATTGCCATCAGCCACAAGGACACAATCAAGCTCGCCACCTCCGATGATTCCCCTCACCTGACATGGAACACTCCAACTTTCACCTGCAAGCCAATGCCTGCTCAACCATCAGTGGTACCCTCGCCTACAGACCACCAGGACCCGACCCCCCTTCTGCAACTCCATCCCAGAAATCATTGCACCCCCTCGCCTTGGAATCCAGACATTAGCTCTTCCTCGGCAACCTCAACTTACACCTCGAAGATCCCTCAGACATCAACTCGGTCACCCTGCTAGGCTCCATGGACAACCTCGGCCTCAAACAGATCATCACCAGCCCCACACACACCAGCAGCCACACCCTCGACTCCATCTTCATGTCCAATGACAAACTTCGGCTCAGCAACACAACCGAGCTCACCTAGATGGACCACAGCATCGTCCATTTCACTATCACTGTCAACCGACAGACCACCGTCACCCTACCCCCCACCACCCACCACAGCTGGAACACCATTAACAAATCCAAATGAACGACCACCCTCAACACCACCACCCTCCACACATCCGATGGATCACCACTAGCGCCAACTCCATCGCTCCCATCAAAACCCTCAGCAGCAAAAGAACCAACAAGCACGCCAACTGGTTCACCTGAACACAAAGCAGAACATTGCAAATGCAAACCTGTGGAGAGATGCTGGTGAACCAGCAAAGACCCAGGAGACCGCACAGCTTTCAAGATGGCCCTCAAATCGTACCACTATGCCATCAAAAAAGCAAAGAAAGCCACACTCGCCACCAGCCTCCAGTCCACCAACCGCACCAAAGAACTATTCCACATCGCCAGAGAAATCTCCTCCCCAGATGCCATGGAAAACATTATCCAGCCCTCCCAGTCCCTCTGCAACTCACTCGCCATCTTCTTCCACACCAAGATTGCCAACATCTACGAGAACTTCGAACACCAACCGCTGCAGCCAGACCTCCCTGCTCCTCCCACCATCCTCCCGCCCTACCTCCAAACAAACTGGTCACCTCTCTGCACTGAAATCACAACCTCCATCATGTCCACCAATTATTCCAGAGCCCCAACCGACTCCTGAGCTACACCACGCTTTTCAACCTTGGACACAAAGAAATCGGATCCCCGCTCACCAGCATCATCAACTCAGCATTCAGATCCATTGCCTTCCCGGAACCCTGGAAGCACACAGAAATCAAACCACTTCAGAAGAAATCCACAGCTGACCGATCCGACCTCAAGAACTACCACCCCATCTCGCTCCTCTCCTTCAAGGTTCTGGAGGAAGCTGTCATCCTGTAGTGTAGTTCCTATTTCCCTAATAGGCTCTGCGCATTGGAATAATATACCCTATAGGCTTGACATAGGACTGAGGTCGGTATGTCCCTATCGGGTATATTAAACTTAATTACTTTTGTGCCAGCTAGCTCAGAGGCCACTAGAAACTCCTTGAGAACAAGAAGGGAGTAGTTTCTGGCAACCGCATAAACATGACTACTTTGTTTCCCTTTTAGAATCGGAACACATCTCAGAATCGTGGAAACAATAGATAACAGTTTCACTCAGTTATGTGTGCATGCTTAGTTTCCACAGAGTTACACAGAAAGAAAAGACGGGCGTTTCAATAAAAATGTTTTATTGATTAGTCTTGTTTCTCGTGTAAGAGATATGTGCTGTTATGAACACAAGACAGTATGCAAGATAAATAATGTACAGCGTAAGCAGTAGACATAAATAATACTGCGCTAGCATTATCTTTTAGCATATATTCACGTACATAAATAACATGAGCTAAAAATGCGAGTACTCATACGATGCGTCTCTAAGCTAGTTCTACCCCAATGTACCTAACCTAGTCTAGGTGTAGGGAAAGGTAAGAAGTAGGTGAAGTATTCTCTAGCATGGTATACTAAGAGTATGTTAAGTCTAGTATGCCAAGAGTCCCTCTAGGTTCTAGTCAGCTCCATACCTTGAAAATGAGAGAGGTGGGAATCTCCTGCCGGATCTGGAACTCCTAACACCCCGCGAAGGGAGTCAGAACACTGGAAGCTGGATTCTTCTGCGAGCAGGAATGACAGCGTCTTCTCAGTGCGTCAGGCCGGGATACGGGCTCCTCTAAAGTCGAGGTCTCCTCCTAACTTGCTTGGGCAAGGGAAGGTATATTTATACCTGGTAGGTGCCTTGGAATGTTAGCATTGACGTGAAGTCGGACAGAGGAAGACGTCAGGAATGAACCCTTAAGGTATAGAGGTTCATACATAATAGATGAGTTCTTGAAGAAATCAATAATCTTGTGCTAGGGGAACTCCCAAGAGCTTAAGGGTCTGGTTTCTAAGAACTCGTTGTGACGTTAGGGTGGACGGATGTCGGTGACCATGCCTGTATTTGGAGTGCACGGCTAATGCCTAAATAAGGACTGGGATTCTATGCCTATATAAGGGCAATGCAAATTGTGCCTATATAAGTTCATGTTTCAGGAAAACCTATATACGGACACCTAAAGCGGAAACAACACCCACTCCACTTTCGAATGAACGATAATACTAAATGCTAAACATGAAATGCTAAACATTAAACTGAGTACCACATGTTGCTAAAAACATTTCTACAAGCATATTAAAAGAAGTTTAAAATAAACTGTTGAATGCAATAGGTACTGTACATTTTAAAGCATCGTTTTCATTCTAAATATATAATGGAAATAAATGCAACATGAATGAATAAACAGAAATATATACATATGATGAAATGGTTGACAAGTTTTCAAAAATCAAAGCCATTGCATATCATGGTATTAAATGAAATGTTAGACAAATAAGGTGACAATGTGTCCCTGGAAGTATTCAAAGAAGTCCGTTTTATAAGAATAGTTCTACTGTAAGCAGATTGTTTTGCCATGTATTTTCAAAAAAAAAATTAAAAAAAAGAAAAAGTTCAATTTTGGGAAGAGTTCCAAGTTTTGAAAAATATGAAGGCCAAATTTCATTGCGTCCCTGGTACACTGTGAGCCGAATCAAAGTCAGTGTATGGGTCTGGTGTAAACATGAAATCATCTATTTCTGTAGCCAAAATATCGTCTACCGAAGTTGGTGACATTTGGAACACCTCGTTCAGAAGGTTAACTGCACAGAGATGAGAAGCATCGCCCTCAGCATAAGATGCCGCAGCAATGTTCGCGTCCGTTGTTACCTGTGTGCCTGTTGATCCATCTCGTACCTCAGCAGCAGCAGGAAGCGTCTGTGAGATCTCAATGAATGCCGTCATCAGGATTGGTAGCCTCTGGGGAAAACACAGAGCATGGGCCGTTACCAGGTCCAGCAGAGTATCGATATCCGTTGGCATGACTGATGGGAGTGTTAGACAGGTGTCTAGCACGCATTCTTCACCGCAAAGCAGGCAACGTAGAACATGTAAGATGCAATCTTGCCAGATTGGTCTGAATGACAGGAACCACGTTGTATTAAGTTCCTGTAGACAAGGCATGCCCAAAAGCTGTACTATTCGCTCACGGCACTTTCATTCAAGGAGAGCTTTCTCCACATCGCTCGGAGTGATGTTGGCGAATAGGCTTGCCATAGCGTAATAGTAGGAATAGAAATAGAATTCCTGCAACAAGTGCTAGAATTAACGGCACACCACCAAACACCGAATGTGCGAAGTTTGGGATGATTCCGAGGACTGCCTGGAAAGGTGCTAATAGTCCTGAACAGATGGTCTTAAATACATGTACAATTCCGCTCGTATCAGACATGTTAAAGATACGTCCCATAATTTCTACGAAATGTATAGGGCAGTTTGTACGAATTAAAGCCTGTATCTCAGCCGAAGTCCTTGCAACTTGTAAATCATAGATTTCTTTGGCCGAGGTCAGAGGCACGGTTGTTGTATAAGCATGTCTTTCATTCTGCTTAAAGTATCAAATCGTATAAAAGAAACATTCAATGAAGGCCATAAAGGCGACTCCCTGACTGTGTATATTGGGGGGAACAATACTTGCATACAGCAAGTGACCCTGGAGTCCACCGTTACTAGATATGGGATGCCTGGCAACATGCCACAGCAATTCCAAATCATGACCTGGAATATTGAAGGGACAACCGGGAAAGACGAAATCAGATATCTGGGAGTTATGATAGCTCATGATTTTAATAAAATAACAAAACTTAATTTTGATAAAGCCCGGAAAGAGATCATGAAACTTCTAAAAACCTGGTCCCATCTTCAGCTATCACTCTTCGGACGGAGCAACTTAGTTAAAATGATGATCCTCCCTAAGCTCACCTTTTTATTTGATTCCATTCCCTTGCCTTTCAAGAAGGAATGGATAAAGAAGCTACAAAGTGAGCTCTTTTCTTTTATCTGGGCAAGCAAAGGACCAAGAATAGCTTGGAAAAAGCTGAGGAGGAGGGTTGAGAAAGGGGGCTTAGCCCTGCCGGACTTACTTTTCTATGCTTGGGCTTTTCTTTTGAAAAACGGGAAGTGCCTTTTTAATATACCTAGTCGAACCATGACAGGAGACTTGTGGTTGATAATGTCAAGTTTGGAACCAGGAGGCAATGAGGGTTTTCTTTTTAAGTATGCAGATCCAAACTTTTTCAAAAAGGTCAGGTTAAAGATACTGAGGGGGCTTGCAGAGACATGGTATAAGGTTAGAAAAATCCTAAAAATTCCATACTACAGTTCATTGGCCCCCATCTGGGATGGACCCGGATCTCCGGAGTGGACAAAAGATGCTCTTGCTAAACCCTTGTTGGAGGGGGGCCTCATATGCTGGGAACAGTTAACAGTAGATGGCAAGCTCATTCCTTGGGAAGAATGTAACCAACAAGCAAATTTTAACCTATCTAGATTTAAATACCTTCAAATGCGAAGTTGGTTTCAAGATCCAGAAACAAAGATAGGTGATCAGAATGACTTGGAAACTCGACTAAAACAAGAGTCAAACCATAAGAAGGAGTTAGCGACTATCTACTGGTTAATGGTTGAAATCGAGGATGGAGATTTTACGCTGCCTGCAGAGTTATGGGGAAAATACTTGCCGGAACCATCGCTAGAAAATAACTGGCAAGTATCAATGTCTATGCTATTTAAAATAGTAAAGCCTGCAAACCTGAGGAGAAATCATCTCTTTTCTATTCACAGAGCGTATTGGTCTCCTCTGAAACTGTCAAAGTTTGGTAGAGGAGGTGATGTCCCCTGTCCAAAGTGTGGTAATATGAGAGTGGATGACGTCCACATGTTTGTTAAATGCCCGGAATTGCAATTCTTCTGGAGTGAAGTGTGTAGGGCACTGTCTGAAATGTTGGAGCTCAACGTTAAGGTAAGCGTTATGCTTATTATCTTTGGGCTGATGGAACCAGAAGTTATAACTACTAAAAATCAGGCAAGGTTTATCTTTTATGCTGTACTATTGGCACGGAGGGAGATATGCAAGTTGTGGGTGGCCGCCTCCCCCCCTACCCTTGATAACTGGTTGTGTTCTATTAAACATATAGCCACTTTGGATAGGAAAAGCTCTAGAAATGTCAACTTTTGGCTCCCGTTTTTCGAATGGTGCGATGTTTTAAATATTAACAGGAGTGGTTTAATGGTCCTATGATTAAGCCTTCTCAGCTTCAGCAGGTTTTGGGTGTAGGCTCTTGTTGCCTAGTCTCCCGGTTGGATAGTGAGAGGGTTGAGACAGACAAAAAAGAAGATAGGGTACACGGAGACCATGCCCGAGGGTCATACAGAACTATGGTCTCTGTTTGTTTTCCCTAGCCTTTGTTACCCGACCTGTTTAAACAGCACATGAGTTCAGGTTCCGATTGCCCATTAACATGTGCAAGTGGAAGAACGACATTGTTTTTTCTTTCCATTAAAGAGGCTAATGAGGACAAAAAAAAAACAAAAAAAAACATGCCACAGCAACTCTGATCATTCAACATGAGGTAACTCCCGTTAGAAAGTTGGCCAAACATTGGATTAATCACAGTAGCTGGTGTACCCTGCTGGTGGCAGGACAAATTTGCCACAGAACCATTACAAGCCCTGTGTAAAGAAATGTCCTGACATATGAGCGAACCGCTTAGTGCATTTTCACAATGTGTACCGCTTAGAAACACTTCACGATCCCCACTCCAACATCTGTAGTTGTAAGGTAAATCCCAGGATGTCTTAATGTATTCTTTACCCAACCTTTCATATTTGCCTGCTTGCATTTGTTTGAGGCAATACTGAAACTGAAAAGTAGTGACAGGCAGAGTGATTTTGCCATGAATAAGCCATTTTGTAGCTGGTTTTTCTGCCACTGTGAATGGTAATTTTTCCAGTTTTTCAATGCTCAGCACTGTATACTTTGCTCCTCTTTGTGCCAGTTTGATCTGTTTATCAGTTAGATTGTATTCTGCAAACAGAGCCGACGTGTTGATAAAACGCCAAGGCACATAGCCCGCACGCAAAGATTGCAGCGTCCAGCTTAATAACATAATAGAACGTAACTGAGATTGGCCTTGTTGTAACATAGCTAAATCTTGTTCCAGTATGTCAGTAGCAGAGGAACAATGTTGTCCAATGAATAAATTCTGGATGACAAAGTTGTTAACCCATTGTCGACCACAGTGAGAGATTTCTCTAAGTTAATACGATCAAGTTCACGTATTCGTTCTGCGGCCTCTGCCTGTGAAACCTTCCATGCTTCATTATAAGCAGCATAGATGCCGGCATATATGAAACGTTTTTGACACAGTTTTCTTGGTCCTAGCAAGAATTCCCTAAGGTCTGCGTCTTCTTTAAGTAAAGATAAGTGTTGTTTCACATCCTCAAGTGCAGATTTTTGTAGCCAGTCGAGTCACAATTTTCCTACACTGTATGTTGTTACTACCCCCGGATGTTGTCTTTGGACGTATCATGAGTCTGGCCTATGAATAGTAAAGCCCTGTGTTTTATTCAGGAATCTTTCTTGACAGATGTTTGTGTCTGTGGGCCAGATCAACCATTTTCTCCAATCAGGATTTGTTCTGTTGATTTGTAGTATTGTGTCAACTGTAACCACTGCCTGTGTATTGTTATTACTGGCAGGTGTTGGTACAGAAGGTGTTTTCATGTCTTTGATCTTGGCTAAACCAAGGCAAGACGTTTGTTGCACAGTGTCATTCAAAAACATTATTTGCTGAGGGATGATACATGCTCTAAACAAAGCTTCTATCCCCTGCACTTGCCAATCTTTAGAACCCCAGACAGATTTTGGGGCCGATTCCGATCTCGGCCGGTAGGGCTCCGAATCGGATTCGGCTTTACCGGATCCGATTCGGAGCCCTGTTTCCCGACCGAATCGTACGCGGGTCCGGCCGAGCGAGTACGATGCGAATTCGCCGACCGACTCGTCCGGGCGTCCCGACCGCTCCGACCGACTCGTTCCCGGCTCGAACCGCACCGACCGACTCGCTCGGACTCGACTCGCACCGCGCAATGGAGACGTTTCCCGGCCGGGTAAGTACGATGCGCGCCGCGAGCAGTCCGACCGAGCCGCGCCTTCCGGCTCGAAAGAGCTGTCGGAGCCGTACTTTGGGGGTCCGTGTCGGACCCCCCTGTACGCGTAGCCGCGCGAGTCGCACACAGGGGGGACCCATGGGTCCCCCCTACCTGTGCGTGTACGGCGCGAATCGCTTCGCCGCGTACCCGCTGTAGGGGGCGCCCTTGTCCGCCTCGCACCCATTGAGTCAATGGGAGCCCGCGTACGCGTTGTACGACCGGCTCCCATTGACTTCAATGGGAGTCCGACCGACTCGAGTCCGATGGCATACGGACGCATCGTACTCGTTCGGTCGGACTGCACGGGTCCGATTCGGTCGGAAATCTCTCCGGGTCCGGCTCGGTCGGAGAGATTTCCGGCCCGAATCGGAATCGACCCCTTTGTGTCTATTGTGTCTTTCCACAAGTCGAATCCATGTCTAGACAGTTTGGCAATAAATGCTGCAGAGTAAATCTGTTTTGTATTTGTTAAAATAGTTTTCTGTCCTGTTTTGTTTACATTTTTATAGTAAAATGTTTCCGGATCAGATGTATTGTACCCTGAAAAATAGGGAAACCTTTTAGCAAACGTTTTTGAACTACCTTTTGGTGGTGTAGGACAATGCTTCCATTGGTTAAACATAAACACATTTCTAGGTGTTGTAGATTTATGCAAAAAATTATGACCATAGTGGTTATAGCAATACAGCTGTTCATAGTCTGATGAACCCTCTAAATATTCATTATTAGAAAATGCAGCAGACCTTTCTAGATCAAACATCATATCATTTACAGTCTCAAAGTCCCAATCATCAGAATAGGTACTGGAGGTAATAAAATCACTTAGTGAAATTTTAAAGAAATGTGGAATGTTCAAAAGTTCCGTAGGGCCGAAGATATCGAAATCTGTTTTGTCCCACACTATACCATCCTGTATAGGAACGGCTGTGATGTTCACTGCTGACAAGTCTCTTGCTTCACGATGGGATGATTTGTGTGGTTTTAATAGTAAGTTCACATTTTTACTTTCATTGTCCAAATGGATGTATCTGCCATTTATAAGCACGCTCATAGTCATAACCAAAGCTAGCCAAAGCAGAAAGAAAAATATTCCAGAAATAATCCATAGTTCAATCCATGGTGAAACCAGATAAGTTTTTCTCAGAAAATGAAAAAAGTCTTGTACTTGCTGTTTGAAAGTTTTTGATGCTGGCATTGTTTCAGGCTCACTCGGATCCTCAGAAAACGTATCAAAGTTAATAAAATAGCCAGAAGCAGTTCTGTCAATTGTTGGAATTGCATCAGGATTTGTCGAAATCGCTGGAACCAGTTGATCACTTGTTACGTTGGTGTAGACAGGTGTGTTTGGACGAACTGTTACTTGAGTTTCAAGAGGGATGAGTTCCATAGCATTGTTGCTTAGTCCTTCATCTGTTACTGCTGAATTCTCGATGGTTATCAGTCTTTCAGTCTGAACCTCTTGGATAGTAGCGAGAGGAGTGAGTCTGCTACTAGGTCGGAGTCCATGAGGCCTACTATTTAGTATTGGCCACATACTGTGGTTTGATGAGGTCGATTGACACAAATCTTTTCTCCTTTTTTCCAGCAAGGGGCGGCAGAAGTACTGTTCTTGTTCCGTGTACGGCTAGGACAGGTACTGGTTGTCTGTAAGAAGGTCCAAATTCCTTCTTGTCCGCAATCTTCTCTCTGACTAGATCCCCAATGTTTGGGATCCAGACAGGCCTTGCTGGGACTGCCGGTTTTCCCCCAGTGGTGGTTGGCTTCAGGAACACGTTGCTTTGTTTCGATCTTAGCTCATTTAGATCCTGTAAAACAGCCAAACGATCTTTGATATCAAAGGGTTTATTTTCCACCACTGTGCCTTTACATTCGAGATCAGGAACCCACATTCTTGTCCCAAATAGGACCTCATATGGAGTGACCCCCCCTAGAGAACTTCTTGGCAAATTATTTAATGAGCGTTGGACCCCATAAAGATGTTTGACCCACCCATCACCCGAACCTAATACCCTAGCTGTTATAGACTGCTTTATGTCCCGGTTATAACTTTCCACAACAGAATTTTCCTCAGGATGAAACGGAGAGGAGTACCGCAATGCAACGCCCAAACTGGCCATGGCTTCTTTGTAAGCCCGAGAGCTAAACGCAGGTCCCTGGTCAGAATGTAGCGTGCTTATTGCGTATGTGCCGATAAAGACTCGCAAATCTTTTATAACAGTTCGAGCGTCAGCCGAGAGCTGAGGCCATATCCATAGGAACCTTGACTTAGTATTTGTGGGATTGCATTTGTCCAAAAGGACGCCTGCGTGTAGATAGTATAATGCTATCTAACAATGGTGTCTGTACTGGGCAGGCTACTTCGTAGCATGGTGTCTGGTGGCGTTCTACATTACGCTGTACCTTACAGTCTATGCAGTCATTGATGAAGATGTGAATCTGTGTATTCATTCCAGGCCACCAGTACATCTCTTTTAATGTCAATATTGTTTTAGAGATCCCTTGATGTGACAGACCCTCCCCCAGATGTGCTTCATAAATCAAAGCTGCTCTACGTTCCATGTTTGGAATTACCCTATCCCCCACTCCAGGGATTCGAGCAAAAGGAACGTTGTTCGCATCAATTACATAAGAGTACTTGAGTGGAAACTTTTTTGGTAACGCTGCACCACTGCCTTTGCTCGTAGCATTGACAGCCAACAATATCTCACTGTCTATTTTCGTTTTTGAACGAGTGATCGCAGCTACGGAAGCCGTCTGAACAGCCCCCTTTGCGGCTTCGTCAGCCAATGAATTCCCTGCAACGTGAACGCCATCATGTTGATGACTCAGCGTGTGCATCACGTGAGCTTTTGGTAGTTTGTTTTTTAACTGAACTACTTGTTCCCAAAGCGTTTTATGCTTTATTGTGCCACCTTTTGCATCTTTGAACCCATTTTCAAGCCAATTTTGTATATCTTCATTATACGACTGAACACAGTAGAAAGAATCGCACACTATTAGTGTGGGGAATTCGCGATCTGTACTTTCAAGTGCCAGTTTGAATGCTTGTAGTTCAGCTCGCTGAGCTGTACAATCTCCTAGAGATTGAGTTTTAGTGACCATTGGTCTGAAGTTACCATCTTGCATGCGACCTTTAACGATTGCGCATGCTGCACTGTAAGCTTGCTTACTCCCTGTAAGCGGGTTGTGCGGATCCGTCAGTGTAAATTATGAATTCATACTGATCGAGAGGCAGAATTTCAGTGGGCAGAGGACATTCATGTTCATATTGCAGGAACACTTGTGTTTTTAAATCAGGATCAAAAACATATTCAACATCTGTTGCAGCAAGATAATTAACCCATTGTATCCTTCTAGGATGTAATGCTTTAGCATTGGGAATGCTCGCTTTTGTAACCGCCTCTTAGGCCAGTACTGGAGTTACGACAATAATGCGTTTCCCTTGGGCTAGAGCTCTTTCTTTTGCTACAGCGGTTTGAACTGCTGTCAGTATTTTTTCAGTTGAAGTGAAGCGCATTTCTGCTTGTGTATACAAATGTGATTTGTATGCTATTGGTACTTTTTCACCCTCATTAAATGTTAAATAGGTGAATCCGTATTGACCCGAAATTATTCGGATCACTAAGTTGTGTTGACTTACGCGTGTTTGTAAGTGATTTGTTGCTAACATGTTAGCTTGGAGTGAACGCAAGATTTCTGTGTGTTCATGTGTCCAATGTTCGATTGAAAAATCAGGTTTGATTAATGCGTAGAGAGGTTTAACCCTTTCTGCGTAATTTAGAATGTAAGTTCTTCCAAAATTTAGGAAACCCAGGATGGATTGTAAATTTTTCAGCGTTTTTGGAGGTTGGAGCAGCGCACACCTTTCTAAAAAGTTGGCTGCCAAGCTCTTACCTTCACTTGAAAGCTCATATCCTAGAAAAAGGACATTGAGATGGGCAATTCTGGATTTTTTAAAGTTGAACTTATAGCCCTCAGACGCGAAGCCCAATATAATGGTGCTCACCCTGTTCAAGTGCCTATCTAGGTCATCGTCTGTCAGATAGATGTCATTGACATATGACAATGCCTCATTATCATAAATTTGTAGTAACTCAGTTACCTTCGCTGAGAATAACCCCGGGCTGTTCTTGAACCCTTGTGGGAGTCGACAAAATTGACGCTGGGTCCCCATTATTGAGAAAGCTGTTAAGTACCTGCTTTCAGGTGCTATGTTTTGACAAAAGAAACCATTTGAGATGTCCAATGTGGTTTTATATTTTTTACGCACAATGTTATTCATTAATGCTGTACTATGTGCATTTTGCACTGCAAATGTTTTAGAACAAGTGTTTAAGTGTCTGTAATCCAAAACTAGACGATATGTATTGTCTGGTTTGGAGACAGGAAACAAAGGATTGTTCATTGAAGAGGTGCATGTTTCAATCACCCCTTGGTATTCAAGTTGATCTAAGATCTCCCTGACCTGTTTTTTAGCTTCTTGCTTTATTGGGTACTGCCTTTGTGCAGTAGGTTCATTTTTTAGATGTATTTTGTGGTGAGGTGAGTCCTCATCCCATCCTACATGATTTTTATATAATGCTGGGGCCTGGGCAACTGCCCATTTCCTGGCATAAGTATATTTTTGGTGAATTGGAATATGGTTGGAGAAGGCTGGCATAATAATGTCCTCACCGTGTGGGCACTCCCTGACAAATTGTGGTGGCCAGTCTTTTTCTGCTAGAAGTATATCATAACCCCTTGAAAGTTTCTCCCAAAAGAGTATTTTCACCTTTCTTGGTCTGTCTCCCTCCATTCGGAGTGTTATTTCATATAACTTTTGTGGAGTACTAACCCTGGTGTCTACAGTCTCTACTGTGATGTACTCATTCAAGTCCACTATCTCCAGAAGTTCCTTCAGGTTCTGGCGAGCTAATGTGACTTCTGCCGCACTGTCCAGCATTGTCTGAGCCCATTCTCCGTTCTTGAGCTGTGTTCTCAGTATTCTCGGCATGTCTGATCTTCAGACCTGCTACCTTCTTTTTTGAGAATTGAGGTTTTGATTTATTTTTCGGAACGTGTTTGTCGCCTTTCGATTTCACGCGTTCTTCTCTACGTTCTGACCGTCCTCTTCTTTCCGATGTCTGTGACGATATCTGAAAGGTACGAGAGGAACGTGTATCAGTATCTTGATACCTGTGAGGCTTTCTTAAATTATCCCTATTCCTGAGGTTATACCTCCTTTCAGAGGGCTCCTTTTGAGGAGACCTACCTCGGGATTGAGAACGTTTCTCGTTTGAATTTTGTTTATTAGTTTCCCACTTCTTTTTATAGGATGTAAGAGTTTGTTTAATAGAGTCCTTCTCAGGACTTTCAGATAGTTTTGGCTTCAATGGTCTTCCACCCAAACTATCTCTGCCTAATTCTGCATAAGATTGTTCTATTATTCTGGGTAGTTCTGTTTGATGTTCTGTAACATCAAATTCCCTTAATCGTTCGCGGATCGCCACTGATGCTGCCTCCCCTTTAATATTAGATAATATTATTGTTGAGACCTGGTCGAAGTTTTTCAGTAATTTCATACCTAAATTCAGAGCAGGCTCTGCCCCGTATTCGTTTTGAATTTGTTTCAGGACATCTGGTATTACTGCGATTGACGGAACACCATGTGTTTTAGTATAGATGGCAGCAAAGACTGCGCCCCAAGTGGTGCAATCTTCCAGTTGTGGTGTGATCACCATTGGTAAACAGATTGTTAGGATTCTGTGGTTCTCATAAGGGCTAGTATTAGGAAATACTGCTTCTATTTGAGTAATTTTTTGAGCTATCCAGAATGGAATTTGCTCACGTTTTGTGGGCATTTTACCCATGACTGCGTATAAAGTCTGTGGTGTAATTTTTAGTGTATTCCCCTGTTGAGGGGTTTGATTTGGAATGGTCAATGGTGGTTGGACTGTAAAAGTCAGCATGACATATTGGACCATTTGTCTGTAAATTTTTATTAACTCTGTAAGTTGAGTAAGTAATTCCTCATCTGACATTATATCGAGGTCAGGATGAGGAGTGTAGCCGGCTAGAATTGGCCATGTTGCTCCTGGTCTACCTAGTGGACCGAGCCTGGTAATGTTTTTGTGATGTTTTAGGGCGCCTTTAAACCAGAGCTGATGCTCCTGGTATGTTAGTGGAATTTCAATATCCTCGAAAGGAATATATTCCTCTGGTGGTTCATCTTCTTTGTAGACGTGAAACAGTTTTGTTACTGGATTTGATTCTGGGAATACTATCCATGAATAGAATACCTCTGTCTGAAAAGATTCGTGTGCCTCTATCACAAAAACTGCTCTACCGCCTCTTGGTGGTAGGCCGTGTTTTATAAGTTTTAGAGTGATGGCTCTTCTTAAGTTTGGATGGATGTCTATCAATCAATCAATCATATAATTTGTAAAGCGCACTACTCACCCGTGAGGGTCTCAAGGTGCTGGGGTGGGGAATGCTGCTACTGCTCGAAAAGCCAGGTCTTGAGGAGTTTTCTGAAGGTCACCAGGTCTTGGGTCTGCCGTAGGTGGATGGGGAGGGTGTTCCAGGTCTTGGCGGCGAGGTGGGAGAACGATCTGCCACCGGAGGTCGCTCTTCGGAAGCGGGGGACTGTGGCGAGGGCGAGGTCGGCGGAGCGGAGCTGGCGGGTGGGGGTGTAAAAGCTGAGTCGTCTGTTGTGGTACGTTGGTCCGGTGTTGTGGAGTGCCTTGTGTGCGTGGGTGAGGAGCTTGAAGGTTATCCTCTTGTTGACCGGGAGCCAGTGCAGGTCTCTTAGGTGGGGTGTGATGTGGCTGCGGCGAGGGATGTCGAGGATCAGGCGTGCAGAGGCGTTCTGGATGCATTGGAGCCGTCTCAGGAGTTTGGCCGAGGCTCCTGCGTAGAGGGCGTTTCCGTAGTCCAACCTGCTGCTGACGAGGGCCTGGGTGACCGTTCTTCTCGTTTCAGTGGGGATCCACTCGTAGATCCTGCGGAGCATGCGGAGGGTGTTGAAGCAGGCGGAGGAGACGGCGTTGACCTGTTTAGTCATGGAGAGGGTGGAGTCGAGGATGACCCCTAGGTTGCGTGCGTGGTCGGTGGGTGTTGGGGCGGTTCCCAGTGAGGTCGGCCACCAGGAGTCGTCCCAGGCCGAAGGGGTGGATCCGAGGATGAGGACCTCCGTCTTGTCCGAGTTCAGCTTCAGTCGGCTGTTCCTCATCCATTCAGCGACGGCCTTCATTCCTTCGTGAAGGTTGGTTTTGGCGGTGTGGGGGTCGTTGGTGAGGGAGAGGATCAGCTGGGTGTCATCGGCGTAGGAGATGATGTTGAGGTCGTGCCGACGGGCGACATGGGCGAGCAGTGCCATGTAGATGTTAAACAGAGTTGGGCTGAGGGAAGAGCCCTGGGGTACGCCGCAGATGATCTCGGTGGCTTCGGAGCGGAAGGGGGGAAGGCGGACGCTCTGTGTTCTGCCGGAGAGGAAGGAGGTGGTCCAGTCCAGGGCCTTCTCTTGGATCCCGGCGTTGTGGAGGCGTGTTCGTAGTGTGTGGTGGCAGACCGTGTCGAAGGCGGCTGACAGGTCCAGGAGGATGAGGGCCGCCGTTTCTCCGTTGTCCAGCAGGGACTTGATGTCATCGGTGGCGGCGCTGAGGGCAGTCTCGGTGCTGTGGTTGCTGCGGAACCCGGACTGGGAAGGGTCCAGGATGTTGTTCTCCTTGAGGTGGCGGGTCAGTTGTTCGTTGACGGTCTTTTCGATGACCTTTGCCGGGAACGGGAGCAGGGAGATGGGCCGGAAGTTCTTGAGGTCCTTGGGGTCCGCCTTGGGTTTCTTGAGTAAGGCGTTGATCTCAGCGTGCTTCCAGCTCTCCGGGAAGGTTGCTGTCTCGAAGGAGGTGTTGATGACTTTCCGGAGATGGGGTGCGATGGCGGTGCTGGCTTTGTTGAAGATGTGGTGTGGGCATGGGTCTGACGGAGATCCGGAGTGGATGGTGTTCATGATCTTGATGGTGTCGTCGTCGTTGATGTTGGTCCAGGAGAGCAGGCGGTTGGTGCGGATGGTGGTCGTGGGGGCGGAGGTCTCAGTGGTTGTCGGGGCGGTCGTGGCGTTGAAGCTGTCATGGATGTCTGCGATCTTGCGGTGGAAGAAGGTGGCCAGCGAGTCGCACAGATCTTGCGAGGGTGGGACGTCGTTGGTGTTGGAGCTGGGGTTGGAGAGTACCTTCACGATGTTGAAGAGCTCTTTGCTGTTGTGTGCGTTGTTGTCTAGGCGGTCTTGGAAGGAGGCCCTTTTGGCGGATCTGATGAGGTGATGGTGTCTGCGGGTGGCGTTCTTGTGGGCTGCGTGGCTGTCCGGTGTTCGTTCACGGAGCCAGATCTTCTCCAGCTTTCGGCAGGTTTGCTTGGAGGCCCGGAGGTCTTCAGTGAACCAGCTGGCTTTCTTGTTGGTGTGACGGTTGGAGGGTTTCTTGATCGGGGTGAGGGTGTTGGCGCAGTCGTTGATCCACTGTCTGAGGTTGCGGGCAGCGGTGTCAGGGTCGGTGGGGTCGGCGGGTGGGCTCTGGGCGAGGGTGGTGGTTAGCTGGTCTTCGGTGACTTTGCTCCAGCAGCGGCGAGGCATCTGTTGGATGCGGTGGTGCGTGGTGGGTTTCTTGAAGGTAAAGTGGATGCAGCGATGGTCGGTCCAGTGGAGCTCGGTGGTGTGGTTGAAGGAGACGTGGGGGCTTGCGGAGAAGATGGGGTCAAGTGTGAGACCGGCGGAGTGGGTGGGTGTTGTGACGAGTTGTCTGAGTCTGAGGTTGGCTAGGTTGTCGATCAGGGTGGTGGAGTTGGTGTCGTTGTTGTTCTCGAGGTGGAAGTTCAGGTCCCCGAGGAGGATGTAGTCCGTGGAGGCGAGGGCGTGTGTGCTGACGAAGTCGGCGATGGAGTCGCTGAACTGTGGTCGGGGTCCGGGGGGTCTGTAGATGAGGGTTCCTCTGAGGGTGGTGTTGGGGTCGGTGTGGATCTGGAAGTGCAGGTGTTCGGCGGTGTTGAGGGTGTCGTCGGTGTTGGTCGAGACTCTGAGAGTGTTCCTGTGGACGATGGCGATTCCTCCTCCTGCTCCGTTGGTGCGGTCCCTGCGGGTGATCTTGTAGCCTTCCGGGACGGCTATGGCTATGTCGGGTGCCGAGGCGGGGTTCAGCCAGGTCTCCGTCAGGAAGGCGACGTCTGGGGAGGTTGAGTCGAGCAGGTCCCAGAGTTCAACGGCGTGTTTGCGGGCGGAGCGGGTGTTGAGAAGGATGCATCTGAGGTGGTTGGGTTCTTTCCTGGTCGGCAGCATGGTGGGGCGGATGCCTGTGAAGCTGCAGTTCCGGCAGGTGAAAGCTCCGTGGGTGCGCTTCGGGGCGGCCAGGAAGCAGGTGTGTGATTGTCCGGTGTTGAGTGCATGGAGGGTTCTGGCATCGTAGCGGTGTCGGGTGTCGTGGCGTTCGCGGGGTCCAGGGGTCCCGGTGCTGGGCGCGATCCAGGCGTGGACGGGCGCAGACGGGCTTGCCTTAGGCACGCCTTCGGCGCGCCAACGGCGCGGCCTCCATATGAGGGGATGTGGGAGGGAGGAGCAGCTGGGAGGCGGGAGCGGGGCGGCGAATGGGATTGCAGGGGGGCGGGGCCGCAGGGACGCAGCGGCGGGAAAAACGGGCGGGGGCCGCGGGAGAACTGGGCACAGGAAGGAAAAACAAGTCTGGGCAAGAAAGCAGGTACAGGTACAGAGGAATAAAAACAAGTCTGGGCAAGAAAGCAAGTACAGGCACAGAGGAATAAAAACAAGTCTGGGCAAGAAAGCAAGTTAGGCACAGGGGAATAAAAACAAGTCTGGGCAAGAAAGCAAGTTAGGCACAGGGGAATAAAAACAAGTCTGGGCAGGAAAGCAAGTACAGGCACAGAGGAATAAAAACAAGTCTGGGCAAGAAAGCAAGTTAGGCACAGGGGAATAAAAACAAGTCTGGGCAAGAAAGCAAGTACAGGCACAGAGGAATAAAAACAAGTCTGGGCAAGAAAGCAAGTACAGGCACAGAGGAATAAAAACAAGTCTGGGCAAGAAAGCAAGTACAGGCACAGAGGAATAAAAACAAGTCTGGGCAAGAAAGCAAGTTAGGCACAGGGGAATAAAAACAAGTCTGGGCAAGAAAGCAAGTTAGGCACAGGGGAATAAAAACAAGTCTGGGCAGGAAAGCAAGTACAGGCACAGAGGAATAAAAACAAGTCTGGGTAAGAAAGCAAGTACAGGCACAGAGGAATAAAAACAAGTCTGGGCAAGAAAGCAAGTTAGGCACAGGGGAAAAATACAAGATTAGGCAAAAACAATGCAGGCAGAGCCGTGCAGCAGCGTGGGGAGTGACCTGCCTGCGAGCAGGGTCAGAGGTCTATAACACCCTCCTCGGTTTCATTTAAACCTGTAAAGTTAAAAGCTGTTACGACTGGATCAGCCGCAGCTACACCGTTCCCGGTGTTATTGTCCCCGTGTTCAGACATTTGTTTTTTGAAAAATATAGAACAAGTTTCAAGGAAACAAAAGATAAGGTGCACAATATTTTGGAACACTGTATCCTTCAACGTTGAACAAACCAAGCAACTAATATATAGGGTTTTTTGTCCTATTTAGTTTTGGCGGATATTTAACCCTACCCACTCCAGACGTCTTATGGAGTATGTGAGTAGGGGTCTCTGGGAAAAGCACGACTGAGTTACTCAGTATCTAGCGTTAAATTACTGCCTTACCAAACGTTTGGGCGTCATGTAGTGTAGTTCCTATTTCCCTAATAGGCTCTGCGCATTGGAATAATATACCCTATAGGCTTGACTGAGGTCGGTATGTACCTATCGAGTATATTAAACTTAATTACTTTTGTACCAGCTAGCTCAGAGGCCACTAGAAACTCCTTGAGAACCCCCGTTGTTGTTCGACCTTTATATTGAGCCATTAGCGCAAGCAATAAGATTGGATAATCAAATTTCTCCCTTTAAATCACAGCAATACAGCAGTAAGTTGGCTCTTTACACTGATGATCTGCTGCTATATACCAACGATCCTGGGGTGGTTATCCCCAGGGTTGAAGCTTTGCTGGAAGATTTTGGTACCTTTTCGGGTTATCTTGCCAACTCCTCCAAAACGGATGTGATGTGTTGGAATATCGGCAACTGGGCAGGCACCATGAGTAAAGAGTTGAGATATCTGGGCATCACCATTGTTAAGGACCTGGACAAAATCCCCCAGCTTAACCTAAATAGGACCACTAAAGAGGTGGAAAGGCTATTTGCTAGATGGAACAGCCTTCCCTTAACTATTTATGGCCGGGTCAATTTGGTTAAAATGGTTATTTTGCCAAAATTGACTTATCTGTTTAATGCAATCCCACTTGAATTCCCAAATAAAGATATTGACAGAATACAAAGTAAGATCGGAAGTTTCATCTGGGCAAATAAAGGGGCCAGACTGTCATGGAAAAAGTTGAGACGTAGGCTCATTAAAGGCGGCCTGGCCCTTCCGGACATCAATTGGTATTCAGTCGCTTTCTAATTTAAAAACATAAGGATGTTACTTGTTAAACCAGATGAAACACCATGGGGGAGGTTACTAGGGGAAATGGTGATGGCAGAGGGTGGTGGTGTGGGGGAAGGTTTTTTGTACATATATGGGGCACCAAGATTTTTTAAAAAGGTGCGTTTGAAAGTCTTGAGGGCTTCCCTTAGGGTATGGTATAAGGTTCGATGTAGATGGAGGATTGGGTATTACCCTGACTTTGCTCCAATCTGGGACTCCCCGGGCACCCCAGTCTGTTTGAAGGATAGCTTAGCGATTTCCATTAAAAGGGCGGGCATTAGCATTTGGTCGGAGCTTGTCTCTACTGATGGAGTGCATCCCTGGGAAGCTTTAAGAGCAAAGATTGGTTGTAGCTTTTCAAGATTTAAATATCTTCAATTAGCTTCCTGGTTTTCAGCAGAAAAGGAGGATACAAGAGGAGACTGGGAGATAGAATGAACTTTGCAAAATGCATGTCCCAAAAGAAAGGAGGTTTCATTTTGGTACAAAAAGTTATTGGAGGTGGAAGATTCAGACTTACCTCCATTGTATGCGGTGTGGAATCAGTCATCATGTGAATCAGAGTGTAAAGATCTTTATGAATCTTCATTGAAGCTTCTCTACAAATATGTGAGACCAGCTAGCCTAAAAAAGAATCATTTTTTTGTCATAAATAGGCTCTACTATACACCTGCAAAGATTGCTAAGTTCGCGCCTCTATCCTCCATTAAGTGCCCTAGATGTAACCTTCCTAATGCAAACGATACACACATTTTCTATGAGTGCCCAGAACTTAGGGTTTTTTGGAAGGGAGTGGCGGAAGTTCTTAGTGGTATCTTTAAGATCAGAATCATGGTAAATGTCCTCTTGGTAATATTTGGGGAAGATACTGTCAATGGAAAGAACCTTCAGCAAGATCAAAAAGGTTTACTATTATACTTGGTCTTAATAGCTCGAAGGGAAATCTGTTTAAAATGGAAAGAGCCTCACCCTCCAACTAATGAGGAATGGTTGAAAGCTGTTTTTGCCATGGCACGTCTGGATCAGGGGGATGACATCGAGACTGGGGTGAATATTTGGTCAGCTATGGTTTCCTGGGGTAAGGATCGGAATTTGATGTAGACCCCCCTTTTGGTTCAATCTAGTCCTATGATTACACCAAGCCTTCAACGAAGGAGGCTGGCCTGGTTGGCCTAAGCTATTGTAGTAGTCATTGGGCGCACAGTTCCGAACGTTTGGCTTTTCTCTTTGAGATATTGCAGAAGCTTATTGGTGAGATGAGGACAAAAAAAAAAAAAAAAAGAAACTCCTTGAGAACAAGAAGGGAGTAGTTTCTGGCAACCGCATAAACATGACTACTTTGTTTCCCTTTTAGAATTGGAACACGTCTCAGAATCGTGGAAGCAATAGATAACAGTTTCACTCAGTTAATCGTGCATGCTTAGTTTCCACAGAGTTACACAGAAAGAAAAGACGGGCATTTCAATAAAAAGGTTTTATTGAACAGTCTTGTTTCTCGTGTAAGAGATATCTGCTGTTATGATCACAAGACAGTATGCAAGATAAATAATAATGTACAGCGTAAGCAGTAGAAATAAATAATACTGCGCTAGCATTATCTTTTAGCATATATTCACGTACATAAATAACATGAGCTAAAAATGCGAGTACTCTAAGCTAGTTCTACCCCAATGTACCTAACCTAGTCTAGGTGTAGGGAAAGGTAAGAAGTAGGTGAAGTATTCTCTAGTATGGTATACTAAGAGTATGTTAAGTCTAGTATGCCAAGAGTCCCTCTAGGTTCTAGTCAGCTCCATACCTTGAGAATGAGAGAGGTGGGAGTCTCCTGCCGGATCTGGAACTCTAACACCCCGCGAAGGGAGTCAGAACACTGGAAGCTGGATTCTTCTGCGAGCAGGAATGACAGCGTCTTCTCAGTGCTTCAGGCCGGGATACGGGCTCCTCTAAAGTCGAGGTCTCCTCCTAACTTGCTTGGGCAAGGGAAGGTATATTTATACCTGGTAGGTGCCTTGGAATGTTAGCATTGACGTGAAGTCGGACAGAGGAAGACGTCAGGAATGAACCCTTAAGGTATAGAGGTTCATACGTAATAGATGAGTTCTTGGAGAAATCAATAATCCTGTGCTAGGGGAACTCCCAAGAGCTTAAGGGTCTGGCTTCTAAGAACTCATTGTGACATTAGGGTGGACGGATGTTGGTGAAGATTCCTGTATTTGGAGTGCACGGCTAATGCCTAAATAAGGACTGGGATTCTATGCCTATATAAGGGCAATGCGAATTGTGCCTATAAAAGGACGTTTCAGGAAAACCTATATACGGACACCTAAAGCGGAATACAACAATCCACCACCTCACAGACTACCTGGAATCCAACCACCTGCTCGACCCCTTCCAATGCAGTTTCCGAGTGAACCACAGCACAGAAACTGCTCGGATAGCTGGTAAGGACGACATCAGAGCCAACATGTCAACTTGATTGCCTCCACCTGCTTCAACACCCTCAGACTTAAAGTCTTCAGATGGATCCCATCCGACACCAGAAGAACCGTCACACAAGTTGACTTGACTACAGGAATGCCCTCTACGCTGGAACCACCACCCTCCTCCTCAAGGGCCTCCAGGCAATTCAGGACGCAGCAGCAAGAATCATCCTGGACCTGCCCAGATGATCTCACAACACCCCCCACCTCCGCAGCCTGCCCTGACTCCCCGTCAAGAAGAGATGCCACTTCAAGCTGCTCACGTATGCCTACAAAGTCCTCCACAACATGGGACCAGAATACCTGAACAACCTTGTGCACGAACCAAACTATATCTTTGCACACCATGCGGATGCTTTTTCTTAACACATTCTTACAAAAGAAATTTATGAGTTATAAAACGCTAGCCCATAACTCAAAAGCTTATAACTCGTTCTTCATCCTACGTCAGATGATTACTGAAAAAATAGAGGTGAAACATATCACTCAAGGCTCCAAGTTTATGCTGCCCATGGTGGTGCCACTAAAAATAAGATTCATTAATTCTTTTACCCATGAAGGTCAGCAAATTACCAAAAGCCTTTGGTTTTCTGGGATCTAATGGTTATTCTCCCCCCCACCCCTTTTTTTTAACACCTCAGCAAGCCAAAACTATATGGGGCCTATTCCTTCTCCTGAATACTATGGTGTAGGCTGTATGATGCCGGATGAGAAAGAAACCCTTTTTAAAATGGTACACAGAAAACCTTGTCAAGGCATTTGATTTTCAGGCAGAGTTGAAAGATGCCAAGAAGATGTATTTCTCCTAAGGAAGGCTTGTAATCTCTTTAGAGACGGTACAATACAGATGACAAAACAAGAAATGGTTCTGCAGCCAAACACTCCATGACATGGTAAAATGCATTGAGCACATAGACCCTTTTCAATTTGTGACTCTGGCTTCAATGTCTATGGCCACCTATACCCACATGTTTTTACAACCTGAAAGCATACCGCTGGTGCCACCTGATTTGTATAATCATAAACAGAAGAGATATTCTACACCCTCAATTCATTGGGTAATGTATGTCTCTGAAAAAGAAAACATCTTTATTCAGATCTCTTTGGTGGGTGGTGAATATCAGGTGGGCCCATATTTCCTTGATGGATATGCTTTAGTTAATGGTGTGCCAATCCCTTTTGAACATAACGGTTGTTTTTATCTTGGTTGCCCCAGTGCCACAAACCACATGAGTTTAATAGTCTGCTGGGTACCACCTTTGAGCAGTTATACCACTGGACAATGTAAAAGACACATTATATCGAGAACCAGGGTATTGTTGTGAGATCCGAGATCCTTGTTGGAGCACGAATGACTAGATATGGGCAGGTGGCCAGGAGCCGATGCGAGCGGAGGCAGGCTGAGGAGCTCTGGCCGGCATACCCCCGGATTAACAATTATCCTGAGCCCCGGGCGAATTAAAAATTGGCTAATTAAGTAGCGGAATGTCCTGGGAGCAAGCCGCTCCAAGGTGAGCTGTCCAGCAGGCCCGTGACGAGAGATTGATGATCGTGCTCTGTCTGAGGCGAGACGGGCGAAGCCCTTCCTGCGGAGAAGCTGCCAATCGCAAAGGGGACGACTGAAGGAGCTGGTGGTGAGCTGAAGCGGAGAGGATTGGGAGGTGCGGGACAGAGCCCCGAGGTCGCACTGCCAGAGATCTAGGAGGTGCCAGTGTGCGCGCTGTGGTGGAACTGAGGCACGCAAAGCGGCCACTGCTACGCTGCTGAGAGGCCCGATCTGGCGGCTTTGAGCCGGTGGGAGAGAAAGTGTTTGAAGCGGAGAGGATCGCGAGTCGCGGGACGGAGCCCCGAGATCACACTACCAGACACCTATGAGGCGCCAGTGAGCACACCGCGGTAGAGCTGAGGTGTGCGAAGCGGCCGCTGCTACGCTACTGAGAGGCCTGAGCTGGCAGATTTGTGCCGGTAGGAGAAATTATTTGCGTGAGAGGCCTGGGAGCTTTGTGAGCGCAGGACTGGTGATCTCCAGCTGACGGCGGTGAGGAGGTATTTATGCGGATGAAGCACCCGAATACTACATAGGGGCATAAGAACGGTTAGCAGCAAGGGGAGCCCCCAGGTTGGAGAGGGAAGTTCTTCCTCCTCCCCCCCTTGATAAATATTGATGGACTGACTAGAAGTGGACAACATGACACAGGACGCCCAGAGAGCCGGTGACTGTCTGTCCAGGCTGGGGGGGCCAACAACGAGCTGAGGCAGAACGCGCAGCCGGACCAGATGTGAGGAGACCTCCCCAGGGCATTGCAAGTGGTCGAGTGGTATGGGTGAACAGTGAGCACTGCCAGCGAAGCAATACGAATGGCAAGGGAACCCTACTCCCGACCCCCCCACCCAAACAGAAACCCCCAGCACATAAGATGGCCCTGTGCCTCTGGAAACCCAAGACAGACGTGAATTGAAGACACGGGCCTTAAGTGTTAACCCACCCACTGGGGGGCAAAGTTATTAATCACCAATAAGTGGGTGACAAACTGTGACCACTCGAGGTGTAGTGGCTCCATATCATATTGTGAAACTGCAAGAGCGGAGCACAGAAAATAAGAAGATCTGAGGGAGGCAGCGTGACTTCCCCCCACAAAACAGCAGAGGGCAAATAGAGGAAGTGAAGGGGGACACCTGTGGAAAATAAACAGTATAATTAGAGGCCTGGTGGGTGCAGAGCCCGGCCCAACCAGAAACGTGAGATCGTGCTGGAGCCCGGTGAACCGCTCAGTGGATAGACCAGAAAATAAACTGTTGGGGCACGAGCCGCGTACAATAACCAAGGAAGCCCTGATAACATAGATTGGCCCCCTGGAAGACCTAAGTGCCGGGACCCATTATTCGAGATGGGGAAACCATCTAAACGGAGGGGTTATAACGTCCTCAGCATAGGGGGCACGGGAACCCAAACGGATGACGAAGAAGAGGTTGTGGAATCAGGTAAGGAGGCAGCTGCCAAGCGCCCCACTCTGACGGATATTATGCAGGCCATCACGGCATCCAGAGAAGCCCTAGAGACAAAGATAGATGCAATAGGAACTGACTTAAACTTGCTGAAGGATGATCACCGAAATCTTAAAGAATGCGTGGCGACCACTGAAAAGACGATTGCTAACCTCCCTGAAGCAGTAGTCGCACTCCAAAAGTCACTCAGCGCAGTCGAGTCCCAGATTAAAGTTCTCGAAGTGCAAGCTGAAGATAGTGAAGGGAGATCGAGACGAAACAATCTACGCATAATAGGAGTTCCTGAAAAAGCAGAAGGCAGGGACATGGTACGCTTTCTAGAGGAGTGGATTAAAACGGAAGTAGCCCCGGATGGCTTATCTCCCTTTTATGCACTGGAGTGAGCTCACACGGTTCCAGCCAGACCACCTAGACCTGGAGTCCCATAATAGCACGACTACTTCACTTTAGAGATCGGGATCATGTACTGTATAAAGCTCGCCAAAAGCAAGACCTGCAAATGGATAACAGTAAAATTATGATTTTTCCGGACTTTACTAGAGAAGTGCAGCGATAGAGAGCCTCATTTCTTGCCCTCAAAAAGAAGTTACGACAATTGCAAATTCCCTATGCAATGTTATTTCGGGCACGGCTAAGAGTGGCTGATCCAGCAGGAGTGCAGTTCTTTACTACGCCACAGGAAGCGTGGGAGTGGCTGGAATCTCGACATGGTCTTGAGGGACGTAGTACTTCACCAGAGCTGACACAACAAGTCGCAAAGAAGAATAGCCATGCGACTCGAGCACCATCATCCAGAGAGGTCAAATCGGAGAGGCGCAAAGCATTACACCCAGCAGCAGAACTCACCCAGAGTGACTCCAATCCTAGATCGAGTAAAAACGAACAAGATACGGACAAGTTGGAAGAGTCATTGGTCGCCAGCGAAGAATCCGACGCAGAGTTGCTGGAGGTCACACCCCAAACAGCGGATGACATTGCCTGAGAGAGCTGTGGTCAGTAGGAGAGGTGATAGCTCTGCATGACTCTGGGTGGGCCTAGAACTAAGTAGGGAATGCAAGGCTCCCAGTTACCATTGGTCAAGAGGCATGAACTGCAACGCATGCCTGAGGCTGACAATGCAGCTGAGACACCCTGGGGTATGGCCTGGTGGTGCTCTGAGGCCTGTAGGGTAAGCCCCATAGCCCCACAACCACCAGGGGACCTTTTCGGACCTTAACTTGAGTTTGGATGGGAACTAGTTTGTTTGTGTGAGAATAGGGGTACCCCTGAAAAAAAAATCCTAAATCAGTATAGAAATATTATATACAAATAAACATTTAGGAAATGAATAAAAAAGTGGACCTGTACTAAACAAAAACAATATGTGACCAGAAAAGATTAAATATCAAAAATATATATATATATATATATTTTTATGCAAAAAAGTATTTAAATATTTTCTCTTTTAAATTAATGAAAAAGGAATTATTTGGACATAACATCAATAACAAATTTGATAGACATACAATTTTTTCTCTTTGCCTATGTATGTAGTACAGGTTGAGTATAAGATTATTGTTAACACTATTTACACATATTAATCTAATCATACATGGCCTAATGATGCATCATATTTTATTAAGGTATGTCAAACATGATGTTTTACTATTTAGACATGAGTTAATACAAGCAAATTCAAAGCAAAAAATCTCAATACATATATGGTAATAGACAACCAAGCAATGTGGTTATGGCTAACATAATTCGTGTCTACGCGCGTTTCGGCGGTACGCCTTCATCAGGTAACCATGTTGGTCTAAAAAGAAAACACAAATGTGAAGAATAATTCTGATCACATATTAAAGGTCCTACTAAAACATTTCTGCTATGAAGTAAGTCAGAAACATGATTTAACAGAGGAAATTAATTAAAATGACACAGCAAAAAAAGGAGATTCAATGTGCTACTCAAGGCTAAGAATGTTAATTAAGGAGAGAGAAAAAGAAAACGGTGCAATGGTGATAGAATAGAACCGATTCCCAACTTATTAAAAACAAAACACCAAAACATTGAGAAAACATGAAAATAGAAAAAACGGAAACACCATTTACATAGAGAACCACGCGCATACAAGATTGAGCCTTGATAGTGTCAACAAAAATGTTGTAAACTATCCCAGGCAAATACGTTGAGACTATTTATTCTCTGAGATGGATTTACCTTATTAGATGCAATGTGTCATCTAACCAAGAAGTGTTGAGTTGAAACTGATAATGGCAATAAATTTAAAGGGAGCGCCTAATAAGACAACAATGAGAAAAGAACATCGAAAATACTTAATTTGTTACATGTCAACAGTCTGTATTAAGAAAGGAATTCATCGCGTGTCGTCTCAATTATATCTTCAACACGCAATTTTAGTACCGCCTTGGGCATTTAGCAGAATTGTCGGTCTAGCCACAGGATTGCCTGTCGATACCACATGAGGTAAGACAGGGCCGGTCCTAGAACTTCTGGGGCCCCGGGCGAAAGGGAAGATGTGAGGCCCCTCTAATTTGCATGTAACATCCAGTCGCGGCCGGCATGACTCGCGGGTGGAGGGTCTCGCGGGGGGGTTTAATTTAAAAATAAAATAAACTTACCTTCCCGGGCCTCGCGTCGTCTCTGCTCCTGGCCTGCTCTCCTGCTTTCCTGCCTCTGGCAGGAACAGGAAGCTGGCAGCCTCCCTCCCCTAAGCCAATCACAACGCCGCAATGGCAGCATTGTGATTGGTCGGGACGCTGACCAGCCAGGCTCCTATGGGGAGGCCATTTTCCATGTAGGCTGCATTGCAGCCTACATGGAGAAAGGCCAGAGTGCGCATGACTGGTTTGGTCAGCCCCGGAGGGCCGACCAAACAGTCAGCGCTCTTAGCAGTGGGCAAGGCACTCCTCCCCTGCCCTAAAGCAGACCCACCCGCCCCAACCAAACACTTCTGCTTCTCGCAGTGCGAGAAGCAGAAACATAAAATGGTAGTTTTAGCATTTTGTGTTTCTGCTTCTCGCACTGCGAGAAAGCAGTGGGTGAAGCTCCTCCGCCCTAGTGGAGGAGCCGCCCTTGGTAACATCACAAGAAGTGACATCACAGAAAGTGACATCGCAGGACTATTGATCTTATTTGGCATCACTGAAGAGACCTAACGTGGATATCAGTAACATGGACAAAAATATAAATATACAAATGAAATAAGTCCATATATTTTAAAACTGTATTAAATGGATTACATTTGTCACATTGGATGGAAAAGCTAGGTGCAGGTCTCACAAAGATGTATATTATTTACTCCTCGTTAACGGATTGTTTCCAGATGAGTGCATGATACAATTTCCAGTTCTGCCTCATAAAGGGGGGAGATCCTGTTGAGGTATTAAGGGGCGAGTCATTCAAAATATAAAATGACACAAGAGAAAACCTCTCACACCATGGATATAATTGCAAATTTCAAAACGCTCCCTCATCTTTCTGTGCCATTATTGTGCTACCTTAGGATGACATTAATACTTTGCAATTTGTTTTAATGTAAATCCTCTCACCAGTATCCCACACGCACATGCTAAGAGACGTAGGACAATATTTTTTGTGTGTGGGCTCTTTACTCGCCAGAATTATGTTAAGTGCAAAAACACAACACATATAGTACAAAATTACAAGACACCATTGCAAACAAATAAAGATTGTACATAAATAAAAAAGACTTAGAACAACCGAGACCACTGCTAAATCATACATTGACTTGAAGGTATGCTTCAGATTAGAGGGTTTTCAAATCAACGTTTTGATTTGGTGTTAGAACTGTAGGAAGTAGAAGTGGCCGCCTTTAGCGCTGGTGGAGCCCTGTGCGACAATGTTGGTGCCCCCCAATGACTCGCTCTGCCAAGGATTCCCTCACTACCACCCTTTAACAGTGCTCCTCAAGTCTCCATAACCACATTCTCGCTCAGATGCATTTAATTTGATTTGCAGCGCCACTGATACCAGTGTAGGGTGTCAGAGAACTTTATATCACACATTACACAGAGACAATCAATCATACGTGTGTAAATCACAAGAGGTAATGTTACATAAGACAAAGGACTAGGAGTCACATGACAATCATACTAGTAAGCAGTATAGTTTAATAGTGATTGATCTGGAGAAACACAAACTCTGAATTTAGAACGTAATACCATGGTTGGGGGTTCTCTTTAATAACCAGAATTGATTTCTGTCCAAATGAACCCTTTTTGCAACATTAGGATAATCTAAGGCTGGGGAAAAAAAACATAATGCTGTAATTTATACCTTGCAGTTTGCATGCAGCTCTTAGATGACAGTTAATAGCTCATTGTTCTATGTTAGGATTTTGATTTATAAACTGCAAGTAACAATAGGATCTCTCTGACAAAAGCAGTAACCCACTGGCCTTTTTACATTATGTGGACTTAGTGATCTGCATGGTACATGTTCTTTGCAGCAGGCACATTGACCCTCTGTGCTACCTTTCCACAAGTCAAAACTTCCACTTGACAAAACTCCATCTCTCTCTAGGAAGAACATTAATCACCGGAGTTATCATGACATTTTTATTGTTGCCAATAATTGCTGGAGGACAGGAAGGAGGCAGCAAGGGCTTTTAGAAACATAATATACTTGCAAACATGACGCCCCACCCGAAGTCAGCGCCTCAGTGCGATCTCATCGGTCGCACCGCCCTAGAGCCTTCCTCCTCAAGGGTCCTGTGACCTCAATGACAGAGTCACTGTTGCTCTAGGGTGTGCTGCTTCGTAGGCCTGCCCAAAAGACTCGAGGTGAGCTTCAATAGGGGTTGCAGTGGACAGGCCTTCAAGGTTAACCCACACTTGCCACCGCTATGGTCCACCTGCTGGTGCTCAGACACCATTCTTCTAAGGTCTTTCAGGGCCTTCTAAGGTCTAGCATGGAAATGTGCTCTCTCAGGAGAGTGGTCTGGTGGACTGGTCATGAAGGCTGAATCTGGTTCCCCAATTCCAAATTCGGCAGCTCTGACCATAGTGCCACATCCTCTCCCCCACTGAACACCATACTGCCCCACTGAGAGAAACTCGCACTGCCTTCAACTACAACCCAATTGCACCCCGCTATAAACACCCGGAGGCGACTCAATTCAAATTATGCACTAGACAAGAGCAATATGCTGCCTAAAAAAAAAGTGACAACATCCTGGAAAAAGCAAACACTCATAAGGAATGCAAGATTAAGTAAAAGCATGTGAAATGTAAGCAGGAACAACATGGTTACCTTAACGCTTTTCACTTATTATTCAGAAATCAATGAGTGCTTTTGCATGAAAAGTTAAGGCCATGACTACAGGGCCGGAACGGACCAGTTTCAATGTCCATTGCTTATCTCCTTACAAAACGTAAGCAATATGGTTTAAAAAGACCACATTCGTGAATACAGAGCCGCAGTATGCATTTTGTTTTCGAATCCGCCCATCAAGCAGGTATTGCAGTACATCCAGGAATGGTGCACTTCCCCACCCGAGGATAACAAAAAAGTAGCGCTTCACTGGCAAACTCTGTAAAGTGGCACTAATGTGTTTTGGGTGTGAATAAAATCAATCTGGCCCCTTTTCGACCCACTCTGTCTTGCTTTAGTTATTTTTTACATTTTGAACCTATTATTTCTCTCCATCCCAAGGCTGCACTTTGGAAGTGAAAAATGTCAGAAAAAAGACGACCTTTCCAGCAAAAGCGTTTTTATATTTTGGATTAATTTCACAGGGGAACAAATAAAGGAAAGGAAAGAGAGAGTACTGGCTACAAGGCCCAGGGAAGGAGGCCCCCACACCTGGACCTCGCAGCTTGCTCTAGTGCTTAGAGGCCCAGGGAAAGGGGGCCCCTCCCCTGTGCCTTCGAAGCAGTGACGAGGCATTTTGTAAAACACTGCCCTAGCACCGGCAGTACTACATACATTTTAAATACACATTCCCATAAAAAAAAATGGGTGATGTAAAAGTTAACAAAAGCCAGTTGATCTGGCTACTCCCTCCTCCCCTCATCCACCTCGCCTTACCTGTGTCTGGCTGGTCCTGGAAACAAAGGGGCCTTCTGTCACCTAGCAACAAAATGCAGAAAGGAAATGGCCGGTACTTAACAGAGGTGCTGCCCCTCCCCTGACACTGTGAGCCATAATTGCTGGCCTGGCTGCTGTGCCTTTCCCACTCTGTTTGTACCTCCCCCCACCCCTGCACCCCCAAGAATGCCACGACGAAGCCCTGACCAGCAAGGTGGACTCAAGATGTGTATTATGATAGTGGGGCAGGGGGCCTCATAGGAGCAGGTGGGCTAACTGTGAAAGTGTGGCCTTTCACACGGAAGCGGGGCCCCCTGTCTTTCAGCTGAGCGCGAGGCCCTGGGCAGCTGCCCACACTGCCCATGCCTAGCGCCGGCCCTGAGGTAAGAAACTGGACATTTGAATCCTTAATTAGGCTTATTACATCATTATAATCGTATCAGTATTTAGCAGTCTGGGAGTGCACTTACGAGTATTATTATAAATATCTCCCTCGATTTTGTTCTCACCATAGAGTGAAACATAACATCGTTTCAGCTTGCTGAATTTATGGTGTCGTCACCATCTTTGAATAATTAATATTTATATCTGCACAAGCCTAGAGCTGTGATGCAATGCATCATGACCTTATTCTCATCATTAGGATTTTTCTTTTCCTTTCTTAATACAGACTGTTGACATGTAACAAATTAAGGGGCATATCTACAAGGGCTGGTGATAATTATCGCTCAGCGCTCTTAGCGTGAGGATAATTATCGCCGGCCAACTCTGAATTTTATCGCGGAGATAGCGTGCTATCAGCAACGCTTATCTCCAAAGCGATAAAATTCAGAGCGCAAGCTGCTAACTGTGCGATTATCGCTGGAAATCCAGCGATAATCGCACTACTTCTGGCGATAGCTTGCTGATAGGGCCACATATACTTAGCCATGATATCCACCTTCCATAGGATATCATGGCTAAGTCAGTGTCAAAGCAGGCGTAAGGAAAGTAGCGATAACAGAGGTTATCGCTACTTTGCTTATCGCTATGCTTCTTTGCGTGGGGTTTGATAATAGGAGAAATGTCGCTTAGCGACATTTCTCCCGTTATTCTGGGGAGGAACGCCCACTTTGCATCTCATTAGAGATGCAAAGCTGGGCGAGAGGAAAAGGGCGAAGAAGCATGGATTCACGCGTTCGCGTGTCCTTGCTAATAGGGCGTTAAAATTATCGCCGCTTTTCGTCCGAAAACGGACGCTAAAGCGGCGATAATTTTAACTCCGGCCCTTGTAGATATGCCCCTAAGTATTTTCGAGGGTCTTTTCTCATTGTTGTCTTATTAGGCGCTCCCTTTAAATTTATTGCCATTATCAGTTTCAACTCAACACTTCTTGGTTAGATGACACACTGCATCTAATAAGGTAAATCCATCTCAGAGAATAAATAGTCTCAACGTATTTCCCTGGGATAGTTTACAACATTTTTGTTGACACTGTTAGCTCCACCACACGATCAAGGCTCAATCTTGTATGCGCGTGGTTCTCTATGTAAATGGTGTTTCCGTTTTTTCTATTTTCATCTTTTCTCAATCTTTTGGTGTTTTGTTTTTAATAAGTTGGGAATCGGTTCTATTCTATCAACTTCGCACCGTTTTCTTTTTCTCTCTACTTAATTAACATTCTTAGCTTTGAGTAGCACATTGAATCTCCTTTTTTTGCTGTGACATTTTCATTAATTTCCTCTTTTAAATCATGTTTCTGACTTACTTCATAGCAGAAATGTTTCAGTAGGACCTTTAATATGTGATCAGAATTATTCTTCACATTTGTGTTTTCTTTTTAGACCAACATGGCTACCTGATGAAGGAGTACCGCCGAAACGCGCGTAGACACGAATTATGTTAGCCATAACCACATTGCTGGTTGTCTATTACCATATATGTATTGAGATTTTTTGCTTTGAATTTGCTTGTATTAACTCATGTCTAAATAGTATAACATCATGCTTGACATACCTTAATAAAATATGATGCATCATTAGGCCATGTATGATTAGATTAATATGTGTAAATAGTGTTAACAATAATCTTATACTCAACCTGTACTACATACATAGGCAAAGAGAAAATTGTATGTCTATCAAATTTGTCATTGATGTTATGTCCAATTAATTCCTTTTTCATTAATTTAAAAGAGAAAATATTTAAATACTTTTTTGCATAAAAAAAAATATATATATATATTTTTTATATTAAATCTTTTCTGGTCACATATTGTTTTTGTTTAGTACAGGTCCACTTTTTTATTAATTTCCTAAATGTTTATTTGCATATAATAACTAGTTTGTTTGTACCTGTCCTGGGGAAGGGGAGTTGGGGTTTTTCTTTATCTCAGGGGTTATTGTTAGGGGCCAGGTATGTCACTGATACAGGAGATAGGGGAGAGGAGGCACAAACAGTTCAATGGTACCCCCCATAGATCTTAAATGTATATCTTGGAATGTACGGGGGATGCATACACCATTGAGACGTCATAGAATTCATGCCTACTTAGTGCGGAGAGGGATACAAATTGCGTTACTGCAGGAAACGCACTTCATGGCAAAGGAGGGTGCTGCACTCCAGTGTAGGTGGAGGGAGCAGGTGTTCTTTACCAACTATTCGGCATTTGCTAGGGGGGTTTTGATCTGGGTGAGGTCAGAAGTGCCTTTCCAGTGTACGGGTCAAATAATTGACCCAGAAGGACGATATGTCATAATATCAGGCCGATTGGATGGAAAAGATATTACCCTGGGTAGCCTGTATGGCCCTAATACGGAGCAGGACTCGTTTTTGACTCGGCTTTTCAGAACATTGGCATCTGTGTTGACGGGTTCGGTCATATTAGGGGGAGATTTCAACTGTATCATGGATGTGGGGTTAGATCGTTCGCATCCACCACTCCCTGATGCTCCTATACACAAAATATCAGAGGCCCGCCGAAATTGGCAACTGAGATGGGGATTAGTGGATTCCTGGTGGGCGCAGCACCCTGGGGAAAGAGACTACTCCTTTTTTTCAGCACTCCACGAGCTCCATGTCAGGCTAGATTCTATATTATGCTCTCCTGACATGCACAAACGTGTGCAAACTAGCGAATATCTTGCTAGAACAATCTCGGATCATAACCCAGTGCTAGTAAGGATACTCTGGACCTGAGAGAGACCTAAAATTTCAACCTGGCGATTGAGACCAGAAGCGTTGGAATACCAGGTCTTCCGAACGACGGTAGGTGATGCTATCGGTCAGTATTTTACAGAGAACGCCGGCACAGCTACAACTAAACTAATAGAGTGGGGATACTTTAAATCAGTGATCCGAGGGCGCTGTATATCGGAAGCAATGGGGGTACGGAGGACATTGATGCAGGATACATTTGCAGCCGAGAAGAGGCTCCGAGACATAGAGAGGGAAAGGCCAGAAAACAGAGACAAGCAGGAGGATCTTCTGACAGCCAAGGAAGCAGTAGCTGAGCAAGTAGAGAGATTACGCTGCTTTGATTACAAAAAATATGTAGTTAGGGCCCACTCTGAAAGGGATAAGTCCGGGGCCTTGCTGGCCTGGTTGGCTAGTCCGGCCCAGAGGGGATCGGTAATACTGGAACTGAAGGAACAGGGAGGTGAGATCTTTCGCCGTCAACAGGATATTAATGAGAGGTTCTTGGAATATTACATTGCCTTGTATAAGAGAAGATTGTCCCGAACAAGAGTAGAACCTGCTGACTTTATAGGAGACGTGGAACTCCTGGCATTACCAGAGGAGACGTCTGAGTCGCTGGGGGAGATATTGAATTGAGTGAGGTAAGGGGGGCCATAAAGACCATGGTTAGAAACAAGACACCGGGAACGGATGGACTTCCGTTGGAGTTCTATTCGACATATATTGACCTACTATCCCCCAGACTGGTAGAACTATATAATCAAGTGAAACAAGAGGGACAATTGCCCAATATAACGAGAGAAGCGGTAATCATTCCATTGGTAAAACCCGGGAAACCAGCATGGGATATGACGGCCTACAGGCCGCTTTCTATGCTCAACCTAGACTATAAAATTCTGAGCCGGATATTGGCGACACGCCTTCTCCCGTATATGACAACCTTGATACATCCGGATCAAGCGGGCTTTATTCCCACCAGAAACACGGCATTGAATGTCCGACGGTTACTGCACATATTAGAGAACAGATCCCCCCATGAAGATGAAGCGACAATCTTTGCAGTGGATATTGAAAAGGCCTTTGATAGCCTGGAATGGACATAACTCTTTGAGGTAATGAGGATATTTGGACTGGGGCCTGGCTTCATTAAATAAACGTCTCTTTTATATAAGGATTCCACTGCTCGAGTTAAAACGGCAGGGTGATTTCAGAAGCCTGCAGAATAGAACTAGGAACGAGGCAGGGGTACCCGCTGTCGCCCCTGTTGTTTGCCCTGGCCATGAAGCCGATGGCGGCTAGGGCTTGCACAGGCCAATACTACCAAGGGCTAGAGGTAGCTGGTCAGATTCACCATATAGCATTATATGCAGATGACTTATTGTTATTCCTTGCAGATGCCGGAGAAGCGCTCAGAGGAGCTAAAGAACTTCTACACAGGCTGGGGCGCATTGCAGGCCTAAAGGTGAACTGGTCAAAATCATGCCTTTTCCCAGTCAGAGGGGATAGGGTGGGTACACAGGAGACGGAAGATGTCCAATGGGAAAATCACTGTTTGACGTACTTTGGCACCCAGATATATCACAATCAGGGGGATTTATTGGAAGGAAATGTGGGGAGAGCCCTGAGAGGGACTAAGAGTAGCTTTGAATTCTGGGGGACCTTGCCTTTGTCATTGATGGGCAGAATTGCCCTCCTGAAGATGGTTATGCTGCCAAGGCTGTTGTATTACTTCACAGTGCTACCGGTTTGGACCGCAGCGCGAATGTTTAACCAACTCAAATCATTAGTGAGCACGTTTATATGGGGGACCGGTAGACGTAGAGTGGCACTTGCCACCCTTATGAGGTCAAGAGTAGAGGGAGGACTAGCAGTTCCCGACTTTGAGAATTATTACCTAGCAGCACAGTTACAGTGGCTTACAAAATGGATGGCAAGTAAACTTAGAGGAACAGGAGACCAGAGAGAAGAAGCCCCTACCCTGCGAGTATTATCGCGAGTAGTATTGAAACTACCCATACAGGAACGTGATATCCCCACTGAACTGAAAACAGCACGTAAATTTTGGAACAGAAGCCTGCGACAATCCAAAATTAAATATCCCTGTGCGCCAGAGATTCCGCTGATCATGTGTGAAGCGTTGCCTCATGGAGGCGACTGGCGTAGACTAGAGGCCTGGGGAGAACTGGGTTTATCCAAGATAGGGGACCTATATGAGGAGGGGAACCTGATCCCTTTTAATAATCTTCAGGAAAGATATGATATACCTGGAGGTGATTTTTTGCTACATACAGCCCTGGCAGCAGCAATAAGAAGACATTGGAGTGAGGGATACACAGAACCACAAACTTCGACTTCGAAGGCTGGCACCTTTAAGGCGGTTACGTGCCTTTATAGGCGACTCACGTCTGAAACAATCTCCCCACTGACTAAAGTACATCAACAATGGGAAGCTGATTTGGGTGAGCCCATAGCGGATAAGGACTGTGAAGAGTTGGTGGAGAGAGTGTGGAAAAGCACTAGAAACGCTAGATTTCAATTGGTAAACTTTTACGTACTACACAGGGCCTACCTTACCCCGGGCAAGATTAATAAATACTTTAATATGCAAACAGCGTCCTGCCCACGCTGCAATACGATAGGAGCAGACTTTATACATATGTTTTGGGGCTGCCCGAGCCTGAGAGACTTCTGGGAGGAGGTGACCACAGTCCTAGCAGATGTAACGGACACAGAGATAGCAATTATACCTGGTTATTGCCTTTTAAATTGGTTCCCCCACACATCCAAAACAAAAGTGACAAGTAAATTCCAGGATCTTGGCCTAGTACTGGCCAAAAGGGACATTACCAGTCATTGGAAGTCAAGGGATGGTCCTAACATACTCAAGTGGAAAAAAGAATTTATAAAATGGGCAGACTGTGAGGGGGATATTCGATTGCAAATAGCTAAGAAGACGGGGAGCGAAAAGACACTGGAGATAGCTAGGGCTTGGGCAGCATTAGTGGAATTGTTAAAACACCCGGAGAATGAGGGAGATGAGAACCAGGCAGAAGACACTCCTGCAGATGAAGGATGATCCCTGATCCCTGAACTTCACTAAATGACGAATAAGACAATTGGTATACAGTCACCGTATCCCCTATTATGGACAGGATACCAATATTGGCCTATAATAATATCGGTTTGAATCAAGTATAGTATATCCCTCAGCCAGCTGATTAGGGGTTTAGATATACGTGACACACCTGGGAGGGAGGGAATAGTTGGGTTTAGTTTATAGGATATGACACCGAGTAGCGAGTATACGGTTGGAAGAAATGATTCTGTAGCACTGGGCTCAAGTCGCTCGTAGCATCCTCCAAAGGAATAGAGATAGCAGGGGTGCTGGACTATTGCCATGATATGCTAGAATGCTGTTGACAGGTATTCATAGTACACAACAAGTATTACACTGATGTAAGAAATGAATAGTTATATTGTAAACTGTCGAATATTTGAAATGCCAATACAAATCTGTTTTAAAAAAATAAAAAAAATGACTAGATATGGGCAAATCAAATGAAGAATTGTGTGTTTTATAAAGAACAAGGAATTGCCTGAGCCTCTTGAGCCCCTTGATGCTTTATTTGGGGGTCGTACGAATACTATTCAGTTGTATAAGAAGGTGGTTGGTAGTAAAAAATACACTACCATGATTTCACAAGTCTGTATCCTTATGTGAACAGAATGAAACTTTACCCTTCAGGGCACCCTAGACAGCTAGACGCCTATGTCGAGTCATCTGGCGTTCTCCACCCTGCCCAATCCGGATTTAGGGCTACATATAGCACAGAGACTGCGCTTGTCAAAATGGCAGAGGCAATAAGGGAGTGCCTGGATGCAGGTGGTAGAGCGGCCCTGATTTTGTTAGACCTCTCTGCCGCCTTCGATACGGTGCCCCATCAACAACTACTTGCCCGACTTTCGAACATTGGCGTTACAGGTCTTGCTTGGGACTGGCTTAAATCCTTTTTAGATGATCGCACCCAGCAGGTCTGGATGCCACCCTTTTCACCGGCTCCCAGGAAAATGTCCACAGGAGTACCACAGGGCTCTACTTTGAGCCCTTTACTTTTTAACATCTATATAACACCCCTGATTTATCTTGTGGAGGAGCTGGGAGCCAAGATCATAGCGTATGCTGATGATACCCAGCTCCTCTTTACCTGGAAGGATAATGACCTGTCTTCGGAAGTTGCCCAGAAATGCCTCTCGACTGTCTTCAAATGGCTCGCACGTGCTCAACTGAAGGTCAACTAGGACAAGTCGGAGGTCCTCCTGTATGGATCTTTCCCCCCCTTTTTAAGAGAGACCCTGTGGCCTTCAGACTACCCTCGGCCCAACTCAGTGGGCAATCCAGTGAAGAACTTGGGGGTCTGGTTTGGTGAGGACCTCAGGTTCTCCGCACAAATTAAGAAACTTGCAGGGCTATGCTTTGGTACTCTCAAATCACTTAGAAAGTTTTTTCTCCTGGTACCTAGGTCAGCGAAAGAAATGGTGGCCCGCGCCCTTATTTTGTCTCGCATTGACTATGCCAATGCCCTGTACATTGGCATACCAGGCTACTTGATAAAAAAACTACAAACAATACAGAATGCAGCCGCCAGACTTCTGTTGAACATCTCAAGAAGGTCTAGCGTTAGACAACATCTGCGTGATCTGCATTGGCTCCCTGTGGTCCATAGAGTGCAATTCAAAGCTCTCACTCTGGCTCACAGAGCCCTGCATGGACTAGGGCCGATGTACCTCAGGAAGCGTTTTGCCTTTTATGCTCCCAGCCGATCTCTGCGCTCAGTCACCCATTGACGGGCGGTGGTCCCCCGCTTTCGCAGGATGCGTCTGGGGGGTCACTCCCTCTCCGTTAAAGCAGCGGTAGCATGGAACTCCCTTCCTGTGGAACTGCGGAACACTCAGGATCCTAGGCTCTTCAAAAAACAATTAAAAACCCTTCTTTTTAATCTGCCCATTTAAATCCCTGCTTCACACTGCTACGGTCACTTCCCGCGCCGGGACACACTTGAGTATCTGTGCGCGTTATAAGTGTATTATAACATAACATAACATTTATCGGGAATTAAAAGACCTCAGTGAGCACTTCAGCTTGATTAAATGTCAGGTGTACCCTTCCTGCAGACTTAATTTTCCTGTTCTTCCACACAGAATTGGGGGAAAGCTAATGTTCCCCCTATGCAGGACATGAGCTAAAAGCAAACAGACCAGTGAATGCAGATACACTGACGAAGAAAGGTTAATCACAGGTACCTGGTTTAGCATAGAGGTACAGGCTACCTTAGAGAAAGGTTATAAGATTTGGAGGGTACATGAGATATGGCACTTTGAGCAGACTACGACTGAACGTTTTTCCAAGTATATTAAATTATTTCTCAGAGACAAGCAGGAGGCTTTAGGATTTCCAGACTGGAGTATCAACGATGCCAAAAAGCAACAATATATTGACGATTACTTCATGCATGAAGGTATTCAATTAAGCCCTGAGTACGTTGAAGTAAACCCCACTAGACGTCATGGAATATATGACGTTGCAAATCAAACAGTTACAATGCATGCTTTTACAACACGGTTTTTACATCGCAACTACCATTACATCGCATGATTTTACAACGCATGCCATTACAACACATTTTTAGAAACTACCATTACAACGTATTCCATTACAACACATACCTTTACAACGCATAACTTTACAACGCATACCTCTACAATGCATAATACTTTTAGGGCAACAGTAGGGTAAGTGTTGGATAGTGTAGGGGTAAAATTACTATTCCCACTCCTGTGAGTGCAACAGTAGGGTAAGTGTTGGATAGTTTAGGGGTAAAAATTACTATTCCCACTCCAGTGAGTGCAACAGAAGGGAAAGTGTTGGATAGCCGAGGGGTAAAAATTACTATTTCCACTCCAGTGAGTGCTACAGTAGGGTAAGTGTTGGATAGTGTAGGGGTAAAAATTACTATTCCCATCTACCCCAAAACCCATACCCACCCTAAAACTAAAAAATCTCCATTACTTACCTTATAATGCGTTGTAATGGCATGCAATGTAAAGGCAGTTGCGTTGTATCAGTTGCATTGTAAAAGCAGTGTGATGTAATGTCTGCATTGTAATGGATGTATCCCGACGTCATGTAGCGAAACTCTGTCTCAATTCTCTAAGGGGCAAATTCACACAGTGGACAAACTTGGTGTTACCCAGCTTCCTGGCACCAGGGCACTCAGGGGTTACTGCGCTCCAATCACATCAACTGGAGTTTTCTCCTCTGGTGTCCTGGGGGCCTCAGTATTAGTGGGCCCTAACTGGATAACCAAGTACTCCTCTCCAGCATTTGACTCTCTCAGGGTAGCGAGACCGAGCAGTCCAAGGCTTTACTCAAGGAGGTGAGGAGGGGTTAGACATTCAGAATACAGTGCACACCGTACGACCAGTCATAAAATTAATGTCCAGTCAGTGCTTTACTTTTTATAAAAGAAAATTACTTTAATACACACAAGAGAACTATACTGAACATAAAGCTAGAATAAACAATGAACACCAGATGTCTCTACAACCCTCTGGGACAGACTTCTGACCCCAAACATTAGTCTAGACGCTAAGCACTATAAAAACACAGTTAACATGTAGATACACAATTAGCATTGCATCTTACAGACCATGTTGCACAGGGTTGATCTAATTCGCTAGAGCCAAGATACCAATCTTTGTACTGAAAGGCTATAGTTTCAGAATATGATGTGAAGTCAAAGGTTCTTGATCAGCCCCATAATGCCCCACCCAAAGCAACAAAAGTGCCCTCCCATCCTGAGTCAGGACACTTCTCTAGTGGCATAATGGATCTGATCATAGGTGTCTGTTGTCTTGGCACAGTTTACTGGAGTCCCACTAGTCCAGTAGCCACTGGCTAGCTGCAGGAGGGTAATGCTGGACAGAGTGCCAGTTCACCCTGATACCCCCAGATATCACAAAAAGAAATGTGGTAGGGCCTGTTCCACTGGACTCTATTCTCCAGCTACTGATTGTAACTGGAAGTACCACACAGGCTCCCACAGCGCAGCGGAGGGGTCTGGGCAAAGCGATCTCACCTTCAAGGACTGGGATCAAGCTTCCCCATCTCTGTCTCCGTCTCCCTTGATGTGCTGCAGGCTTCCTTTGCTTATCTGGAGCAGCTGTCTGCAATTTCCTTGTTCAAAGCACCAGCTCTACAAGCCTCACAGAAAGAGCTGGTCCTCGCCCCAATGCTGCTGATGCCCTTGTTCCTCGTCAAACTTGCACACTCCTTTGCAGCAGAATCCATCAGTCATAGAGAAAACTCAAGTTCCAGACGCAGTGAGCAAGCTTCTTATCTTGCCTGCACACTGCGGGTTGTGGCTGGCTTCAGAGCATAGACCAGTATTGAACAACTGACCACTAAGGCCAGACTTTTATCACCTCTGATTGATAGGCTGATCGAATCAGAGGGCGAGGTACTTTTGAATCCTAGTTGCACTTTCAATCACAGAGCATTCATGGTGTGTTCACTGCGTGACCAATACAAAAAGAACAGATGATGGACAGAATGCTGAATTAATCAAACACTCACCCCCAGTCACAGATCTGGAATAAATCCATCATTTTTTTGCACGCCGCACCATTCCTGTTTTGATCCAGCCATTTGCAAATCAGTCTTGACCCTGTTGCCCATGGAAACAGTCCAGCCCAAACTGCCAGGCCAGGTCTTCCCTGGACTAGAAACAAGCATCCTGGGACCAGTTTCCGGGTAACACCCCTTATCAACCAGGCTAGCTTGAATCTGGTGGCATAGCGAGCACAGGACCCATGTCTGGGCATTCCCTTCCCACTTAGGGCAACAAATGCTGTTGTATTCCGCTTTAGGTGTCCGTATATAGGTTTTCCTGAAACATGTCCTTATATAGGACACAATTCGCATTGCCCTTATATAGGCATAGAATCCCAGTCCTTATTTAGGCATTAGCCATGCACTCCAAATACAGGCATGGTCACCGACATCCGTCCACCCTAACGTCACAACGAATTCTTAGAAACCAGACCCTTAAGCTCTTGGGAGTTCCCCTAGCACAGGATTATTGATTTCTCTAAGAACTCATCTATTATGTATGAACCTCTATACCTTAAGGGTTCATTCCTGACGTCTTCCTCTGTCCGACTTCACGTCAATGCTAACATTCCAAGGCACCTACCAGGTATAAATATACCTTCCCTTGCCCAAGCAAGTTAGGAGGAGACCTCGACTTTAGAGGAGCCCGTATCCCGGCCTGACGCACTGAGAAGACGCTGTCATTCCTGCTCGCAGAAGAATCCAGCTTCCAGTGTTCTGACTCCCTTCGCGGGGTGTTAGAGTTCCAGATCCGGCAGGAGATTCTCACCTCTCTCATTCTCAAGGTATGGAGCTGACTAGAACCTAGAGGGACTCTTGGCATACTAGACTTAACATACTCTTAGTATACCATACTAGAGAATACTTCACCTACTTCTTACCTTTCCCTACACCTACACTAGGTTAGGTACATTGGGGTAGAACTAGCTTAGAGACGCATCATATGAGTACTTGCATTTTTCGCTCATGTTATTTATGTGCGTGAATATATGCTAAAAGATAATGCTAGCGCAGTATTATTTATTTCTACTGCTTACGCTGTACAGTATTTATCTTGCATACTGTCTTGTGATCATAACAGCACATATCTCTTACACGAGAAACAAGACTGTTCAATAAAACCTTTTTATTGAAACGCCCGTCTTTTCTTTCTGTGTAACTCTGTGGAAACTAAGCATGCACGATTAACTGAGTGAAACTGTTATCTATTGTTTCCACGATTCTGAGACGTGTTCCGATTCTAAAAGGGAAACAAAGTAATCATGTTTATGCGGTTGCCAGAAATACTCCCCTCTTGTTCTCAAGGAGTTTCTAGTGGCCTCTGAGCTAGCTGGCACAAAAGTAATTAAGTTTAATATACTCGATAGGGACATACCGACCTCAGTCCTATGTCAAGCCTATAGGGTATATTATTCCAATGTGCAGAGCCTATTAGGGAAATAGGAACTACACTACAATGCAAAAAGAGCAGATGATGGACGGAATGCTGAATTAATCAAGCATTCACCGCCAGTCACAGATATGGGTTACATCCATTGTTTTTTTGCATGCCACGCCATTCCAGTTTTGACCCAGCCATATGCAAATCAGTCTTGACCCTGTTCCCCGTAGGAACAGTCCAGCCCAAACTGCCAGGACCAGAAACAAGCATCCTGGTACCGGTTTCGGGTTAACACCCCCCATCAGCAAGGCTAGCTTCAATCTGGTGGTGTAGCAAGCATTCAAAGCATGTCAAGGATGATCTACTGCCTTCCCTTGTACTAGCCTGTGCTATTCCCTAGAGAGGAATTTTAATTAAGTCCAGACCAGGAGGCGCTGCCCAGGGGGGAGGGTCCTCTTAGCTGACTTAGTACAGCTAAACCCAGATAAGGGCTGAGTGTCTACCCCAGCCCATCAGGCCTCTCCAAGGAATTGGGAGGGGCACGGGAGCTGTGATGTTCAGCAAAATAGCTCACATTACACATAAAGGCTCAACTCACCATCCTTCCCCAGTGCACCCACCGGCTCTCAAACACATGTCAGGTAGACAAAGGCAACAGGACCCCAGGCAAGCAGGAGACTGCACAAACTTGATAAGGAGGGTGGCTAGTAACTCACCCCTCCTGACTATAGATGTACTGCTGCCACCACTGTCAGTCTACCACAGCCTGGGTAGAGATGGCAGTTGCCACTCTCTGTGAAATGGGGGTGCACTAGGCATGCCCCCTCGACCTCAGAGCCAAGCTCTAGGGTCTCAATCCATGTAAACAGGTATACGAACATGCAGGATTGTCAGGTTCACTTAAGAAGGGATCTAGAATACATACAGTAATTTTTAAATGGCTTGCCTGGAGATCATCATTAGGCAGGGAAGGAACTCTCTCCAGAGACCTGTAGAAGACGTCAAGTCCCAACACTTGGCAAACACTAAAATAATCACAGATCCTTATGAGCTGTAAAAATACCATTTTGGCTCGTGTTATGACATCTCCACTTGTGACTTCATAGATGATGAAACTGTTTCTCTGTGTTGAAAATATGCAAAAGAATACCTGACTGCTTCCAACAACTTGAATTTTTTTAGCTTGTTTTACAATTGATCATGGTCGATTAGAGATTTACAAGGTGCTGGATCAACTTCAAGACAGATGTTTATTCCATGGTATTGACTCTGTGATTTTTGCGAGTAGACCAGGGGATGAAAACCCTCAACTTGGTGATTACTTGGGAGATTTTAACAAGTGAGTTATCTGCTGGTGAACATGTTGTAGAATTTGTGTCAGCTGATCCTAACACTTATTGCTATCACACATGCAAAAATGTAGTGTGCATGAAAGTGAAAGGAATTACACTGAATGTTAACAATAACTTCAAAATCAATTTTAAGAGCCTAAAGGATCTGGTCAGTGAATATATTAAAGAAAATACAAAACATTCAATAAAACTATTGTGGTGGAACAACCTAGTATTTTCAGGTCCAAAAAACAGTGGCAAATTACAACCAGGCCCCTGTATAAACCCTACGCGTAGTCTTTGATAAACAGTTACTGACAGAAGAGTACAAAACATTGCCCTATGGGTATTGACAGACATAAGTGTCTTTACCCACACAATGGACACTAGACTGCAGCATCCACTTTCCTGTGTTTTAGCAGGTACTTCAGATTGTGGTAAAAGTTATTTTATACAAATGTTTTTAGAAAATGCTTCTAGTGTTTTAAGACACGCCCCAAACAATATTGTATGACTTTATTCATGCTGGCAGAATCTACATACAGAGCAAGCACATAAATTCCCATACATAAAATTCATTGAAGCAATACCTGATACTCTCAATGATGATAATATGCTGCCTCCAAGTCATGTAAATATGGTTATTGTCGATGACCTAATGAGTGAATATGGTAATTGCACAAAAATAGAGAAAGCCTTTACTCAATATTCACACCACCGAAATCTAAGCATTTGTTTTATAGTGCAGAATTTGTTTTATAAGGGTAGGATTAGCTGTTTAATATCTCTTAACACATCTTACCTAGTGCTATATAAAAACCATAGAGATAAACAACAAAAAACAGGTATAGCCAAACAAATGTATCCCGGAAACATCAGATTTTTCTCTGAAGATTTTAACGTTGCTACAGAGAAACCACATGGTTACTTGCTTGTAGATTTAAAAACAGCAACCCTAGAAGACTACAGACTCCGTACTAATATTTTTTCCCCTGATCTCCTGGTTACTTGCACACTCAAAAACAAGTCCAAACCCTATCAAAAGAATTTCTAGTGACTCCCTAGTAACATTTTATAATCTAAACGCTGTACTAAAGGTCTCTATGTCAGCACATCTACGTAGAAATCTAGCCCGCCTAAAATTGTTAGTCACAGCAAGCCCCCAGCAAAGAAAGGCTCTCTTGTCCTCTGCTTCTGGTGATTTAGTGACTGCTATTTCAGAGATTGCTCTAAACACCCTAACATGTAATATCCCAATATCAGGCCATCAGTTCAAAGCTCTAAAGAAGATGTATCATCTTATTAAAAAGCTTAGTAATAAACGCACATCCCTGGTTTCTATAAAGAAATTGATGAAGCAGTCTGGAGGATTTATAGGGTCTTTGTTGGGTGTAGCTATTCCTCTTATCACCAGCCTTTTGAGTGGAAACTGATGGAGTATGCCTATAAGATTCACTTGGTACCCAGACATCAGATGGAACAATTGGGCCACTACACATGAAGACTGCGACATACGGAAAAATGAAATGCAGAGACTGGATAATGAAATTAAATCAATCCTAAACTGTACAGATTTAGCAACTCACAACAAAGCCAAGCTGTACTAGACAGTTCCTCAGAACTATTTTAACTACTTTCAACAGGGCTTGAATGAAAGAAATAAGCCAACTTTACATACTACTGACTCTGAAAGTCCACAGCAGCCAGGGAGCCTCAAACACTTTGGTTCACAAACTATTAAGCAATATCGGTCAGCGATACAAAGAAAATGCAGAAATATTGCTAAATAAAATTTCTAGTGACAAAGACACTGGGCCTGATTCACAAAACTAATCTGAGACAAAATCCTAAACTTACTACTTTCGGTATTCACAGAAGGCATTTAGTAGTAGTAAAGTTAGGATTTTGTCTGAAGTTTGACTTAAGACAAACTTAAGACAGACTTAAGACAAACTTAAGACAAACTTAAGACAAAATCCTAACTTTACTACTACTAAATGCCTTCTGTGAATACCAAAAGTAGTAAGTTTAGGATTTTGTCTCAGATTAGTTCTGTGAATCGGGCCCAATGCCTCATGGAACAAAAAAGGAGAGTTTAGCTACAGAGGGCAGCCTGTCAAAGGATATAACATCTACAACCTAATCCGAGGCATCACACAACCCCATACTCTTACATGGCAGAAAACTCCTAGAGGCTGGGACATTTTTATGCAAGCCGTTGCAGAAATGAACATTCCATCTTCCATTGCAGGTAACGCTACAAACAGAGATCTCTTAGACTCTTTAAAAGATGTGGGCAATCACCCGTTTGCAAGCCCGAAGAGTCCTATGCCTGTTGTTTTTCAGCCTCGTTCATACACTCACACATCACCTTTCTTTCCACAAATTGCACCACTTGGGCCTTATGAAGGCTTAACTCTGCAACCCAAGAAGAAACCTTTCAAGATGAACACGTTTGGCTGTTTAATATTTCATTTTTTACAGAATGTGTAAGCAGTTTTAGACACTTTTGTGGTGTCACACGGGTTTTCTTTTACGTATTTGATAACAAGACGGTCATTTTTCACAAGGTCATCAGGGTACAGATTCAAGACAGTTTCAAATGACATACCCTCTAATATTTTACTTATAAAATAGATACAGTGCTCGCCACACATGACAGCCAGAGTATCCTGGACTGATACTTTATTATATTCTAATACGTTTGTTGCTTTTTTTAATTAGGAGAGTAAAGGCTGTGTGTATATGCTATGTTCAGGAAAAGCTACAAAACTGTCAAAGACAATTACTTTGTCCGTATCTAAAAACAGAGCTGCCCAGTGAGTTCCTTTCATATAGTGAGGGTCAGTGTTCGTGTTTAATAAGCTTTATTAAGTAATAGTACATTTCACAATGAGCCGGCAATAAACACAACATATGAAATCAATGAATACATAAGGAAGGGAGCAATAATAAAAGAGGAGAAAGCTATTTACATTTTAAACAGGATTAGAAAGATAGAGAGAAAGAAAGGGAGGGGAGAGAGGGAGGGAAGGGGAAGTAATCTTACAACTGGAGATCAAATAATATTGCATAACAGTACACATCAATGAGAAAATTGCAATAACACTTGAGGAAAAAGCAACATAATGATAAAAATTAAGTAAGAAAAGAGCAGAGAAACTTGAAATTTCATGGAGGTTTAAAATTCTCAGAATGTATACGAGAGATTTTTAGTTTTGCAATCTTGTTTAGATAAGTTGTTAATGGTAACCAATATAAGTCTCTGTTAACAAACGGTTTACATGAAGAGGCAAAAGCAGTATCTAATCGATGATAGTGACATAGATTATTCCACCAATTCTGAACTGAAAGATTAACTGATTTTTTCCAATTAAGTGTAATTTGTTGGAAGGCTAAAGCAATCCTAAGGTCAAATAAACCATGTTAATTTTTTGTCAAACCCAAAGTATCTGATAAACTTCTTGTGAAAAGAGTACCATTAGAGAGAGAGCTATGTAAATTAAATATAAGGGAACTTTGGACCAAACATTTTCCCAAAAGGAGACAACAGGAGGGCAAAGAAAGAGGAGGTGCATAAAATGAGCTGAAGGAAAGCCACATGACCAACAGCTCTTATCATTTTTGTGAGAAAAAGTAGCTATAGATAAAGGCGTGAAATATAATCTATGGTAAAGAAAGAACATAGATTGAGTAGTAGAAGCAGATCTAGAAAGCCTAAGTGATCGAGTCCAGATCTTGTCCCAGAAATTGATACTCCAAACACAGCCCAAATCCGCTTCCCAGGCAAGCTCTATTTTACTTTTAACACGAGTAAGGACTTTAAGGAGAGAGTTTTTCACAGTATAATTTACTGTCGATGGAAGTGAATAAAAGGTCTCTAGAGTAGCTGCCATTAGAATGGAGAATTTGTACCAAAACGAGAGAGGGCACTTAAAAGTAGCTTGGAATTGAGGAAATGAACAAGGGGTTATACCGTCAAATAAGTCATGAACCCACGTTATCCCCGCAAACGCCAGGACTTCCAATATAAAGGCCAATTCTTGATAGTAATAAGGCAATTATACCAAATTGGAGACTATAAAAAGGAGTCTCTAGATGTATTTTTCAATTGAGTAAGTGGTCTCAGGAGGGAGCAAGTGTGTTTAAATAGGGGGAGAGTATGAACATTCTTGGAAGAGAAGGCCAAAACCTCTTTTGTAGAAAAGCGAGCAAGTAAAGAATGTTCAATAGTAAGCCATAAAGGCATGAAAGGAGAGGAATACGAGAGAAGCCATTTGGAGGCTAGATGGAGGGAGAAGGCTTTATGATAAATACGGAAATCAGGAAAATTAACGCCACCAGTGGATTTTGATTTCCGGAGTTGCACTAAAGAAATTCTAGATTTTTTTATTTTCCAAAGAAATTTGGAGAGGAGGGAATCAATTTTTTTAAAGTGAATAGATGGAATATGAATGGGAAGCATAGAGAAAAAGTGCAGTAGAATAGGCGTAACCATCATTTTAATAGAGTCCAAACATCCCTACCAAGAAAGAAATAGAGGATTCCAAGAGGAAAGGAGCTTATCAGTGTGAGAGAGAGCTTCTTTCATATTAATTTTGAATGATGCTGAAATGGACATATTAAACCAAATACCCAAATATTTAATTTTGGAACTGTTCCCTAAGAATCCAGTGGATAAGAAAGAATGCTGGGTACAAAATTTGGTAAGAGGGAGAATTTCTGTTTTATCTGAATTGATCTTGTATCCAGAAACAAGAGAGAAATTAGAGATTTCTTGCAGTAAAGGGGGGACAGAAACCTCAGGGGTGGAGATAAAAAGTAAAATGTCATCCGCATAGGCTAAAAGTTTCAAATGATGATCACCATAAGGAAATCCAGTAATAGAATCATTGTTGTGAATAGAAGATAAAAAGGGTTCAAGAGCTAATACAAAGAGAAGGGGGGAGAGGGGGAGAGGGGGAGAGGGGGCAACACTGACGGACCCTGCATTGTAGAGGAAAGTATTGAGATGTTCGGCCATTAACTAAAACAGAGGCCATAGGGGCATTATAGAGCAAAGAAATAAGAGAAATTATCTTGGGACCAAAACCATGCCAAAGAAGGGTCTCAAATAAAAAGGACCAATCCACCCTATCAAATGCTTTTTCTGCATCAATGGAAACTGCAGCCAAAAAATAAGAAAGAGAGGGTGCCTTATTTAAACATTAAGGAATAGCCGAGAGTTATTCGAGGTCAATCTACCCTTAACGAATCCACACTGTTCTTTACCAATCAGATGCAGCAGAAGGGGTTCCATCCCTACTGCAAGTAATTTAGCAAACACTTTATATTCCACATTGACCAGCGAGATAGGACGGTAGTTCTTACAATACAAAGGGTCATGACCTTCTTTAGGAATCAGACAGATCGTGGCTTCTTGAAAAGTGCCTTCCACTTTTCCAGAGATAAAGAAAGATTGAAAAAGGTGTAGAAGTTTAGGAAGTAATAGGTTAGAAAAAAGTAGATAAAATTCCACCGTAAATCCATCAGGGCCCGGAGTTTTACCTAATTTAAGCAACTTTAAGGCATTAGCTATTTCCACGAGCGATAAATCAGATTCAAGAGCAGAAAAATTAAGATGCGCATGAGAAGGGGAAGGGATCTTGTTGAGATATGTATAAATATCAGAAACAGAAGGAGGAGATTCTGGGGTATATAAATCTTTATGAAATTTCATGAATTCATCTAAAATATCCTGATCCTTATACATAAGCTTCCCATCTGAAGAATGTATGGAGTCTATTAATATTCAATCTCTCAGGGATTTAAGGTAATTAGCAAGAAGCTTGCCAACTTTGTTATGGCCACCATAGTATCAAGCACTGCTACGAAGTATTATAGAAGAGGCATTATCAGTAGTTACTTTGTTAAAGTTCAACTTTGCACGTACAAGCTCCTGTAGAATAGAATCAGAGGGTGAGGTGTAGAACTTGTGTTCCAAACATTTAATATGGGCTAATGTTGAAGCATGCTGTTGAAGATACCGCTTCTTTTTTTTGGAGACATTGTCTATGATAAAACCGTGAGCCGTAGCTTTAAAAGTATCCCAAAATAAATGAGAAGAAAAATTAGGGTCATTAATCAATAGAAAGAATTCATCAGCAAAAGAGATAAATGAAGAGGAAAAAAGGGGATCTAGTAGAACAGAATTATTAAACCGCCATCGAGAAGATCCGGGCTGCGGATGGAGCAAGTCAAAATCAGCAACAACCGGAGCATGATCAGAAATGACAATGGGTTCAATAGAGGAAGAAATGAGGTTTTGAGTTAAAGATTTAGAAAGAAAGATGTAGTCTAGTCTAAAGAGGGAGCCATGAGGTGGAGAGAAAAAAGAAAAATCTAATGCATCAGGATGACATATCCTCCAAGCATCTATCAGGTGTGTCTGAGAAATGGTATTGAGAAACTGTTTATGAGATTTATGAGGAATAAATTGAACTTGAGATTGACGATCAATAAAGGGTCAATAATTTGATTGCAATCACCCCCAAGATAAAAAATTCATCTCTAAATTGAGTACATTTTTTTGCAATAGTAGGCCAATATGAATAGTCCGGCTGGGTCAGGCCATATACATTGAAACCGTCAGAGAAATGTTATTGGTGAGCAATTTAGCTAACAACCATCTACCTTCGGAGTTAGTCTCCTGAGATATAACTTTACATTTTAATTTTTTTATGACATAAAATAATTACGTCATTTTTCTTGGTGGAAGTAGGGGAAAATAAAACAGAACCTACCCAATCCCTTTTCAACTTTAATGCCTCTGACTCATTGAGATGTGTTTCTTGTAGAAAAACCAAATCGGAGTTATAGGAGGCTAAATGGGATAAGATTCTCTGGGGCATATTCTCAAGGAGCTATCGCCGAGTTATCGGCACTTTAACGCATCCAAAGTCGCGCTAAATTTATCGCCCCATTCACAAGCTGGTGCTAACAGCCCATAACACCACTTTTCGTGCGAAAGCAGTCGCAAAAAACATCGCCACAGATGACCCCGGCAACTAACGCTAATGAGATGCAGAGTAGGCGTTCCCTAGAAAAAAGCCGCGACAACACCACAACGCAACATTCTCAACGACCAGCCACATCGGCGATAGGATCACAAAACAGGTGATACGGCGCATTACCAGCAGGAAATTAACACCTGCTCTGACCTGGTGCAAAGTCGGACGTCAACCTGCACAAGAAAAGGGAGCCCATCGCACAGCCACACCTGAAGAACAACAGATGCCATGAAGCCACTCACCATGCACCCCAGAGCCCCGAGAGGGCAACAACACCAACCGCCACCACCCTCAGGACCGCCACCCCCCCAACGGACCCCCCCCGGACCACCACAGAGGCAGCGCAGACAAAGACGGTGGATCTTCAGGAAATGCACCAGCCCCACAGACCTAACACCAGACAATGCCAATGCCCACTACAGGCCCAAAAGGGCAACCATCCTCCGCATCCTGAACATCATTGCCCACAGGCTGACGGTACCAACACAGCGGACAACCAACATCCCTCCGCAGACAAAGCTGCTGGCTGTGCTGCACCTGTTGGCCTCTGGTATCCTCCCAAACAACAACCGCCCCAGTCGGAGGAGTCTCACAGCCAGCCCCATCCAAGTTCCTCACACCTGTCCTGGATGCCCTCACCAGCTAGGGACCCCAGCACCCATACATCCCCCACAATGCGCAGGAACAGCTGGAGACCAAGCAAGGACTATATGCCATAGCTGGATCCCCGCACATGTCGGGGAGCAATCGACTGCACACTTGTCCCACTTGTGCCCCCTGCCAACACCGCATACAATACCCCAACAGAAAGCACATGCATCCCATCAACGTGCAGGCAATAGTGGACCACAGGGGACTCTTCACCAATGTCGTAGCCAACTACCCAGGCAGTGTGCATGATCCCTTCATCTTCCGTCAGTCCAACATCAACCAACGCTTCCAGGATGGCACTTATGGGAATGCACTGCTCGGTGGCAAGTACAAAATGAACACACCACACACCTCAACTCCACAATCATGCAACTCACAACTCTGGCACTGCACACATCACAAAATCACATAGAACATGCCAAACAACATGCCCACCCACCAGACACGACAGCACAACTTACTGTGGCAACCTTGGTTAGCCATGTACATGAGCCATCAATGGCATGGCACCTCAGCCACACAATAGCGGAATGTGGGGAGAGGTGGGAACCAGGCATGTGCGAAGGAGGCAAGTGACCCATGAATGAGAATGTACACAATGCCAAGTGTGGCGGAGATGTGCTGGACAGACTGCAGTATGCAGACCACAGACATATCCATGTCTACATGCACTGCTGGTGTTTGGAGTGTAGTGGACAGTGAACGCAACCATGTCACCCCAGCCAGTGGGGAAGATCACGGAAATGTAGCTTGTGACGTCCCCCCCTGTAAGCGTGTGCGGAGTGGGCTGGCCCGGAGCACACCAGGCCAGCGTAGGGGTGTGAATAAAAAGCCCATTGCTCTGGGTGTGGTTCTCTTCCGGAATGCCCAACGTGTCTGCCAAGGCGGCGCCTCCCACCCCGCCACGAGCACAACGCCGTGAGTGGTGTGGCCTGCGATCCTGTGCACCTGCTGCACCCCGGGCCACTGGTCCCCGAACCCGTCATGCACGCACCTGCGCAGCCAGGCCTCACTGCTCACCTGCCGACACTGGCGTGTGTCAAGGAGGACCCACCACGTGCTGGCACAAGCTCCAAGCTCCAAGCCCGTGACCTTGGCAGCCTCTTCAGACCATCACGGCCTCCGCGACACAGGCCCGCTTTACTCCTTTCTCGTTGATGTACTCCACCGCTGCCTCCGGCCTACACTATGGTCAAGAAGGTCACACATTTGGAACTGAGTCTTGATTATGCAATGGCAGAGTACACACTTTATGGCTGAGTTTATATCACTGTACTCTCTTCGATGTGGTGCCACCAACTCTGTGCATAGCATTCGAACTACACCTGTCTGTGGTCCCTTGCTGACTACTGCCTTTGGCCTACACTGCGGTCGAGTAGGTCACACATGTGGAACTGAGTCTTGATTTCTGCATGGCTGAGTTCATATCATTGTACGCAAGTAGACAAGTAAGAGGAAGACGCAGTTCAGTCCGGAGGAGAAAAGGATCATCGTTACGGAGGTGATCGAACACTGCCGACAATTGCTCTGGTGTCACTAACTCTGTGCATCGCGGGCCAACAACACGTGGCTGTGGGCCCCTGCTGACCGCTGCCTCGGGCCTACACTGCGGTCAAGTAGGCCACACATTTGGAACTGAGTCTTGATTACACAATGGCCGAGTACACATATCAATGCAGAGTTTAAATCACTATACTCCCTTCGATGTGGTGACACAAAGTATGTGCATGGCATCCCAACCACATGGGTCTGTGGGCCCTTGCTGACTACGCCTTCGGCCTACACTGCGGTCAAGTAGGTCACACATTGGGAATTCAGTCATGATTCATTTATGGCAGACTTGATATCATTGCACTGGCCTCATCGCAGACTGCATCCCCTTTCAGCTCTGGTGCCACTAAGTCTGTTCCCCGACATCCATGGACACTTTCTGGTTGAACTTTGGTGGCAACTGAGTCTATGGACTGGGGGTTGTCTTCATCATCTATTCGGTAATACTGACTTTGTGGCAAAAACGAGGCTGTAGCATTCCACTCCTCTATTTGCCGCTTCCGGCCGGCTTCTGCCCTCTGCATCATGCCCTGGAGGACACCTTTCACTGTCCCCCGCAAACCTCTGCTACATTCACCTTCGACATTGACGAGGACCCGCTCACCTCGCGTGGCCCTATCTCACTGCACTGCAAGTCACCGTCCCGTGGCGGTGTGCCTGTGCCAGCCGCAGTGCATCCGGGGCCACTAACTCTGTGCAGCTCAAGTCATGGCCCCTGCCTGATGGCGTATTGGATGGCCTCTGGGTCAATGGACTGGGGGTCATCAAAGCCATGTGTCTGTGACCCTGCACTGTCTGCTGCCTCCGGCCTCAACTGCGGTCCACCTGGGCTCACACATCAAATCGAGTCCTGACCTGCCCGGACGTCGCATCACCGCAGGATGCACACGCCACCACCGCCAGGCCAAACTCCAAACAACAGGTGCCAGAGTCGGAAGTGTCTTACTGCCAGACTGTCAGAGTTGCTCACACCTGTCATGGGTGCCATCATCAGCTTGATACCCTGCTCAGCTCTACAGGTGCCACTGACTCAGTGCACCACAAATCATGGACCATTCTGCTTGCATGTTGGGTGAACACTGTCCTTTCTCCGGCTACCACCATGATGCTTCACAGTAGTTTCTGTTATGCTGGTGTTTTCTGTTTCTGCTTTAATTGTGATCACTGTTCAAGTTGATGCCAGCACCAACGACCCCATGTGGGCTGCCTTACACTCACCCCACACACATCCAGCACATGCATTACTGTACATGTGACCATGCCAATAAAGGTGTCGAGCGCACGTGCCCATAGCCAGTTCAACTAACTATCTGAGTGTGTACGTGTGCTCATGATGTATGCAACATTACATTGTGCCGTGTACAGAGGACGCAGCCATGTCACCGCAGGCAGCAGGTGAGACATTGCACATGTAGCTTTGTCGTCACCCACTCAATACGTAAGAGGAGTGAACTGGGCCGGCGTACGCCAGTCCAGCGTTGGAGTGTGGATGATTATCCCGTGGCTCTGGGTGTGGTTCAGTACTGGAAATGTGCAAATGCATGTATCTCTGTCGCAGTGTGGGTCTCAGTTGGGGAGTGTAGGTGGTCCCTGATGAGACTTAGACACCCACGTATGTGATCTAGTTCGGATTCCATGAGGTAGTACCCCACCCGCACATGTTCGGCCACCCCCTTCTGGCAGTCTGACAGCTGGCCTTGGAATGCGATGTGTGCTTCGGTGGGCTGCTGGGAGCCAGCCGGGGTGGTGGGTGCATCCAGCTGTGTTGTCTGTGCAGGGGGTGGGGTATCCTCGATGCAGCGGTGCTGCCCTGCTCCTGGAGGTCGATTGCCTAAGATGTCCATGGACTGTTGTAGGGTGTCGGTGTCGGGAGTGTGGAGGTCCTCTTCAGCATCACTGTAGAGTTGTCTGGCCTGCCCTGCTGGATGTGTTGTGTGTCCCTCTGCAATGTGAAGGGGAGATGCTTGTTGACATTGTGTTGGCATGTATGTTGCAGCATTGTTCAAGTTTACATACAGACTGCATGACGATGTACATTGTGACTGTTTGGGAGGGGCGGACTATTTGATGCTGGACAGTGGACATTTGGACTACATGACGTAGGTAAGGTTGTACACGTACATTTGCATCTCACAGTTTCCTGCTATGTCAGATGTGATTGGCCATTTTCTATGCACAGGGGGACCCAGTTGTGTCCTCTGTTCTGCAGTGTACGTGTTGCACTGTGTACCACATTGTCGTCCATGTGGATGTGCTGTCATTGCTATGTGTGTGTGCTGCATTGTGTGAGAGTCGCACCTGCAGCTGTGATTTTGCTGCCCCTTATCCCTTGGAGGCGGTGTGCCTTTGGCTTTTGTGCTTTTAAGGTGCTGTGATGTTGGCAACATGGGCCATTTGTGCTCTTGGACGGTTTTTGTACTCTTGTGCATTGCTTGGCTGTAGATGTATTGTTGACGTCAGTGGTTGTTTGTGCACGTGGATGTTTCAGAGTGTGACCTGCTCCTTTCCGGATGTGGTCCACACTCAGCCACAATAAGTCTTGTGGCGTGCACAATGTCATTGTGATTGTACTCCAGCCATGCTGCTCGTCATGTGGTGCCACTTGCATTGTCAGTGTGGCTCTCACATACGCATCTTTGCTGGGTTTCGCACAGGTGCATGTGTGTGTTGTGGAATTGGTGATGTGTGGGGTGGGAGCCCTTTGGGCACATGGTGGACGGGGGCCTACTTGATGTTTGTATGTGTGCTGCAGTGTGCCACGGGGATCAGGGACATGACCTAGGGTCATTGTGGGTGTGCGGTATGCTACACGTCGTTGTGCATGTGTGCAATTGTGCCCGTCCCCCCCGTCTCCACAGTCCCTGTTCGTTACTCACCCTGTTGATGTTGTGTCAGGTCATGTCGAGCAGTGTCCGGACTCCCGACTCCTTGCACCGTCTCCACACTGATGACTGTGGCCACCATTTGCTCCAGCTCCTCCTGTGGCGCAGGACTCCCACCTCCATTCGCCATTGCTGCCTTCCTGTTGGCAGCGGGTTTCTGCTTGGTTTGGCTTTTCACATCATGCCAACGCATCTTGGCCTCCTTGACACTCCGGCTGCATTCACGATGGAATGCCATTTTTCCGTCTGTGTTGCCAATGACACGGTGGAGGTGACAGACAGTTGTTGTTAGTGCTCTGTCACCTCCGTGACGACGATCCGGTTGTCATGCGGACTGTACCCCGTCTTCCTCTTCCTCTTCTCCTTGGCCTTCCCTGACCCCAAGGTTCCTTGCTGGTGGCCTGTATGGCTTGTGGGGTTCCCGTTGACCTGGGCACTCGTTCCGGGTGCATCCATGTTGCTATGCAGTTTATTTTGTTTATGGTGTGTTTATCTTGTTCAGCTTTTATGGTGCATTTTCTCGCATGACGCGTGGGAATTGCAGGCCTGCCGCTGGTTATCGCTGATTTTTGTTTCGCGTTTGGCCTCATCGCAACTTTATTCGCGTTCGTATTTCGCATTTTTGCGGTGTCGAGTTGAATTTAACGCGGTCATTTGACGTGTTATCGTGGGACTATCGCATGGTGCCACCAGGTTGGGAATACTACGTTAACATGGCGTTGTTTTGCACCGATGGACTGCGATGTGAGAAGTTGCGTTAAGCTAAACTTGCGGTGGTTATCACACGTTCTTGTGAATATGCCCCTCTGTCTCTTAAAAGGATTAACAAAACCTTTCACATTCCAAGAAATAACTCTGAATGTAAAATACCAAGAGTACATATAGTACTATACGACCAACAGTGAAAAAACGAAGAGAATAGATATGGAAAAAAGAAGGTGAAGAGGGAAGACATTGCAGTAATATCTTCAAAAGGGAAAGAAATAAAAGGCTAGAAGGGGAAAGGAAGGAAGGGAAGAAAAAAACCAATGAGAACAGATAGTACATGTCAAAACCTGACAACTGTAATACGTACCTTCACAGGAAGACAGAAAAATAAGGAGTGGCGACAGACATACGTAGACAGCACATCTTACAGGGGACAACGCACCACATCGGGATGCCATATAACATGAACAGGAACAGGAAGCGGGTACACAGGGAATCCCAAGAAACCTGCAATAACAATAAGGAGTCAATATGATCAAAAAACAGATAACCAGAACAACACTTTACAGAGTAAGCTAAAAGCATCAAACGTTACAAGTGGCAATTTATTAAAGTCAAGTGATAGATGAAGAACCAGCAATCTCCATCGAGGATGTAGAATGAGAGTGAATACATTTCCTGAGATCTGTAGGATCCTCAAATGAAGAAGTCTTGTTCTGAAAGGTAACTTTAAACATAGAAGGATGGAATAAGCCATAGCGAGCACCAACAGTGCGAAGCGCATGGCGGAGATCCAGGAATTCCTTTCATCGTTTGGCAGTAGATGAAGATAAATCTTGAGATAAATACAGTCTTGCGCCAGACCAGAGTAGTTGTTTCTGGAGCTTGACTGCATTTAAGACTTGTAATAGATCAGTGAATTTCAAAAATAAAAGAATTACTCCACTAGGTCTTGAGGGAGCAGAGGAGGAAGAGAGGTGTGGACCAAGTCTGTGCACAAGTTGGATATTTAATTTGGTCGACATATGAAGGTCCAGAAGCTGTGGGAGAAAGGTGGTAAAATAAGTAACAGAGGGGCATATTCTCAAGGAGCCATCACCGATTTATCGGCACTTTAGCGCCGCAAAAGTGGCAATAAACTTATCGCCCCATTCACAAGCTGGTGCAAACTGCCGACAACGCCAGTTTTCCAGCGATAGCTGCCGCAAAACATATCGCCACGGATGATAGCGACAACTAACGCTAATGATATGCAGAGAAGGCGTTCCCGTGCAAAAACACACAAAAACACCACTTCGCGATATTCACAACTACCAGCCAGATCTGCGATGCCGGACAAAAACAGGCGATAAGGCGCGTTAGCAGCAGGGACTTAACACCTGCTCATTACTGGTCTTAAGTAGGACGAAAACCTGCAGTACAGAGGGAGCCCAGGCCAGAGCCACCTCTGAAGACCAACAGATGCCATGGAGCTACTAATCATGCAGCTTGGAGACCCAAGAGGGCCACAACACCCACCGCCACCACCCCCGGGACCACCCCCACCCCCAGGACCACCCCCCCGGACCACCACCAAGGCAGCACAGAAAAAGACAGCGGACCTTCCGAAAATGCATCAGCCTCACAGACTTAACGCCAGAGGATGTCATTGCCCACTACAGGCTCAAAAGGACAACCATCCTCCGCATCATGACCCACATTGCCCACCAGCTGACGGTACCAACACAGCGGACAACCAACATCCCTCCGCAGACAAAGCTGGTGGCTGTGCTGCACCTGTTGACCTCTGGTACCTTCCAATCAACAACTGCCAGAGTCGGAGGAGTCTCACAGCCAGCCCTATCAAAGGCCATCACACCTGTCCTGGATGCCATCATCAGTTTCATACCCCAGCACCTTCACTTCCCCCACACTGCGCAGAAACAGCTGGAGACCAAGCAAGGCTTCTATGCCATAGCCGGATTCCCGCACGTGTTGGGGGCAATTGACTTCACACATGTCCTACTTGTGCCCCCTGCCGACACTGCACACAATTACCGAAACAGGAAGCACATGCATTCCATCAATGTGCAGGTAATAGTGGACCACCGGGGACTGTTCACCAATGTCGTCGCCAACTACCCAGGCAGTGTGCATGACTCATACATCTTCCGACAGTCGATCATCAACCAGCGCTTTCAGGATGGCACCTATGGAAATGGACTGCTCATTGGTAAGTACCAACGGACCACACCACACACCTCAATTCCACAATCACACAATGCACAACTGTGGGAATGGACACGTAACAAAATCACATCCAACATGCCAAACAACATGCACACTTGCCAGACACGACAACACAAGTAACCGTGGTAAGAGGGGCGAGAAATGTGGACAAACCATAGACTAAGGCATAGCCCCTCTGCCACACATATGCAGAATGTGGGGAGAGGTGGGAACCACGATTGTGCAAAGGAGGCAATGGACCTATGAATAACAATGTACACAATGCCAAGTGTGGTGGTGATGTGCTGGACAGTCTTGAGTATGCAGAGCACAGACATGTCCATGTGGACACATACTGCTGGAGTCTGTAGTGTCGTGGACAGTGGACGCAACCATGTCATCACAGGCAGTGAGGAACACCTTGAACAAGTAGCCATGTCAGCCCCCCTGTAAGCGTAAGCATAGTGGGCAAGGCCGGCGCACGCCAGTCCAGCGTAGGGGAGTGACTAAATAGGCCAGGGCTCAGGGAGTGGTTCACTTCCGTGACGGCCACCGAAGTAACTACTGCGTGTGGCTCTGTGTCCGCCATATCTTGACCATAGGCCTACACACACGTGGCCAACCACCTACAACGGGCAAACTCACACCGGCGACGAGGTGGCTACGTCCCACGCCACCCGGTGCACATCTCGTCACCGCCTGCAGTGGCGTGTCTGCCAGGGCGACGTCCCTCACCCTGCCACGAGGCCGCCGTCGTGACCGGTGGTGCTTGCGCGATCCTGTGCACCTGCTGCACTCCAGCCTGCTGATCCCCAGACCCGACCTGGTCCAGCGGTGAATGCCCGCCCCTTCGCACCCAGGCCTCAATGCTCACCTGCCGCCACCGGAGTCTCTCCAAGAGGGCCCACCACGTGCCGGTGCAATCTCCAAGGCCGGGCTCCGCGAGCTTGGCAGCCTCCTCAGCCTATTGCTGGCTTCTGCACAACAGGCCCCCAGCGCACCCAGTGGCACCGCACCGCGGAGTTGCGAGTTGGCTTCTGCTGCCTTCTGACCACACTGCGGTACAGCAAGTGACATACACATCCTTTCCAGTCCGCCCCTCCAGGCCTGCTGCATCATCGCAGGCTGCACACCCACTCAGCTCTTCCGGTGGGCCGAACTCAGTGCACCACAAGTCACCGTCTAGCCACCAGGCCTCCAGCATTATAGCATGATGCACACCCGCTCAGCTCTTCCAGTGGTCCGAACTCAGTCATTGTCCCGAGGGGCTACCCCACAAGTCCGCCTCCAGTAGTCAACAGCATGTCCTCGGTAATGCCACTGGAGCCCTTCACAGTCATGGGGCCACCCCCGTCCCAGGCAGGCCGCCGGTAAGCCTGGGCAGATCGTCTGGAGACGTACTCCGAAGCGCACGACATCCCAGCGCCGCGGCAGTGGCGCACGCGTGTGAGGAGTGTGGAGAAATGGCTCGGGGCTCTGGGCGTGGTTCAGTTCTGTGCTCTGGGCGTGGTCCAGGTCCGGCCTGGCCACAAAAGTGACTATGGCATGTGTCTCCGTAGTAGTGTCTGCGCCACCCGGCCTGTAATCGACAATTTTGCAATGTAGCATGCACCAGGAGGGCAGCCTCGCCCGAATGGATTAATAGAGGAGCGCGAGACCGCTTGGGGTCTCGGCTCATACATGCCAACTGTTGCGTGTGTATCTACATTGCCGCAGCCTGAACCGAAGGCCTAGCCTCAATATCAGCGTGAGTTCAGCCAGGCCAGAACTCCACATCTGTGTCCGCCCTATCCTTACCATAGGCCTACACACACGTGGCCGCACACCTTCAATGGCCAACATTACAGTCTTGCTGTCAGTCCTGCGGACATGCGCAGACAGGAATGACAATGGGGTGATGTAGAAGTGCAAGTGATGCAACCGCGCAGCACACACAAGTAAATAGGCTCGGTGGGAGGGAGGAGCAGCTGTGAGGCTACGTAATACACATTGTCCTACCACATTTGCCAGCAGCAATACATGGCTAACATGAATCCCAAGGTCGCACAAATAACACACACCACGAAACTTGTATGTCTGCCAACACACCATGCAGAACCACCAGTTGACACTGACCTCACTTACCTCTCACAGGTGATCAAGGATATGCACTCTGCCCATGGATGATGACACCCCTCCGAGACCCGAACACCCCGGCCCAGAGGCAGTACAATTTGGCCCACAAACGCACCAGGTGCATTGTTAAACGCACGTTTGGCGTGTTGAAATCATGTTTCAGGTGCCTGGACATCACCGGTGGAAGACTCTTGTACAGCCCAGAAATAGTGTGCAAGATGATCACTGAATGTTGTGTATTGCACAACCTATGTGTACGCACCAATGCCCCATGGATCCAAATCCCAGAAGCACCGGATGACGATGAGGAAGATGATGCAGGTGGACCACACCCCACTGCAGCCGCAGCAGGAATAGCCCGAAGGAACACAATCATCAACAACTTCTTCGCATGAGCACGTCACATTGTGACTGTCCACAGCAATCATGGCACAGTACAAAATGACCACGTGACCAGCATGTGCAAATAAAATCTTAGCAACACACATTCCCTGTGTGCATGTCAGTCCTCTGCATTAGCACATTACTCTGACGGGTGTAAGTGCAACATTAAGTGCTTGCATTCGCATATGTTGCAAGAAGAGATGGTGTGTAGGTCCTCTTCATCATCGGTGATGAGGAGTACGGTCTGCTCTGCAGGAGGTGATGATTCTCCCTCTGCAATGTGAGGGGGAGATGCAGTTTGACATTGTGTTCACATGTATGTTGGCGCATTGGCCTAGTTTACAAACAGACTGCATGTCAATGTACATTGTGACTGTTTGTGTGGAGATGCCTATTTAATGCTGGACAGTTTACATTTCGCCACCTTCACGGATGTGAGGTTGTATTTGTCCATTATCATCTCACAGTTTCCTGCTATGCCAAATGCGAATGGCCATTTTCTACACACAAGGGGCAGCAGTTGTGTCCTCTGTTCTGTTGTGAAAGTGTTGCAGTTTGGTCCACTTTGTTGTAAATGTTGAGGTGCTCTGAGTGTTATGTGTGTGTGCTGCATTGTGTGTGATTTGCCCCTTCAGCTCTGATTTGGCTGGACCTTATCCCTTTCAGGCGGTGTGCCTTTCACTTCTGTGCTTATACAGTGCTGAGCTGTTGGAGACTTGGGTAAATTGGGCTCTTGGTCGGAGTTGTGACTCTTGGGCATGGTTTGTCCGCAGATGTGCTGTACTTACTTGTGCATGTGTGCCATTGTGCCCATCTCCCCCCATCCCCCCAGTCCCTGGTGGTTACTCACCCTGTTGCTGTTGTGTCAGGTCATGTTGAGCAGTGTCCGGTCCTCCGACTCCTGCCACGGTCTCCTCACTGATGACTGTGGACACCATTTCCTCCATCTCATCCAGCTCCTCCTGTGGCGCAGGACTCCCACCCCCAGTCTGCATTGCTGCTTTGCGGTTGTTGGCGAGTTTCAGCTTGGTTTTGTGCTTCACATCATTCCAGCGCCTCTTGACCTCTTCCATTGTCCTCCTCAGCACTCTGACGGCATTCTCCTTGTCCACGATGGACTGCCATATTCCCTTTTTTGTTGCCAATGACACAGTGGAGGTGACGGACAGTTGTTGATGGTGTTCTGTCACCTCCGTAATCAGGACCCTTTTTTCCTGCGGACTGAACCGCGTCTTCCTCTTCTTCTTCTCCTTTCCCTTCCCTGACCCCGAGGTCCCAGGCTGGTCCTCCGTGGGGCTTGTGGGGTTCGGGTTGTCCTCTGTGCTTGCTCCGGCTACCTCCATGGTGCTTCGCAGTTGTTTGTGTTTTATTTGTATTTCATTTTTTCCGCTTTTATGGTGATTGTTCCCGCCTTACTTGTGGGACTTGCGTGCCTGGCACTGCTTTTCGCTGGATTTTTATCGCAGTTTGGCCCATCGCAGTTCTTTTCACGTTCGGGTTTCCTTTTTTATCGCCGTTGCGGTAGTTGTATCGCGGACATTTGTGGCGTTCTCGGGATACTATCGCATGTTACCGCCGTGTTGGGAATACGACGTTGACACAGAGTTATTTTCCCGCGATGGACGGCGATATGGAAAATTGCTTTAGCCTATTTTGGCGATGGTTATCGCACGTTCTTGTGAATATCCCCCAGAGTCGTCTCCCTCAAGCCTCTCAGAAAGACCATATGAGAGAAGATTATTGCGCCGATTTCTTTTTTCAAGGTCCTCAGCTGACTTTTTAAGTGGCAAAACTTCTCTTTCAAAAGATGTAATTCTGGTAGATGAATCCTGTATTTCACTACCCTGTTGTTCCACCAAAGATAAACGAGAATCCATGGACGACCATTTATTGTCCAGAGTCTGTAGACGAGTATTTGTTTCTTCAACAAACAGTCTCAGAGCACGTATCTCTTCCAAAACAATGTCCAAGGATACAGGAAACATAGATTTGGGTGGAGAAAGAGGGTCTTGTTTGATCCTTTTATTGGTAGAAGATGGTATCTGTACTTTAGGCACGGGATTAGGCGAAGCCGCAGGACGACAAGAAACAGATTGAGCCATTTCCGCAGAGGGATACGAGCAATTAATGGAGGTAACAGTATGAGCAGAACTGGAAAAGGGTTCGCTGAAGGTATGTCTCTTAATAGAGTGCAATAATTGCTTGCTTCTGCCCATGAACTAAGACGATAAATCAAGAAAGGCTTGTGAGGTGAAAAACAGTATCAGGCATAGAGCACTCAGCAGAAAGCAAAATCCCTCTAAAAAGTTGATCTTCCCCGTAAAAAAGTACAGTCCATATGGAAAAAATTAGAAGGATGCTCAAATAAAGTACAAAAATAATGCCACAGATCAAGACTAGCCAAGCTCTGAGGATAAATCCATAAGAAACAGAAATACAAAATGGTGGCCGCCAGACAGCCTTCAAAGTCACCTGATGAGTGTAAGGTCCAGCAAGGAGCTTGAAGAAAAAAGACAGCAGCCTCACTTGGGTTATGTGTTCATTTTGTGGAAGGCACCCGCTTCAGATATAAAACAGTGCTGAAACTGCCGTAATTACATCGGCAGTTCCTGAGGCAGTGCGGAGCTCCGGAGCTAGGCAGCCATCTTGGGTCTTTCCTAAGCTAAATATCCTTAGGGAGGGTGTCAACTGAAAAAAAGCCTAAAAAAAGATTTCTTTGCATTTCTATGGCTGCTCAAAAAGTTGGATATCTGAAAGGCGTCCATTTTTTCTTATTTTTATAGATAATCGAACAAAATCTGTATGGCGTGATTGATTTTTATCACGCTGTCAAACACTGAGAACACCACCATATTCATGTTTGTGGCAAATGTTTGATTAAAATGCATTTCAGCTTTCAGATTGCCATTTTTGATAAGATAATAATGATCGCTATCTTTCATATCAGGACTCAGATCAAAAGCAAACTCAAATAAAAAGTAGACTGCCCAATATGTCTCTCTGGCCCCAGCAACATCAGAGTTCCATAAATGTTTTCTAGTTATTGAAACCAAACCCAAGATATTCCCGAATAAAATTGCTGTTATCAAAGCTTTGGGTGCAGGGCTTCGCAGGAATCACAGCCCCATCTTGGAACAGGTGATGTCATAGTGTATGAAATTGAATGGATTTGTGGCACATACACCCCACTAAAGGCAGTATTGTCAACAAAGCCTATCATGAGGAGCTTCGGAAGTTGTCCCCAAAATTTTTTTTATTGCTGAGTTAAGCGTGTTCCTGCAGGTATGGTGAATACTTTTCAAAGCCACTCTCTCAATAGAGTACGTGACATTTGATAGTTGCAAAGCTTCAGCGTCTGCCAATCTGATGCTAGGCAATACTTTGACTCACTTTATGCATAAAATGGCTGAAAGTATCACTAATTTATAATGGTCAGCATCTCTGCTGATGAGGCAAAATGCATCTTTGTTGCGGGAAAGTTTTACCTTAAGATCAACCCCATTGATAAGTAGTTTATCTTAAAAAAGAGATCCGAATGTATGCGGCCGAGGAGGTCAAACTGTTTACTTTCAGATGCAAAGCTGGCTCTCTTTACAAAAGCAAGCAACTATGGTATACAGTTCCTTTTGGAGAGAAAAGAGGAGGAAGAGGCCTGGTCGGTCTAACACCCTAACCCAATGGTGGAGACAGGGTGTCTCCCACTTTGGGGTTTGGGGCCCTCACACACCCGGCTGGGTGTCATGCTTCATCATAGGGCATGCTCCTCGTAAGGCCGGGGCTGCAATGCCTGATGGGGACGCTATGAGGGGTTCTTTATCGGAGATCTTTTTGTCCCATGTCGTTAGGTGCAGCTTGGATATAGGGCCTCGTAGTGTAGATGTGAGTACAAGGTGTGAGGGAGTTGTGCAAAAAGGGCTAAAATGAGGCACAGTGGTACTCCAAATCAATTTTAATCAGTGAGCCCACTGGTCCCAATTAAAATCAGAAAGGTGTGTTACCACTGAAATAATGGACAGTGGTGGCTACAGAATAGTGGTCGACATGTTTCTTGCCTGATGTGTCTGTAGGATCACGTGGCAATTCTTCAGGACCAAATGTATACTATCTACACAGTGGTTGGTTCCAGTGTTAGTGTCAAGTGTAAACCAAGCACTTAAGCAACCTACCAATGAGGTACCTTATTAGTAGACGGACTTAAAACATAAAAATAGAAAGGAAAACAACATAAATCATGAAGAACAACATTAGGAGCAGCCTCTGGAGAGACAACATGCAAGTCTACATGCTCAGGTGGTTAGTAGAACTCATATGTGGTAAGCTCTGTAAGAAGGAATAAACATTGTGGCAAACGTGTGGAACATCTAAGGACTGAGATAAAACCGGTGATAAAACAACCACCGTGGTTAAACACTCACCCAATTAAGGTGGCTCATAGCTCCTTCGAGGGACTGGCAGAGGGTACGTTAATATTATTAACGTCCTAACTTTGGCATAAAGTCACATCATGAAGTTGTTACAGGCAACAAGTTGTGCCAGCGGAATAGAAATATCGTGGGAAACGAGCACAGGGACGCCAAGCAGCATCCTCGTGAAGTGAAGAATTACCAGAGTACTCACAATTCAGCAGCAGCTGCTTTGCCGAAAGACCTACCCCTCACTCCGCCAGCTTGGGAGAGTTCGGAGGGGGAGGTGCGGCCGACATAAGTACCTGGGGCAGGCACGGCCATCGGGCCGACCCAGGTGTACCAGAAACTTCCTTCCCACGTAGGGTGGGATTAACAGTGAGCTAGCAGGGAAAGTGAGTATCACCGGAGTAAAAGAGGGCAAATGCAGGTGCCATCTTGGTTGAGGAAATTATGTACTAGGAAGCGACTCTGAATCAGTTAAAAGAATTGCTACTAGTGCCAAGTTGGAACAAGTTGTGGCAAAAGCAGAGGCGGCACACAAATAGTGGCAGACAACAGGAGCCTGCTCACTGATTATGGCAAAAAAGCGGGACGGCTCACATGTAGTAAGGTGTATGGCCGATAGTGCCTGAATGTGACACAGTGGGATGGAAGGGACGTGCCTGATTGTGGCCCGGGTGATGGAATGGTCGTAGCTGTCAAGCGAGGCGGCTCTCATGGAGTGGCAGACCGAGGGGACGGCTCAACTGAATTGGCCAATGAGGGAGCTCACATGTAGTATGTAGTGCCTAAGTCAAACACGTTCACAGTAAAAAGGGGTCATAAAGTAGAGCGTGTCAGAGGGCGTCTCTCCCAGCATGTGAGCCTAGAACAGAACACATGGTGATGGTGTTCATAGCGGGTGGAATAGAGTATCAGGTATTGGTAATGGGGAGGATGCCCATAAATCGGTGATCCCTTAGATGGAGTGACAAGTGTGCAAAAGGGAGGGCAAAAGAGTAGGTCAAGCTCAGTGTGATGTATTGTCCTCCATGGCTGTCAGTCCAATGTTTAGTCACAGGGGAGGTAGGGACAGGTGGAGGGATGAAAAGGGGGATTCAATCACTCTCAAGCAAATGTTATTCGAGTCTCAAAGGGTCCACTAAGTAGGTGTAGAGTCTTATCACATGCGAGGTAGGGCCAGGCGCAGGAGAGAAACGGGGAAGTAAATATCCCCTCAAGCAAGTGTTTTCCTAGCCTTAAAGGGTCCACTAAGGAAGGCAGAAGGGGTGTGGAAAATGAGGGTTAATGACTCCCTAGCTCATGATAGTACATGGGTGTAGGTAGTGTACTATCTATTCACTTTGTTCCTGGGGATATTTTCATTCAGACCATTCTTATCATAGGAAAGGTGAAAAATCCAGTATTGTTCCTTTCTAAAGAGGGCTTGTCTGCTCATATGTGGGTGTCCCTATATGATTGTCCATTTGTGTGGCCCTTCTCTGAAAAATGTGAACAAAGCTTAGTGTTGAGCTTGTGGCAGCGGATGTTGCTACAATATTCCATGATTCGTGTTTTGGCCATCCTAGTGGTCATACCTATGTAGCGTAGGTTGCATGGGTATGTCGGAGTATAAATTCAGTTGCTTGTGTTGCAATTTGTGTGCCTTTTTTGTACCCATTTAAACGTGGGGGATAACTGGATCTCCTTGGTCGGCTCTGTCAGGGCACATATGGTGCATGACCCACACGGGAAATTACCTGTCACTGGAGGAAGGACCCACAACGGTCGTTGGTCAGCTTGGGTGCTGTGGGGTGGTCTTGTGTGGACGAGGATGTCTTTCAGGTTCCTGGTGTATTTGAACGCAAACCTAGTTGGTGATACTGTTAGTTCGCCTGTTTGCAAGATGCCCCAATGTTTTTAATGATCTTCTTGATTCTGTTAGAGTCAGGAGTGAATGTAGGACACATGTACGGGTATCTGTAGTGTTTCTTTGGTTCTGTTGTAACAGTACCTCTCTGTTGTTGTTGCGCGCCCACTTTTTTGCTATGTTGACACTGTGTGAAGGGTAATCGCATAACCTCAAATTTTGTGCCAGTTGGTCAGCCTTCGTGTCATAATCAGGGACAGTACTACAGTTGAGTCTTAGCCGCAGGAACTGTCCGAATGGCAGGTTGTCTCTTAGTGCCTTAGGATGGTGACTACTGGATAAGAGAAGACAATTGCAGTCCGTAGGTTTCTTGCACACTGTGGTGCTCAGTTGGCCCCTGTTAGTGTGATCATCAGGTCTCTTTACAAAACCCTCATTGTCACCATCCAGATCTGTATTTTTAAGATGAGAAAACATGTCATTGTAGAAGAGCCCCTGTAGAAAGTTGGGTATCTAGGGCAATACTGCTGTAATTGAGAATACTCGATATAGGCTCTATAAGAATACCTATTATCACTTTAGGTTTATGAGACAGTCACCCAGGGCGATGTCTACTTGCTTAAAAATAGTAACAATGGGGTAAGAAATTATTGTAACTTTGCATCTGTTTCTATATTAGCCCCATAAGCTTTTGTGATTTTACAAATCAGGTGTAAAAGAGGATAGTTGAGATCCATATACATGTCTGAAGATTCAGATGCAAAGAACATTATTGGGGCCAGATGTGTTCAAGCCGCTAAAGGTGAGACTTCCATGAAAAAACGACTTTTCATGCTGGTCAGTATGGGCTTGAGGAAGAATAAGTCTAACTACGACTTTCCATATTCTTCAGAGGCACAGTGTATAAAGCCATTGCTACTGCTTTTTGAATTTAAAAAATATTTACACATGCAGAAGTTTTCCTGTTCTTGGAAGACCTCTTCCGACTTGCAGATCTTCTTCTTTTGTGAGAGACTTTTGACGTGCACTTCCTTTTTTCATGGGGCAGTGGTGCACCCCTTTGGTTTGATGCTTTTCACTTCCTTTTGGTACCAATCTAAGGCCTGTAGAGACGTCTTGCTCCTTCTTGGTGCTGTTTGTTCATACGCTCAGCAACAGCTGATGTAACTGAGCCCACCACATCATGAGCAATGTGTGCAGCTCCCGCTTTAACATATGGTTTGGCTATTTCAAACCCTTTTCTTAAGAAAGGCACAGCTCTTCTAAACAAGCTTTGTAAAAAGGCTCCCCGTCCATCACCATACATAATAGGCGCACATTGAAAGAAAGAGGGATCTCCATATTCAGCGTGATTACAGTAATATTCCCTATATACAGAAGGGGTTCCATATGTTTTCACGAACACCATGTTGATTTCTTTTCAATATTCATTGTCATGTCGCAGTCTTAAATGAAGCTTCATAATCACTTTCCCGTATTTAGAGTCACTTCCTGCGACTGATTGATAAATATCAAAACTGACAAAGAGTCAAAGTGGTTCTTAGAAATTGCTACGTAGTCAGGTTTGACATACTGAATATTAACAAATGTGTTATTTTCACCCTTGATCTGCAACCATCTTAGCAAAGGGGCGTAGCTATCACTGACCCTCTGTGGCTCTATAATATCTCCGTATACATAGCGAGTGTAGAACCCCCATTAATATCTGAACATGATGAATCTAATAAGTCAGTACTTTTCACATGTCGTACTGTTTATAAAACTACTTAACTTTCCAGTACAAATAAATTCTGTATCAAGACGGGTGCTTCTTAAAAAAACTTTTCTTCTAATGCTATATAAAAACAGCCGAATATCTGAATACATGTCAATGTTAGCTAGAGCTTTGTTGATGGTGTTGACCACCGCTGTGACACTTGGGTAATATCCGTAAGGAAAGCTGGCATGTAGTAACTCTACCACCGGATACCGCTTAATGGTAAACCTAGCCTCGGATTTAGTAAAGGTATTCAATGTTCTGGGGTACTGGGTTTCTGTGAGGGCGACTTCCCAATCCCCTTTTAAATCCACTGGTTTAGCCAGTTTCACAGTAAAGTTAGGAATCCGATTGTTGGTAAACATGTCTGGTGAAGCGTTTAATGGTAAGGTGATATAAAATGACGAGTTCTTCATATTTTTATTTCTTCAAGAGCCTTTACTTCTTATGTACATTATTGAGCTAGCCTCCACCCAACTGTTATATTTCTCAGGCCACACCTGCCATTTGACAAAAGATTGCTTCTTTGCACCTTTACCTTTTCATTTGAACACCTTTTTAACCCTGCAGACCCTACACAGATCCTCCATGACTTTTTGTAACTTGTGAATGTAAAAGCTCCCTGAAACAGCTTCACTGTCATAATCTCATAAGTAATAAATATAAACATCTTCTTTAAGCTCAACCTTCTCCACTATAAATATTTCATTGCGGAAAGTCTGTTGATAACCTTTCATAAATACATCTTTCAGCTTAGACACTCTAACGTGATCCCCTTTATTTAAAAAGAGTTTCTTTACCCGAGCCATGAATCGATCACCATACACAGTCCTTCAAACTGCTAAAGCATTCTGGGGTGTAACAGAATTCTGTGTGCATAATAATATAATGATGAATTGCATGCTGTTTTAATAATCTCTGAAAAAGCTAGTCATAAAATTATTTCCTGGCATCTGTTTGCAGTTTTTGAGGTATTTAGCCTTTGCTAAATTTTTCCTTAAAAACCACAGTAACACTTGGACCGGTTTTGTCTTTTAGTGCCTCTGCAAAGGCATACTTAGATAGTACATCTATGACAGTCAATATATGCTGTGCACTATTATTATGTTTAACAAATTTCTGAAGGCAAATTAGATCTGCCTAACATTGATAGTTTATAGTCTCCACAACTGTTAGTCTTCTCCTAAATTTGTTCCAAACAGGTTTGTGTAGAGAATATGTATCTTCCCCGGATAACCACTCATTCACCACAGTTCTTGCAACACACTTTTTTCAGCCCTGACTCTTCTTATGAAAACTTCAACACTACTGAAACTTCCAACCCCTTTTTCATCATAGTAAAGCTTCCTCAGCAAAGCATCAGTCATGTTACTCACAGGTGCAATCCATAAAATGAAAGACATTTGTTTTGTGTAAGGTCATTTTATTATAAAAATTATAATTAGAAACACATGGTTGGTTTACATTTTGAATATTTAAAGCTTGCAGATAATAGGGCTGCTTCAGTATACTAACTACCTGTCATCATACCTATTAGTTTGTATTCAGAGAAGGACATCTTGTGCATTTATCAGTGTACTGTTCATAGATACGCTGATGAAAAGTCATCATCTTTGCTATTTTTCGGGTTATAATATTTGTTGCATAAAATAGGCTGTCTCTCTCCATGCCTACAGCTTTGTATACAGAGAACACTTGTGGCATTCATTAGGTCGGACATTTCTCTGTCACAAAGTGCATAACCCTTATTACTGAAATAATCCACAATTAAAAGTTCTTCGCCATCTTGCAATCTGACGTTCGGAGGTAAAGCCAATCCATTCATATGGTATTTGTATAAATGCCAATATTGAACCATTGTGGGTAACCATGTGTTTATGCATAAATTAGCAATGCACCTGAGGCTATTACACTGTGGAGTATCAGAGAGAACACAAAACTTCAAATATTTCAAAGTTGCAGGTTGCACTTCTGCTAGTCTTTCTTTAAGAAGCAGGTATGGCAATTTTGCTGTGCATATGTATCCAGCTCTTGCATAACAGTCAGATTGTGGATGGTTGTTCTGAAATTTGCCCTAAAAGGTAAGTATATAAACATAAGTATCAGCGATATGTAGCCATAGCATACTTTTAAAACAGCCTCTTAGGTGCTAAAGATACTCCAAGATGTATTTTTGAAATAAACATCACACACGCATGTTTCTAGCTCTTTCAATCAATCTTTTTAAGTAAAACCGAACTTTGGCCTTGTATCCACTCAAGTTTTCTGTCAGGGTTACACATCAATCAATCAATCAGGGAATTGTAAGCGCGCTACTCACATGTGAGGGTCTCAAGGCGCTGAGGGAGGGGTCCGCAGAGCTGTTTAGCCAAAGAGCCAGGTCTTGAGGGTCTTCCTGAAGGTGTTCAGGGAGGGGGCGCATCTGATGTCTGCCGGTAGCTCGTTCCAGGTCTTGGCTGCAATGTGAGAGAAGGATATTCCGCCTGCTCTGGCTCTGTGGATGCGCAGGGTTTCGGCCAGTGCGAGGTTGTAAGATCGGAGGTTTCTTTTGGGTACGTGGAAGTTGATTCTGTTGTTGAGGTATTTGGGTCCGTTGTTGTGTAGGCATTTGTAGGAGTGAGTGAGGATTTTGAAAGTGACTCTTTTCTCCACAGGGAGCCAGTGGAGACTTCGTAGGTGTTGGCTGATGTGTTCGTGTCGGGGGATGGCGAGGACGAGTCTGGCGGCGGTGTTTTGTACTGTCTGGAGTTTGCGGAGTTGGGACTTGTTGATGCCGGCATAGAGTGCGTTTCCATAGTCCATTCTGTTGGTGATGAGTGCGTGGGTGACTGTCTTCCTTGACTCAGGGGGGATCCGCTTGAAGGTCTTGCGGAGGATGCGGAGGGTGTTGAAGCAGCTGGAGGTGACGGCGTTGACCTGTCAGTTCATGGAGAGTGATGAGTCGAGTACGATGCTGAGGTTCTTGGCGTGGTCTGAGGGGGTAGGTGGGCTTCCGAGGGCGGTCGGCCACCAGGTGCTGTCCCATGCAGAAGGGGTGGTACCGAGGACGAGGACTTCTGTCTTCTCGGCGTTGAGCCTCAGGCAGCTGTTGGTCATCCAGACTGCGATGTCTTGCATTCCTTTCTGGAAGTTGAGTTTGGCAGTGGTGGGGTCTTTGGTGAGGGAGAGGATGAGCTGGGTGTCGTCAGCGTAGGATACGATGTTGAGGCCGTGTTGTCGGACGATGGCTGCGAGGGGGGCCATGTAAATGTTGAAGAGGGTGGGGCTCAGTGATGAACCCTGTGGGACTCCGCAGGTGATTTTCATGGGGTCAGAGAGGAAGGGTGGGAGTCTGATCCTTTGGCTTCTTCCGGTGAGGAAGGATCGGATCCAGTCCAGGGCTGTTCCTTGTATGCCTGCGTCGTGTAGTCTGGACGACTAGTGTGCGATGGGGAGACGGTGTCGAAGGCCGCTGATAGGTCGAGTAGGATGAGGGCTGCGGAGTGGCCTTGGTCCAGGAGGGTGTGGATGTCGTCTATGGAGGCGAGTAGGGCGGTCTCTGTGCTGTGGTTGCTTCGGAATCCGGATTGGGACGGGTCGAAGACGGCGTTCTCTTCAATGAATCGTGTCAGTTTCCTGTTGACTGTTTTCTCCGCAACTTTGGCTGCGAAGGGGAGGAGCGAGATGGGCCGATAGTTCTTGAGGTCGTGGGGTCAGCTGTGGGCTTCTTGAGCAGGGGTCTGACTTCTGCACACTTCCAGTCATCTGGGAAGGTGCCTGTTTTGAAGGTGGTGTTGATGGTGCGTTGTAGTTTGGGTGCGATGGCGGCCACGGCTCTGTGGTAGATGTGATGGGAGAAGGGGTCGGTGGGGACCCCCGAGTGGATGCTTTTCATGGTCGAGGCGGCGTCTTCGGCTGTGATTGGTGTCCAGTTGGAGATGGTGGGCTGGCTGGTGTTTCTGGGGGGCGGGGGGCCGTCTGTGGCGCCTGGTGGATGGTCGATGAAGTTGTCGTAGAGGTTTTTGATCTTGAGGTGGAAATAGGTTCCAAGCTTGTCGCAGAGGTCTTGGGATGGGGTGATGTCTGTGGCTTCGCTGCGTGGGTTGGTGAATTCTTGAATGACACTGAAAAGTTCCTTGGAGTTGGCCAGGATTTTGTTGTGGATGAAGTTCCTTTTGGTGGCTCTGATCTGGTTGTGGGAGTCCGTCATGGCGTCCTTGTAGGTGGTGTGGTTTTCGGTTGTCTTGGTGTTTCTCCAGTTCTTCTCCAGGCGTCTGCAGGTGCGTCTGGCTTCTTGGAGAGCGGTTGTGAACCAGGTGGCTTTCCTGGGGCGTTGTCTGTCGGGGTTGCGTTGCGGGGCGAGCTCATCTGCGCAGTTGGAGATCCAGGTGTGGAGTTCTCTGGCTGCGTCGTTTGCGCTGTTTGCGTCGGGTGCCCAGGTGTGGTTGTCTTGGGTGAGGGTGGAGTTAAGTTGCTCGTCGGTAACCTTGCTCCAGTTCCTTCATGGTGGGCGTGGGGCTGGTTTGGGTGCCTTGGGTTTGTTGATGGCGAAGTATACGCAGTGGTGGTCGGTCCATGGCGGCTGCGTTGTGTGGCTGAAATGGACGCTGTTTCCTGCCGCGAAGATGGGGTCGAGGGTGTGTCCTGCTCTGTGGGTCCGTGTGTTGACAAGTTGTTTAAGTCCGATGCTGGCGAGGTTGTCAGGAAGGATAGTGGAGTTGGGGTCGCTGGGGTTGTCGAGGTGGAAGTTCAGGTCTCCAATGAGTATGTAGTTTGTTGAGGCGATCGCGTGGGGTGAGATGAAGTCGGTGATGGTGGTGGCGAAGGGTGTTCGGGGGCCGGGGGGTCTGTAGACGAGGGTTCCTCGAAGTGTGGCTTTGGGGGTGGTCTGGATCTTGAAGTGCAGGTGTTCGGCAGAGGGGAAGGTTTCGCTGGAGGTGGTGAGGCAGAGGGTGATCTTGTGGGCGATGGCGAGGCCCCCTCCTGGGTGGTTGGGGCGGTCTTTCCTCTGGATCTTGTATCCGTCTGGGATGGCGGTGCTGATGTCTGGGGCAGAGGATGCGTTGGTCCAGGTCTCTGTGAAGAAGGCGATGTCGGGCGAAAGAGAGTGGAGTAGGTGTCAGATTTCCATGGCGTGTTTGTGTACAGAGCGTACGTTGAGGAGGATGCATTTTAGGGTGTCGCCGGTGCTGGCGTCGGCGGTGTTGGAGGCCGTGGTGGCGGTGAGGGTCTGGCGGCAGTAGAGGCAGGAGAAATGCCCGTGGGTCATGTTCGGCGAGGACTGTTGGCATTCTCTAAGTCTTCCAGGGTTGAGTGCGAGGAGGGTGGTGGTGTCGTAGCGATGGGTAGTGGGAGGTCCAGGGTTCCTGGCGCTGGCCACGGTCAGGTCGTGGACGGGCGCAGACAGGCTTGCCTTTGGCGCGCCGGCGGCGCGACCGTGCAGCGGCCGCCATTAAGTAGGTGGGAGGGAGGAGAGGCTGGGAGGCGGGAGCAGGGGAATTTCGGGGGGTAATTCCGGGGGGAAATTCCGGGGGGAATTCCAGGGGGGAGGGGCCGCAGGGGCAGCAGCGGCAAAAGGAACAGGCAGGCATGAGAAAATAAAAACAGTGGTGGAATTAGAGCAAGACACAGATGGGCACAATAACAGTGGCACAACAGGGAAAAAATTCAGGAAAAAAACGGCTGAGAAAGGTTACGGTGGTTGGAGGCAGTCTGGTCTCAGTTGGAGCGGGCAGCAGCCTCGAACCTCCCAAGGAGGAGGTCGGGGTCTGGAGGCAAGAGACGGCACAGCGGAGCAGTGGGGAGAGAGTGGACCTAGACCGAGGGTCGGAGGTCTTACACATGTAGCTTGAATCTCTCAGAATGTTTTTGACAAGATATGTATCATGTTAGCATGCACATTTTTCCCTATCAAATTGTACAACAGCCATATGAATATGTAAACTGTGTGTGGATCTAACAAAAATCATATACGGTGAATAGTTCTTGACATGTATGAGGCTTGTAGCCAGTCGTGGGCATCTTGTTGGGTATCTTTGATTTTATGTCCATAACAGCGAGTAAAAAAATCTCGCTTTAAACAGACATTTACAACAGTGGCTGCAAAACCCTTAAACTATCGAATGTCATTGAGTGGTAGCCCCAGGCTGCCTTTTCAAAATCACCAATATCATCATAATATACACAGTTCTTGCACAGCTCTCTGCTTTAGATAGTTAAACTTTCATTCTGTTTTGGACAGAATTAGTGGTAAAAATTAACGATTGTAACTGCCGGCTGTGGACCCTCATCACTATTGATTTTCGTAGATGCTTTCCACAGTTCAAAAAGAAAGAAAGAAAGACAATCTATTGATTCATATTAAATATGTATGTGCATACAGTTTAACAACACAAGTGAACATATTTTACTCACTTCAGAGCATTCTGCTTGTTCAAAAGCCCCTCTTCGCTCCGGAGAGCCATGCACTACCATAGATGCATAGCCTTCTTAAGGGTTGGGGCTTTGGCTCTGGGAACCAGCAGCATCAGGAGTCACATCATCCAAAAACCCCATATCTTCATACACTGTTGTGTTGGGAACATTTATAGATTCTTCCACAATATCCAAAGTTGTTTTCAGATGGGTTTTCAATGTCTGAGGGAGTGCTGCATCAGTCCTCCTTAATAGGAGATATTAGCTGTGGCACATCATGCAATCTGAGGTTTGATAACCGCTGGCAGAGCTGCCTTTTCAAAATCACCAATATCATCATAATATACACAGTTCTTGCACAGCTCTCTGCTTTAGATAGTTAAACTTTCATTCTGTTTTGGACAGAATTAGTGGTAAAAATTAACGATTGTAACTGCCGGCTGTGGACCCTCATCACTATTGATTTTCGTAGATGCTTTCCACAGTTCAAAAAGAAAGAAAGAAAGACAATCTATTGATTCATATTAAATATGTATGTGCATACAGTTTAACAACACAAGTGAACATATTTTACTCACTTCAGAGCATTCTGCTTGTTCAAAAGCCCCTCTTCGCTCCGGAGAGCCATGCACTACCATAGATGCATAGCCTTCTTAAGGGTTGGGGCTTTGGCTCTGGGAACCAGCAGCATCAGGAGTCACATCATCCAAAAACCCCATATCTTCATACACTGTTGTGTTGGGAACATTTATAGATTCTTCCACAATATCCAAAGTTGTTTTCAGATGGGTTTTCAATGTCTGAGGGAGTGCTGCATCAGTCCTCCTTAATAGGAGATATTAGCTGTGGCACATCATGCAATCTGAGGTTTGATAACCGCTGGCAGAGCTCTTCCTCAAACCCTGAGACTTTATAGCTTTGATCTTTAAATACAGGGTGCTGCGACTCCCCCTCTGGCGTTGGCAGCGTCAGTCAACTGCAGTAATTATCAATAGTATTCAGACCTCTAGCGAAAGGCATGTTTTTGTCATAGTAACTATAATTCCTCATGGTGCATGGTGCTCTTGTGTACAACGTAGCACAGGCTTCCTCCTTATATATCTATCCTTAGCTAAAAGAAATTCACTTTCTACGATGTCACTTCCTGGTCACATGGGCCATGGGAGAATGCCACTTCAAGGGTATGCCTTCCGGGTTAAGCCTCAAAGAAAGCATGATTTCCTGGGTGTGACTTTCAGGCCAGGAATCATGAGTGCTTCCAGGGTAAGGGGTCATGAGCAGAATCATTTCCTGTTCAGAAGGATTTCTGGGCCAAGGTTCACATGACCTGGGAAGTGACGTTCCGAGGACTTCATTTTCGGAGAAGGGACTTCCGGGTTGGGGGTCACAGGTGACATCGCTAACTGGTCACATGAGCCGGAAGTGGCATTACTTCCGGAGGAGGGACTTCCAGGGTGTAACATTCTGTCACGTTATGAAAACCGAACCTATTTTAGAGACTGATGAATGGTATCCCCCTATACTACTAAGCTGTCTGAAAAATTTCCCATGAAGTCAGTGTCTAAAGTCATTTTAAGGGAAGAGGAACCACTGTTTCCTTATATATCATATGCAACCAGTGCCGCTTCTCCTTATGGGTCCTAGAGCTATGCCCTCCTCATTTTCTGACCGGGTTTTATTATACCAGGCTTGATTAATAATCTATTATTCACTCCTGGTAAAATTAAAATAATACTGTTGGACTTGGCCCTTTTTGCAGGGTCATCCCTGAACTTTTTGCCTTCCTCCTGGTATTTTTTCTGACCTGGTGTTGGTGGTTTTAGTACTCTGGGCACTTTATCACTACTGTCCAGTGTAAAGTGCATGTGCTCTCTATGGTAAAACGTGGTAAGATTGGTCTACACCTGTTTGGCGTATTTAATTTACCTATCAGTCCCCTGTAAAGTGGTATCTCATATACCCGGGGCCAGTAAATTAAATGCTACTGGTGGGCTTGCAGCGCAGCTTGCGCCACCCACCAATGTAGCCTTTCAAACCTGTCTCAGGCCTCTGCCATTGCAGGGCCTGCATGCGCAGTTTACTGCCGCTGTGACGTGGCACACAAAGTGGGTGCCAAGTCTGTGACTCCCCTTTTTACTACATATCAGTCACCCCTAAGGTAGGCCCTAGCTAGCCCTATGGGCAGGGTGCGCAGTATGTAAAAGGTAGGACATGTGCCTTAACTGTGTGGCATGTCCTGGTAGTGACAAACAGCCATTTTGGTTTCTCACTACTGTGAGGCTGCCCTCTCATAGGAATGCATTGGGGATTCCCTGATATGTGCTTTAGTGGTAATTCCTGACCTGAGAGGAGTAGAGTGGTCAAGTTTGCTATGTTTGGAATAGTGGTAATAAATGCTGCATAATGGTGTTCGCAGATTTATTATCACTATTTCAGAAATGCCACTTTTAGAAGTTGGCATTTCTGTGTACTATGTGTCTTTGTGCGTGCCTGTTGTGCATTGCATGTCTGGCTCTGAGTGACAGAGACTGGGGAGGTGCAGTGGCTCCAGAGGGGCTGGGTGAGTCAGCGCTAGGCTGAATGGGCCTGATCTGCATTTGGAGTAGTGGGAGGAGTAGCCCCTGACCCTGAATAGGTCTGTGCCTGCCTTGTACAATGCTGGCTCTGCCCCCCCCTGTGGTGTGTCTGGGGCCAGAGCCTACACTGACAATGGGGACTGTTGTACACTTGTTAAGTGCCCCCCAGAACTGGTTTAGACCGGACACAAAGCCCTGTGCCAGGGCAGAACAAAGACGCTCATGAGTATAAGTATTGGGGCTGTGACCCCATGTTTTTTGGTACCTGCTTGTAGCTGAAGGATTGCTGAGCATCGGGAGGAACTGCCGTGTGACCCAGCTGCTGTCTTCTTGGGGTCCCTACGTGCTGGCCTGCCTGTGCCCAGCTCTGCCCTAGGGAACTTTAGACTTAGCGCCTCATGGGCGCTACATCTTCATTGCCTAAGCCCAAGGAGGGGGGCTCCAACCTTGCCTGGGGAGAAGCGCTCTTGTGTTAGGCAGCGCTGGTGGCCTACCCAGTGCAGGGTAGCATGGGCCTGGTGTTTGAGCCCAAGGAGTGGGCTCCAGCTGCCAAGGTGCGGCGGGCGCAGTGGCCCGAAAATGGCGAAATCAACGGAGACTTTCACTCCGTGACTTGTGGCGTCCAGGAAGCCTGGCGGGCTGCCTGGTTATGGGCGGGGCCACGCCACACACGGCAAACCAATAGGAGCGGACTAAGAGAGGCCGCAGGAAGTCAGGCAAGCTTGTGCCTGGAGGTGGGAGGGGCTCTCGTGTGCCGGTGAGAGCCCAGCGTGTTGCCAGAGAAGGAGACAGGGTAGACGGAGACTCCGCTCCGTGCTGAGACTAGCCTGACCTGGGGCGTGGCCGGCGGTAGGGACGGAGCCTCGAAGGGCTTTGGTCCGCCCCAGAAAGGAAGTCAGGCGAGAAGGTGCCTGACGGTGGGCGGGCCTCCCCGTGCGGAAGAGGAGAGCCCCGTGTGTCAGCCAAAGCCAGGAGAGGAAGAGGAAAGCACCGCGTGTGTGGGCAGATCGGGACGGAACCTCGCAGGCTCACCGGACCCCGTGAGAAGAGGACCGGAGCCTCGCGGGCTCCCTGTGACCGCATCCTTCCTGGTTTCCCTTTGGCCCTATAAGAGAAGAGAAGTCCCGGTGAGTGGGGCTTGGAATGCACCCTGTTGGTGCCTATTTTGGGTTACACAGCTGCACCGCCAGATCCCGGGCAGCTGCAACGCTGGGGGCATTTCCTTTTCCAAACAGAGACAAGGGTGAGTTGCAGCCTCACCCCCATTAGAGTATGGGCCAGTTGGAGGCCTCGTGTTAGGAGAGCCCTGATTGTTGGACAAGGGCATTACGGGGAAGCCCAAGACAGGCCCCCGAGGAAGGCCAGTCGGCCTGGGGTTCATCCTGTGTTTTGGTAGGGCGCAAGGCCCTGAGGTGATGTGTGCACCTTGTTAGTGTTACTGTGGTGCACTAGTAAATTTATGATATATGCCTAAGATGTTATGCATAATGTGTTTATGCTAAGTGCCTTTACCAGTAGTTAATGGTTGTGTTTATTTCTCACTACTTGTGTGTGCTAATGGTTATGACAGTGGCCCGATAATCCCTGTAATGTATATAATCCCCTGTAAAGTAATACCTAATGCCAGGTGGCACAGTGTATATATGTGATTATGCTCTGATGTGTTTTATGGATAATACAAAGGTTATTTTTATATAACCTTGTGTGGAGTTTCTTTTGTGGTGTGCCTAGTGTGTCGCTGCTGTGTGAGTGTGTTGCGCAAACACTTTATACATTGCCTCTGGGATAAGCCTGACTGCTCTGAAAAGCTACCAAGGGGTTATCTTCAGTGTGCAGTGCCCTGACTAGAGTGGTGGTTTCTGCCTGGCTTCGGCGCATGCCGTAGCCAACCAGAAATCCCATTTCTAACAGATACCATCCAGCAAGCACCTGGAACAGCGTGCGACACAGTCTGACAGATGGTGCATGAAGGCGCCTGAACCAGCAATCCAAGAGGTTATCCAGGCCTGGTAAAACCCCCAGCCCTGACCGAAAGGCCCTGACACCCCTCAGTGCTTGCCCATCTGTAGCATGCTAAAGCACCACAGCTAAAGGTAGCCATGGGCACTGCAGGCTCAACACCTGCTTGCCCGTAGCAACATGCTAATCAGCCGGTCCTATCTCGTCACAAAAATTGGGAAAGGGTTGGGTCAAAGAGCAGAGACTGAAACCTCAAATCTAAGACTGTACAAGTTTGCGGTTTCAGTTTCATGCTCCAGCGCTGGAAGCGAAAAATAGTAGAAGTCCAAATGGGCAGTGCTTAAATTGAAAAAGATTGAGTGCTGTTGCCAAAAGCTGTGCTCAGATGCCCGTGGCTGATGCTATTAAAAGTCATGGCCTGAATTCCAAAGCTGTCTAGTTTTGAATTCATCCAAGGCCTCTTTAATCAACTACCAGACACTTCATCCCCCTTTATCTCACTCTTGCAGGTTCCTGCTTTCTCCCTTTATGACAGTCTTTCCATCTTTCTCTTCCTCCATCTTTCCAACTTGTATGCTTTTCTCCCTCCTGTAAATGTCTGATACATAATAATAAGTGCTGGTCCCCAAAAACGAGTGGACTCCACTGGCAACCTCTGGCTCAAATTAAGCACTGCAAACAGAACCTCTGCAGGTGCCAAAATGAGTAAAACAGCTTTTAAATGTTGTGTGTGTTTGGGTGAGTGTCTGTGTGTCTTTGAGAGAGTGTGTGCATGTGTGAGCATGTCTGTGTGTCTGTGTGTGTGAGTGACAGAGAGACAGTGAAGGACTGAGTCAGAGTGAGTGACAATGAGTGATAGGAAGAGTGAGCACAAAAGAGAATGAATGAAAGTAAGTGATGGAGGGACAATGACTGTGAGTGTAAATGAGCGTTACTGTGTGTAACACTGAGTGAGTCAGAGTGAGACTGAGTGAGCCACAGTCTGAGTGAATCAGAGAATGAGAGGCAGAGTGAATCAGAGTGAGATGAGTGAGACTGATTGAGTTGGAGTGAGTGGGAATAAGTGAGTAAAAATAATTGGAAACTGAATGATAATGAGTGACACTGACTGAGAATGAGTGAGACTGAGTGAGTCAGAGTGAGATTCAGTGAGTCACAATAGGTGAGAATGAGTGGTAATAAGTGAGATTGAGCAAGTATGAGTGAGCCACAGTGAGATTGAGTGATTCAGAATGAGTGGGATTGAGTGAATCAGTTAGATCGAGAGAGCTGGAATTGTGATTAAGTTAGAATGAAACTGAGTGTGAATGATTGAGACTGAATGAGTATGAATGAGACAGAGTGAGATTGAGTGAATTGGAATGAGTCGCATGGAGTGAATCAGTGAGACCGAGTGAGTCAGAGGAAGCCTGAGTGTGAATGAGTGAGATTGAGTGAAAATGAGTAAGTCACTGCGAGGTTGAGTGAGTCGCAATGAGTGAGAATGAGAGAGTCAGAGTAAGATTGAGTGAATCAAATTGAGTGGAATAGACCGAAACACCGGCTGGGGAGACAAAGCCGGACCCTGTAGGGGCCCGTGTCGAATGCCTCCCAGAGGCGGGAACCCTCCCCCCAGCGAGCCCGCAAAAAAGGGGGCGCACCGGATTGGTCGCCCTTCAAGCCAAACGCTAGCCACCCAATCATGGAAGGAAGTGGCAAGCGGCCGGGGGGTTCAAAAAGGGGTGGCGGTCCCCAGTTAGGCACATGACCCCCGAGAAGAATCGGAGTTACTTGTTGCCGGGATCGCCTAGGACGCCGAGAAGAGCCTGCAGAGAGTGACTTGAAGGGAGGCAGGGCCTCTCTCAACGAGGCGGGAGCGTGCCTGCCATGCTACAGAGCGGGACAGCAATTACAGGGCAAAATAGGAATTTTGTTTAAAAGAAGGATTGTGGGGCAAGAGGGTTCCCCAAGCGCGGAAGCAGAGCGTGGCCCTCAATCGGCAGTATTGTCTGAGGCCGGGGGGGCGACTAAGGAATAAGGGACTTGTGCTGAGGAGCAGTATTTGTTCCGACACCGCCGCAAGCATTTTTAATGGCAGTAAAGGTCCAGGGATTAAAGAGCCCACATAGGCACTCTTTACAGGCAGAGTTCCTTCCCCCTAAAGGGGAAAAGTATTCAGCGAAGAGGCATGGCTGGGAAACGTGGGGCACAAGAAGATGCCAGCACGCTATAGGGAGGTACCAATAAGCAGCAGGCCCCCAAGAAGGATCTGAGGAGGCCCCGGAAAAACTCTGGGCCGGAGCTGGACAGGGATTTAGAGGATCTGCTAAGGAAAGCAAGGGCATTGGTGGCCCTGAAGGGGAAAGCATGGATGGACACTCACATAGCAGAAGGGCCAGCCAGGAAGTGGTCCAAACCAACACAGGCACCGGCACCAGCACCCCCCACACGGCCAGGCAAGAAAGGGCTTGCAGCCAGCACGGCGGCCCCATCTAGGCCAGGCAAAAGGGGGCTAAAGAAAACACCACAGCACCCCCCTGCAGCTCCAGGATGGAGGGAGGGAGGCCCCAAAACAAAGGATGGAGACAGGGGCAGGAGCAGGGCAGCAACATCACCGGAAGTGGTGACCGACTCGGATAACGAAGGGGGCAGCAGCGATGAGGAGGGGTCTGCAGCCGACACGGCGGCCACTCAGGAAGCGTGCAGCAAGCCAAGCTCGATGGCGGACAGCAGATCTGGTAAGCATCAAGTGCTGAGCGCACTGGGCGGGCAGCGCGACAAAGGGCAGGGGCACTCTGATACAAGTGAGGGGGGACCCGGGCAAATCACGAATTATGGCACACAACTAGGGGTAAGCAATTATGTAACACGTGGGCCATTGTCCCCCCTGGCCAGAAAACCCGAGAGGGGGCCAAAAAGAATTCCAGGGCGAAACATGTGGTCCAATGCAGCCATTCTCAGCTCCATGGATGCCTTGGTGGCAATGGCCTGGGCAGGGATACCCTTGTGGAGGGGGCCACGGGCAAATCCAGAGCACAACGGGGAGGGCCAGCGCCTGAGCAAAGGACAGGACGTAAACGGAAAGGGGAACAGAGGGAGAAAGCAGGAGTTAGCCAAGAAAGCCCACGAGACAGGGGGGACAAGGAGGGCGCAGGGTCAGAAAGGGCCCTGCCAAATAAACAGGTTGACACGGCAAAGCCAGAAGGGAGCCAGCCAGCCAAGGACGGGGCAGGTGAGGGCTAGGACCCCGGAGGGAAGTCGGTAAGCGAGTACATACGCCCTTCCCCGGCCACCCGCCCACCACCACAAAACTTCTGGGGTTAGCTAACCTTATCCCGCTAACAGTAAAAAAAAGGATCTGGCGTAAAGAATATATAGATATATTCTCTCTACTGGAGGTGCATCAAGCGGGCTTAGACCTCACAGCGCAGGATAAAAAAGATGAGGACAGAAGGGACAGACGCAAGCCAGAGTAGAGAAAACCATAGAAAACTGGCTTAAAGCCTTCAGGACTCTGGCATGTGTGTTCATAGAAAAGTTCCCCCAGAGTGCAGCAGCACTAATATTATATGAACAGAAAGTGGGTGAAGCACAACAGAAGTATCAGAGTGAGGCATGGTTGAGGTACGATGAAGGTTTCAGGGAGAAGATGCAGACATGGCCAATAATGGAGTGGGACTGCCAGGATATGGAGGGCTTCATGACCCACATGGCGGCGGCCCGGGAAGGCCTAGGCATACGAGAATCCAATTTTTGTCCCTCAGGATTTAAAGGGAAATATGAAGGGCAGGGGCAGAGTTTCAGGAGCAAGGGCCAGTCGGGCGGTAAAACAGGGAAAGCCCGAGTGGCGTCTTGTTGGAAATATGACAAGGATGAATGTAAATAGGGGATTGCATGCAGGCTCAAGCACAGCTGTGGGACCTGCGGGGGGAACCATCCTGCCGTACAAGGCAGACAGTCACGAGGGGCAGGTACCAACAGAGAGAAGGGTAACTCAAAGAAGTAACGACCAGGGCGGAACAACCCAAGGAGGAGGGGAAGAGTTGGTCAAGGGACAACCAATGCCCACTCCCATAAACACAAGGAGACTGATAACATTATAGAGTAACTACCCAAAAAAGGCAGACAAACAACAATTGGCAGGAGGGTTCCCATCCCTTACAAAGGACCAGTGGCCCCGCGGGATAGCCGCAACTTAAAATCAGTATGAGACAACCGTGAGGCGGCTAGACAGAAGGTGGACAAGGAGGTCCAGCTGGGTAGAGTAGCCAGCCCATTCATGTCCCCTCCACTACCAAACATGATAGTCTCGCCATTAGGCGTGGTACCTAAGAAGGAGGCAGGCAAATTCAGGCTAATACACCACCTGTCACACCCCCACGGGGATTCCATTGATGACTGGTTGGAACAGGGCAGCTGCCGGGTAGCTTACGCCTCCCTGGACAATGCAATAGACCTAATCAAACAAGCAGGGAAGGGGGCTGTATTGGCCAAAACAGATATAGAGTCAGCATTCCGTTTGTTGCCAGTGCAACCAGACAGTTACCACCTCCTCCGTTTTCAACTAGACGGGGAATATTATTATGACAAATGTTTATCCATGGGCTGTTCCATATCCTGCGCTTATTTTGAGTCCTTTAGTAGTTTTCTGGAATGGGAACTTTGGGACGTGCCACCCCGCAGGGGGACGGGTCCACTGCTTAGATTACTTCCTGTTCATTGAATAGGCAAGAACAGGGGAATGTGCAGACCTCCTCCGCCTCTTTGTGGACATGACGAAGGAGTTGGGAGTCCCACTAGCGCAGGACAAAACTGGGGGCCCGACCACCAGACTGTCCTTCCTCGGGATAGAACTAGACTCAGTGGTCGGGACGTGCAGACTGCCACAAAGGAAGGTAGCCGAGCTACGCCAAATCATACGGTAGCTACGGCAGCAGAAAAAGGCGACGCTAGGCGAGATACAGCAGCTGCTGGGGAAACTGAACTTCGCCACCAGAGTAGTGCCGGCGGGGCGCCCCTTTGCCAGGCGCCTGTCCTGGTTGACTAGGGGTTTGTCACAGAAAAACCACAGGGTCCGCCTTACACAAGAAGTGAGGGAGGACCAGAGACAATGGGATCATTTCTTGGCCAATTTTAATGGTACTCTCATATGGCGGCAACCGTGTCCCCCGGCTGACCAACTAGAGCTCTACACGGATGCAGCAGGTGGTTATTGTTTTGGGGCCATCCTGGGGTCAGCATGGGCAGCATGGCCAACCAACTGGTACCAGAATGGGACCACCGGCAACATCACTTTGTTAGAGCTATTCCCCATTGCAGTAGCATTTACCATATGGGTCCACAAATTGGCCAATAGACAGATAACCCTATGGTCAGATAACCACGCGGTGGTACAAGCGATCAACTTAGGTACAGCAAAAGGCCTGGCTGTGGTCAGATAATTGCGTAAGCTAGTCGATTGCCAGCTGACAGCGAACATAGCAATTAGGGCAAGGCACATTACAGGATTGGACATCTCAATAGCTGACTCCATTTCTCGTTTCCAGTGGGGCAGGTTCAGGGAGCTCTCATTAGAGGTGGACCAAGTTATGACACCAGTGCCAGAGGAACTATGGGAATTGGTGGACTCGGAGTAAGAACATTGTTGGACAACGCACTGGCCCCCAAGACCGAGAACCGTTATCGCAAGTGCTGGGCAACCTTTAACATCATAACGGGCAACAAGGGGGTGCAAATGGTAGGGCAAGATGAGGTCACCACATTTATAGAATGGGCATTCCAGAACGGGAAAACCAAATCCTGGGCAGAGGCACACCTGAATGCAGTGGCCTACTACACCAAACTAGCAACAGGGAAGGATCCCACAGGGTCTTTTTTTCTGCAGAATGGTCATGAAAGGCTGGGGCAGATTACAGCCCAAAACGGGGGATAGGAGGAAGCCCATTGATTTTGCTGTCCTACAAAAGATAATCTGCGCATTAGAGGAGGTATGCAACGGGGATCAGGAGATTAAGTTATTCAAGGCGGCATTTGCGCTTGCGTTATTCGTGGCATACAGGGTCAGTGAGATAGTGGCCCCGGCCAGGCAAAACCCGGGGACTGCATGCATAAGCAAAGCAGACGTAGAGATGGGAGCAGGGCACATGGTAGTCCATTTGCGCCGATCAAAAACGGATCAGGCGGGGCAAAGGGAAGTACACTAGGATCGAATGTATCAGAGACTAATCCTGCTGCCCAGTGTGCCTTGTCCGAGATTATATGCTGCAGTGTGGGCCTGCGCAGGGGCCCCTGTTTACACATGGGGACGGGCCATGCCTCAGCCAGTTACAATTCATAGCGGTAATGCGGAAGTCCCTGGAAAAGGTGGGCTTCCCACCAAGGGAGTTCGGGTCACACTCCTTCCTTTTAGGGGCGACAACCACGGCGGCGGACCTGGGGTTTTGCACAGAGCAAATCAAGGCAGTGGGGTGTTGGGCATCGAGCGCCTTCAAACGGTAGATACGCCCCTCAGTTTACTAAGCTTTGGTCTTTTACCCACCCACCATCTAGGTCCGCTGGAGGGTCGCAAGAAAGTATAGATCGTGGGGCACTCTTACATAACCCGGGTGCAGCAGTGGGTGGTGGCACAGCGCAAATTCAAGGGGATCTGGCTCCGGAACACAGAGGTGACCTGGCGGGGACAATCGGGGATGAAATGGGACCAGCTACTCCCCAAGGTGTGAAGGACGCTTTGGCAGGGCTACGGGCTGGAGGAGATAGTGGTTCACCTGGGGGGCAATGACTTAGCAGCCATAGGTAGGAAAGGCCTCTTGGAAAAGATGATTACGGATCTTGCATCACTTGCCAGGTTAATCCGCCTGGCGGAAGTAATTTGGTTGGAAATAATAGTGCGTAGGGCATGGAGGGGGCCATAGACTAAGGAGCGGTTGAAAAATCCAGACACAAATTGAACATCACCATGGCAAAAGTGTGCAGGGCCAATAGCTGGGGTTTTGTGAGGCATGGCTTCATTAACTTGAGGTCCCCGGGTTACAACCTGGAAGATGGGGTGCACTTGAGGGGGGTGGGGATGGACATGTTCATACTTAACGTGGTAGGAATCCTAGAACAGCTGGGTTTCTCATGAGCAGGGCAAGCGAGGCGAAAAGGGGAGTGCTGCCTCCGATTGGGGAACTGTAGGCAGCATGCCGGAAGAAACCCAGAAAAATATCAAAAAGGGAAAATTATGTTAGGTAGATAAGCCGCTCACACAGTGTCCTTGGGATGCCTCAAGGAAGGGACACTGAGTGAGTGAATGACAGCACACAGCCACAGACAGAGTAGATGAGATGCTCGTACAGGGTCCTTGAGATGCCACATGGCAGGGAGTGCCCCTGGTGAGAGGCCAGCAAGGGTCCGGAGCAAGCGGAACGGCACTTGCAGCCCGGGCAGGTCCTAACGGATGCCCACAAATTTGGTAGCAAGGGAAGCCTGGAACCGCAAACACAGAGGCCTTGCTTAACGGGGCACCTTGAACAAGGATAGTGCTGTGAAAAAAGGAGCGACAACAAATGGTAGAGGACAATGCACATTGTGAAAATTACATGGATGTTTATGAATGACCAACCAAAAGGTGCGAGATGTACAAACCATGTTTAGTAAACTGCGGCCTTTCTATGCACCATATCATGTCGTCACTGGAATGATTATTGGGGAAAGGAATGCAGTTTGGGGGCAGGGCGCAAAGGGGGGAACTCGCCCCTGGGAGGGGTTAAGATTAAGTGAATATGAGTGAGACTGAGAGGGTCAGAGTGTTAATGAGTGAGACTATGTGAGTAAATGGCACCGAGTAAGACTGGGTGAATCAGAGTAAGGAAAAGTGAGTGCAAATATGAATGAGATCATGTGAATGAGATTGAATGAGAATGAGTGAGATAGTAAGCTTGCGTGCAGAGATTACACCCGACCAATTTTACAGGTCACCAGTCTCCACTGTCTGCAACTTAAGACAAAAGAGTAGTATATTGTGCTTAAAGCTATGCTTATGATAAAAAACCATGTTGCATGTGTCAGATTACCTGGTGTGGTGATTAAGAGTGTCCCTATATACACAGGTTCAATAAACCTTGGGGTATATGTACAAGGAAGTGGCGGAGAGAGGTGTTAGCCTTCCTGGTTTAAAGCCTCTCTCCGCCACTTCTGAAACGCAAGGCTGCACCATATTTACAAGAATGTGGTGCAGCCTTACGTTTCCCGCTGTTATGGCGCTAAGTTTAGCAACTTAGCGCCAACGCAGGCACCCTTGCACCATAGTGCAAGGGTGTCTGCGTGCAGGGGAGGATTGTTTAAGTGTAGGAAGATGTCCCTTCCTGCACATAAACAGTCCTAAAATGCCATTCTGTCACTGTCATGTGTGCTGTTTCATGCAGCACACATGAAAGTCACAAAATTGCATTTTTCTTTTTCCATGTGTGCTGCACAAGTCAGCACACAAGGAAACAGCAAAAACTAGGAGAAATAATGCATTTCTCCTCGTTTCGCCAACTTAAGACCAGGTTTTACCTGGTCTCAATTTTGGCGCTGCCTCCTATGTACGTCACCCTTGTACATAGGAGGCAGCATCAAAATGAATGGGTGTTGCGGTGGAACGCCCACCGCTACACCCACTGCCCGCCCCTTTCACGCTAACCATAGCATGAAAGGGGGCCCTTATTTACAAGGCAGCGTTAAGCCACATTAAGTGTGGTGGCGATAGGGGCTTGTACATATGCCCCCTGGTGCATTATATGTTTCACTCATCAAACCTAAATTCCTTTCTGGCAAACTGAACACGGGAACACAACCTATCTGGTAGATTTTGTCCTGTTCTATATGTGTTTACATCTTTTTAATGCCCATGTGGCTACAGTATTTATTTGATTTGATTGAAAGATTTATATAGCGCACAAATGCCCATGGGCGTCTAGGCGCTGTGCGGAGGTGTCTGCCAGAGGTTTGGTGGATAGGATGCTTATTAGTTGGAGAATAGCCATGTTTTTAGAGATTTTCTAAAGGAGAATAACGTTGGGCTATTTTTAATGTCTATAGGAAGCGTGTTCCATAGTTTCCCTGTGTTCAGAATGAAACTTCTTCCTCCCCATTGAGCTTTCTTAAATTTGGGTATCTGGAGGAGTTTACTCTGAGATGAGCGTAAGTTTCTGGGTGGATGATACCAGATGAAATGTTCTTTCAGGAATGCAGGTCCGATTCCATGAACAGCTTTGTATGCTAGACAAAGAGATTTAAATTCTGTCCTATTTTTTATAGTGAGCCAATGGAGTTTTTTTAGACCTGAGGAAATGGACTGAAATTTGTGGATATCCAGCAATAATCTGGCGGCTGCGTTCTGCGCCCGCTGGAGCTCGATCATGTGCTGTTTTTAAGGCCCACATATAGGGCGTTTCCATAGTCGAGTCTGGCCATGGCAAGAACCGTCACCAGTGTTTTAACTGCCTCGCAGGGAATGAACGTGCGCACTTTCCTGATTGATTTTAAAGTTAGAAAAACCAGAGAAGAGACCTTGTTGATCTGGTGTTGAAAGGTCAATCTATCATCAAATGTGATGCCCAGATTCCTCACTTTGCATACTGGGACTGGAAGAGTTCCCATGCCAGGAGGCCACCAGTTCTGAGACCAAAAAGAGGTATCGGATCCCAATAGGAGAACCTCTGTTTTGCTTCCGTTAAGCTTTAGGCAGTTTGCTATCATCCATTGGTTTACGCGGGACAAACATTGGCTAAAACGCTCAACGGTTTCCCCCGAACTGTTTGAGATGGACGCCACTATTTGAGTATCATCCACGTAGGAGACCAATGAAAAGCCAAACTGACTGATGATAACAGCTAAAGGGGCCATATACAAGTTGAACAATGTGGGGCTCAATGAAGAGCCCTGCGGCACCCCACATGGAAGCGAAAACTGCTCTGAGCAGGAGTCACCAATCTGGACATATTGGAGTCTATTGGTCAGATAAGATTTAATCAAGTTCAGGGTAGAGTTCTTGACTCCTGACTCTAGGAGCCTTTTGATTAGGATATCATGGTTAACGGTGTCAAAGGCCGCCGACAGATCCAAAAGGATCAGGGCGGCCTTGGCACCGGTGTCCAGTATTGCCCGGAGCTCCTCTATTGCCTCAACCAGGGCAGTCTCCGTGCTGTGTCCCTGTCGGAAACCATATTGTGAGGAGTCCAGCAGGTCTGCCGAGGAAATAAAGGCTGAGAGTTGGGAGTTTAAAAATGTTTCCAGGACCTTGGCGGGAAAAGGAATCCTGGCAATAGGTCTATAGTTGATGGTGTTGCTAGGATCTAAGGGGCTTATTTATGCAAAGTGACGCATCGCTGTGTGAAAACAGCGATGCGTCACTTTTCACTGTGCTCTCCCTGCGACACCAAAGATGCGTCATATTTACAGTATGACGCATCATGTCGCAAGGAGTTACAGATACGTTAGTATTTCTGATGTATCTGTAGGCGCAAAAGTGACGCATTGCTGGAGTGTGTCACAAAAGTGGCGCAACTCCAGCAATGTGTACTTTCACATGGGCAAGTCCCATGTTGTTAGAGCCTGCGTCAGTCTTACGCCTGACATGAGGCAGGCATAAGATTTTGACGCATTAGCGTCCAAGAAATGGCGCAGTGAAATCTTATAGATTCTTTGTTGCGTCAAAACGCCCCCCCTTGCATACATTATACCTGGCGCAGGTATAATGTTGCGCAGGGGGTTTACAAAGTGACGCATCTACCTAGATGCGTCACTTTGTAAATATGACGCAACCGGGCGCATTGTTTACGCCACTGGTGCGTCACAAAACGTGACGCACCGGCAGCGCAAAAGTGATGCAAGGGCTCATAAATAAGCCCCTAAGTTGGGTTTTTTTAACAGAGGGAGAATTGAGACCACTTTCCACGCATTGGGGAAGATGCCTGAACTGATAATTTCTTTGAAAAGTATACTGAGTTGCTCGCCGATGCTGTCGGGTGCCATATGAAATATTTTTGGCGGTCAAGGGTCTGTAGGTGCTCCGGATTTTATTGACCTGACTGCCTGCAGAATCTGTTCCATGGTCGGTGGAACAAAGGCATCCATAACATTGTCAGAGCCTGAGAGTGTTAGGGTGGAAGTGTCTTCTGTGTAATCAGTGCCCTTATCTGTGAAAGATTCAAAGATAGTTTGCACTTTATCCTTAAAAAAACCTGCAAGTTGACTGCAGAATTCCACACTGCCGTCTTCTTTTGGTGGTTCAGGTAGTTTTACTAGCCTCTTTAGGGTTGCAAAGAGTGCTTTGCTGGAGTTGCCTGCCTGTCGGATTTTCTCTGAGAAATAACAGCTTTTTTTCTCCCAAATCATTTTTTTTGTAGACAATCAGTGACTGTGTATATAGGATTTTATCAACTTCGGCGTAATTCCTTCTCCAGCGTCTCTCTAGTTTTCTACAAAGTTGTTTCTGTGCACGCAGTGCGTCACAGAACCAGGGTTCGGATCTCTTCATGCGCTTACTGACAAATCTTTTTTCTGGTGCTAATATATGTATTGCAGTTTCCATCAAATTGGTGAAACTGCCCGTTGCCGTGTTTGCCTCGGACATTGGTTCCGGTTTTAGGGATGCTAGAGTGGTTTGTAACAGGTGAGGATTGATATTTTTCCAATTACGCCCTTTAGTTGTCCTGCGTGGATTATGAGGGCGAGGGATATGATGGATGGTGGTTACTTCAAACAGGACAGCCTTGCGGTCTGACCATGGGATTGGCAGAACCTCTTATATTTTCAGATGTGGATTAGATGTAAAAATTCCGTCTAGAATATGTCCGGAATTATGTGTGGGCTGCTTAACTAGCTATTCCATCGAGGCATTAGCCATCATCTCTATTATGGATGCTGTATTATGGTCTTCTAGATTTTCTATGTGATAATTGAAGTCACCTAAGATAGAGAAATCCTCTGAATCGGTACATGATTCTATGATTGGGCTAATGATTTCTTCAAAGTTGCTTTTCGTACCGGGAGGTCTATATAATAGTGTGCCTTTGAATGTGTAGTTTTTACTTAAGGTAATTCTGAAGGAAAGCATTTCGCAGTCTGTGCTGCTTCCTACAGAAGAACCTTTGATGGCCAAAGTATCTTTAATAATAATCGCTAGACCTCCTCCTGTTTATCTTGTCTATCGTTTCTAATTATTGTGAATCCTGGAGGGATAGCTAATGACAGGTCGAGATCAGAAGTACTGTCTGCCCAGGTTTCAGTGACAAAAGCCATGTCTATTTTGTGTGCTGTCAGCAACTCTGCAAATTCTATGCTATGTTTAATCAAAGAACGTGTGTTAATGAGCATGCCTGAGGCCGTTTTGGGTTGTTGGTGCGGTTTTTGATTTTGTGAAAAGAAATCTTCAATTGCAGTGCAGACATAGCTTGGGCTCCTCATATAGGTCAAGCAGTTGGCAGGTGGGCTCCGTAATAGGTTTATTGAGACTCAGAAGAGTGTTTTTTGAGTATGTCACTATGTGCCCTGTTGATGGTAGGAGACGGACAGGGGTTGTGGCCCTGGGCCCGGTCCAGGCGCAGACGGGCTTGCCTTTGGCGCACCAGCGGCGTGCCCGCTGCGCGTCCGCTCCAGCGTCCTGCTTATATAACAATGCAGCAGGAGAACTGGCACGCAGAGACCCACTGCCTCCTTTGAACCGGAAGTCAGCCCAATGAGTTTCTGGATCACCAAGCCCTCCACACAAGCGGCACCAGCCGTGATGGAACGAGGCCGGGACCAGAACGACTCCGTAAGTGAGCTAGCGTTAACTATCTTTGTTGAGGAGTTACAGATCAGCGTTAAAAAGATTTAAAAAAGGCTTTCCTTGGTAAAAAATTCATATAGCTGCCTGGCTCATTGAGTACAAAGTGCAACGTGCGATAAAATTCAATTTTCTTAATGGAAATAGTTCCAAAATAGCGCGATATTGCAGGAGCAACGTGAAACATATAAAAAAGGTAAGAGTTGCGGCAAAGACCTACCGCTGTGTGCCTGAGCGGTTCCGAGTCTTCCTAATGTCGCAGAACATTTGAAAGTAGGTCTGTGAAAATAACCTTTTATGCAAGTGTAATCTAACTTAATTCCAAATTACTGGCTTCTGCCTATTTCATGTAATTAGTGTTTTACTATTTTCCTCCCTTTTATGGCTTACGCATAATGTGTGCTTTTTAGGTCGAGCATTCAAGACGTCTTGTATATACTTTAGTTTATACTTATATGTTTATGTACTTTGTGGGCTCTGGAGATCAGCCCTAGGACTTGTCTGCTTCTGCTTAGGGACTTTTTTTTCTGTTCAACTGCCTCTATTCAACTGTCTTGATAGAAAACGACCAGTAGAGGTCAGTAAGATACCAGAATTGCATTCTGCTTGTTCAACTGCCTCTATTTAACTGTCTTGATAGAAAATGACCAGTAGAGGTCAGTAAAATACCAGAATTGCTTTCTGCTGAGGGACTTTCTTTTTTTAATTTTTCTGGCAACTGCCTCTATTTAACTTTCTTGATGGAAAACGACCAGCAGAGGTCAGTAAAATACCAGAATCACTTTAGCATTCTCTAGATTCCAGTCCATAGAAATTGTCTTCCATGAGCACCCATAGACAATAATATTTTTTTCAAATCTTGTATTTTCAGTGATATGACCACCGAAGGCCCTGATTTTATATTATAAGCAGAGCTTCGGACTATACCATTTCCCGCTGAAAGGCAATATTTCTCTCCATGTGTTCCCATACCTGGCGTGTCACGCAGTTTGGTGCTTACTTTCCCTCCATGTTAAAGAACAGTAGATGTTTCAGCGCCCAGGCTAATGTGCTGCATAGCTAAATACATATAAGGTCCCAAAGGCGAGACCGATTGCATTGCAAATGCTTGTTAAAGATATGTTCGAGCAGAAAAGGTGTAACTGGAGCCTGTCAAATTGGATGTGTACAGCGGTTTCATGTGCTGTGTTAGCAACGTTCACCGCACGACTTTAGAAACAGTTTGGAAAGTACATTTAGGAAGTATCCCGCATGAACGGAGTGCCCACTTGGTGTACAATTTCCACACAGATGACTGGCAATGAAAATGTGTATAATATGTTTTCATTTCATTTCACTAAATTATCCATATTACATCTGCATGTGAAAAAATTAGGCAATGTCGCTCACTCTTAGCCGCATGCCCACTAAGGCATATTGGTGTGTTTAAAACAAAGTCATTGCTTAAAGCAGTCCATTTAAAAAAAAATAGATACTTTAATGTCCCTGAACAAATGTAGTAATACAAAATGTGCTCTAAACCAAAGCCCCAACCTCCTGCCATACCATATATTGTTATTTGCAAGCAGGAATTTCTTTGAGCTGCTGATTTAAATACCTGAATAAATTAAGCAGGCTTCACAAGAACTCCACGGACTGCGTGCTAATTATGATAATTAGTACAGTATAAAGCTACCAGGTCAGTGCTAACTAATTAGCTACCATATGTAGGTGTACCGGGAGATTGTGTTTACGAGAAGCTTAATGAAAAATAGAGACAGAAAAGTTAGAAAGGACAAAAACACACAAACGCTTTTTTTTTGGGTCAGTGAAGTGGTTTAGATTTAATGAAAAAGATAGTGCTATGTAAATTCCAGAGCCTCCCTCTTTCTGGTTCTCCTTCTGTCTTTCAACCTTTATCTGTTCGACAGTGCTCAATATCTTCTTTTAACCACCTGAGTACCAGTTTGACCGTTTATCTTTTTACCCCGTGCTCTGGCAGTCGTTTTTTAATTGACTTCACAAAGGCATTTTGCAAACATATGTTGTCCCTTTGCCCTGCCCTGTAGCTGAATATGATGTATGCGTTAAGTTAGAAAAGCTTGTAGCGAGCACATGTCTCCTGTTGCATGTGTCAGGGACTGAAGGTGAAGTAATGGTGCTGAGTGAATGCTCTTCAAGAGTTCCCAAGGAAATAGTGACGACTCTTAGTGGCCGTAGCGCCACCGTGCACACAGAAAGATGAAAGGTGGCAACTGTCTGATATAGTGTGCCGGAGTTAGCAGGAAACTCCTACAAGCATTTGCAATGCAATAGGTCTTGCATTTACGCGAGTTTAAGCTATTGCCATTGTAAATAACAATGCCTTTTATTTATGTTTTAAAAACGAAAACAAAAATAAAAGGCATTGCAATGTCATAGCTCAAACTCGCGTAAATGCGAGACCTATTGCATTGCAAATATTTGTTAGATTAGTGAGTAGAAACGCTCCCTTTAGGCCCGTGCGGCAAATTAATTAAATAAACAAGCGTGCTGCTAAAGTGAAAGGGGACCGCGCTGCAAATAAAAAAAAATAGTGCTTACCGACTTATGACGGAGACCGTGTAACGCCACAAGTAAAAGATCCAGTCCTCATGGGAGGTAACAAATGGCGACAGGGCGGTAACAAGGAGGGACTAACAAGCCTCATCATCAATCGGAAGCCAGCATTTACCAAGGACAATGACACCAGCCAATCAAAAATATGGGCAGAGAGAAGGCGAGGCTTCCACAGCATACTCGACTACTGCATGCCTTGCAGAGTGGACAGCGCATGCGCGCTGCTGCTAGGCTCGACCTAAAAAAGGAACAAACCTGCTTTGGAAATCTGTGTATATATCTTGATTAATGATGTAGATCACATTGGTGATAAATTATTATCACTGATAATTAGGAAGGCACCAAACTCCCCCAATGTCAGGAGGGAGAAAAAAGCTGAACCGGTTTATAGAATGAGAGTCAGATGTTCCACAAAGAAACTGATCTAGAACTGCTTGGTGGAAAATACTGCAAAGCAAAAGGTGCACCTGTCAAACTAAGAGTACACATTGATAAGGAATCATTCAAATTTGCTAAGAAAGATCAGGGACAAAAATGTATTGCAAGGGGTCAATGAGTATGATGAAAAAAGTGCATGAAGTGCGTTGTGACACATCCACCCTTTCCGAGCACTGCATTATATATGCCAAATATGGGAACTGACTTCAGAGCAAGAGCCACATCTTGGATTTGGAATTTCCTGTGATTACCAATGGAAAGGCCACCATCTTGAATTGGGCACGTTATAAGGTCACCTCCACCTTTCACTAGCAATTTGTGGCATCCATGATCAAACAAAGAAGAAAAGGCCCAAGTTTGACATCCCAACGCACAGGTGGTAATGTGGAGGGCCTCAGACTTCTCCTGCAATCTGCTCCCTGCTCTATGCGTGAGGAACCCATCCACGCTCCTATGACACCAGAGCGACTCTGAAAAAGAAAGCCTTGCCCCCAACATCATGCATTTAACAGTGACACATTGAACAGCAGTGTGTCAAGACTTCTTTCATTTCTAAAAGCTACACAAATGAGTAAGTTCTGGTTCTTTGCTTAATTGTAGACTTAAACATGACCATATGCATGCATATGGCTTGAGAACAGTTGAAGGTTTAAAGTAAAATGACTTTCAAAAATCATATTCTCAATTCCTTGATATGAATTAAATCAAACAATGAAATTCCAAAGAGACGAAGTTCTTTCGTTGCTTGCCATTCAACCCTGTGACGTTCAGCAGTTTCACTTGATGTCCTCGTCTTTAGCACTGACTCAGCAATGCCCAGACTGCAGCAGTGCAAGGAAGAGTGCACATTACAGCAGAATCACTGCTGTGCTTCTCTGGTGACTCTCCAACCTTCAAGTGGGATGCTCTTGTTGGTTAATGCTCCGGTTACTTACCAGTAATCTTCATTACTCCGAGTATAGTCTTCCTCGCCACATGAGTTACGTAGTGAGCTTTAGCTCCATACTAGAACACTCCAAAGCAAATTAACATCCCATGCCTCCCATCCCTCCCCAACATGGCCAACCCCTGTCACCCTTGACCCAGTATAAGGGGAGGGTCGACTCACCCCACTTCCTGTAGAACTACCAAGCCCCAAGAACCACATGAAGCCGATAGCCAAACAGGGAGGGAGGGATGGGAACTCATGTGGCGAGGAAGACTATACTCGGAGTAATGAAGATTATCGGTAAGTAACCGGGGCATTACCTCCTCATTAGCCTTCCTCGCCACCAGAGTTACGTAGTGAGCACATACCAAAGCCAAGCGGCTTCATGGAAACTCACAAGAAACCACTGAGAAGAAGGAGATGCCAAAGAACCATGACAAATCCAAACAACACAGATGAATGGACGAAACCACCCAATAGACAGGCAAACACGAGCTGGAAGAACCAGCCCCGAGAATGGCTATAGAGAAACCCCATCCGCAGAAGGACCATCCAAAACCACCCGGTAATGAGCCAAGAACATGCGCAAAGAGAACCAGGCCACAGCCCGACAATCACCCCGATAGAAACCCCTGGGAAAAGAAGCCCAATACACAGAGACTCCGGGTGGAACGACCCTGAACCAGCGCCGACAACCCAAGACCCGTAGGACAGCAAGAAAACCCGCCTAATCCAACGGCCAAAAGTGAACAGAGAACGCTCGCAACCATACCGCACGGTGCCAAAAGCAACAAAGAAACTGGCACAACAGCAGAAAGAAGCAGCCCGGTCCAAAGACACGAAGACCGCCTGACGGACATCCAAAAGTGAGAGGGAAGAAACAGCCCCAGCCTCCGGAACCGAAGGAAAAAGAGGTCAACACCACCAAAGTGACAAACAAGATGCCACAGCAGCAAAAAGACGCCGTCCGACACAAACACAGAAACACTGCCCGTCGGACCACCAACAGCGAGATAGCAGAATCCACCCCAAATCCAAGGACCTGAGGGAAAGAAGAAAACAAAACCCTCCGGGCCCAGCGGACAACCGAGGGGGCCGAGGGCAGACGCAACACAAAATGGTCCAGCAGGAACCGCAAGAATGGAGGAGAGCGCAGAAAGGAACCCAGCACCTCAATCCGACCCGCAAACATGATGGCTACCCAAAAACCACCAACACGGGGAGAAACAGACAGACCACGGATCCCAGCGGCTCAAACGACCCCCCGGAAGGGATCGCACCACTAATGGAAGAACCCAGGATAGCGCACGGCAAACAGCCGCAGGATGCCGCAGGAAACAACTCTGAGGCAACCCTGCCACCAAAGGAGCAAAACCGGCCAACAGAGGAAAGCGGAACGCCTGCAAGGCCACCCACTGAGCCCGAAGGGCAGAAGGGACCAGGTCCAAGGCAAAGCCACCATCAAGGAAAGTGAACACCCACCGAGGGGCCACAGAAACACCCCAATGGCGAGATAAAACAGAAGAGCCAGACGAAAGGAGCCCCAAAGCAACGCCACCGCCACCACCAGGGAGCAACCTCGAGCCAGCTGGCACAATCACGCCAGGGCCGAAGAAGAAGGGGACACAGAACCCCCACAGGAACCGGAGGGCCCCGCAAAGGGTAAAGAAGAACCGGGAATGCCCAGCACCCCCGGACAACCAACTCCCACAGCAGAGGAAACCAAGAGAGACGAACCCAGGCGAGCACCACCAACAGAACAAACGTCCCGTCCAGGCCAAATAAGCCCAGAACCCGCGTAGGTAAGGGAAACTGAGGAAAATCGCAAAGCAGGGAGCCGAGCCAATGGGAAAACAGCGCCACCATCCACCACACACCCGAACACGGGAGGAGCGAACAGAAGAGAGGCAAATGAGCAATGAACTGAGTAAACAAACAGAGCCACTGCCGGGGACCCAAACCGTGCCCGGAACAAAAGGGACACAGCTGCCCCCAGGGAGATGGAAGCCATGGGAGGAAATCCCAGCATCAGAGAAACTCCGTCACCCCAGCCAAGGACAGAACAACCGTGACAAACAGCCAAAGAGAGCGAACCCAGCAACACCCCTGGAGAACGAGGCAGGTGAAAACCGCCCGGAGCAGAAACAAGAAACCCCCGCAGGGCTGGGGCAAACCCCAGACAAACCAAAGGAACAGCCAACAAAAGCGGGATGAGAAACCCGCCAGCAGGGGGACCAAATGACCCAGCACAGACCGGAAATCCAAGGATGCCCCACAGCCCCACAGGCCAGCAAAGGCTGCAACTCCTTGGGAAGGGACACCAAAAAAGGAAGACCTCAGGCAACACCCGCAGACACGTGGGACAGAAGCCGCAAGCCTGACCCACGACCCATCAGAAGGGGAAGAAACTGGACACCACCAACCACAAATCCAGACCGGACCGAACCCGTAGAGACACAACCACCGGCACTACGGAATCCGAGGGACAAGGAGACCATCGGGACAAGAGAGGTACACCAATGGGAACAGATGAAGACGAGCCCAGGGGAGCAACAGGCAGCCACAGAAAGCAATACCAGCACCGCCAACCACGGGACCCAGGCGGGACCACAGGAGGATGAACCGGAACCCAAGATGATCCGGTAGCACCTAGACCCATCGGCCAGAAAGAGCCACTAGAGAAAGACGATGCAGAGCACCGTCAGGCAACCCAACCAAGGCAGACAACCCCAACACAAAAGCCAGTGGGGTAGAGGACAAACCAAGGGGGAGTGTCCGGAACCAGAAGAGCATGCCTCCACACACGAAACTGGCAGTGACAACGACACGAAGGGGGACAGGCCCAATGAGGTAGGCAACCAAAACCCGGAAGAACCAGAAAGAGGATGGGAAAGACTCCAAGACCCCACCAACAAACTGGAACCGGACGAAAAGGCCCCGCAGGAGAAGAACCTGAATGATTGCCAACAGCGCCTCTGCAAGCACAGACAAAGCGAACAACCGCAGCAAAAGGCGAGTGCCGAACTGCCGACCCGACAAAGCCGGCACCACCAAAAGGCAGCAGACCAACCAAAGAGCAACAGCTCTCCGGGAACGAGCCGGCGAGCCCACCAATGGAAAAAAGGTGTCACCAGGGCAGCAAAGACCCATGGCAGGACCCCCAGATCCGAGAGAGAGGCCACCCAGGATGGGAGGATAGGCAAAAGACGGCCCCAAAACAAGCCCCAACAGCCGGGACTCGAGGAGAAGCACGACTCGGAAGTGGGCGCAGAAGCCGCCTGACAAGCCGGGTGGAGGAGTAGAAAGGGGGTCCGTGGCCACACCCCCGGCAATGGAAGGACAAGCCCTCCAGAAGCAAAAGCCCACACCACTGAAGTGGCCCAGGGAAGGAAGGACCAGTACCAACAGCAGCCCGCCACCATCAGACACGCCGTAGGTCAACAGCACCTGGAAACCCCAGGTGGGCTCCCAACCAGGTACTAACCAGGCCAGACTCCGTCCAACCTCTGAGAGCATATGAGAACAGGAGCATATATGGCGGAATGGCCTTAGGCACAAAGCCAGGAAAAGGGAACAAGCAGGCAGGGACAACACAGCAAACAAAAATGCAGCCACGGCCCCGCGACATACACAAAATACACGCCAGTACAGAGAAAACCTGCCCGCCCCACAGAAGCCCCTCATAAAATGCACAGCATCAAGGAACTTAATAACCCTTATTTGCTGTCTGGCTTAGAAGGCAGAAACTAAATGCACGCATACCGCAAGACAACGTGGCGCTGACTAACAGATGCAAACCATAGTCACCCAACAAAATGGCACACAACAAATCAACCCCAGAAGGAGAAAAGGGATCCAAACCAGTGACCCTGAGGACAAACACAGGCAGCTGCAGGGAACGCAGAAGGCCACTGAGCTACCAGACCCGGCAGCGAGGGAGAAAACCCAAACTCAAAGAAAGTAACAGCGCCAGCAGCATCGACAGAGAACCCACAACAGTGAAACACCATGAAAGGAACACAAAACAGCAGGCGGAAGAGTCTGCGATGAACCACCAGGCCACGGAGACCCATAAAGGAACGAAAACAGAAGGGAGAGGGAACGGAGCGGGACGCCGAACATAGTCGGAAAGAGGCACGCACCCCCCGCAGCCATAAGATAGGCACGAACCAGGAAGGGAACAATGGCCATCTGCCCAAGAGAACAATCAGTAGGCATGCCAAATCCGCACCCCCGGAAACGCACAACCCCTCAAACAAGAACCCCAAAACAGCCAGGGAGCAACAGGCACAAAGACAGGACTGCAAAAGGGCCAAAGGACCACGGGCCCAGGAGCCGCGGGCGGCACCGCCCCTCGAAGGAGCAACCAACCGGAAAACACAAAGGCAGACCAGAGGCGGGAAGAACCGCCGACGCCCAACCGCCACAACGGGAGATGCGGAGGAGAGCGTCCCACGCCTCACGACCTCGCCGAGAGACGGCGTGGAGGCAGAAAGTGGTCGAAAATAGACCGGGAAGAGGCGAACATGCACAGCAGCCGCCGGCTGGCAAAACAACGCCGAATGCTCACGACCCCCGCCGGAGCAGACCAAGCCCGGCAGAACATAGGGCAAAACCAGGTGAGCATGCAAGTGCAGGGGAGCACAAAACGGCCAAAATCCAAGTCGGCAGAGCTCGCTAGAGCAGGGCAGACCCAAACAGCAGAGCCCCAACCGGCAGCGCCCACTAGTGCCAGCAGCACCCGCAAGAGCAGGGCAGCCACAGCAAACAGAGCAGAGCCCCACTCGCCAGCGCCCGCTAGTGCCAGCAGCACCCGCAAGAGCAGGGCAGCCACAGCAAAACAGAGCCAGGGGAGATACCACAGCCATCAGCGGCAGCCCCCAGGCGCGGGGGGGGAGGAGTACCCAGAAAAGGAGCCCGCTAGGGCAGGGCTTCACCCCCAGGGCCGTGGGACCTGCTAGAGCAGGTCCTCGCCCCCACTTACCTGAAACGCGCTCTGGAAGAGACTGCAGCGCAGAACAAAAGAAACAGGAAGACCCTCCCCTTATACTGGGTCAAGGGTGACAGGGGTCGGCCATGTTGGGGAGGGATGAAAGGCATGGGATGCTAATTTGCTTTGGAGTGTTCTGGTGTGGAGCTAAAGCTCACTACGTAACTCTGGTGGCGAGGAAGACTAACGAGGAGGTAATGATCAACACTGACTCTAGTTCACCAAGATTCCGGGGGTAGCTGGAGTAAATTAAAGGTGTGTTTGAAAACTAATGCCATCACAAGGTTGATCATTTGCCCTTCTCCCTTCCTCTCCCTTTACTGCCTCTTTTTACTCTTGAGGGGATAAGGCGAGAGCAAGGAGTGGAAAATACATAAGGATCTTGGACCGGCTGATAACCTTAGCTTGCTTATTGTTACCTAGCAGTCATGAAGGTAACAAGTAGAAACAGAAAGCACTCAAGGCACTTACTGCTTGTTTCCGGTGGCACTGACCGCAATGCCCCCACTCTCTTGGGTCATGAATGCAGGAAGAAACAAGTGTGCTTTCTGTTCCAATTTCTATCTTCATGGCACCTGAGAACGTTGCCAATGGTGCCAGCAGTACCAACAGGCAAGTCAGCAGAAGCAGCTAACATACCTACCAGCCTCTAATGATGTGTATGGAGTTAAGTTTTGTACTCTCTTGGAATCAGTGCCACTATAAACATAAGACAATGAAGCAGGCCTGGTGCCCAGAACTGCCTTTATTCTTCCGACCATCCATCATTATACATGCACAACGCAGCGTTACCAAACAAATCAATTATTCCAATGATGTAATAGTGTATTTCATATTGATTCGAGGCGGACCTAAGTGAATCACTTTTAACCACCCAGGACTGCAGAGTTAGGAAACCAGTTTTGCATTTAGAATAAATATGTGTCTAATGGCTAATAAAGCACGACAGAGCCGCCGATGAGTCCTTCGAAGAGGCCGCCGATGCTGAACACAAGAACCGACCTTCCTTGGCGCGCTGGACTGCAGAGATAGACATGGTGTAGCCTTGAGCTTTCGCTTTCCAACGAGAGCGCGAGAATCGATCAGTCTTCGCCTCGGCCCGAAGCCACGCAGCTGTAATTAAAAATACTAGTTACATTCAAAACAACACCTATTCGCGCCCCGTTGTTTCCTTCGGTCTATATAGCCAGGAGTAATAATCCAAGCCACGTCTACTCCTCCTTTTATCTCAAAGCTTATTCTCTTGATTAACAGTCCCCTGATCCGTAGCTGATACGGTGAATGAGGGGCCAGGGAGAGGGAAGGTGCGATAGGCACAGTGAAAGTGTGTTTGCAGAAGGGGAAAAAGGTATTTTAATTTTTGTATTGATTTTTATTTAGAGAGTTTTTATAGAGCATGAACATGACCCAGGGTACAAACGCGCTGTACAAAGTACTTGTTTCACTAATGCAGCGGCCTGCAAATGGAGCTTTTTACACGTACTTGCTTCATGGATAGATGAGTATATGGTGCATCTGTGCGTCGCCCGGGGGTTTGTTTCAGTATTCCAAGGCCTGCATTTGACGCCATGTAGAGTCTGCCAGCGGCATATATTTGCCGTTCATGTTTCGTAGTTACCGTGAGACTGTAAGAGGAAGGAAAAGTTTTAGACCGTTCAGTGTTCTTTAAACATGATAAGTTAGCCCAAGGTCACACTTCTGTTTGTCAGTGTCCCGTCATTCCATGTCGAATTCCACTCGGGAGAGGGCTAGCTCACCAGGTCAGCAGGAGTGTATTTTCGGGTCCCTTGGTGTGCGGCTGGTCTTGGTGTGTTCTTGTGAGGCAGAATTTCGCCTTCAATCTTGATTTCACCTCCTTCTTGGTGATAGTAGTTGATGAAATGGTGTGAGTTTCTGGTGTGAGAGAGTTCCAAATTCTGGGCCCGATTCTGATGCGGGTTGGAAAAGCTTCCCGACCGAGGGCCTGATTCTGATGCGGTTAGGAAGGCCTCCTAACGGCATTTGCTCCTTCCAAATCAGATCGGGAACGTGTCTTCCCGACCGAGGGCCCAATTCTGATGCGGTTAGGAACAAATGTTCCCATTGAAGTCAATGGGAGTTCAACCAAATCGTATCTGGAAGCATCCGGATGCATCCTACTCCGCCGGTCGGACTTTCCCGATCCGAGTGGGTCGGACACCATTTCCCAACCGATTCGGTCGGGAAGCTTTTACAACCCGCATCAGAATCGGCCCCTCAGTGTTCTTCTCCAGAGACACTTATAGCAGTGATCCTAATTTTCTTCAATCTCGGAGAATTGAGTAGCAGAGACATTGTGGTGCGCAGTGCATGTCTGCTTCCCGAGGTGGTGAGGGCACCCGCGAGATATGTATCGGTGCCGGTGCCGCAGTGCACCGTCTTATGTGTCAGACATGCAATAGTGAGTGAAATTCTGGCTTCAATGGGAAGCCACTTCAGGGATGCTGGTTCCGGTTACTAGTCTTGCTGCTACATTAAGTGTCACCTTGAGAGGGGCCAGTAGTGCCTTCAGTTTTCCAATTAGGGTGGCAATGCCATAGACAATTCTGGGACCACCTTATTTGGCCACAATTGAGCTGGGGCGAAAGAGTTTGACTCCCCAAGCAGCATGATGGGGTACTCTCAGCCTCACCATGGATAATTTTGATCAGGATTCTTTCTGTTTCACTTGTTCCATTCAGTTTTTAAACTTTGAGAAACAGTTTAGCACCTTACCTCTCAGACCCATTCTATCTTTCAGCGTTCTTTCGCGTGTGGCATGGTTGACCCTGTCAAATGCTGAGGGTAGCTCAAGGAGAATGAGAAGGCAGGAGCGGTTTTGCTCCAGGATTTTGAGCGCATCATCCATTATATGCAGTATTTTGAATTTTCCAATGTGTTGTGATCTCCATCCACCTCGTTTGGCCCTGCCTGGTGGTAAATGGACATAATATCGAATTCTAAATATCGAATTGCAGTTACATCTAAGTTGTAATATCGAATGTTTCATAATATCGAAGTCATGAATATCGTAGTTAAAAATATCGGGTTTTTTTTTAATTAAAAAATATCGAAGTATAAAATATCGAATAAGTAATATCGTTAGTAGATAATATCAATTTGTTAGTGTTGTAAAAAATATCGAAAAAAAATATAGAAAGTGTAAAATATCTTTTTTTTCTAAATATTTAAATATTCTGTATTGTTATTAATTTTTTATTAGTTTAATTGTTTGAATATTTTTTTGAAATTGTATAAAAATTTATTTTGTAAGATATGTTTTAGGAGCGGGATGTTGGGTTATTAGGGGAAAAGGGTGGGAGTATTATAAAAATATTAGTATAAATTTACATATTAAATACATTTTTGGGAAATTAGAAATTATTTAAAAAAATGATTTTTAAATTAAAAATATAAAATATATGTTTTGTTTTAGGAGCGGGATGTTGGGTTATTAGGGGATAAGGGTGGGGAGTATTTTAAAAATATTAGTATAAATTTACATATTAATTTTCTTTTTTTTTAAATTAGAAAATATTTAAAAAAACTAAATTTATATTAAAAATATAAAATATATGTTTTGTTTTAGGAGCGGGATGTTGGGTTATTAGGGGATAAGGGTGGGGAGTATTTTAAAAATAGTATAAATTTACATATTAATTTTTTTTTTTTTAATTAGAAAATATTTTAAAAAACGAAATTTATATTAAAAATATAAAATATATGTTTTGTTTTAGGAGCGGGATGTTGGGTTATTAGGGTATAAGGGTGGGTAGTGTTTTAAAAATATTAGTATAAAATTTACATATTAAATTAAAATTTCGAATTTACTAAGGGGCCCATTACGATACCTGGCGTAAAAGAATCCGCCAGGCATGGAAGCGGCAAAAATCCGCCCGCACACACCGTCTGAACACCGACCACGCCATTACGATTACACAAACCGAAAACCGCCATCGGCGGAAAAATCACACAAAATACCGCCCGCCATCGTCCGAGTCGGAGTCAAACCGCCCGCCACGGACGGAAACACGCACGACAACACAAAACCGCCCGCCCTCACGGCCGACACACCGCACGTGAGATTACGATCGCACCGCCATGAGCGCGGGAAAACTACAAATATACCGCCCGCCTGCGCAAACAACGCCGATGAGAATCGACACGGCAGAAGCCATGGCGCCCACGTCCCTGCACAGAAACCATCCGCTGACAAAAACAATCGCACACAACATGGCCAACAAGTCCACACAGCAAGGCACGCACAAATACACAAGCACAGTACACATCCCGAAAACACCCCCTGGACAAACAAAAACTACAAAGGCCAGAACCCCAGACACAACACACCTGAAAACAACAGACCATGAGGACACACCCACATAGGTAAGTACAAAAGCAGCACTCCCACAGACCACAACCCCTTGCAACATTGCAAACTAGAGAGGAGAGGAGAGGACACAGTGACACAGCAAGGACAGCAGCACACCACAGAAACGCACACATCACAACCACCACCACCACCACCACCAAACACCGGCACCACAAACCCCCTGCACATTACACAACACACACCGCACCAGCACCACAAACACCATGGCACCACAAAGAATGCCCAAGTTCACGCCCATTGAGCTGACGGTCATGGTCGACGAGATCATCAAGGTGCACCCACAAATCTATGGGAACCTGGTCCAGCACACACCACTAGCCACCAGAAACAGAATGTGGAACCGGATCGTAGACCAGGTCAATGCAGTCGGGACCCTGCCCAGGAACAGAGTCGAAATAAACAAACGGTGGAATGACGTCAAGAGCCTGGTCAAGAAGAAGGAGACCAAGAACAGAGAGCTGGCAGCCGTCACTGGCGGAGGGAATCCCGCGCTCTTCAAGACCTTCAAAGCGTGGGAGGAGAAGGTGCGAGTCATCATACATCCCGAGATCCTCGCCGGATTAGCAGGGGGAGTGGAGGCTGGTAAGTACAAACTAATGTATACCAGCACACCGCTATGTACTCACATGCACTACCACCATGCCACAGCTCCCAGGGACAAACACCCCCATATCCAGCACACAATACACAACACATCACACACACATGCAACAGACACCACCACACACAGCCCAAACAGAACAACTGTAAGATGCGTGGGGACATGTGTACACTCAGCCAGCCACGTAACCACCAACAGGTCCCCAAATATGCCAGAAGCGCCACAACGAGCACCCACCACACCCATGTGTCCGCCACAGCTGCACTAACCGACAAGTAACAGGTAAGTGGCAGGAACACAAAGTGCAGTGGGTGGGAGGGTGGACACCCCAAGTACAACACACACCAGGCCCCTAGTCCCACAGCACAGCAAGGAGGAGCATCCCCCACACCCCACAGCCACGTGTCAGCCACCGCAGTGCACAACGACAGCCGAAAGGTAGACATCACGGTCCACAGCAATCGGTGTCAGTGGGTGTCCAGCCACCACCACGACCCACAACACCCCCCACCCCCACAGACCTGCAACATGGAGCACCCCCGCTTAGAACCATGTGGCATCCAGTACAGTGCACGCCCGAACAACCTGCAGGTGGGAAACTGGACAGGGCTGGATTACTGGAGGCATGAGGACCGTAACACGACCAACACATGGGACATGTCACGTAGCAGACGAACACGCAGCACCGCCCACCGTCACGAACAAGTGAACAATGTGCACACGGACATGAACCACAGACTCACACCTCACATGACCCATCACAGACACAGCAACACCCAAGGAGCCACGTCTGCATGCACAAGCCACACTGAATATAGTACCACACGGCAGCCACTGTGCAACTCATCACACACAACCGAAACACCATTGAAGTCCTGTCCATGTAGCCCCTACTGCCTGTCAACCACACACCCCACAACTACGCCTATGTAAGACAAACAACACTAGACGCAACAGAGCGGAACAACATAAATGCACACGAACACCACTGAACCCATCAAACACACAGACACACCATGCACATACAACATACCATCCATCCCATCCGTCAGCCCCAGTCTCATGAAAGGCATGTCATCCGCACAGCTGCCACACATACAGCAGTCACGCTAAGATACATGCCCATGACCAACCATGTGCCAGAAGTCAATGAAGCGCACGACACACTGTGAGCAACAACACACAACATGGGCCACACCCCCCCACGAGCACTGCAGTGATGCACATGGCACAGGGCAGCACGCACACCAAGGAGATGGGACAACTGCAATACGTTGGCTGGCACACAACCATCACTCACTCATAACGATGCGTCCAATGCCATGTCCAGTAATCACAACAGACAGCAAATATGCAGGCCATGTCAGGCATGCACACACCTCAGACCATGCACTGTCATGCTGCCACAACACATGTCACGTTCGGCACCCATGGCTCACAGCATGTACCCCAAAAGCATATTCCCTCCCAAATGCGAATCTGGGGCATGGCCCCCATGTTGCCATATGCGTTCCTAAGCGTTCCATTTGAACCCCAAAAGCATATTCCCTCCCAAATGCGAATCTGGGGCATGGCCCCCATGTTGCCATATGCGTTCCTAAGCGTTCCATTTGAACCCCAAAAGCATATTCCCTCCCAAATGCGAATCTGGGGTATGGCCCCCATGTTGCCATATGCGTTCCTAAGCATCCCATTTGAACACCAAAAGCAAAGTACAAACCAGACCCAGGATGGGCCAGGAGCCCGCATACACCAGAGTCACAATAAGTAGGGGCACAGCAACACACCCATCGGCATGGCCAATCCGTCCCATGCCACATGTGCACAGCACACAGTCCCATTGCCAAGCACACACAACTACAAATGGTACAGCCACACACACGCCTCCGGGAAACCCATGTACGAGATTGCACGAACTGTGAATGTCAGACGACAAATACATACTTCGCCAGGTGCAACACAATAACAAATCTCATTCTCTCCACAGGTGACGAACTGCTGGATGCTGGGGATGGAGACAGCAGCCAGCACAGCCAGCCTACAAGCCCCCAACGAGGACACACGGATGTGGAGGATCTGTCCACCTCTTCGGACACGGACCACCAAGCAGGCCCATCTGGTGTGGCAGGGCCCAGCCGCTCCCCAGGACCCCTCCTACCCACCAACCCATCATCCAGGGCTGCTGAACATTCCCAGCCCCCTGCTGCCACTGTCGTTGCGGCCACACCCACGGTCATTGCGGCCACACCCACGGTCATTGCGGCCACTACCACTGCCGCAACCGCCACCATCGCCGCACCGACCACCACCGCCGCCACCACCACCACGTCTTCGCTGGCACAAGCCCCAGCGCAGGTGGTGGCCCGGCCGACTGGATCCACCCTGGGAGCCACAGCGAGGACCGTGGTGAGCAATGTGGCTAGTGGGCAGGCCGGTGGCAGCAGGACTGGTAGGAGGAGCAGGGTCAGGGAAACGCCAGCCTCCCCTGGGAGCCATGCCCTGCCTCAAATGGCCAGAGTCCTTGGGGCCTATGAAGAGGCCCAAGGACAATGGGCCAGGTCAGCTACAGACACGCGTGAGGTGCTGGGGGTGCTGAGGTCCATGGACGCCCGTATGGGCCAACTCGTGGACCTCATGGGCCAGCTGGTGGTGGCGGTGAGGTCACAGCCAGGGACAGCAGCTCCCCTCCGCCACCACCTGCCGGGGCGCAGGGTCGAGCAGCAGTGTCCAGTTCCCCTGCGTCCACAGCCAGTGAGCACACCTCAACCACCAGCATGTCGCAAGCAGGCACCCCCCTCGCAAACGTGGAAGGGGCCGTCCGAAGTGGAAACAGATCTCCCGGGAGGACTTTGCACGCTCCAGACGCAAGTGAGGCAGCCAGCCAGCCTTCCTTGACCACCCACTGCATTGACTTGGACTACGATCCCACTCCACACAGCCATCTGGATGGCATGTGTGTGTTGGACTATGGACATAGAACCAGTGGGTACACCCTGAGCATCACGCAGCCATGACCGACAGCTCATTGTCACTGCACGCACCACTTTTGTCATCACCTTACACACAATCACATGTCACAGTTTGAAATAAATGCACCTCTTACACAAACTGCTGTTTGTGCCTTGTGTTTTATTTGTACGGAATACAACGGCCACCTTGGGCGGAAAGGCACCTGATGCGTGGCATGGCAATGGAACCGGAGGGCCTGTAGGGACCTAGGGGTGGGAGACAGAACAGGAGCACATTCAATGAGTGTGTCACACACCCATCACACAGTACATGTCAACAACTACAAGCAATGTACACACATCGCACAGAGCAATAGGGCACAATGCCACAGCCACCAACAGTGGCATACAACCCTGGCCATGGAGCGTTGACACACAGCACGCAGTGAACAAACGGCCACCCTGACACAGCACACACACACCTGCACAGATACAGCCACATCAGCCGTCGTACATGGACACTCACCGTCAAGTGAAGTAGTGGGCGATGAGCTGCTGCCGCACATTACCAGCTTCCTCCTCTCCACTGTCCTCCTCACTCGAGCTGTCCTGGTCTGCGGGCTGGGGCCCTGGTTGATCTCCGTCATCCACGATGAGGGGGATCTGCTTCCGAATGGCCAGATTGTGCAGCATGCAGCACGCCACCACTATCTGGCACACCTTCTGTGGGGAGTACGCCAGCGCACCCTCGGTGCGGTCCAGGCACCTGAACCTGGACTTGAGGAGGCCAAAGGTACGCTCGACCACACGTCTGGTCCTCCCATGTGCCTCATTGTAGCGATCGTCTGCTGGGGTGCGAGGATTCCTCAATGGACTGAGCAGCCATGCCCCATTCGGGTACGCAGAGTCACCTGGGTGTGAGGGACACAGAGAACCGTTGCTATTCCAACTGGACAGGGGACAGCATCGCACAACCAGCACGCTACACCACTCCACATACTCACCGACAATACAGCCACGATCCTGTTGCAGATTGGACATCAGTCGTGGCAAGATGCTGTTGCGCATTATGTGTGCGTCATGGGCCGAGCCTGGGAACTTTGCACACACGTGGGTGATCACCATGTCCGCAAGGCACACCACTTGCACATTCAGGGAGTGCGTGTGCTTCCTGTTGCGGTACAGGTGCTCAGTGGCCTGTGGTGGAACAAGGCCAACATGTGTGCAGTCAATGGCTCCAACGACGTGTGGGATTCTGCCAAGGGCATAGAATGCACCCTTCACTGACGCCAATTCACGAGTCCTGGGGAAGCGGATGTACCTGTTTCGGTACAGCATCATGGCTGCCAGTACATCCCTCAGCACCTTGCTGAACATGGGCTGGGACATCCCTCCTCCACTGCCCACTGTGTGCTGGAATGACCCAGTGGCGAAGAAATGCATGGCGGCCATCACCTTAGCCGTGGGGGTGACAGCTGTCGGATACACCCTGCGGGGACGGAGATGGGGTTCCAACATGGCACACAGTCGATGCAGGGTTGGCCTGTCCAGCCGAAACTTCCTAATGACCTCTGTATCGTCCATGTCCGCCAGCAATTGGTATGGGCGGTCAATGTTCGGTCTCCGCCTAGGGAAATTGGCAGTGGACACATGTCAAAGCAACACAACACATAGCAATTTCGCATACACATCACTGACATGACTGAGCAAGCACATGAGCCACAGCCCAGCTGTCAAGCTGGGACGGCACGGCCACAATACACTTACACAGGTCTCCCAACAATGGCAATGGCTAGTGATACAAACCACTGCCATGTGCATGCACATGGGGATCTAGGCCCCAATGACTTGCGGGGCGTGCTGATGGGGACTGACTGCATATTCGTCAAGCGGCAACGCCACGGCAACATGAATGTCTGCTGAGCATGGAACTGCTTCTGAGGCTGGATGAGTATGGCACACGACGACGACGATGTGGGCACAGGCTGAGCGGCCAAAACAAGTGGGACCTGTGGCACGAGGGGATATGAGACAGTAGTAGGTGTCAGCACTGCACCCTATGTACAGCACTGTATGGATCACACCTCCCGAAACATTGACAGGTGTCCACATTGACAGCCCCATGCCAAGACAGCTGTGTGCTTGCAGTCACACATCACAGGTGAGAGGTTACATTGCACGTGCCAGGTGGCAGACGTACATAGTGGGAGCTGGCATGTGTGTGCATGTGTCTCCTGTTCAGGATCCACCAGATGGGCGCTGACTCTGTACTGACCATTGGACACAGCATGTTCCGTGGAAAGCTTGTGTGTGTGGGATGGTGGCACTGGATGTGCCTCCGTTGGGTGGGGGCCATGCACAGGGCGGGTACGTCGATGATTGCGCATTGTTGGTCACGGTGGGTGCACCCACTAAGATGTGTTGCCCTGTGTTCAATTCCTATGTCCGCATGATGATGGACTGTAGATGTGGGCAGACTACACATTGGTCGATGTGCTGTCTATATGCATGTGCCTTCACACCAGGCACAGCTGCCCCTGCACATGTGACCCCTGCTGGACTCGCTGCTGGGTCTGTGGAGCTGATGCACCTTCTGTGCGTGGGGCGGACAGCTCTCCTCACTTCCTCATTGCGCATGTCATGACTTTGCCGCAGGTGACATGGATCATGGAGGGCCCACATGTACGCGTGGGTAGGCTACACATGATTGTTCACTGGTCGCCACCCCCAGTCAGTGTTTCGAATGGGAAGGTTGTCGTGCTGGTGGTATGTTCGATGTGGCGGATGGGCGGGCCTAGGTGCGGGCTTACATTCCGGACATGGGGGTAGTTGGATTGGCGACTAGTTGCAGTACACACGGGACACGTCTCTTCCTTTCCACATCTGGGTCATCCCTTGTACTCACTGACAGTGATACAGTCATCTTCGCCCCAGCCCTCATGTCCTCCCCTCGCTCCCCCAATATGCATGTGCACCTGCGAGGCTAGCGCTTGCACAGGCAGCCCCAAGCTCGCACCAGAGAGGGCAAGGAGTGTATGTGTGGGTCCAGTTGCACGAGTGGGCTGTCTCAGGGTATGATGTGTTGCGGGACGCCGTCCACATGCGTGGTGCCCCAAATGGAGACCCGGCCTGCATGGACTATGCATCACAGTCTTCGCCTTCCGGATCCGCCACCTGCGACACCCAGTGGCTGTGGCTGCCCTTGCGGCCAGGCCGCGTCCGTCTGTGACTGATGGCCCACACATTCACTCTTTGGCCTCTCTGGGGAGGGCTCGGGGGTGGTGGCGCACGCGCTTGCACTTAGTCGCAATGGCATGTGGCGTGGTTGGTATAATGGGCAATGGATGGGATGGTGCGAGCCACCTCCCGTGATGTCAGTGCTGCTCGTGCTGTGGTGCGTCCCCCTACACTTCCATTTGACTTGTGCCATGCTAGACGTTGAGGTTCTATTGCCTGCGTGATATGACCAGGAGGAGCGCGAGAAGACCTCTCACACACCATGCTCCACTGCCATCCCGTGCCCTGTATCGCCTGTGCGGATTGACTATGTTGGGGTTACACCTGGTCGACTGGGGCTGTGTGTGCCTTGTCAAGGGGCATGGCGGGCGCACAACAGGATCCAGCTTGTCCACAGAGGGTGGGCTGAGGTGCGCCTGGTACCGCTTTGTACGTGTGCCCGGCTGCTGTGCACACACGTGTTCACTCCCCCCGACAGGTGTCCTCTCACAATGCCCAGGGAAGCGGTGGTGTACTGTTCATGACCCCTCCCGACACGGCGTGCTCCAACTTGGCATGTGCGCATCTACCCGTCACACCCACCCACCTGAGCACTGCGTCCATACGACTTCACACGACACATGTGTGTCTTCCACAGTTGTGCTACTCATTTGCGTTGACATCCAATACCAGTGGACTACATGGTCATGTCACGACTGCCGTGTACTTCACATACTCTCATCCTCTCTCATTCGTACTTGTGAAATGAGTCAGCGGAGACAGTTTTGGTTTCAAACATTATATTGAGTCTTCTGTCCTCTGTGATGCAGTATAGTGGACACTACTGGCAGCGGAATACATGTTGAGGATATACTGAGCATGATTGCAAATGGGATAGGGTGTGGGTTACATGTGATTGGCTGTTGCATGTGGGATGTGGGCTTCAGAGTTACATCTGCTTGGCCAAGGCTGTGCTAATGTACATTTACATATAGCTGCGGAGCTGCGGACTTTGACACAGACGGTATACATGTAGCCTACCAGACCGCTTGGCATCATGGGCACAGTCCATCTCAGTTCCATGTGACAGGTTTGCTGCGGTTGTTCCTCATGCATGCGTGCATGTGTGATGACATCAGGGCATGTGCTTGCGTGCATGCAGCGGCGTGCCACTTGTTGTTGCACTGTGGTGGTTACTGGACATGTCACAGTCACTGGGGTCGTGTTGTTGTTGTATGCACTTGTCGTCCATGCAAAGGTCCTGGTATGGGATTCCTGGGGCGGGGGTGGGAGGGGTGCAGCACCCACAGACTCCAGGCGACCTATTCATGTCCACTGAGCGGTGTGTGTGTCCATGGGCGCTGGATCCATGTCGTATCCTGGTTGTTCGTGCAGTTCCGTCCATGTGGGTGCGATACACAGACCCCATGCCACTGCCTCCCACGATGCATGCGGTGTTCCTGGATGTGATGGGGAACAGTGTGCATGTCCCGGTCATATCCGATGTCATGGCGATGTCGTTGATGGTGTGGTTACAGTTGCCGGTCGTTTGGTATGGCTGTTGTGGTGGTGACTGGCCAGTCCGTGCGGAAGCTAAGCATGGGTGCGGGGTTGGACATCATAGGTCAATCGGGGAACCTGCGTTGTGGTCCGACGAATTTACAGGTTGTCAGGTATGCGATGCCGTCCAGCAGGGCTTCCATGTCATTGGTGGTGTACATGTTTGCCAGCCAATGTAGCGGATGGTGGCTGTCAAGGTGTTGTTCGTAAGTTGTCCCTTGGAGGACCATGATGGGGCATGCTGGGTGACATTCGATGTAGCTGTTCTCGATGATCCGTCGTGTGGAGGCACAGTGGTCCCATTTCAGTGCGGGTGCGATGTTGGCCACATACGCCATGCCCCCATAGGCAGAGCAGGCCCTGTCGTGTGCGTCCAGAGGGAGGAGTAGTGGTAGCAGGTCCGCCTTTAGACATGCCGGGTTGGAGAGGCATATCTCCACGGGATGCTGGTAGGGACACCTCCGACAGTAGAAGACGGGCATGACGCAGCTGAACAATGTGATGCGGTAAGTCAGTCGGTAAATTACGTTCAGCAGGGACAGGAGATCGCATCCCAATATATGTAACAGGTTGGTTTTGTACAGCTTGAGCTGTCCGGCGTAGTTGGGTAGGTGTGTTGCGGTTGCCATTTCGCAGCGGTGCGTTGTGGTGGCGTGCTCCGGCTGTGTGTGCAGTCTGCAATGTGCACGCTCCGAGGTTGCTGTGAGCTCTGTGTAGTCGTAGGGAGACAGGACTTGTGTTCTGTTGGCTTGTTTGGAGGACAAGGGCCCTCATCCCACATGCTTCTCAGACAGTTCAAGGTCAGTGATGTGTGACTCCTTCCAATTAACTTGCATGTGGCCGACATGGGGGAGTGTTTTCTTCTTTCTTCCCCGTCCGTTGTGTGCTTCTGTGATATGCGCTATCTGCCCTGTGGTCGGTCTCCTCGGCATGCCTGTGTTGGTCTATTCTTGGACAATGGCTGTATTCACCGGCTTCTGTCGTAGGGCTGTGGTTTCGGAGTTGGAATGGAAGGTCATTCAGTGCTGTCTGCTCTCCCTTGTGTGGGCGGCAGGCTGCCTTTCCGCTCTGCGTTGGGCCTTGTGTGTGAATGTTATTCTTGGGCCACCTGTTGTCGGTCCCCGGGCTCTTTGGTGTTCCGTTTTATATGTCTTGTTCATATGTGCAGGGTGGTATGGGTGTTTCAGTGTGGTACTGGCGTTCCTCTTCCCGAAGGGGCCCTGCTTCTCCTAGTTGGTGTTGCCGCCGCTGTGTGCTACGCCATGTTTGTTACACTGGGGTGTGTCCTGCTGTTGCGTGACTTCACTGACATGTGTGCGTCGGTTGTGTGGCGTTGGGTGTTGTCCGTGAATTGGGCGTTGGGGACATGTCTGTGGCAGGCCTGTCACGTGTCATGTGCGTTCGGGGTGGGGCTGATGTGTGTGCTGCTTGGTTGTGTCCCTGTGTCTGTGTGCGACGCATGCATGGCGCTGCGGTTGGCCTCTGCGTTGTGCGCATGTGTGGCGGTGTCATCGCCGCTTTGGGGCCGTGACGGGGTCGTTGGTTCCTAGTCCCAGCTGGTGTGTACACATGTGTTCCGCGATGTTACGATTTGGCCTGTGTGTCATATGTGGATGCAATGGTGGATGTGTAGTGTACACGCGCTGGTGGGGGTTGTCCGCTTTTTCCGGCCTTGCACTGTGTGCGCTGTTTGCGTGCACTTGTTGTGTGTGTGCCTACCTGCGTCTCCGCGGTACGTTGCGTCCTTGGTGGTGCATCAGCAGGAGCATGGGGAGGGCCTGCAGTGCTGGATTCATGCTCGGGGAGCCGCTTCTTCGTTGTCCGTGCTCGGCGTCCGTGTTACCGCTTCGGTTTGTCGTACGGTATCTCTTGGCCGTGGGAGCCGTTTGTTTGCGGCATCGTAATTTATACGCCGGGCGGGACGTGTTTCGTCGGACGGTGTGTGTCAATTAGCTGCGCCGCTACGTGTACAGGCGCACTTTGATGGCGGACGGTGTTGCTGGCTTGCCGGCGGTGTTTGGCCTACTTTTCGCATCGTAATTGGGCGGGCGTGTGGACTGCTGCGTGCCGGCGGTAACTGGTGGTTTTTGCATCCGCCAGCACGGCGGTTGTGCTTCCGCCCGCCATCGTAATGGGCCCCTAAATAATTTAAAATAAGAAATTCGAAATTAAAATGTTGTTTTTATAGTGGGATATTGCGTTATATGAATTGATATATTTAATTTAAAAAATTTAAATTGCAATTTTAAAAAAATTAGAAAGTGAAATTTAAAAAAGAAATTATATTTTTTTTTAGGAGTGTGATGTTGTGTTATTAGGGTATAAGGGTGGGGAGTGTTTTTTAAATCTTATTATAAAATTACTTATTAAATTAAAATTTAGAAAATTGAAATTAATTTTAAGAAATAAAGTTAATTTAAAAAGGAAATTATATGTTTGTTTTAGTACTGGGATGTTGGGTTATTAGGGGGAAATGGTGAGGTTGTTAAAATAGTAAAATATATATATTTAGGGGCCGATTCCGATCTCGGCCGGTAGTGCTCCGAATCGGATTTACCGGATCCGATTCGGAGCCCTGTTTCCCGACCGAATCGTACGCGGGTCCGGCCGAGCGAGTACGATGCAGGCACCCGCGAAATCTCCGACCGACTCAAACGCGGCTTCAACACGCTCCGACCGACTCGCATAGACACGCCTCGCACCGCGCTATGGAGACGTATCCCGGCCGGGTAAGTACGATGCGCGCCGCGAGCAGTCCGACCGACTCGCGCTGTCCAGCTCGAAAAAGCTGTCAGAGCCGGACTTTGGGGGTCCGCGTCGGACCCCCCTGTACGCGTAGGCGCACGAGTCGCACACAGGGGGGACCCATGGGTCCCCCCTACCTGTGCATGTACGCCGCGATGCGCATGGACGCGTACACGCTGTAGGGGCGCCCTTGTCCGCCTCGCACCCATTGAGTCAATGGGAGCCCGCGTACGCGTTGTATGACAGGCTCCCATTGACTTCAATGGGAGTCCGACCGACTCGAGTCCGATGGCATGCGTGCGCATCGTACTCGTTCGGTCGGACTGCCAGAGTCCGATTCGGTCGGAAATCTCTCCGGGTCCGGCTCGGTCGGAGAGATTTCTGGCCGGAATCGGAATCGGCCCCTTAGTGTCCAGAAGCTTCCCTGACTTAATACTTGCTGGAGTGGGAATACTAATTTTATATGTTTAGTGTCCAGCATCTTATCTGACTTAATACTGACTGGAGTGGGAATAGTAATTTATATATGTTTAATGTCCAGCACCTTCCCAGACTTAATACTGACTGAAGTGGGAATAGTAATTTATATATCTTTAGTGTCCAGCACCTTCCCTGACTTAATACTGACTGGAGTGGTAATAGTAATTTATATATGTTTAACTGCAGTGGGAAGAGTAAAATATATATTGTTAATGTTTAGCACCTTCACTGATTATTGTTTAATTGTATTGGGAATAGTGAGTGATATATGTTTATGTACAAATATATTTTTAATTTATTTATAATTTATCTAAAATTTTTATATTACATATATGTTATTTGCTGTGTATTTATTATTTTTATATAAAGAAAATTACAGTATCTATTTTTATATGTGAAGAAATATAACAGTGTTTTATTATGTGCAATGATAATGTATTTTTATTGTGTAATTGATGTATAGTTTATAATTTACTAGTAAAAAAACATTATGCTTATTTATAGTAAATTAAAATGGTACATTTATGAAATTAATATATTTAAGTAAAATATTCAATAATAATATATACATATAAAAAAAGATTAGATATTTTTTATTTTCAAACAATCTTCATTTTTGTATAAGTAGGTAGAAAGACAAAAAAATATATTTTTTATTTATAGTATGGAATACAAATTAATAAAAACACAGAAAATATGTACATTTTTATTTAAGGAACATAAATTATTTTACATACATTTATTAGTTAATGGAATTTTTTAAGGAAAAGAACATTTTATGATATAATCATATTTTATAACAGAAGTATTCATATTTTGATATACAAAGCGTATTTTGTTATTATTTTACAAGAGTTGTTGGAACATTATAATATATTTATACAAATAATATAAACATGTTTGGCATATATATACATAACATAAGGCATTGTATATTTAATTATTATTTAATATTGTAACATTATAATGCTGTAGTGAATATTGTTTATCATTTTCAACAAATTATCACTTTATTACATGTAAATAAAATTTTTATTAATATTATTAGTATATAAAATATTAATAATATTAATTATTACATTGTTGTATTGCATGAAATATTTTTTTTTGAACAGGTAAGTTTCGTTTTCCATTTGTATATAATTAATATGTATTTGTAATAATTAATATAATTTAAAAATATACATATATAATTCTAATAATAAATATATTTTTATATTAATTATTATTATAACTTTACAAAGTATAATAAAATATATACTAATTTTTAAATATAGAGAAAAAATTGTACAACATAAGAAAAATATATGTAACATTTACACTTTGCTATAATGCATTTTTTTAACATTATTCCTTTTTTTACATTTATTTAAGCAGCCATTTTTATTTCACAGGGACTATTTTGTAACCGCGTACTGTTATTTTGGGTCATTCAGGACCGGAGAAGCTCGCGGTTGGAAGCTGCGTCGCGTCGAGCAAGGTAAGGGGAATTTTAATTAATTTCTCTAACTTAATACTTATGTTTTAGTCTAGTTAGGATATATATATTGTATTTATTGTTAGGTCGTTGCGTTTTTGGTGTGCTGTAGGTGTTAGTTATATTTTAGTGAGATGTCGTGAGTTAGTGTTTGAGGCCTAGTGTAGACAGACGATAATATGATTAAATATGTGTTGTTTTGTTCATATAAATTAATGTTATTGTATTTATTGAATGTATTTGGGTGTATTTGTGTGGGTGGGTATGCTTTCAACATTTTTTGCAGGTTACTTTTAATCGACTTTACGTTGGAGAGATAGACGCGTTTTTTAAAAAAAAGAAGTGTGTATTAGTTTGTTAAACTAATATTATTATCACACTTTCTTTTATTTTTCGGTATTTCCTGGAGCGATTTTTATATTTTTATATCTTTTTCGGGTTTTTGAGGGTTTTCGTTATTTGGATTTGGCCAGGATGGGTATATATTGGACTTGTTGTATTTTTGCATTTTTTTGGGGGCTCTTTTTAAACTTTAACATGGATTAACAGACAGATGTAAGGATTATTACTTGTTGGAATACATCTTCTACAGCTACATAAACCGTAAGTCTATTTTTTTGTATTAATTTGGGTGGGAAATGTTGTTATAATTAATTGTGATATATAGCATATTTTGATGAATATTATTTATTTGTAAATATATTTTTTAAATTAAAAAAATATATATGACAATTAATTAATATTTGTGAAAATATATTATTAATATATGTGTGTAAAGTGTTTGTTTTGTGAATGAAAAAATGTATAATAGCTGTGGAAATGTAGTTTATAATATGCTTTTGGCTATTAGGGATAGGTAATCTAGGCCTCTTGTTGATGGGTATAGGGTAACCTGACTTTGCAGTAGCTCAAACATTTTTTTAGTTTGCTTAGTTAATTTGGGACATATTTTAGTTACAGATTGTTCCATTCGTAATTCTTGATAGCTTTGTTCTTTTTGTATAGATTGTAGTAGTTTTTGTAGGGTAGGTTTACCTCTGCTTGTTGTTGCTTGGAAGGCATTATGCCATCCTTCAACACTATTATTTGTTTTGGCTTCTTTGTTTAAGGTACTTAGGTACACATTCCACCAAGGAATGTGGAACTTAGGTTGCCTTCTATGCCCTGATCTATGCAGTCTTCCCACCCAGGTGTCCTCAAAGTAGTCTAGTAGTGGGCTTATTTTGTCTTCGTTCCTTTTGTAATAGGGGCTCTCTATTAGAATATTGTAGTGCTCTGCTACATCAGTTACAGGTACATATGCTAGTGCTATTAGCTTTTTAATTTGGTAGGCGAAAGTACTGTCTGTAGCATATTGTACACTTAGGGGTCGATTCCGATTCGGGCCGGAAAAAGCACCGACCGACTCGGAGCCGGAATTAATTCCGACCGACACGTACCTGTGGCGCCTGACCCGCCAAGTACGATGCAAAGCGTGCAAAATCCGACCGACACGTACGGAACACAAGCCGAACGACCGAGCCGCACGGAAAACAGCAATCCGGCCGGAAAAACATACGAATCGAACCGACCGACACGCACCCGGAACAAATCCGACCGAAACGTACATGCGAACTCCAAACCGCAAAGTACGATGCAAGGCGCGAAAACCACGACCGAGTCGTACGGAGGACAAGCCGTACGACCGACACGCATACAAAACTGCGAGCCGAAGTAGCACAAAACACCGCGACCGACGCGTACGCAGCATAGAAAATTGCACAAACACAGCGTGAACGAAACGGAGAAGACCGTACGAGACAACTGCAGGGTCCGACTCGGTCACAAGAACGTTTACAACATGCACAGAAAGTACTAAGGAAAAATACACAAAAAAGGCCAAACAAGCAATTACAAAGCCAATAAATACTGGGGGGTGGGGACAGAGAACAAAGACACACCCACAACTCCACCCATATAAAGGACACAAATCCCAACCATGATCCTTTGCAAATGCTATTCACCTGCCAGCACTCAACAGACAGCAACCACACACCCACAGCTCATCCCTCACACAAGCCACACACCATCAGCACACCAACAAATAGCTACCTCACATACACCCAGCAAAACACACACTCACACACCTTCACCTGCACACCAACACACACATTACTCACCATCACCACCCATCACCATGCCCCCAAAGAAGAATCACAAGTTCCTAGATTGTGAATTGGAAGTCCTGGTAGACGAGATCCTCAGGGTAGAGCTACAGCTGTTTGGCGCACTGGTCCAACAGACACCCATCTCCCAGAAAACAAAGATGTGGGAGAGGATCATCAACAGGGTGAACGCACAATCACCATGTCTGCGCACAAAGACTGACATCCAGAACAGGTGGTATGACGTGCGCAGGAGGGTACGGGAGCTGCTGAAGAAGGACTACCTCCTGAGCCAATACACCGGCAGTGGCCCTCCTGCCAAGCCAGTATACCTCATGCCCTGGGAGGAGAAGGTGCAGGCCATCCTTCCGCCAGTGAGCGTCTATGGACTAGAAAACATCCCAGAGCCTGGTGAGTACACAACAAATGTACACAATATTCTGCCACAATACACACACACATCACTGTCAAGGGGAGAGTCAAACCATGCACTCTTAGCAATTACACAGCAACCAGAACAGAATCATCCCAAAATGTGTATGTCAGTCAGATAAACACAACACATGCCATCTCAAAGTTACATTTAACCGTGTCATCACATGTACAAACACAACTACAACTACAGCTAGGCAGTGGCACAAATATAACTAACAAACACATCCAGACATGTAGCCACCACTACAACACCAACACACAGTGAAGACCACTGAAAGAAAGGAATTCTGTGTATGCTGGGCAAATCAGTGTAGCCAATAGCATCATTGGAGTCGTAGTCACAGATATTGCTCACCCCCACAACTGTCCCATCAACACCACCATGAACCATGCGCACATCACAGGGAGTGGAAAAGGACTCACAAGATGGCTGACACTGGCTACTGCTGTGGGGAGCACAAGGCCCTGCTGGCAACTGTGCAACAACCAACAGCAGGACACCACTGACTGACATCCTGAGAGACAACTTCCACTCCCTGCAATGGAAGCACGTTCCATGGTGGGATATCTGGCTGGGTGGGAAGGAGGACTCACAGCACTGACCATAGTCACAAGCACCTCCCCTCACACACCCCTCAACACAAACTCCACATAACCCACCTGGGAGAATGCAATGCCTCACATCCTAACTCAAGATCCCACAAAGAACCACCACCCTGGGTTATGTTGTGTGAAGCACAGGGACACTCTTGGGACTTTTAGCCAAACAACTGCCAGGACAACACTCCCAGCCATCCTGTCAGCACAGGCAGCCCACCCCACAGGGAAGCAGAGTCAAAAGGAAGGAAGGATGGGCATGCTGGGAAGGGGGGTGGAGGCAATAGCATGATGGGAGTGGTAGGCACAGATATTGCTCAGCCTCACAACTGGCCCATCAACACCACTCACAACCATGCTCACATCACAGGGAGTGGAAAAGGACTCACAAGATGGCTGACACTGGCTACTGCTGTGGGGAGCACACGGCCCTGCTGGCAACTGTGCAACAACCAACAGCAGGACACCACTGACTGACATCCTGAGAGACAACTTCCACTCCCTGCAATGGAAGCACGTTCCATGGTGGGATATCTGGCTGGGTGGGAAGGAGGACTCACAGCACTGACCATAGTCACAAGCACCTCCCTCACACACCCCCTCAACACAAACTCCACATAACCCACCTGGGAGAATGCAATGCCTCACATCCTAACTCAAGATCCCACAAAGAACCACCACCCTGGGTTATGCTGTGTGAAGCACAGGGACACTCTTGGGACTTTTAGCCAAACAACTGCCAGGACAACACTCCCAGCCATCCTGTCAGCACAGGCAGCCCACCCCACAGGGAAGCAGAGTCAAAAGGAAGGAAGGATGGGCATGCTGGGAAGGGGGTGGAGGCAATAGCATGATGGGAGTCGTAGTCACAGCTCAACATCCCCCACCACATGGCCCAGCAAGCTCACACTCACGCATGCACATCCCACAGAGAGTGGAAAGGCCCATCAAAGATGTCTGACACTGGTGCTGTGTCGTGGGGAGCACAAGGGCATGCTGGGAACTGCACACCAACCAACAGCAGGACACCACTGTCAGCCATCTTGCCATTGCTCTCACACCCACACACACTGAACTCCCCACAAAAGCAAGTAAGTATGGGAATGCTGGGAAGTGGGGTGGAGGCAATAGCATGATGGGAGTCATAGTCACAGACATAGCTCTCCCCCACAACTGTCCCATCAACACCACCCTGAACCATGCTGACATCACAGGGAGTGGAAAACAACTGACAAGATGGCTGACTCTGGCAACTGCTGTGGGGAGCACAAGGCCCCGCTGGCAACTGTGCAACAACCAACAGCAGGACACCACTGACTGACATCTTGAAAGACAACTTTCACTCCCTGCAATGCAAGCACAGTCCATGGTGGGATAACTGACTGGCTGGGTGGGAAGGAGGGCCGGCTGTCAACAAAATACAACCAATGCAGACCATGTTCACACCCCAACAAATACATAGAAATGCCCAAATAATGCAGGACAATGTGCTACACCAATATCAACCCCTGACTGTGACAACTTAGGACAATGCAATGTACAGGCCCGCACCCAGAGGCACAGTCACAACTGTCAGGTGTGTCAACCATTGATGCCTGCAGAAACATAACATACATTGTGTGTGTCTCCCAAAAACAGGTGATGATGGGGACACAGCAGCAGACGCTGAGGAGTCCCAGTCCCAGGCTCAAGAGGATACGGAGCTCACTGGTGTCGAACAGCCTCTGCCCTCCTCGGATGAAGAAGACCAACCTGGCACCTCCGGTGCAAGTCAACATGCAGCACCAGCAGGACCACCAGCTGCAGCACCAGCAGGACCACCAGCTGCACCCCCTGCACCCACCCCTCCAACGACTGTCACCACAAATACCATCCCTGCCGACATGGACAGAACAAGGAGCACCACCAGCACAGGGACCCTGGACCAACGTGGGGCCATGGACACCACCACCACCACCAACCCCCAAGGGGGACCAGGGTCATCTGTGCGTGCCACTGCACGCACTGCACATGTCGGCAGGGGTGGTGGGAGGGATGGGAGACAGAGGTCGCTGCTTGCAGAGGTGTCTGGTGTGCATGATGACCCACAACTGGCACGCATAGCCGATGCGTACCAGTCCAGCACCGGAGATCTCAGCCAGGTAGTGGGGCTCCTCAGGGACATGAAACAGCAGCAGGCTGCCCATCATGCCCGCTTGGACTCACACATGTCCCGCGTGGAGTCCAAGTGGGACACACTGCAAGAGATGACGGCGGTGCATAGGGACATATTACAATGCCTCCGCCAGATGAACAGCAACCAGTCTACACCTCCCTGTGTGCCAACAACATCTGGTGCTGAAACAACTGCAACTGCCACAGGGAGGGAGGATGACTCTGGCAGAGAGTCCCCTGCACCGCAGCAGCCTGTACTTGAGGGGCCCCCCCAAAGAAGAGGGGTCGTCCGAGGAGGGGCAAGTGAGAGGCCGATGGCCAAGTGCAACCCCCAGGAAGCCTGAACCTGTTCTGGATGTCCACCTTTGTGCGCAAACTGTTCACCCTGTTGACGGCAACACAACTCCCACACATGACATGGGGAGTACAAGTTGGACCAATGTCTCAGACAACTGTGGCCCGATACTGGGGATTTTGTCTACCAGGACTTTCAATTCATCTAGGAACTTCTGATTGCAATATAAATGTACAGCACTAACCATCCTATGCACTATTCACACAAATGTATCACAATAAACACACTAATACACCATACTTGCCTCTGTTGTGATTCCAACGTGGGTGCTGTCATGGGGATGATGAACTGCAAAATTACACTGTGTATGCGAACTGCAACAGCAAGTACAACACAGGCATGTGAGTAATGGCAACGTGACACATATGAGGGAGACACACCACCAGGGCTACACAACACATACACACCTAGGCCATCTGACTCATTGCCTACACTGATGTTGCCAGGAAAGACGGTGCAATGCACAGACACCACACCTATTCCCAGTTGTAGTCAAGTAGCCCACAGGTTCAGTAAGCAAATGGCAGTCAAATGTGTGACCACAGACAACACACATCACAAAGTGAAGCACAGGTTTATTACACAGTTGCAACATGTCGTAACCACTACAGATGCAAGGTAATCCCACCTGGCAGCGGGCACACAGTCAACAACTGTAGAAGGAAGGAAGTCCATGGGTGTGGCGCACATCACCTGTAGGGACACAACAGCTACCACCCTGGAAGTACAATGACGTCGTCGGTGGACACAGTTGACCAAACGAATCTGAAAGTACCCTGTGAAGGACAGAAATGACACACAGTCAAAAGCAATGGAGAACAGGACAGAACAGCAAAACTCATGCACAATACATGTTACAAGATACCCACCCAGAACCAAGTTAGCATGTCAACACTGTTGGGGAGTACAGACCACCTGTAAGCACACATCGCTACACACATCCAGTCAAGTAGCCCATGGACACACTCCAACAGCACCAGAGCACCACCTACACATATTATGCCAACTCACATCATTGACATGACACCTCAGGATACTCACATTCAGCTAAAGAAGTTGGTGATGAGCTGTGTGCGGGCATCACCATCATCATCATCATCACTGGCATCGTGGTCCAGGCCAGGATCCTCCACAGGTGGCGGATGTTGGTCATTGTCATCCTGGATGAGAGGCAACTCCTTCCGCACTGCCAGGTTGTGGAGCATGCAGCAGACGATGATAATCTTGCACACCTTCGCTGGGGCATATGGGAGGGACCCTCCTGTCTTGTCGAGGCAGCGGAAGCGGCTCTTCAGGAGACCAAATGTCCGCTCAATCACTCTCCTGGTCCGACCATGTGCCTCATTGTAGCGCATCTGGGCTGGTGTCACAGGGTTCGTGAGGGGTGTCAGCAACCACGGCATGTTGGGGTATCCCGAGTCACCTACGGACAGACAAGTGCACATTAGCTGACTTGGAAAAGTGGGCGGAATACTACAGATCAGATCACACACAATGGCACAAAGTCAGTACACACCGACAAGCCAGGCACGCTGGTTCTGCATCTGTGCCAGCATCCTGGGGATGCGACTACTCCTCATCACAAAGGCATTGTGTGCTGAACCAAGGAAACGGGCACACACGTGTGAGATGGTCATATCTGCAAGACACACCACCAGTGCATTGACCGAGTGGTAGTGCTTGCGGTTACGGTAGGCCTGCTCCTGGGCCTGTGGTGGTACCAAAGCCATATGTGTCCCATCAATGGAGCCAATGACATGTGGCATCCTCCCCAGGGCATAGAAGTCACTCT